>CAJGYO010000006.1:66505223-67705223 GCA_904845875.1 Miscanthus lutarioriparius | reverse complement strand
TCATGCCGGGACTTTTGAGCCCATAGAGGCCGTCAAGCTCGTCTCGGTCGACCCCACCTACTCCAACGGTTGAGCGCTGAGGGTCAGCGCCACCCTCGACAGCAAATAGGAAGCCATGCTCGTTGACTTTCTCCGCGTGAATGCCGATATATTCGCATGGAGTCCCTCGGACATGCCGGGCATACCGAGGGAGGTCGCCGAGCATGCCTTGGACATCCGGGCCGGCTCCCGGCTGGTGAAGCAGCGCCTACGCCGATTCAACGAGGAGAAGCGCAGGGCCATCGGCGAGGAGGTGCAGAAGCTCTTGGTGGCTGGATTCATCAAGGAAGTGTCCCATCCAGAGTGGTTAGCTAATCCTGTATTAGTTCAAAAGAAAAAAGGAAAGTGGATGATGTGTGTGGGCTACACCGGTTTAAATAAAGCATGTCCAAAGGTTCCATTTCCATTGCCTCAAATCGACCAAATCGTTGACTCCACTATAGGATGTGAGACCCTATCTTTCCTTGATGCGTATTCCGGTTACCATCAAATCAAGATGAAAGAGTCCGACCAGCTCGCGACTTCTTTCATCACCCCATTTGGCATGTACTGCTATGTGACTATGCCATTCGGTCTTAGAAACGTAGGGGCCACGTACCAGCGGTGCATGACCCAGGTCTTTGGCGAGCACATCGGGCGAACCATCGAGGCCTACGTGGACAACATCGTGGTCAAGTCCAGGAAGGCCGGTGACCTCATCGATGACTTGGAAGTAGCCTTCAAATGCCTCAGGGAGAAGGGCATCAAGCTTAATCCCGAGAAGTGTGTCTTCGGGGTCCCCCGAGGCATGCTCTTGGGGTTCATAGTCTTAGAACGTGGCATCGAGGCCAACCCGGAGAAGGTCTCAGCTGTGACCAACATGGGGCCAATCCGAGACCTCAAGGAAGTGCAGAGGGTTATGGGATGCATCGCGGCCCTGAGCCGCTTCATCTCGCGCCTTGGCGAAAAAGGCTTACCTCTGTACTTTCTCTTGAGAAAATCCGAACGCTTTTCTTGGACCACTGAGGCCGAAGAAGCCCTCACCAAGCTCAAGGCACCGCTCACCAACCCTCCCATCCTGGTACCGCCACCCAAGGATGAAGCCCTTTTACTCTATGTCGCCGCAACGACCCAAGTGGTTAGCGCGGCCATAGTAGTCGAGAGGCAGGAAGAGGGGCATGCTCTACCCATCTAATGACCTGTTTACTTCATTAGCGAGGTGCTCTCCGAGACTAAGACGCACTACCCCCACATCCAGAAGCTGATCTACACCATAGTCTTAGCTCGACGCAAGCTGTGTCACTATTTCGAGTCTCACCCGGTGACCGTGGTGTCGTCTTTCCCTCTGGGAGAGATAGTCTAGAACAATGAGGCCTCAAGTAGAATAGCCAAGTGGGCCATCGAGCTCATGGGGGAAGCCTGTCTTTTTTGCCTTGGAAAGCGATCAAATCCTAGGTCTTGGCCGATTTTGTAGCTGAGTGGACCGACACCCAGCTGCCCCCTGCTCAAATCCAGGCGGAATGCTAGACCATGTACTTCGATGGGTCTCTGATGGAGATCGGGGTGGGCACGGGTCTGCTCTTCATCTCACCCCTCAGAGTGCACATGCGCTACATGATCCGGCTTCACTTCGCCGCCTCCAACAACGTGGCCGAGTACGAGGCCCTCGTCAACGACCTGTAGATCGACATCGAACTTGGAGTACGACGTCTAGACATACGGGGCGATTTGCAGCTCATCGTCGATCAAGTGATGAAGGAGTCAAGCTGCCATGACCCCAAAATGGAGGCATACTGTGAGCTGGTACGCCGCTTAGAAGACAAGTTCGACGGCCTCGAGCTCAACCACATTGCGCGAAGATTCAACGAGGATGCGGATGAACTGGCAAAGATGGCGTCGGCACGGGCTCTGATTCCCCCGAACATCTTCACCAGAGACCTCCACAAGCCCTCGGTCAACTATGCCTCGGCGGCAGAAGATGGCCCACCGATCGAGCCCACCACAGGGCCCAAGGCCCCCTCTGCCACCGAGACCCCGGCGGCCAAGCCCGAGGCCATGGAAATCGAAGCATGGCCTCCTGAGGCCGACCAGGGTACGGACTGGCGAGTCCCACTCCTTGATTGCCTCGTTCGAGGAGTGCTTCCTACGGACAGGACCAAGGCCCGACGGCTTGCGCGATGAGCCAAATCTTACGTCCTCAGCAACAGCGAGTTGTACTGGCAAAGCCCATCTGGTGTCCTCCAGCGGTGCATCACCACCGAGGCAGGCTAAGCCCTACTTTGGGACTTACACGTGGGAGCCTGCGGGCACCATGCTGTGCCTTGGACGCTCGTCGGAAACGCCTTTCACCAAGGATTCTACTGGCCAATGGCGGTTGCTGACGCCACGAAGCTAGTACGCTCCTGCGAGGGATGCCAGTACTATGCATGGCAGACGCACCTCCTGGCCCAAGCCCTCCAAACCATCCCCATCACGTGGCCATTCACCGTGTGGGGGCTGGACATGGTTGGGCCTCTGCAGAAAGCCCCGGGGGCTACACCCACTTGTTGGTAGCCATTGACAAGTTCTCCAAGTGGATCGAGGCTCGTCCGATTACCCGAATCAAATCCGAATAAGCGGTGTTGTTCTTCACTGATATCATCCACAGGTTCGGGATTCCAAATACCATCATCACCGACAACGGGACGCAATTCACCGGCCACAAATTCCTGACGTTCTGCGATGACCACTACATCCGTGTGGTCTGGTTGGCCGTAGGACACCGTAGGACAAACGGCCAAGTAGAACGTGCTAACGGCATGATCCTACAGGGCCTCAAGCCAAGAATATACAACCAGTTGAAGAAATTTGGCAAGAAATGTCTTGCCGAACTCCCGTCAGTCATCTGGACCCTGAGGAACACTCCGAGCCGAGCCATGGGGTTCACACCAATCTTCCTGGTCTATGGAGCCGAGGCCATCCTCCCCACTGACTTGGAGTACGCTTCCCCAAGGCTACAGGCCTACAACGAGCAAAGCAACCGCACTGCCTGTGAGGACACCCTCGACCAACTGGAGGAAGCCCGAGACGTTGCGCTGCTACATTCGGCCAAGTACTAGCAAGCCCTATGACGCTATCAAGCCCAACGCATTCAGAGCCAAGACCTGAAGGTGGGTGACCTAGTGCTGAGACTGAGGCAGAGCAACAAGGGTCGCCACAAGCTGACCCCACCATGGGAAGGGCCATACATCGTTGCCCAAGTGCTAAAACCTAGGACCTACAAGCTAGCCAACGAGAAGGGTGAAATCCTCACCAACGCTTGGAACATAGAACAGCTACGTCGTTTCTACCCATAAATTTCCAAGCATTGTATACATTGTTTCTCGAAATACATTAAAGAAGCGTTCTTTAGTTCTAATTTTTCGAGAAATCCCCCGAGCTCATCGATGGGGGATCGGCGTTACGATAACGCTATAAGGGAGACTCGGCTCCGCCTCTGCAAAGGTGCCCACCACAGGGCTCGAAAAAGACTTGGCTCTGCCTTTGCAGAACCGAGCCTCCCTCGGGGGCTAAAAAGGGGGGAACCCCCTAAGTCCTAGGATCCATTTTTCAATCATTTTTTGAAAAAATTGCTACGCCAAACTCTCTTGCGTACTTTGACAAGTCGATTGTAAAAAACCTAAGGACCGAAAGTTCGCCTCGAGGCCAAAAGGCCAGCTAAGCCGTGAGACTGCCTATGCCTCTAGGCTACGGTACCTCCCTCACCACCTTTCACCCGTAGGGCAGCTTAGGCTCCGAGGAAGTTTTTTGCAAAGGACTTGTCTAGAAACGAGACAGAGGGCAGAGGCTCGAAAATACAATAAAAAACATATACACATGAGTACTTTAAAAGGCCTCGATGGCCACAAGCGTTATGATATGGTAACACAAGTCCTAATTTGTTTACATGACCCCTTTGTCCTAGGTCAAAACTCAGGGTCTCTAGCATCGGCAAACGCCGTGGGAGGAACCACCTCCTCTTTGAACAAACTAGCCAGCACCCTGCTAGGGGCCTCAGCCGCCTCCTCCAACTTCATGACATCCTCATTGGCCTCCTCGTCATCCTCAGCCATGACGTAGCCATCACTGATGGCCGCGAGGTCGATGCCGGTGTAGTGTGAGGAAATGACGACCAGCGCGCGCTTGACGCTCGTATGCAGCGCCCCTCGAAGCCGCTCGTGGACTCGGCTACTCAGCGGGTCAGGCGGCTCCTGAGGGAGCTGCCCGGATTGACCCCCCCAACCTCTAGGGCCTCGCAGGCGGTATAGACGGCGCTCTGCAACGCGTTGTGCTCCCGGATCTCAGCCTCGAGCACCGACTACACTTCAACGGAGGCCTCGGCTGCCCGGGAGACCTCCTTCTCTAGCTCTGCGCCCAGATAGGTGGGATGGGGTTAAGAACGAAAGAAAAACAAATAAAACAAGGGGCGTGGTTTAATAGGACTCACCCTCGGACTGTTTCTTCCAGGATAAGGCTTCGACTCGGGAGGCCTCGGCCACCTTGAGGGCCTCTGCCAGGGCACCCATCATCAACTGATGTGCGCCATGCTCTGCGCCTAGCTGCCCAGCAGTGGTTTTGGTGGAGGCCGTCGCTTCTTCAACCCGAGACCTGAAGGTGTCCCGCTCGCCGGCCACCCGGGTCAGCTCCTCGATCTGCGTCGAGAAAGGGGCGACCTGCTCCCGAGCCGTGGCCGCCTCGACCTTCATATCAGCATAGCGAAGTTGGAGATCCTCCACCTTCGCGCTGCGCACCGACAGAAGCTCGTTGGCACCGACAAGCAGATTCGTCTACTGCCGGAGCTGGTCCTAGACATCCCTCTCCCGCCGGAGGAATATCGACTTCCTGAGGGATAGGGCCTCGAGCTCCTAGGTAGGAAAAATAGGGGTCAAGTACTGTGAGAAAACTTGGAAAAAGACGACACAGCACTAGGAAAGAAAGCGCGCACCTGGGCAACCCCGGGCAGGTCGTCAGCCACGATGGACAGCATTGTCCGCAGCGACCGCTCTGCCAGCTGGCAAAATTGCTCGAAGGAGCCCCAGCGCCCCCCTCGGCCACGTCCTCAAGGGTGAACAGAGGCTCCCCCTCAGGATCGTCCTGGCTCCGCCACTAGACACGCGGGTGATCCCACCCGCGGGGCTCGAGTCGGACCCGGACAAGGGTTGAGCTCCCCACGGCAGGAGTCGGGACCGGCTGCTCCACGGTGTGCTAGCCGCCTCGGCGTCCGCCACCTCCTTCCCCTGGGAAGTATCGATGGAGGAGATTGCCTAAACCGCCTGGGTGCTCTCCTGCGACAGTGGCAGGTCTTGGACCGGGGGCGGTACCGAGGCTTGCTCCGCCTACACCGCCTCATCCTAGGCCGCCGGCTCCGCCACGGCCGCCTCCACCACCTCGACCTCGGCGGTCCTAGGAGCCCCAGCGTTCGCCACCTCGACTTTAGGAGCCCTAGCCTCGGCCACCTAGGCCTCGAAGGTCCTGGGCGCCCCCTCCCCAGCCTGCTCCGTGGCCGCCTCGGCAGACTCTCCTTGGGTCGGCCCTCGCCGATGCCACACCACGCTGTATGGCAGCCTGCACCTCCACCACCCATTAAGCGGGGGAGCTGGTGCTCACCTTGAGCGCCTTACGTGGCGCCAGGGCGGGCACCTCCGCCTGACGCTTTGACTGAAAGAAAAAGCACTCGCAAGGTTAGCATACGACCAAGGGGCGAGCATGAGACACTACAAACTCCACTAATGGAGCACTCACCTCGAACAGGGACACAACCGCTTCGGCACTACACCCCTTGTCCTCTACAACAGCGGTAGCGGTGGCTGTGGTACGACCTCTGTGTCCGCCGGTGCTGGCCGGCCCTCGCTCGGCTCCGACGCTCCCTCATTCCTCTGTGAAGGCAGTTGAATCGCCCCCACCGTTGCCCACTCCACCTCCGCCATTGGGTCCCTCGGGTTGACAGTGCGCTTCCCCAACGCCCGTGCCTCGGGCGTGTCGGCCTCGGCCCTAGGGCGGGAGGTCGCTAGCCCCGAGACACTCTCACCTCCTCCTCCTGGAGACGTCAGGCCACTTGCCGATGCCCCAGGCACCGCTTCCCTGATGTCGGGGAGGTGGTCCAGGGGATCCCGCCCCACCTCAACCTCATCGTCGTCGTCGCTCGAAGGGTCCAACGACGACGATGACGGAGACGGCTCTTCTGGGAGACCGTCGCACCTCTGTTGCCAGCGGCATTTCTCCAGCTCCTCGCGCTCAAGGATCTTCCTGTTGTGCCTTGCCTCCTTGGCGTTCTTCGCTTCTTGCATGCCTCGGCGTATGCCCTATTCTTGGCTCGCTGCCCCGCGTCCTCGGGAACAGGCGGTGGGGAGGCTCGTACATCCCTCATCCCTGCAGGGACGGCAAATGCCATAAGGGAAGAGGAAAATGCAAGGAGCAAGAAGGCCTCGGAGGCCGCAGCGGCGCGTGACACACCAGAGAGATGTACCCCCACGACGGGCGCATCGGGAATGGTGACAAACCACCGCTCTTCATCCGCCCATCCACCATCTCTTTCACCCGATGTAGAATCTCCTCGTCGAAGAGGGCGACGGTGAACAACTAGATGCCATTGATCGGCTCGTCCGGTGTCATCTCGAACAGGCGCCGCCACTGAGCCATCAGCGGTAGCACCATCCGGCGATGGAAGGCCGCCACGACCACAGCCGCCATATGGCTGCAGCAACGCAGCCTCTCCAGTGCCTCTAGAAGCGGCTGCAGCTTGGGCAAATCAGCCAACAGGACGCCATACCTCCACTTCTCTGGCTGGCTCTCCACGATTCGCCTGGTATAGGGGGGAAACCCGCCATCATCATTGCGGAGGTAGAACCAGCTGTTGTACCAGCCACGTGATAAGAACCCGCTAGGGTTGTGGATGATCTTTCGATGAGAGGCATGAGATAACTTGATTTGGTGGAGGGAGATGACATTCACGGCCCGACTACAGCCTTCCAAGACTGCGCCTTAGCAACCGATACACCACCTCCAAAGGCCGTCACGATCTTGTGGAGCGCGACAACCAGCCACTAGGGCTCCCGTCCTGCAAGAAATCAAAGAACTAGCAAGAACAAGGAAACAAGCACTGAATTGCAAGATGAAATTGAAAACCTCAAACTGAATCTTATTATGAGTGGGGTTCGAAGACAAGGAGACAGGCGGGTGGATCAAGACGCAGCGCCTACAAGCAAGTAGCGATGGCTAAACTTGATCTAAACAAAACCCAAGTGTTCCGGTGGCGGCTAAAAGGGTATATGACGTGTGGAGGATGACCACAAGAGAGTTTGGGTCGTGCTCCAACCCTAGGACGCGTCCCTACTGGACTCTAAACGATACAAGCCCATTGGGCTAACTTAAGGTGGCGTAGCACCCTGGACAGAATAGACCTCTCGGTGATTTTTGGACTGTTGACGCCGTTTCTGAGCAGGTATGAGTATGAGGTCAGATCCGTATGAAAGTAGACTTTATTAGCTTTCCAACAAGTCCAGAATCACCCCAATCCGACTCCATATGTAACCGTGACGACCGTCGCAAGTTGGAGGTGTGCTGCAGTCCGAATCCAGCCTACGCGAGTCCTTTTCCCTTTCGGTCTTCTCCTTGATTCCTAATCAAAACAAGAGTGCACGTGTCTCCAAGATCTAAACAGGATGGACAAGAGCTCAAGAAGGAACTCACTTGATGATTAAGTGTTCGAGCACGAGCACGGGTAATAGGACCAGCAGGTGTCGGCGTGGACGGCGTGGATGTATGATCGGTGTTGATGTCCTCATCATCCTCCCTTTCTTGAATTTGAGTCGTCCTCGACTCAAGCTCATCTTCCTCACCCAAATAAGGCTTCAAATCTGCAATGTTAAATGTGGGACTAACCCCAAAATCTGCAGGAAGATCAAGCTTATATACATTCTCATTTATTCGTTGCATCACTTTAAAAGGACCATCCGCTCTAGGCATCAATTTAGATTTTCTTAATTCAGGAAACCTATCCTTTCGCAAATCCAACCAAACCAAATCTCCAGGTTCAAGAATCAATTCCCTTCTACCTTTATCTCCAAGCAAATTTGTACTTAGCATTCATGCGCTCTATGTTTTCTTTAGTGGTTTCATGTAGTTTTAGCATCAATTCAAAGCACGTTGCTTAGCATCAAAATTCAACTTTTCAGAACTTGGCAATGGCATTAAATCAATAGGAGCACGTGGTAATAAGCCATAAACAATCTCAAAGGGACACATCTTCGTAGTAGAATGCAATGAACGATTATAAGCAAACTCAATATGAGGCAAACAATCTTCCCACATCTTAATATTCTTCTTTAAAACAGTCCTTAACATAGTAGACAAAGTTCTATTCACAACTTCAGTTTGACCATCAGTTTGGGGGTGACAAGTGGTGGAAAATAAAAGCTTAGTCCCCAATTTGGCCCATAAAGTTCTCCAAAATGGCTAAGAAATTTAGCATCACGATCGAAACAATTGTATTTGGCACACCATGCAAGCGAACAACTTCTCGAAAGAACAAATCAGCAATATTTGTAGCATCATCGGTTTTATGACATGGTATGAAATGTGCCATTTTAGAGAATCGATCCACAACCACAAAAACACTATCTCGCCCTTTCCTAGTCCGTGGCAATCCCAACACAAAATCCATAGAATATCCTCCCAAGGAGCACTAGGAACAGGAAGAGGCATATACAAACCGTGTGGATTCAACGGGACTTAGCCTTTTGACATGTTGTGCAGCGAGCAACAAATCTCTCCACGCCTCGTCGTCGCATCTTTGGCCAAAAGAAATGACCCAGCAAGAATGTCCTCCGTCTTCTTCGCTCCAAAATGCCCCATCAAGCCACCTCCATGCGCTTCTGCAAGCAACAACAAGTTTAACGGAGCTAGCTGGAATGCATAGCTTGTTAGCTCTAAACACAAACCCATCATTGAGGATGAATTTGTTCCACGTTTTCCCATCTTTACAATGCGTGACACTTCTTTAAAATCAGCATCATGAGCATATCGGTCTTTAATTGTTTCTAACCCAAAGATCTTGTAATCAAGTTGATTCAAAGAAAGTATATCTCCTAGGCAATGCATCGCAATGATATTATCCTTCCCTTTCTTGTGTTTGATAACATAAGGAAAAGATTCAATAAATTCAACCCATTTTGCATGTCTACGATTCAGTTTTCCTTGACTACGAATATGCTTCAAAGATTCATGATCGGAATGTATAACAAATTCTTTGGGCCACAAATAATGCTGCCATGTTTCTAATGTCCGCACTAGAGCATATAATTCCTTATCATATGTAGAATAATTAAGAATAGGCCCGCTCAATTTCTCACTAAAGTATGCAACAGGTTTTCCTTCTTGTAACAAAACACCACCCAATCCAATTCCACTGCATCACATTCAAGCTCGAAAGTCTTATTAAAATCGGGGAGTTGGAGTAGAGGTGCATGTGTTAACTTATCTTTCAAGCACATGGAAGGCGTGCTCTTGTGCTTTTCCCCAAGAAAAGGGCACTCCCTTCTTTGTAAGCTCATTCAATGGTGCAAGCAATGGTGCTGAAGTCCTTCACAAAGCGGCGATAGAAACCAACCAAGTCCTAGGAAACTCCACACTTGTGTGACCGTGGTGGGTATAGGCCATCCTTGTATAGCTTCCACCTTGGCTTTATCAACCTCAATTCCCTGTGGAGTGACAACATAGCCAAGAAACGATACTCGATCGGTGCAGAAAGTGCACTTCTCAAGGTTACCAAACAAACGTGCATCACGTAGAGCATTGAAAACAGCACGTAAGTGATCAAGGTGTTCATCCATGGATTTGCTATAAATCAGTATATCATCAAAGTAGACGACAACAAATTTCCCAATGAAAGCACGCAAAACCTCGTTCATTAATCTCATGAAAGTACTAGGTGCATTAGTTAACCCAAAAGGCATGACTAACCACTCATATAGACCGAACTTGGTTTTGAAAGCAGTTTTCCATTCATCTCCCAATTTCATACGAATCTGGTGGTACCCACTACGCAAATCAACCTTTGAAAACACAACAACACCACTCAATTCATCAAGCATATCATCTAATCGTGGAATAGGGTGTCGATATCGAATGGTGATATTATTAATAGCCCTACAATCAACACACATGCGCCATGTTCCATCTTTCTTAGGCACTAAAATCACTGGAACAGCACAAGGACTAAGAGACTCACGCACATAACCTTTGTCTAGTAGTTCTTGCACTTGTCGCTGAATTTCCTTTGTTTCCTCTGGATTGGTCTGTATGGCGCACGGTTTGGCAAAGATGCTCCAGGATAAGATCAATTTGGTGCTCAATCCCTCGTATTGGTGGCAGCCCTTTGGTATCTCAATGGGAAACACATCGAATACTCCGCAAAATGTTAGCAACATGAGGGGGCAAAGAACGTTGCATATCCTCAAATGAAATCAAAGCATCCTTGCATACCAAAGCATAAGCAAGCAGAGGTGGATGCATTGAACTCATTAATATCAGATTTTGTAGCAAGCATACAACGTCCTTTCAATTTCTTATCTCATCTTTGTCATCAACAACAGATCTGTCACTCTCGCTCTTTGCTTTTGTAGCCTTAGTAACATCAGATTGCATAATAGCTTCAGGAGACATAGGATGCAACACAATTTTTCGATCATGGTATAGAAACGAATATTGATTTGATCTACCATGATGCATCGAATCTCTATCAAATTGCCATGGTCTACCTAGCGAATATTGCAAGCTTGCATAGGCACAACATCACATTCAACAATATCTTTGTATGATCCGATGGCAAAATCGATTTGCACCCGTCTCGTTACCTTTGCCTTACCACCTGTTGTTCACCATTGGATGTAGTAGGGATGGGGTGTGTGGTTTGGTGGTGAGGGCGAGCTTACGTACCATGTCGCTACTTGCCAAGTTGTTGCAGCTACCTCCATCAATGATCATGCGGCACGAACGCTCCTTGATGACACACTTTGTTTGGAATAAAGTGTGTCGCTGATTTTGCTCCGCCTTCTCCATTTGTGCACTAAGCACTCATTTGTACAATCAAGCTCTCATAGTGCTCCGCGTCACCTGCATTAATGTGTTCTTCTATGTGTTCCTCACTACACGCATAGTCACCACAAGCAATGCAAGTGTATCTTCATCAAAATCACTAGCAGATGAACACTCACCATCATCTTTGACAATCATAACACGCTTGTTTGGGCGATCACGCATCATATGGCCATATCCCTTGCAACCGATGACATTGTATGTTGCTTGTTCTACTGCCGATGCCACGGATGAAGTACTCGCATGGCCCGGCTTTTGCGCTGTCTTTAGAACTGAATTGGTGGGGCAGCTCGAGTCTTGTCACTAGATGATGGCATAGGAGTGCGTGTAGACGGAGTTGTAGACGTCTTGCTGGCTGCCATGAACTAGCTTTCCTGCAGAAACATTAGTCCTTGCGCTAGCACGTCGTCCCTGCACTTCCCGTTCAGCTTTACAAGCAAGATGAAACAGTTTGGTTACGTTATTGTATTCTTTGTAAGCGAGGATATCCTGAATTTCCGATTTAACCCACCTAAAAATCTAGCCATAGCAGGTTCCTCATCCTCCTCTAATTTACAACGCAACATACCCGTTTGTAATTCACGATAGTATTCTTCTACACTTTTAGAACCTTGTCTCAATTTGTTGCAACTTATTTATCATATCACGGGCATAGTAAGATGGAACAAATCTAGCTCTCATGGCTCGTTTCAGCGCATCCCAAGTTTTAGGTATGTTATTAGAATTTTTCTTGCCATATTCAATCCACCAAGCGAAGCAAACTCTGTGAACTCACTAGTAGTAGCCCCTAACACGTGTGTTCTCGGAAATTCATGGCATGCAAACTTTTGATCAACAAAGCAATCTCCCAAGTAATGTATGCATCTGGGTCATATTTTCCATCAAAAGGAGGTATTTTAAATTTAATCTTCTTGAAAGCATCATCATTATTGTGTACCTCGCGTCGGGTGGCGGCCACCCATACCTCTACGGTTGTGGCGTAGGCGACGTCGATCACGAAAGTGTCTCGATCATCATGTTCATTATCACTGTGTATTCTTCATCATAACTACCATCCTCTCGATCTTCCTCCTTCTTTTCTTCTTTATCTTTGGTCTTTATCATTGTTGTGGAGGTCATCAAAACGCCAAAGCAGAGCAAAGCAAGGCTTTTGTCCACACTAGCAATGGACTGCTCCAAACCTACAAGCTTGTTGTTTGCGGCAATCTGCGTAGCCTCCAACTACCCAAGTTTGTCATTTGTCACTGCAAGTCATTATCAAGTCCCTCCGTGTGCAACTTCACTTTCCTTTCAAAATGTTGTATGATGCCCTTTGTGCGAGGCGAATGTGGAATTTGGTTATCTTCGTCGGTCCCCTGGCATGGTTCAAAGACAAAGACAACAAGAAGACAAGTGAAGAAATAAAAGCCCTACAACTACTAGGATGTAGCTACAGACAAGTCGCTCACTCTCCACCTATTACACAAGTTCTTACCGGTTCTTACCTTGCTCGACAGAGGGGTCATCTACCAACAAGTCAGTAGCAATGGATGAAGTGTATCGGTGCCTTGCACACGAGACACATCAAGTGTAGAATATGTGGAGCTATAGGTGGCTGAAACAAGGAACGAACTAGCACCACGTTAGTTACAAAAAAAGCAAGCTGAATAATCGTTCAACCGGGTGATATTTGTCTTTGGTCCTAGTCTAGACCGTGCTAGACGCGAGCCTAGACACAAAGGAGAGCACAACACACCACCAAGTGAACGAAAAATCTCTAAGATCAGCCCCTTTCTTCTTCTTTTCTTTTGCTTCTTTCTCTCTTTTTTTTTTTTTTTGAATAATTTTTTTTAGGGGGCACTCAAAACTGATTATATGAACAAGAACACTCCCAAAGAGTAACTTAGCACACACACTTTTTCCGAAAGGGCAGGGGTATTCCGGTAAAAAAAAGATATGAATACTTGCTTAGATATGAATACTTGCTGCGTGGTTAGTTTGATATTTGTAGCACAGGGTGAACTGATTCCTCGTCCGATTGGAACTTCCAATTCTACTCGGACTTGGCCAACAGCGAGGAATAACCGATTCCTTGATCCGACTCAAACTTGAAAACCTACTTGGATTCGGCCAATAGAGAGGAACAGCCGATTCCTTGTCCGATTCAAACTTCAAACCCTACTTGGATTCGGCCAACAGAGAGACTATATGATAGCGCGTGTTGTGATAGGAAAGTGACAAGAACTCGAAACTCTAAGGGAATAAACTAAGACCAGCAACTCGACACAACCGATGCAACCAAAAACTCAACAAGCCCTAACTAAGAAGTGCTAGCAAAGGCTCAAAGGGTTTATTGGGATTATGAAGAACTAATCTACTAATTTTGTTTTGGCTTTTTCTGGACCATAGGAGATTAAAAACAGCAAAGAACTAGAAGTCTCTCACCGATCAACCTTGCTCTGGTACCAATTGATAAGAACCCGCTAGGGTTGTGGATGATCTTTCGATGAGAGGCGTGAGATAACTCGATTTGGTGGAGGGAGATGACGTTCACGGCCCGACTACAGCCTTCCAAGACTGCGCCTTAGCAACCGATACACCACCTCCAAAGGCCGTCACGATCTTGTGGAGCGCGACAACCAGCCACTAGGGCTCCCGTCCTGCAAGAAATCAAAGAACTAGCAAGAACAAGGAAACAAGCACTGAATTGCAAGATGAAATTGAAAACCTTAAACTGAATCTTATTATGAGTGGGGTTCCGAAGACAAGGAGACGGGCGGCTGGATCAGCACGCGCGCCTACAAGCAAGTAGCGATGGCTAAACTTGATCTAAACAAAACCCAAGTGTTCCTGGTGGCGGCTAAGGGGTATATGACGTGTGGAGGATGACCACAAGAGAGTTTGGGTCGTGCTCCAACCCTAGGACGCGTCCCTACTGGACTCTAAACGATACAAGCCCATTGGGCTAACTTAAGGTGGCGTAGCACCCTGGACAGAATAGACCTCTCGGTGATTTTTGGACTGTTGACGCCGTTTCTGAGCAGGTATGAGTATGAGGTCAGATCCGTATGAAAGTAGACTTTATTAGCTTTCCAACAAGTCCAGAATCACCCCAATCCGACTCCATATGTAACCGTGACGACCGTCGCAAGTTGGAGGTGTGCTGCAGTCCGAATCCAGCCTACGCGAGTCCTTTTCCCTTTCGGTCTTCTCCTTGATTCCTAATCAAAACAAGAGTGCACGTGTCTCCAAGATCTAAACAGGATGGACAAGAGCTCAAGAAGGAACTCACTTGATGATTAAGTGTTCGAGCACGAGCACGGGTAATAGGACCAGCAGGTGTCGGCGTGGACGGCGTGGATGTATGATCGGTGTTGATGTCCTCATCACCACGGTTGGATGACGCGAGCTGGGCCGAGATGTAGAGGTGCTACCGGTCTTGGCACACTTGGAGCGTGTAGCCACCGGCCCTCATCGCCTTTCGCGTGCCCGCCGTGCCTGTCGGCTTGGTGGTGAGCCCCGCCCGGAAGAGGTGGAGCCACAACTCCCAGTGGGGGACAATACCCAGGTATCCCTCGTAGACGGCGATGAAGATGGCCGCCTACACAATGAAGTTGGGGTTGAAGTTGTGAAGCTCCAGGACGTAGTAATGCAGTAGTGCCCGCATGAACCGGTCCGTTGGCACGCCGAGGCCATGCTCATGGAAGGACCCAAAGCTCACGATGTAGCCATCACGTGGCCTCGGCTCCAGCTCACTCCTCGGAGCAATCCACTCTGGCCTGTTGGGGTCAGTGACTAGGCGGACGAGACCATCATCGACAAGCGACTGTAGCGTCTCCTCCGACACGTCAGATGGACCCCAAGGATCCGCCCCGAGGACAACAGCACCACCAGCCATGAGTGCAGTGGAGAATGCGACTATGATGGTAACACACGCTCTCTCTCTCTCTCCTCCCCCTTCTCCCTTCTTCTTCCTAGTGCTCTCTTCCTCTATTCCTAGCAACCGCTCGAGGGAAAAAAGCGTGAGCACAGGCAGGCAAGGTAAGGAGGGATGGGGCGAGGCTCGTCACATATTTATGAGGGCGGGAAGGGGGTGAAACGGTCGGGCGATGAAACCGGGAAAGGTAATTTTCCCAGATCTGGCGCAGTTAATGTAGATCCGATTCAGACCAATTGCTTCCCATAATTACAAAATATCATGGGATTGATATAAAAGGTTTACATTGACTGATGATCGACCCACTAAGACTTGTTTGGATTGAAGGGAGTTCGGATCCCCACAAGGCCGAAGGTCATCATGGACCAAGTCATATCGGCCCATTGATAAAATTGCATCAGGGGAAGAGGAAAGGCCGCCTGCTTGAAAGATGCCCATATACCCAATAGATTTCTCGGTGGCTGGGAAACCGTGGGAAAGAAGTCTGTGGTTTCCCCGATGGGCAATTGATGAAGCAAACAAGGGGAAGGTGTCCACACATTTTAGCCTTTACAAACACTAGAACAGCTCTGCGATCATGGTGACAAAACTCAGGTGATGTCACAAGAATTCATCTGACCGCAGTAGCTGATCCTCTTGCTCGACAAGGCGCTAAAATGAGCGACACAATCACCCAATGCACAAGAATTCTTCCAACCACTCAAGATCCTCATAGCAAGGAATTAGACCATGGAGGGTCTGGTAGAGCCAAGGGCACTCGAGGAAGCAAGTAGAAGAGAAACATAATTGAGTTGTTGAGTTGCTCTCGCCATGAGTCGAATAGATATTAATGGTCGGTCTAGAAAGATGGATCCAAGTGCCCATGAAGCAATGATGCTCTCATAAAGCTTTGAAGCATGGGCTCATAAGCTGGCAAAGATGGTGATAGATAGTAGACCCTAGATCAAGATTCTCTACCCATGACTATGGACCTATCGGAGGCACAGGAGTGGTAATTTTGGAATAAAATTACTTTTATCCCAAAATTGGGGGGCATGTGTTTACACCAAAATTTGGGAAGAAGAACACGGGAACTCAAAGCTTCCAAGATCATGTCATCAAGGAATCGATTGCATAAGGGTCGATATTAGCTGATTCAAATGCAACACTGGAATCGGCTCTCTTCGAATGACGTCAGTAGATAACAACAATGAGCTACGGTTGGCGTCGGGAAATACATGTTGGACTCTACAAAAGGGAAAGATTAGGGTCTAAGTTATATTAAGTTAGGAATATTTTCTTTTATACAACAGATTGTAATGAGTCATACTTGAGTAGGATTCATGCTTAGGCTCCGGGTATAAGTATTGGACCCCGGCTATTGTAAAAGGACATCCAACCAATCAATACAAATTACTTTTTTTGGCACCATGCCAAACCTTAGACGTAGGAGTAGTGTAGATCTTGGCGAGTACTTCAACAAGTAGGGCTGCATCGGTCCGGCTGACCTCCGGCTTTTCTGTAAGTACTGTCATGGCTTATATTTTGGTTTGTATGGCTGCATCGGTTAAGTTCAACCTCTACTGCGAGCTCTAGTATAAGCTAGTTATCGATCTTTATCTATTTCAAGTACGACTGCACCGGTTAAGTTCAACCTCCACTGCTCAAATTAGATTAAGGTCAAGTTATCGGCTCTACCAAGGGTGGCGTCCTTTGGGTAGATTCATTAAGTTACCGATCTTGCTAATGTTTTTACTGTCAATAGTTTTTCAGCAACATCAACTTGCCCGATCAAGATCGAACTAGATCAGCCTCATATCCTTTAGGTCCATCATTTGCTTTGTGTTAATATGATATTTCTTACTTTGACCGATGGGTTACATTTTATTGGCTGTTCTACCTTGAACTTGATCGTGCATAGTACGTGGTTAAGGCACGTATGATCTTGAAGAGGTTTGCTGGCTAGTTAAATCTGGTCTATAGTTCGCTATTATGGCTGCAATGATCTGGTCGATCCCCACTAATGTCACTTTAGATTGGAGGATGCTAGTTGGTAGATTTGTTCCCGATCAGGCGTGACCTTAGCTATTTGCTATGCCTGCATCGGCTAAATAGCTGGTCGCCTGCATTTTAATGCTCATAGTACATCTTCATGATCCTATTAAATGAGTAGATCTATTTTCTTTAAAGATTTAATCTATTATCTTTATTATGGCTGCTTTGATCTGGTCGAACCCACTGTTAAAGATGATAGGTTAGGTTTGAGGAGTTGATAGGTCTGCTCGTATTGAATAGTGGATTGTTCATATGCTGTGATCCTTTTTCTACCAGAATCGGCTCTTTTAGCCGATTCGCCTACGCTTTCATAGATATAGCATGTCTTACAGAAACCTGTTTGGGTATGGATGGTTTTGTGAATTCTTTGGCTTTAGTTTATTGTTATCATCATAGCTGCATCGATTCGGTCAAACCTCACAGTTGATGATAGCGGATTAGATTCGGAGCATTTGTAGAACTGTTCGTATTAGACAGTTGATTTGTTTGCATGTTATATCCTTTCTTGTCAGACTCTTCAGCTCAATGCTTCATACTAGTTATATTTTGTCTAGCTGATGATTTTACTTACATCTGTGTTTTTCCTGTCTGGCTGTTGCGCACTGGATCACCGGTGTTGCCGACCACTCACCAGTGCTGCCGACCATGATTAACGTTGTCCGACCACACCCTATGACTAGAGGGAGGACAATGATAGTTCATGGTCGGCATCACTAGTGCATGCTCGGCAACATTAGTGAGTGGTCAGACATCTTCGTGCTGAAGATCCAGTGGGCTAACACTGGTTGCTCCCAAAGTGGCACACTTGGAGCTGTCTAGGCAAGACTAGCATGTTCCACCTTAAATTATTGATAAGCTTTCTCTCCTTGTCAATTGTAGGTCAAATTGACTAGCATGCCCTTGGGAGGAATTCGCAGGGTTGACTAGTCCTACATTGAAGCCAAGCGGATCTCTAGCCTTGCCTCATCAAGCAGATCCTTCCGGCTTGTTGTGTGCTCAGCGCATCAACAGCTACCAAGCAGGTTGAGCACAATTTGCCTTCATGGTGCAGTGGCACAGTAAGTTAGGTTGACTTGAACTGTATCAAAACTAGCTTTGTTGGACTACATTTGACATTGAAGCTTCCTTTCTAATGTCAATCAACAACTCATAAGCATAATCTAAAATATGTTGTTTGACACTTTTCAAATTGTTTTCGACTCGCAAAGGCATAAATTGACTTGTAGAACACCTTGACTACTCAAGCATTGTCGATATGAGAGGGCAAAAGCAAGGCACAAAGGGTGCAAGGAGTCTCCTATAGGGCACCTAAAGGATTATCTAATGGCAAAACATTGACCATGTTGCTAATCTTGGCATCAATTACAAACACAACGTTTCTAATGTGAGGGATGATAGCAGTCAATAGAGAAATCACATATTCCATACACCTTGGTTTTTAGTTCATATCTCACAAACTACTGCTCCATTGTGTATGAATTTTGGTAGCCATAAAGATCCAAGAGTCCTCTAACTTTTGACCAAAATTCAGCACAAACAGACACCGTTTGTCTATCCAACTAAATCATCTACCAAAACTGCTTTGTTCTGAAATTTTGTGACTGGACTAACAAAACATCTCTCAAATCCGATGCTTTACTCAACCAATACTCAAGAAAACTTAAGACATCAAAGTACCTTAAGTGAGGAATGAGCTCGTCAAGTTTTGTGACAATCCAACTATGTTTGAGCCTCTAATCACCGACTTAAGGATAACCGATTGGGTGCCATGAAACCTGGATAGATTTCCTGCTCTTCTTTTCCTTTGCTTCACAAATTGGGGGGGTGTTCTGCACTCTTTAACTTTTCTTATAGAAGCAGTAGTAGCTTTCTCTTTTGAGGATGGAGGCTAGGGTTTTCCTCATATGCTTCCCAAGGAACAACTTCAACCGTTGATTTAGGCACCAGCTCAACGATGCACAAGCACTTGATTTGAGGTTTGTTTTTGTGGGGCACAATGTATACTTCCTGTGGATGGGCAGTCCTACAAGATAAGGGACCATTTCCAACTACCCTTCTATACTTTCTCCAATAGAGTCCTGAACAAATCCTTTGATAGCACCATATACATAATGATGCTGACCGAGACTAGGGACGTGCTTTCTCTAGCTCTTTACTTAGCTGATACAGTATCTTACACTACCCGTGTGATTGTGCAAGATGGAACTAACTTGATGACACAGGGCTTGGAGAAGAAAGCAGAACTTGCATTGCTGACCGGCTTTGCTGTTTCTTCGCTTAACATTGTCCTGTGAGACATAGCCTTCGGAGCTACCAAAGAGTTATTACCTAGCTGTAACTTAACTTTCCTATTGGTAACTAATTAGTTTTCTCTAAACATTTAAAAGCTCCATATAAACCCAGTAGTCCGTCGAGTACCATGAAGGGTCTCGATTAACCTCAACATACAACCAAGATTGTACATGATTCAACATACATGTCATACAATACATAAAGTTCACAAATGCAGTTCATCCATCAGAGTACGAATTTAGGTTATTACAAACCAAGTTCAGTAAAATAGTAGCGGAAGCAAATTAAAGTTTGAAACTAACATCTACCATCATAGTTCAATACAGTGCCAGCTCATGATCACACCCACAAAAACATATGAGAAGGATTAATAAGAGATGCCTGCCCTGGGCTCACTCCTCATCCATGGTGGGACAAAAGCAGTTCTTGCAATAGCCATGATAAACTGTACCATCTGCAACAATGGGAATAAAACCTTGAGTACGAGAAGGTACTCAGCTAGACTTACCCGTCATAAACCAAAAATAAGGTGACTCCAAGGATTATGCAAGGCTTTATAAGTGAAGGTAGCTTGACAACATTTTGCATAAAAAGCGACTAATTCAGTTACACAATTATAATTCGGTCATCAAGTTATAGCTATTTATCTCTAGATTAGCAACTAACTTGTGCCAAACATGTGGTATATCATTTAGTAGCATATAATAGTAACCATAGCCGTTGTAGTAATTCCATGTTCAACCGAACCATCATATTCTATAACATAGTTACTACGATGTTGGAGCTAGCCAAGTTTCTCACTGTCTGAGAGAGACGATGATTCGAATGGATTTCAACCAGCTGGTAATTTATTCCTAACACAAACCCACGCAGACTAGATCAACGATTACCTTAGGTCACCTTTGGTACAACACAGGTCCACATTTCGTGGGTTCGATCAGTGCCACACAATCAGGGACAAATAGCTGCCAGGACGTTTAGGCCCAACCTACCCTTGGGCTCATGTCTGGCTCCTTGCACATCCTTACTACCATCCAGAGTGCGCACTTTTATAGAACGGGGCCTGGCCTGAGTTGAGCTACTCGGCTTTATGGTCAGAACGAGTTATTTGGGCAACTAAGTGAGAGGCATGCGTTCAATCTTGTCAGAAGTGCCAATAATGGTAGGGTCCTTAATCGACATAGACAGAATCACATGAGTCAACCTACACTAGACTCTGCCCGGCCTCCATTTACATTATCCCATTGTTCTTTTCCACGATAGCAAATATAGCCAACCGTGCTTTGGTATCCACCTATATCTCGCAGGTGACAAGAAATCACCCGACTTCTATCGGCCTAAGCATGGCTAAGCATATATTCTATCCTGGACCTACACAAGGTTAAAGGTATAGGTAACTAGACAAGGCAGTTATATGCATCAAGTGTTTCTAATCAGCTCTTATAACCTAATGCATCAAACATAAAGGACTCAAGTGATATTTTGTAAAACAAAGGAGACTTAGAATGCTACGGGGCTTGCCTTTGAGGAAAGAGGTTGGGCGGTGATCCGGGCACTCAGGGAGGTCCTCGAGAGTTTGCTCCTCTTCTCCTAGAGCTGTGGCCTAAGAAGTCTCCTGCCGATCCTCCTCTTCTTCGTTGACCTCCAAAAGGGTTATCCCTTTGGACGATCCTATATGCATGAGCATGAAATAAGATATCACGAATGCATATATGATGACATGTATAATATGATATGATGTGATGAATGCATACTCATAAGTGTTTTCAACAGCATTGCATTAAGGTCCTAACAAGTTACATTTACTTTTACTAAGTAGGTGCATATCTCATCTCTAGTAACTTAAACAAACACTTATGTAAATCATTTTCTAGACTACAAGACATCAGCCACTTGTTTTGACCATAACTAGAGTTATACACATCAAAATAATATGGTTGTGGACATTCTGGAAAGCTTATGAAATTTCCTACATCTTTATTATAATCCCCTTAATGTGATTAAGTAGTTATCTAGGTCAAACAATTCAATCTTTCAGATCTGTCCAGAGGGCAAGCATTTCTGACATCAGAGTTCTAACAGCCATAATTCTTAAATTATAATCTCTATGACTATGAAAATTGAATACAAGGTAGATCATTAAGTTATCTACAACTTTGTTATTAACCTTCTTTACAGAAAAGATCACTATCATCATGAAATCATCACCACAATAGAAACTATACATGCAACCATCTAGTTGAATTATAAAGCGATAATTAACTAGTTGCATACACCAATTACTTCGAAGCTTAACTAATAACATCAACAGACCATATGCATCACAAGCACCATAGAAAACATCATGGTTAAACATAACTAATTTATTTATATTCATTTATTAATTTTCTTAGATAATAAGGTGATTTAAAGGATAAATGTTTCCAGTGCTTAATAAATTCTGAGAAAATTACAGTAGCATACAAATGACCTTAGTAGTCCACTATACAAATTTCATGTTATTTGGATTAGTGTAGCTACCTCTACAAAAATAACATGTTACATAGGCTTATTTTAGCAAAAATAGTTTAGCATAGTGAAAAGTGCCAAACAACAGATTTACTATTTTTCTTAGCTTCATCATAACACAAGAACACTGTACAAATTTTTGCATGAGCCCAATTTATGTATTTTTGCCTTATTTATTTTTACTAGAAGCTAGCATTTATTTAGGATTAAATAAGAACACCATATCCAAAGTATGACCACTGCAAGTTTAGTATTTTTCCTAGCTAGAGCATGTCAATACCAACTCAATAGAATTGGAATCATAATTTCTACACATACCAAGCTTAAAAACCATATAAAAATCATTTATCTAGCTACATTTTATTCTGCTAGAAAAATACCAGAAACAAAGCATTTCATAATTTTATCAAATACTACACTTCATGAAGAATCCAACAAAATTTGGTTCACCAAAATTAGACACTCCTAGCTTGAGATATGATTTTTTGAAACATGCATTCAAATCTAGAAAAATAAATAAGAAAATCAAAACATCACACAGGCTGATAGCTGAGGCCTGCGGTCAACGGGACCCACCCGTCAGCGAGACCAAGACAGGGGACGGCATTGACCGGCGAGAACTCACCGATAGTAAGGACTCTGGCGGTAGCGTCTTCACCGTTGCACTCTTCTCACCCCCGTGCATCGACTAGTAGGATTAGTTGGCTCGGTGGCTCGCCAGAGCAAGCTCGACGGCGGCCATGGCGGATAGCGAAGGTCGGGCGGCGGTACGCCATCCATCTCTGACTATGGCACACTCAGGCGAGGACGGCTACTCGATCTTGGTGACCTAGCAAAGCTACATAGTGCAGGTGAGGGCTCAAGGTGGCATTGGTGAGCTTGGCCGCATGCATGGCCGTGCAGCGGCGCACGGAGCACAGTGGTGCTCTCACCGTTCTAGATAGATGGCGACAAAAGGTGGGTCTCTGTCATGCCACTAGCTAGGTCTAGGGTTACTCGACCCAAGACGCGAAGAGAAAGGATGGAGATGGTGAACAACTCGGTGGTGGCGAGCTCGAGTTCCACGATGGCCATGGCGGCCGCGCGCGGAGCGGCGACTCATTTCAGCACAGTCAAGCGGTGGTGCCATTCCTAGATCCGGTCTAAGCATCTAGACTCTAGCATGGTGCTGGACCAGAGAAGATGGAGGCATGTGATGTGGAGGAACTATCGGGCCAGGGTGAGCCACGAGCACAGTGGCGCTCCGGTGACGATGGTAGCTTCGGTGAGGCTAAATGCCGCTATACCTAGGGTCGATAGGTGATGCTGGTGGCTCAAGGAGGTGGAGGTGATGGCAGAGTAGCTGTGGCCAAGACAAATTGGTCAATGAGTCTATGTCGGTGGCAAGCGGCTGTGGCGGAGCTATGATGGCATACAACGAGCTCGGCTTAGTGCTTTGATGATGCAGAGTGCGGCGGGAGAAGGTGAGAGCGAGTGAGTGGAGCGAGCGGCGAGTGCGTGACGCTTATGTGCCCGCTCTGGCCTAACCGGTTGGGCCAACGCCTGTGTACGGCTGCCATGCGGTGGCCATGGCCTATGGCCGGTCGGCCACTAGCGTGCTTGTGGATGCGGCCGTCAGGGCATATTACGACGACTGATAGCGTGTTTTCAACCCCATATATCTCCTAATCCGTTCGTCCATTGCATAAACTCCATTAAGGAAAGTTGTAGAGCTAGATGCCATCTATAGCTTTTCTTTAGGGAGTATTCCTTAATTTGCCATGGTTTGTGAGTTAAATCATCCCAAAGTTGGTTACTTATAAACTGAAATCAGCCCAACACTTAGAAAATTTTCACCAAGTGTAAAACAACATTTTCTTGCTACCTGTAAGCTATTTTTGAACATGCTATGCATTGAATTATACCTTGACCCAAAAATAAAAGTTGTTACCCTAGTTAAGTACTACAACTTTTATTTAAGTCACTAAGCCATGCAAATACTCTAAGCTACTGTTCAACTTTGGTCAAACTAGTATCATGAAAATGGCATTTCCAATGAAACCAACACTTAGAAGCAAATTTGGACTATGTCATGAATACAAACATTGTTCCATTTATCATTCTAGATGTGTATAAGGCATTTTCATGACCTCCCAACCATTTCTTACATTGGTCTTACATGACTGCAAGCATAAGCATATATATAAAATCAACATTTCATGTGATAATGTATAAGAATGAGATGAAATTTCATATGCTCATGTTCATGAATGTTGGGATGATGCTTGTGCTCATGAAATAAAGATGCCCAATGCAATGCTTAACATTGGGGTGTTACATCCCCTCTCCCTTATAGAAATCTCGTCCCGAGATTTGAAAGACCTACCATTCCTCATAAAAGGCGGGATAAACCTCACATAAATAATCCTCCTGTTCCCACGTGGCGTCTTGTTCACTATGGTTATATCACACCACTTTGTAGAACTTAATGACCTTGCTCCGTGTTATTCTTTCCATTCCTTATAGCACTCAGATTGGTTTTTCTTCATATGTCAAATATGATTGGATCCTAATGTTGGTGAGTGCAATGGCTTCCTCAGGTATGCGAAGTCATCTTTTAAACTGAGAAACATGGAAGACATCGAATATCATACTCATCTCTAGAGGAAGTTGCAACTTGTAGGCGACATTTCCTTTCCGTTCAATAATCTTGTACGGGCCTACATACCTAGGCGCAAGCTTTCTTTTTACTCTAGATCTCTGCACTCCCTTCATGGGTGACACTTTTAAGTATACATAATCTCCCAATTCAAAAGTTAGTGGTATTCTTCTTTTATCAACATAACTCTTTTGTCTTGATTGAGCTGCTTTCATATGCTGTTGGATAATGTGCACCTATTCTTCAGCTTCGGTGACAAAGTCAATGCCAAAATATCTTCTTTCTCTAGGCTTAATCCAATTCAAGGGAGTTCTACATTTCTGACTATACCAGGCTTCAAAAGGAGCCATCTTGAGGCTCGCTTGATAACTGTTGTTGTAGGAGAACTCAGCTAAAGGTAGCCACTTTTCCCATGAACCCTTGGAAGATATAACTCAGGCTCTCAACATATCTTCTAAGATCTGGTTGACTCGCTCGGTCTATCCCAAAGTTTGTGGATGATACGCTGAACTTCTGATTAGTTTAGTTCCCAAAGCCTGGTGCAAGTGTTCCTAGAAACGAGCTATAAACTATGGTCCCTAATCTGAGATTATGGTCCTTGGTATTCCATGTAGTCTCACGATCTAAGAAACGTACAGCTCAGCATACTTCCCCACGTGATACGCTGTTTTAACCGGTATAAAATGTGCTAACTTGGTGAGGCAATCTACAATGACCCATATGGAATTGTGACCTTGTTGTGTCATTGGAAGCCCTATAATAAAGTCCATACTTATCTCCTCCCATTTCTAGCCTAGGATATACAACGGCTGAAGTAATCCCATAGATTTCAAATGAACGGCTTTGACTCTACTGCAATTATCACACCTAGTGACATAGGCGGCGTTCTCTTTCTTCATGTTGGTCCACCAAAAATGGGTTTTCATATCTTGATACATTTTGCTACTACCCGGATGGATAGACAACTTGGATGAATGAGCTTCATCTAAAATTTGATTTTTAAGCTCATGGTCTTTCGGTACCACAAGTCAGTCCTCAAACCATAGCACACCTCTTTCATCCAACCTAAAATGCTTGGTTTCTTCTTCTTTCATCTTTCGCTTGATGCGAAATACACCTACATCTGTCTTCTGTAGTTCTATGATTTTGCTCCCAAGTGAGCAACTGACAGTGATATTGTGTAGCACAACAAGATGTAACAAATTAAATCCATCTTCCAACAAGGCTTTCAAAGTGTTGGAATGAGATTCCCGACTAAGTGCATCTACTACAACATCAGCCCTTCCTAGATGGTAGTGCACTTCCAAATTGTAGTCCTTGATCAGCTCTAATATCTTCGCTGCCTCATGTTCAGCTCAGGTTGAGTGAAGATATATTTGAGACTTTTGTGGTCAGTATATATGTGACATACGTTTCCCAACAAGTAATGTCTCCATATCTTCAACGCATGAACAACTGTTGCAAGCTCTAAATCATGCGTGGGGTAATTGACTTCATGCTTTCTCAACTATCGAGAAGCATAGGCAATAGCTCGACCTTCTTGCATGAGCACACACCCCAAACCTATACTCGATGCATCATAGAACACATCAAAAGGATTTTCAATGTCTAGTTGTGCTAGAATAGGGGTTGTGTTAGCAATGTCCATACGGTGTGAAAAGAAGCTTCACACTCTGGTGTCCAACTGAACTTTTCATCCTTCTGGAGTAGTCTGGCCATGGGCTTAGCTATCTTGGAGAAATCTAGAATGAAACGACGATAGTAGACTGCTGACCCCAGAAAACTCTGAACTTCATGAACCGAAGTCAGGGCCTTCCAATACATGACCTCTTGTACTTTAGATGGGTCTATAGAAATTCCATCTTCAGATAAGATGTGACCCAAGAAAGGTACTTTGCTCAGCAAGAATTCACACTTATTGAATTTGGCATATAACTTATGCTCCCTCAATCTGGACAACACAACTCTTAGATGCTCTTCATGGTCTGCCTCGTTCTCCAAATAAATTAAGATATCATCGATAAACACAACCACAAACTTGTCAAGCTCGGGCCTGAATACCGAATTCATCAAGGACATGAAGTATGCAGGAGCATTTGTCAGTCCAAAAGACATGACCAAATACTCATACAGGCGATACCTAGTGGAGAAAGTTGTATTAGGTACATCCTCTAGCCTAACCTTAATCCGATGACAGCCTGACCTCAAGTCAATCTTAAAGAATACCTTTGCTTTTGCCAGTTGATCGAATAGGATATCGATGCAAGGAAAATGATACTTATTCTTAATGGTCACAACATTAAGCGGTCTATAATCCACACACATTCTCAAGGACTTGTCCTTCTTCTTTACAAATAAAGCTGGACATTCCCATGGAGATGAACTAGGTTGAATTAGACCTTTGTCCAATAGTTCTTGTAATTGAATTTTAAGTTCAGCTAACTCATTTGGTGGCATCCTATAGGGTCTTCTTGAGATAGGTGCCATACCTGGCACTAACTCAATCTTAAACTCCGCATCCCTATCAGGTGGTAAACCTAGCAACTTATCTAGAAATACATCAAGAAACTCATAAACCACTGGAATATCACAAAGGGTAGTGCCTTGGATAGCACAAGACAAGTTTTGGAGATCAAAACTTTGGGGAAGTGGTACTAGAAAAGCATTGCCTCCCTTCAGTTCTATCAACATAATTGTCCTATTGCTAGTGTCAATGAGAACCCCATGTCCACTCATCCATTTCATGCCTAAGATCACATCTATGCCTAATCCTAGCAATACTATCAGATCTATAGTGTACTCTCTCTCTCTCTTGTATAGACACGAGCACATCTCTGACTATTTGATTCATAAAAATAGTAGCCCCAGCTGAACTTATACTATAACCACCCTTGTCTACCTCAATTATGTTCTAATCATGCCTAGATGCGAATGCTTGGCTCATAAATGAATGAGAAGCTCCATAATCAAATAAAACAATGGTGGGATGTTTGTTAACAAGAAACATATCGGTGGTGATATCTTCTCTCGTAGGAACTTCTTCAACAGCTGCATGTATCCAAGACATGCCTTTGGATTTACCTATTTCTGATTACCCTGGTTTTGATTGCTATTCCTCTTGGGATGGGGGCACTCCTTGGCCCAATGGCCCAATTGACTATAGTTGAAGCATGGATGATTGCTCCTTGGTCCTGCTGAGCTTCCATGCCCTCCATTTCCCTTGGGTAGGGCAATGGTGAATGCCTTGCGAAACACCTTCTGAGGTCGGCTGGCTTGGGCTTTTGGTGGAGGCGGCCTAAACTTAGGCGCTGGTGGATGAAACTGTGGCCTAACCACCACTAGAGCTCTGGACTAGGAAGATCCTGAGGCACTTGCCTCAGCTGCTCTTTTATGGCCCTTCGCTGCTGCGTGCAAATTGTTCTGGTTCTCCTGGGTCAAGGCATCACTAATGAACTCATTGTATGTGGTACACCTTGAGTTGGCCATAGTCTTCATTAGCTTAGTGCCAAGGCCTCTGTTGAAGCATTCTATCTTCTTTTCCTCTGTATCAACGAACCTTGGGGCATAACGGGACAAAATTGTTGAAGGCATGCATGTACTCCATAAGGGTCTTGGTCCCTTGTATGAGTCGCATGAACTCGACTGCTTTCATGCACATTAGCCCTGGGGGAATGTGATGTCCCCTAAAGGCTAACTTGAACTGCTCCCATGTGACCTATGAGTTGGTAGGTAGAGAGGATAGGAAATGGGTCCACCATATCCCGACCAGTCCCTACAGTTGATGGGACACATATTCTGCCTTCTAATGCTCAGTAACCCTCAAAAGATGGAACTTTTGCTCGATTGTGTTTAGCCATTCATCCGCCTAGAGTGGTTCTTCGACCACCTTGAAGATAGGAGGCTTGGTGTCTTGGAAATCCTTGAAAGAGCTGTATTGATTTGGCTCAGGCCCTTGATGTTGCTGATAGGCATGAGCAGTGTTCTGCGTAATGAGGCACATCATATCCTCCATTGCTCTCTAATTACCCAGGAACTGTGCGAAGAATTCATTAACAAATGGTGATGGCGGTGGTGGTAAGTCTCCATCATTGCCACCTTAGCTGGTGCCTGCTCCAGTGCGAGTGTGAGTCATCTACAAAGTTACAACAATAAGTGATTATTGGATGATGTCAGGAGATTGTAGATGAATTGTGTAATCATAACAAACTACAATTACTGGAGAGAACCTTAAATTCATATAATAAAACAGAGGCATAATAATTCATTCTCGCAACATGGCATTACCAATTTCATCACTTATCGTGCTCGCAGCGCGTTAACATGCATGTAATAATCCACTAGTAAAACAAAAGTGGAATTTCATTAAAGTTCAACCCATAGTGAAACGACATGCAAAGTGTCAATATTACACTGAAGTCAAATCACGAATACCAAATTTCAAGCTACAAGTCCATTACATGACTATCAGGGATAAATCTAGCGCTTTAACTAGTCACTAGGCGATTCTAATCTTCAACGTGCTCGCTGTTGAGGTTAGAGATAGCCTCATCCTCATCCTCTAGCTTTACTTCTTTCCCACCAGTCATTTTCAGCTAACATCTCTGGATCTTCCTCTTTCTCATTAAGGATCGGGTGTAGTTGGTTGTTCAGAAATGCACCTCATGCTGAAGGTCAACCACCATGTTCTGGGTCTGCACAAGCTACTAGCACAAGTCCCTTTTGACATGGTCATGTTGTATGCTCAAGGCGTGGGTCCTATCTTGTTCTGCTTCTACCATAGCTGCACAATTGTTTGCTAGGATCCACTGGCGCGTAGCTGTGAGTGCCTCAGCACGGGCGCCCTCCAGCTACTCTCGTAGTCCTGCTAGCACTGCCTGATCATCTGCTCTTGCCTCTTGGGCGGTAGCTCTCTGCTGATCGGCTTGCTCCATTTGAGTGTGGAGATTTCCCAATGCTACATAAGCTTGATCAGTTTCTAATCGAGCCTCACTTGCTGCCTTCTTGTGCTTGCGCACACGCTTCTTTAGCTTACGTTGTGCAGCTTCGGCTCTCATGAGCTTATTCATGCAAGTGGTATAGGACTCCTGCTAGAAGTCCCTGGTGTCATGATGAGTATAGAACATCTTCATCACGGCAAACATTGCACTCATAGCAGGACTAAAACTATATGCCTGCTCATCCCAGTCTCGGATCAATGCATTGTGGTTGCGCTGTGCCCAAATTATTGTGGATGGATCCACCTGAGGAAAAGTACCAATGGCACTATCGATAAGCTCATCCCCATGTTGCTGACATATATGGCTCATCACCTCAAAAGCAACTTCCTGGGCACCTTCCCAAGGAGTTTTTCCTTTAGATTCTGCCTTCCACTCCTGCTACAGGGGTGCTTGGGTACGAGCTGGTATGGTTAGCTGCACCTCATACCATGGCTATCCTTCTAGGTATATCTCATCCTAGGAATAGAGAGGCAGTTCGTAATACCCCGCATAATGCAAGACTCTCCAAAGTAGGGCAGGGGTACCAAACATTAATAGGAAATTCTCACTTCTAGCTAGTGCTGCCATCTGTACCAACAACATGGTGCAACTCTCATGAGACAATGACATAATGGATAAGAGTTATATAACCGAGTAAGAGACTTATAAGGGGGAAACAATGCAAGTATGTAATAATGATTTATCATGATGCATGCATGTTTCGTACGTCCTCACAAAGTTAGGAAAAATTAAAACTTCTAACGGCGTACATGGTGGCATACAAGCGTTCTCTCATATAAAACGTAGCTAGTCAGGCTACACGTTTTGTTGTTAGTGTACCTGCACAAGAACTTCATTTCAGCCCAACCCCACAATTATATATGCAGAATGTAAATCTGGGCTCTAGGTTGCAATCTAAATACTTCCATATATATATATACTTCTGTATCAAAGCTACTTGAGAGTAAATATGTCATATATATACATATAAATATGCATATACAGTCATATCAAAGCTAACCCATAATTAAATACGTCCATATATATGAGGCATATATACACTTCAGTATCAAAGCTAACTCTCCCCATAGACTGCACGTTCACATCTTGCGGTAGTGCCACTGTGATGATGATTGGCAGGTTACCTTCGGCGTAGAGGCATTTGATCCATACATTACCACTCAAGTGAATGGCATCCATACAATAGCACGCCGTATGGACGATGAAATTGAAAACCCCCAAGTTAGTACTTAATTAGCCACCTGAAGTCCTTAACTAGGCATAAAGGATGTGATCACTGGCACATTTTAGATTCAAACTCTAGATTTTTAAACACCTATATATATAGCTATAAGTGTCTAGAAACTGGTTTTGAAAAACAAAAACCTTTGTTTTAAATACACATGTGGCAATTAATGTTGAATCTTGCTCTGATGCCAGCTGTAGCAGAACCGACCAATTTATAAGAGCATCAGTACAATGGCAGACCGCAAGCGGTCAACTGTCATACTTGAGCCCATATAAATCCGGTAGTCCGTTGAATACCACGAAGGGTCTCGATCAACCATCAACATACAACCAAGATCGTACATGATTCAACATACATGTCATACGCTACATAAAAGTTCACAAATACAGTTCATCCATCAGAGTACGAATTTAGGTTATTACAAACCAAGAAGTAAAATAGTAGCAGAAGCAAATTAAAGTTTGAAACTAACATCTGCCATCATAGTTCAATAAGAGTGCCATCTCATGATCACACCCAAAAAAGCATATGAGAAGGATTAATAAGAGATGCCTGCCTAGGGCTCACTCTTCGTCCACGATGGGACATAAGCAGTTCTTGCAATAGCCATGATAAACTGTACCATCTACAACAATGGGAATAAAACCCTAAGTACGAGAAGGTACTCAGCTAGACTTACCCATCATAAACCTAAAATAAGGTGACTCCAAGGATTATGCAAGGCTTTATAAGTGGAGGTAGCTTGACAACATTTTGCATAAAAAGTGACTAATTCAATTATACAATTATAATTCGATCATCAAGTTAATTATAGCTATTCATCTCTAGATTAGCAACTTACCTATGCCAAACATGTGGTATATCATTTAGTAGCATACAATAGTAACCATAGCCGTTGTAGTAATTCCATGTTCAACTGAAGCATCATATTCCATAACACAGTTACTACGATGTTGGAGCTAGCCAAGTTTCTCACTGTCCAGGAGAGACAGCAATTCAAATGGATTTCAACCAATTGGGAATATATTCTTAACACAAACCCACACAAACCAGATCAATGGTGAACTTAGGTCACCTTTGGTACAATTCAGGTGCACATTTCGCGGGTTCATTCAGCGCCACAAAATCAGGGACAACCAGCTGCCAGGACGTTCAAGCCTAGTCTACCCTTGGGCTCACGTCTGGCTCCCCGCACATCCTTACTACCATCCAGAGTGCGCACTTTTACAAAACGGGGCCCAACCTGAGTTGAGCTACTTGGCTTCATGGTCAAAACGAGTTGTCCGGCCAGCTAAGTGAGAGGAATATGTTCAATGTTGTTAGAAGTGCCAACAATGGTATGGTCATTAATTGACACAGACAGAATCACATGAGTCAACCTACACATAGACTATGCCCGGCCTCCATTTACATTATCCCATGGTTCTTTTCCATGACAGCAAATATAGCCAACCGTGCTTCAGTATCCACCTATATCTCATAGGTGATAGGAAATCACCCGACTTCTACCGGTCTAAGCATGGCTAAGCATATATTCAATCCAACACCTACATAGGGTTAAAGTTATACATAACTGGATAAGGAAATTCTATGCATCAAGTGTTTCCAATCAACTTTTATATCCTAATGCATCAAACATAAATGACTCAAGTGATATTTTGTAAAACATAGGAGACTTAGAATGCTCTAGGGCTTGCTTTTGAGGAAAGAGGTTGGCCAGTGATCCGAGCACTCAGAGAGGTCCTCGAGAGTTTGCCCCTCTTCTCTTGAGGCTACGACCTGAGGTGTCTCCTACTGATCCTCCTCCTCTTCTTCATTGAACTCCAAAAGGGTTATCCCTTCGGATGATCCCATATGCATGAGCATGAAATAAGATATCACGAATGCATATATGATGACATGTATAATATGATATGATGTGATGAATGCATCCACATAAGTGTTTTCAAGAGCATTGCATTAAGGTGATAACAAGTTACATTTACTTTTACTGAGAAGGTGCATATCTCATCTCTAGTAACTTAAACAAACACTTATGTAAATCATTTTCTAGACTACAAGACAGTAGCCAATTGTTTTGACCATAACTAGAGTTATACACATGAAAATAATATGGTTGTGGATATTATGGAAAGCTTATGAAATTGCCTACAACTTTATTTTAATTGTCTTAATGTGATTCAGTAGTTATCTTGGTCAAACAATTCCGTCTTTCAGATCTATCTAGAGGGCAAGCATTTCTGATAGCAGATTTCTAACAGCCACAATTCTTAAAACATAAGTCCTATGACTATGAAAATTTAACACAAGGTAGACCATTAAGTTATATACAACTTTGTTATTAACCATCTTTATAAAAAAGATCAGTATCATCATGAAATCATCACCACAACAAAAACTATACATGCAGCCATCTAGTTGAATTATAAAGTGATAATTAACTAGATGCATACAACTAATTAACTAGATGCATCACAAGCACCACAGAAAACATCATGGTTAAACATAACTAATTTATTTATATTCATTTATTAATTTCCTTAGATAATAAGGTGATTTAAAGGATAAATATTTCTAGTGCTTAATAAATTCTAACAAAATTACAATAGCCTACAAATGACCTTAATAGTCCACTGTATAAATTTCATGCCATTTGGATAAGTGTATCTACCTCTACAAAAATGACAAGTTAAATAGGCTTATTTTAGCAAAAATAGTTTAGCATAGTGAAAAGTGCCAAACAACTGATTTACTATTTTTCTTAGCTTCACCATAACACGAGAACACTATACAAATTTTTGCATGAGCCCAAGTTATGTATTTTTGCCTTATTTATTTTTACTAGAAGCTAGCATTTATTTAGGATTAAATAAGAAGACCATATCCAAAGTATGACCACTGCAAGTTTAGTATTTTTCCTAGCTAGACCATGTCAATACTGCACATACCAAGCTTAAGTTATGCATTTTCTAATATAGAAACCATTTAAAAAGTATTTATCTAGCTACATTTTTTTCTCCTAGGAAAATACCAGACACAGTGCATTTCATATTTTTATCAAATACTACACCTCATGAGAAATCCAACAAAATTTGGTTCACCAAAATTGGACACTCCTAGCTTGAGATATGAATTTTTGAAACATGCATTCAAATCTAGAAAAATAAATTAGAAAATCAAAACATCACACAGGCTGACAGCTGAGGCCCGCGGTCAATAGGACCCACCCGTCAGCGAGATCAAGATAGGGGACAACGCTGATCGGGAAGAACTCACTGATGGCGAGGTTTTCGGTGGTAGCGTCTTCACTGTTGCACTCTTCTCACCTCCGCGCATCGACTAGTAGGCTTAGTTCGCTCGGTGGCTCACCGGAGCAAGCTCGACGGTGGACAGCGGACATCGAGCGGCGGTATGCCCGCCATCTCTGGCTATGGCATAATAAGGCGAGGATGGCTACTCCATCCTGGTGACCTAGCGAAGCTACATGGTGCAGGTGAGGGCTCGAGGTGGCATCGGTGAGCTTGGCCACGTGCATGGCCGTGTGGCGGAGCACGGAGCACAGCGGTGCTCTCAACGTTCCGACTAGACGACGGCAAAAGGTGGGTCTCCATCTTGACACTAGTTAGGTGTAGGGTTACTCGACCTAAGATGCGAGAGAAAGGATGGAGACGGTGAACCAACTCGGTGGCGGCGAGCTCGAGTGCCACGATGCCCATGGCGGCCGCGCGTGGACCGGTGACTCATTCCGGCGCAATCAAGCGGTGGCGTCATTCCTAGATCTAGCCTAAGCCTCTAGACTCTAGTGTGGTGCTAGACCAGAGAAGATGGAGGCATGCGGTGCGGTGGAACAGCTGGGCCATGGTGAGCCGCAAGCGCGTCGGTGCTCCGGTGATGACGCCGGTTACGGCGAGGCTAAATGCTGCTATACCTGGGGTCGATAGGTGATGCTGGTGGCTCGAGGAGGTGGAGGTGATGGCGGAGCAGCTGTGGCCGAGATGAATCGATCGGCGAGGCTATGTCAGTGGTGAGCGGCTATGGCGGAGCTGCTGTGGCGCACAGCGAGCTCAGCACGGTGCTTTGGTGAGGCAAAGCGAGCGGGAGAAGGCGAGAGCAAGTGAGTGGAGCGAGCGGCGAGTGCGCGACGCTTATGTGTCCGCTTTGGCCTGACCGGTCGGGCCAACGCCGGTGTATGACCACCATGCAACGGCCATGGCCTGTGTCCTATCGGCCACTGGCGTGCGCATGAATGCGGTCGTCGTAGGCGATTACTACGACAGCCCGATAATGTGTTTTTAACAATATATATCTCCTAATATGTTCGTCCATTGCAAAAACTCCATTAAGGAAAGTTGTAGAGCTACATGCCATCTACAACTTTGCTTTAGGGAGTATTCCTTAATTCACCATGGTTTGCGAGTTAAATCATCCCAAAGTTAGTTACTTGCAATCTGAAATCAGCCCAACACTTAGAAACATTTCACCAAGTGTAAAACATCATTTTCTTGCCAATTGTGAGCTATTTTTGAGCATGCTATGCACTGAATTAGACCTTGACCCAAAAATAAAAGCTATTACCCTAGTTGCATACTACAACTTTTATTTAGGTCACATAGCCATGCAAACAATCTAAGCTACTGTTCAAATTTGGTCAAACTAGTATCATGAAAATAGCATTTCCAATGAAACCAACACTTAGAAGCAAATTTGGCCTATGTCATGAATACAAACATTGTTCCATTTATCATTCTTGATGTGTCTAAGGTGTTTTCATGACCTCCCAACCATTTCTTACATTGGTCATACATGATTGCAAGCATAAGCCTACATATAAAATCAACATTTCATGTGATAATGTATAAAAATGAGATGAAATTTCATATGCTCATGTTCATGAATGCTGGGATGATGCTTGTGCTCATGAAATAAGGATGCCAAATGCAATGCTTAACACTGGGGTGTTACAGCCCCTCCCCCTTATAGAAATCTCGTCCCGAGATTTGAAAGACCTACCATTCCTCATAAAAGGTGGGATTAACCTCACGTAAATAATCCTCTCGTTCCCATGTGGTGTCTTCTTCATTGTGGTTATTCCACACAACTTTGTAGAACTTAATGACCTTGCTTCGTGTTACTCTTTCTATTCCTTCTAGCACTCGGATTGGTTTTTCTTCATATCTCAAATCTGATTGGATCTTAATGTTAGTGGGTGCAATGGCTTCCCAAGGTATGTCAAGGCATCTTTTCAACTAAGAAACGTGGAAGACATCAAATATCATACTCATCTCTGGAGGAAGTTGTAACTTGTAGGTGACATTTCCTTTCCGTTCAATAATCTTGTACGGGCCTACATACCTAGGCGCAAGCTTTCTTTTTACTCCACATCTCTACACTCCCTTCATGTGTGACACTTTTAAGTATAAATAATCTCCCAATTCAAAAGTTAGTGGTCTTCTTCTTTTATTAGCATAACTCTTTTGTCTTGATTGAGCTGCTTTCATATGCTTTCATTTAAAGTTTTAGCCAAAATAGGCTTTTTAAAACCAAAACTTGGCTTTTAAAACTATGTAGATGAGAGTATTATGCTTAATCTTGCTCTGATGCTATCTGTGACAGAACCACCCAATTTAAACAAGTTCAAGTATGGCTGTCCCCGTTAAACACGTTGACACGCGCATACTTTCACTTATATAAACCCGGTAGTCCGCCGAGTGTCACGAAGGACCTCGATAAATCAACATCATAACCAAGATCGTATGATTAAGCAAATACACATCACATACACATAGTTGCAGTGGAAATAATGTTTATAATGAGTTCACAAATAATAATACAAGTTTGGGTTTCAAAACCGTTTAGTGAAAACAACATAGCTTTCAAATGATTACAATAATATAAGTTCCAAATACATTTCTAGCATAAGTGACATCCTCTGATAAAAAGCATATAGATGAGAAATAATATATAGAGTCACCGAGCCCACCGGTGGTTAGCCACCATCTTCAGCAGGCCGAGAACTTCACCTGCAACATGGTGGGATAAACCCTGAGTACTCGAATGTACTCAGCTAGACTTCCCTATCATAAACCAAAAATAAAGTGACTCCAAGGATCATGCAAGGCTTTATAGTTGGAGCTAGCTTGATAAAATTTTGCATAAAAGCCACTAGTTGAGCTATACATTTTATAATTCGGTAACCAAGTTAATTATAGCTATTCATCTCTAGATTAGCAACTAACATATGCCAAACATGTGGAATATCATTTAGTATCATGCAATAGTAACCATAGCTGGTGTAACATTTCCATATTCATCATAACCATCAAATTCCATTAATTAATGCTACATTGCCACTGCTCAGTCAAGTTCTCACTATCCGGGAGAGACGGCGACTCAAATTGATTCGAACCAGCTAAGGAGTTATTCCTAACACAAACCTAGACATACCTACGCCAAGGTAGTCTTAGGTCACCTTTGGTACAACTCAGGTACAGTCGCGGGTCCAAGCAATGCCGCACCCTCAGGGATACTACTAGTCTACCAGGAAGCTCAGTCCTGGCCTACCCTTGGATTCACGCCACTGGCTCCCCGCACATCCTTACTTCCTCCAGTGTGTGCACTTTCACATACCGGGTCCTGACCTGAGTTGAGCTACTTGGCTTCGTGGTCGGAATGACTTATCTGGCCAACTAAGTGCTAGGCATGCGTTCATCATGACACGATGATGTACAACTAATTGGTCCTTAACCGATATAGACAGGGATAAATAGGCACCAGGACCTCCATGCTTTGTTGCTTCTCTATCGCAATCTCGCCCGGTCTCCTTTTATTTATCAACACATGGTTATTTCCACGATAGCAAATATAGCCAACCATGCTTTGGTATCCACCTATATCTCGTAGGTGATAGAAAATCACCCGATTTCTACCTGTCTAAGCATTGCTAAGCATACATTCAATCCTGGACCTACATAGGGTTCAAGGTATATTTCTAGACAAGGTAGTTCTATGCATCAAGTGGTTCCAATCAACTCTTATAACCTAATGCATCAAACATAAAGGCTCAAGTGATATTTGTAAAAATATAAGAGGCTTAGAATGCTCTGGGGCATGCCTGGGATACAACACTGGGTTAGTGTTTGTTAGATGACACTCACTTGGTGAGCATCTCCTATTCAGGCATGTACTCTAGGGGTCCTTCCATCTTCAGGATAGGTCCATCAACACCGTCTTCTAGTTTGACTCCATCATCATGTGCTTCACGTCCACGCGTTGTGCATCTAGCGTACCTAGATGAGATGGAACAATGCAAGTGCATGAATGCAAAGAATGGTAACATGAGATGCATCATATAAAAGCATTCAAGACCAGCATCAGGTTACACCTCAAGGCATAAGCACTTAGAGAGCAAGTCGTTTAACTAATTATTGCACAAACCTATCATGATAAGTTAGAAGAAAATGGCACCAAGCTTTCACCAATGAGGCACTCAAGTTAAGATACTTTAAGCAACCATCTAGCACCAGCTACTCCTAGCAATCACAAAATCAAGATCAAGCATAAGCAATCAACTTCAAGTATATGCACAAAAATTGGACAGCAACATAGCAGCCATTCAATTTAACCATAACTAGAGTTATAAGCATCAAACAAAGGTGATCCTAGACTTTACGGAAAGATAACGAAATTGCCTACAACTTTTTTATTTACATCTAGAGCTGATTCAAAGGTTAACAATGTTGAAAAAAACTAATAAGCAGATCTACACCAACTAGGACAGAAAATTGTCATGAACTTCATAAATGCATAACTGGAATTCTAATCATCCCACAATTATGATTCTTAAATTTATGGAAAGATTATTAAGTTACCTATAACTTTATTATTATCATCTTAAGATGATTCTATAGCTAACAAGGTTAAACAACACCAAGAAGGTATCTCTGTCCATATTTGGACAGAAATATGCCATTTCACTTTGAATAGTAATAACTAGAGTTCTAGACCACCAAAAGTAGTGATATCACTACAACTATCCTATTATCACCAATACATGATTCCAATTTTAAATGAGCCAAATAATACAATCATTTAGATCTGTCCAGAGGACATGCAAAACCTAAAAATGCACATCATTTGATCCACGAAGTTATCATCACAACAGAAAATGCACATACAACCACTTCAGAATATAACAATTTGATGTTTCACTTGTTTTGCGGACAAAGAGCATACACACATGAGTCATTCAAGAAATTATACCACCACTAACATATTTAGCAACACTTTATTAAATCCTAATCACTCAAAGCATCACCAAATACAATTACAAGCTTTATCTACAATTATGCTTTTAATAATCTTTTTTTCCTAATAAACATATATATATAATTTTAGTGATATATGAGAACAACTTGTTTGGGGCTGAGACTTTTATGAGTGGTAGATGTTATCAAAACATGGCTACTTGCACAAATTTCACATGCTCAGGTTTTATAGATTAATTATTAGAAAAAAGACAAATTGCTAATGCAAGAAAACATGTGAGAGCAAGATAAATCTAAAACACACTATTTTTTGCAAACACATGGCCATATTATGTATAAACATGACACAAAAACATCATACCAAGGTAATGGAACCACCTTTTTTATTTTTGTATCTTCATAAAAATTATAACTTATTTAAAACCATTTACCAAGCAATAAACAAGTTAAATCAATAAATCAATCATACTACATCCAATGACGATGAAATTTTTACCACAGTATGCACATAGAATCTGTAGCCTACCATAAAAATTTCACAGAAATTGGAGCACCACAACTTTAGATATGACAATAACAAGTAAAACAAGCTAAAATTGCCTATTTAACAAGATTAAATCAAAACATTATAAAAACAGTACACAACTAGCATGTTTAATATTTTTATTAGCTAGATCATGTCATCACAAGATTAATACAACTAGAATTACCATTTTTGGACTTCTATAACTCAAGATATGCATCTGTCCAATTTAAAAGTATTTTTAAATGTACTTTACAAGAATAAATAAAAATAGTAGAAACTTTCTACTAACACATATCAAGGATTCCAAAAAGTCTTCATTTGCTATTTTACGATTTTTCTATGATTTATTATGATTTTCCAAAGTTTTAGCCATAAAAGAAAAACAAACTTGCACCGAGGACCCTGAACTTTCACGAAAATAAATTCTAGTGAAACAGTCCTTCTAGTCACTATTCACATGAGTCATAGACTTTGCAGATGGGCCCTTCCCTTTCTTCAAATTCTTGCACGAGGTCCCTCTTCTTCTCCTCGTCGGGCAGAGCAGAGGAGGCCGACGGGTCGGCTGGTCTTGGCGGGCGGTGGATGGCAGCGGCGGGCAAGGGTCACGGCCGCATAATGGTGGGCCACGCCCGTGGGTGGCCTCGGCCTGGCCTAAGGCCGACCGTGACTCCCTGGCCATGGCGCGAGGTGGCAGCCCGTCGATGGCTCCGATGGATCAGGGCGCTAGCAGAGCTCTAGTGGTGGGGAAGAGGCGATGCAACATCTAGGGGCCTGCGCGCATCCACTGGTAGCCACGGTTCGCACCGCGGTGGCCCAACACAGCCTAGCCGTGGTGCCTTGGTGGCAGGAGGCAGGCGGCCTAGTGGTTTCAGCGCTGGAGCGGTGGTGGCGCTGGGAAAATGGTTAGGGTGGCGCAACAAGGTTCGAGAAATGCGGTAGCGCTGTCTGCTTAAGTGGAGGAAGGCCAAGGGCAAGGACAACAATAGGGAGGAGCTTTGTCTGTCTGTCCATGGCGGACACAGCCGCGCCGAGCGCGTGTGAGCACCAGAGAGCGAGGGAGAGGGAACAGAGAGCAAGAGAGGGAGCGAAGGGCGACCATGAGTGTAGGGGAACATGCTTGGGCTCTCCCTATCGAAGCAGGGGCGAAGGGACATGTGGCAACAAGGTGGGGCGCTCACTGCCCTTCATGGAGGACGCGTTGGCATTTCGTTGAGCACGTGGCGGGCTACGGTGTGGCCGGCATGGGAAGTATTTTTGGGCTAGTTACATGCCAAATTGGACCTTGGGCCTAAAAGCAAAGTTGAAGCCCATGAATTGTTCTACATCTTTTATTAAGGGCACCAAGTCATTAGAGAAACAGATTAATGTGTAATTAAGCCCGGAGTTGACACTGTCAGTGACTAATCAAGGATTAAGCCTTGCTCTGCTTGAGCTCGAATTACTTGGTCAAAATGTGGTCAAATTGATTCCAACTCTTTGTATGTCCTTCTCCAAGATGTAAAGTCCAACTTTTATTTTGGGATCAAGTCAAGTTGCTTAATGAAAACATGAGAACGCAACATGCCAACTATCCTTGCCACTAATCTTAGACAGAATATTTTTCGGGCCTAAAAACAGTAGTTGATTCAAACTTGAGACACTGTTTGAGCCACTTAGGGTTGAATCAGGTCTTGGTCCAAAAATAAAGTTTGTTGTACTCCACTCAAACTTCAACTTTTATTAAAGGTGAAACTTCATATCTGGTACAGAAATCATTGCTTCATCTTGGTCAAAGCAGCACCTCGTTAAACCATGGAATTAGGGTTTTCGACCAATTGAGGCATTTTCTTGACATTTGTTCAACATGGACCCTTCATGACTTTTGTTCTAGAGTTCAATTAGACTGATTTGGGAAAGGTAGCAACGTTTGGTCGACATCCCATGTTCCCATTCACCTGATGAAGCAATTCAAGAAAGATTACAACTTATCATTTCATGTGACTTCTTGATTCCAAACTTCATGAAACTTTTCCACTGGTCAAGATGGATGCATGTTGATGTAATGTACATGAAACAAGCATGTTTAACATTACTCATGCCTAACCTTAACCAGGGTCCACATGTAAGCAAAGGTGTGTCGTCCAAATTTAGGTTGGGACTCAATTTCATAGATTGGACCTCAACACCTTCATCATCACTTCAAAATTATGAACTAGATATCATAATCATTGCTTGGCATATCCTACTTAAGGCCAATTTCACTGCTTAAATCATGACTAACATCCAGGGTGTTACAGCAGTGACAACTTACCCCAGCCCGTTTCGTGGATCACCTCGGTGGCCGCCTCGTGGTGGCACAGCACACACCCCTTGTTGCGTAGCTACCTACTCGTTGGTCTGTCGCCCACCGCCGCTGCCCGTGATTCTTCCTCGCCCTCGACCTGTCTCATGTACTGCCTCATAGTGTCATTGTCATGGGCATCACCATTGTGCCTATAGAGCAATATGGTGACCAGATAGGCCACTAGATTGTGCACGCCATCGGTGGCGCTGGCAAGATTGTCGAGGCATGGCTAGGGCCAGTGATTTCCTCGAATACGATTGGTATCCTGTTGAGGAAGCAAGCCTCTAGGTTGCCGAGTTGGGTCAGGATAGCAAGGAGGGCATAGTAGTTGCTGAGATCGTCCCACCCCAGCCTGCATCTGTGCTAGTGCAGTGCCACGTGCTGAATGACGGTGGGGTTGCCGCAGATGCGGCGCATGGATGAATAGGTCACCCATAGGCTATGAAGGTCATACATGGGCTGCTTCGAGGTCACAGCGAGGTGGTTGGCGATCTCAATGGCTAGCCTGTTATGGAGCGCCAACAACTGTGACATGGGGTGTCACCTTGCCACCATGATTGCTAGCGTCGATGACGTCGCACGATGCGGAGCGTGAGAAGGCCTACCAAGGGCTCATGCGATAGTGTGGATGGAGCTACAATGTGTGCGTGGATGGAGCTATGGCATGTGGATGGTGGCGAGATGGAGAGCTGGAGGGGTGGCACGGCGCGATCGACTTATGTTGATTGAAGAGGAGGCGAGGGAGGTGGCCAAGTGGGGGTTACAATAGGAGTTTTAAATACCCTGTGCGAACTGGTGTGGGAACTTGCAACGATGACACGGTTCATATTACCGGGTGGGTGGGTCACTAAATGGACGAGACGGTCAGATTACCAGGAAATGTAGAGTTTTCTGGTTTCTTTCTATTCACATTTTTTACTGCACAAGTAAGAAAGTCCGCCCACTGTACATTTCATCTCGTAGGATAGTATATATTGTGGGATGTACATTTGAAAGTTGTAGCAAATTGAGTGCATTTGTTCATAGCTGACAAAAGTACTTCAACCCCACGTCATACATTAAAACATTGTTAATTTTTTATGTGAGTAGAACTTGCCTAATCGGTTGTGCTACAAACAACAGCTGTACCTACTGTGGCTTCATGCATGAAGTAATACTAGTAAGTTAAGAGTATGTCTTTACTTAGTAGTTGGATTCCTAAAGTGGCAACGTCAACCACAGCCCAGGGAGTGTAGTCGATTAGAACCTATGAAACCTTGTAGCCATCTCTAGCTACCTGCTACCCCTTGGCTGCTGCGAGCCTACGACTGCTTGGATTGGAGTGCACTATATACTTTGCTGGATGACAGAAGGTCCGACCATCTAAAATATTCACTACTTGAATACTAGTAATGATGAACGTTGTGCGGTCACATCAGAAGCCTATTCCAGCCTTGGCGTCCCTATGTGTACAAAGCCTAGCCTCACTCCCAATGTAATGCCATCTCTAGCTAGCTGACTACCCGACTGCCTCTCAACTACTGTAAGTCCTCTTCATAGCCGCACCAGGCCTTCAAGTATCAAGCGTGTCATGGTGGTCAAAAGCACTTCTTCTAAGATGCACTTCTTGTGCCCAGCTTTCCTACGCATTCACTTCACTTTCGGCAACCGCACAAGGTCTATATGGGAAACTCCCCCTTCCCTCAAAGATTCTGAATTTTGACCAAATATATCTAGAGACACTCTACAACAAACGATCATAAGTTTTCCCTAGACCACGTCCCTCTAGTATATTCGGTGAAATGACATTTACCTATTTCTTATAAACTATATGCTCGCTTGATAGTCTGAGTAGTGTAAATTTGAATGGGTCGGACATGTAACTAGTTTCAATTTTATTTGTTTCTTTAGGATTTCAATGTATGTATTCGTACAAAACAGGTTTCCTTGTATAACGTGAGATGTGTCTGGCTTAGTTAGATTTACAATGCTCGGACTTTCTTGCGTGTGCTATAAAATTTGAATAGCTATGTGGCTCCTCCATTAGGCATTACATCGACGCGAGACTTCATTAGATAAATTTCGTTATGCATGTTTACCATACTACAGATCAGAAAGAGAACCAGAAAGAAACCTATAGGCAAAACCAAACAACAGCGGGTAGAAATCGGCTACCAAATGACCAAAGGACCTGATCTACACCATGCTCAACAGAGTTTACCCCACCTAATTAATACAAAGTTCAACAATATAGTAAACACAGACATGCAAATAAGACTTCACAAACCAAAACCTCTGTACATTTGAACGCATCCGACATAAAATGAAAGGGAAGATAAATAAGGAAGAGTAACAACATAAGGAAAGAGTAACATGTACTCCCTCCGTACTCCCAACATAAAGAAGATACATCAAATGCAACGCGAGATACATCAAATGCAACGTGAGATACATCAAATGGAACTTTATTTACTCCTCTACTCATCGTTAGTATCACTATCCTCGTCCTCATCCTCCTCATTGGTATCAATGATGTTGTCGTCCTCATCAACGGTGATGTGGTTGACCACCTGCTCAGCATCAACACAAACCAGGTTGTGCTAGTGCTTCTCGGTGTTGTGGGCGGTGCTGATTCCCTATGTCATGATGCTAGTGTTGAAGCCATCTCTCTAGCTCAGATAGCAGGCGAGGATGTACTCCACGTTGTTCGCGCGATTCTTGTTCAGGTAGACTGACAGTTCTTCTAGGACATCGGTGAGATGGTGAAAAATGAAGATGTAACTGCTCACCTTTTCCTCCCAAGGTGGGTTGATGGTGCCTAGATGGGTGTTCTGTAGCACATGCCTGATCTTCAAGAAAGCCTTACTCATGATACCAACGGCCCAATCATCTCTATCTCCAAAGGGATCCACCAGAGCTTCATCTTGATTCACCATAGGCACGGCATCATCCTCCTTCACCATGGGCATGACATCATTTTCCTTCACCATAGGCACAGCATCATCCTCCTTCACCATGGGCATGGTGTCATCCTGCTCCCGTGCGTGCTTCGTAGAAGGCTCGCCCTTCACCGTCGCGGTGGCTAAGAGTGAAGTAAGTTTGGAGAAGGCAACCGCACATTCCTAGCGATTTTAGATCTGTAGTGGGAATGGGAGGGCTCGGGGAAAGAAGGAAAGCAAGCGGAGTTGCGGAAGAGATCACGATGGTTAATATACCACTACTATAGAGGAGCCATTGGTGTTTTTTGGGAACAAAGAGGAGCCATTGATGTCGAAATGTTACTACACACGCAAGAAAGTCTGACCTCTATAGGTTTGAACACTTCTGACACACTGCACAGACCTTAGCTTACATTACAAACAAGTTAAAGTTGCTGCAAAATAATGACAACATCCATCCAAGAGCAAGTTAACATGTCCATAGACAATATAATCAAACAACACTGATCCATTTAAACATGTCATGACAGAGAGATACATCATGGAACTTTATTTACTCTACTAATGACTCCAACTCCGAGAACAAGGGAACATAGGGAAGATAGTAAGGTCCGCCGTTGATTTCTAACAGGATGGCATGTTTGAAAAACTGACTATAACATATAGGAATGACATGAACTTTTCTACTATTCATGTTATGTGCGACGATGTCATTTTCTGCCCCAACCCCAACAAAGAGAAGCAAATTCCATTGTGGGTGAAAAGTTGAGTAGTACTCATTAATAATGTAGTAACAACAAAATTCAATGTTAGTCTTTGCAAACACCTTTAGAATGCTAACAGTATGCTTCAATGTCCATTTACTAGTACCATAGTCTTCAAGGATCCAGATTGAAAGTTTGGACATATTGTGAACATGAACAATACATACACACAAGTGACTTTGAGCTTGATGGATGGAGGGTGAAGAACCACGCAGCCTTGGAATTTTCCTCCATGTCTCTCCCTCCATATCCATAGCAAGTATCTAAGGGAAAACCCTCGAGTACCCCATAATGTGCAGACAACCGTTAAGATACACAGTTTTTGATGATCTCATTTCTTCTAATCTCTCAATTGTCACATAAGTATTTGGTCCCCATTTAGATTCCTTACAGATCCATGCTACAGTTTTAGATGGGTAGATGTCCACACCCTTGCACTCATAAACCTCCTCCTCTTCTATATATTCAATCACATGGAAGTGCGAGGAGGCTATCGGATCGAACCCCAATCGAGCCTCGCCAATAGAATGGATGCTAGGCGGCAGGTCCTTGAACTTCTTAGTTGCCGAATTATAGATGACATAGCGGTATAATCCATCATCCCCTTGGCACCAGCATAGGATGAGGCCATTGTAGATATCTAAGACAGATACATTGTCAAAGGTGAAGGGCAAGAAGGACAAGGATGGGTGTTCACCGGTGACGCTGGTGTAGCATCGATGGCCTTAGTCAAAGTCATAGAAGAAGCAGGCCAGAGTCTGGGGCAGCACCTAATGGTTGTTGTAGTCCTTGATGAGGCGGTTCTAGGAGTGATAGACACATTTGTAGTAGATCAAGGAGCGAGCGGGGAGGTGGCAGAGGATCTCGACAACGGCATCGTCCGTGAGGCTAGCTAGTGTGTTCCTTTTGTTGGGGGCCTCCCCCATTTCATCTGTGTGTAGTAGGATGAGAGCTTCCTTAGTAATGAGATCACTAATAAAAATAATCTAACAAAGATCCATCAGTGAAATCCACAACTCATACCAAAGTGCAACTTTAACAACCATTAACAATTTTCATGGTACGACCTCAAACAAATTTAGAGTAGCACCACATAGATATATATAACTCAAATAGAGTAGCAGTTAATTGTACGACCTCAATTCTAGCTAAATCAAGTCTATCCATCACACTTACAATCAGTACACAAGCTTAGAGCTTCTTCCATAGGAGACAGACAAAGATTAAGAGGATGACAATTACAAACAGTTTTGAAGGCAGAAGCAATGGGCCTATTTGGTTGCCTAGACAGATAGGTATAATCAAGCAAGCACTTTAAAATTAACAAGCCTAGTTGCACACAAGCATTTATAGTAACAACACTAAACATATACATAGACAATCAAACAACATTGATCCATTTAAACATGTCATGACAGAGAGATACATCAAATGTAGCTTTATTTACTACTTTGCTAATGACTCCAACTCCGAGAATAAGGGAACACAAAGAAGATTGGTAGGTCTGCCATTCATTTCTGGTAGTATGTCACATCTACCATACTGAATGTAATGTGTAGGGATGACATGAACTATTCTGCTATCCACGTTATATGCGATGATAGCACTTTCTACCCCAACCCCAACAAAGAAAATCAAATTCATTCTGGGTGAACTATAACCGCTCTATAGCATGACTAAAAATCAAAGTAACCCATCTTATGCAGGCTCATAGTATGCTTCAATGTCCATTTATTATTAGTACCATAGTCTTCAAGGATCCAGATTGAAAGCTTGGACATATTACGAACACCAACAGTACATTGACACAAGTGACCCTGATTTTGAAGGAAGGCGAGTGAAAAACCACGCGTCCAGTTAGGAATTGTCCTCCATGTCTTTCCCTCCATATCCACAACAAGTATACAACAGTAACCATCACATAACCCAATATAGTGTAGACAACCATTAAGAAACACAGTTCCTATTTTTGAAAATGTCAACTAAGCCTTCTTGCCCCATTTAGATTCCTTAAAGATCCATGCTATAGTTTTAGATGAGTAGATGTCCACACCCATGCACTGACCAATCTCCTCCATACATTCAAACACATGGAAGTGCGAGGAGGCTATCAGATCACACCCCAATCGAGCCTCACCAACATAATGGATTCTAGGCGGTAGTTCCTTGAACTTCTAGGTTGCCGGATTGTAGACGACATAGCGGTATCCATCAGCCCCAAGGCACCAGCAAAGTATGAGGCCGTTGCAGCAATCTGAGATAGCTACATTGTTCATGGTGAAGAGCAAGAAGGACAAGGAGGGGTAAACACCAGAGATACTAACGAAATTTTGTTAGCCATATAATCCATCATAGAAGAAGCCGGCCATAGTCTGGGGCATCACCTTATAGTTGTCTGAGATGAGGCTATTTTAGGAGTGACAGACACCTTTGTAGTAGAAACAAGGAGTGGGCAGGGAGGCGGTGGAGGATCTCAACAACAACATCATCCGTTAGGGTAGCTAGTGTGTTCCTCTTGTTGGGGACCTCCTCCATTTCATCTATGTGCAGTAGGATGATAGCTTGCATAGTAATGAGATCACTGAAGAGGAAAATAATCCAACAAAGATCCAACAGTGAAGTCCACAACACATACCAAAGTGCAAGTTTAACAACCATTAATAATTTTCATGGTATGACCTCAAACAAATTTAGAGTAGCACCACATAGATATATATAACTCAAACTAGAGTAGCAGTTAATGGAGCTATAACCATTACAATTCCAGCAGTGCACGAGCTTAGAGCTTCTTCCATTGGAGACAGACAAAGATTAAGAGGACGACAATTACAATAGTTTTGAAGGTAGAAGCAATGTGCATGTTTGTTTATCTAGACAGATAGGTATAATCAAGCAAACACTTGACAATTAACAGGCCTAGTTGCTCACAAGCATTTGTAGTAATAAAACTAAACATATGCAAAAAACTAAGACATCAGCAGAAAACCAACTAATGCCACCTCCCAGTTCTTTTCATCATCATATCATTGGCCTATCTAGATTTCTAACTCTAGAATGTTTCTTGTATACCTTATGTTCAAGCAAGGACCAAAACAGTGAAGCAAACAGGAAAAGGCGAGAAAGGAGACATGCGGATCAGATCTGTTGCCTCTACCACGACACACAATGGACACGGACGCCAATGCACCGTGTTCCACCGGTAAGCCCCACCGCCTAGGCTCCAAAAGGATGCCTAAGCCACCACAACACACCGGGGATCCTCCACCGCTAGTCTAATGGGCACAGATTTGTTTCCACTTGAAGGGGAAATATCTAATATAGGTCAACCTATAGGGCATCCACATAGAGAATATAATACTATAACAACTCCAAAGACATGTCAATACAACCAGGAATCTAGCGCAATGGTAAAGACCGTGCATTCCATTGTTTGAGTCCTGGGTTCGACTCCCGGGCATTGAGGTTTTTCTTGAATTTATTAGACCCCGGTGGCACAAAAGGTACAAGTGACATGCAAGCCGTCGGGTCCCACAAGTCAGATAGAGACGGTGATAGGTCCCATAGGTACACATGACACTCAAGCCATTGGGTCCCACGTGTCAGGTGGAGATGGAGAACGGTCCCATAGGTACACATGACACGTAAGCCGTCGGGTCCCATAGGTCGGATGCTGAAAGGTCCCACAAGTACACATCGGACAGAGAAAGGACAGAGTAGAGACTTTTATGACAAATTACAAGCGTCACAGATGAGTAACTACAGGTCCCATAGGTACACATCGGATGAAGAAAGTACCATGTGGATATCCATTACGAAGGCCGTTCATTATATATCGAATGTTGTTCATCATAGATGTGTAATTAGTGCAATGATGAAGCCCTATTGGTCACATTATTAAAGGAGATCGTCATAGATGAGTCACACAAGTGATCTGTGATGAAACCCTATGCTCTTCTATGATGTTTTTTGTGACGATGCCTAATTTCATCATAGATAGGGAGAGTTGGAGGATCGTCACCACTGATCTATGATGAAACAGAAATATTCGTCATAAAAAGCGATCTTCTATGATAGTTTCGGATTTGTCATTAAGATTCTCATCATAGAAGTGGATATTTCTAGTAGTGAATCTTCAAGTCCATGATCTAGAACTAAGTGAAAATGCAAAGAATCCCAATAAATGAAGTTTCACATCCGTGATCTCTGCAACCACTGCTTTAACATTCGGCCACGCGTAGCTTCCTCGATCCCCAGAACGGCCTCGTGCCTTCCATTAACTATATTTTAATCCAACGCGGCTCGAGAAATCCACCAGCGTCCACATCGGCTATAAATACATTCTTAGTGGATAGTTGAGAAATCACATCCGCACTTCGCCTTTGCTTCTGCCACTGCACAACTTCTCTTCCTTCATTTCTAGATCTAAAAACCATCTTTAGGAGAACAATGGATCGTGGCAAGCGCATCACCAACGACCTCACAGAAGACAACCATCCTCCGTGCTGATGCCCTCGTCTCTAGGGGCAAAGAATCAAATCTGACTTTGACTCCTCCTTTCATTTTGCTGACCCTTTTGGGCTTCTATAGTGGTGACCTTCCTGGTGTCGTCCAAGATGCCCATTCCATGGCATAGGTGAGATCCTCCTCTAGCTTCGCTGATTCCTATGACGGCGATGACGCTCGGCGTTATCGTTATGAATGGCCCATGACAGTCGATCGTTATTCCGAGGTGACTCTAGAGAACAGACGGCTAGAGTTTGCCCTGAACCCTTCCTAGGCCACCCTCGTAGTCATTGATGGGGAGGCCAACGCCATGCAGGTGTAACTAGTGGAGTCGGACACCAGGGTTGCTGGTACGATCCCTAAATAACTTTGTCCATTTGATGATTCTATTTTATCAATCATCTAATGGCTTCTGTATCTTTTGCTTTCTAGCTTTCATGGCGCAACTGGAGGAGCTCCAGTTGGTGATGAATGACACCGCTAGTGCCCTAAATTTCCTGGGGTGATACCTTGGTGGACCGCCTCTAGGATGTCCTTGTGCACGCTAGGGAGGTGGCCCTCCATGGCATCCATCATGGAGCTGCCGTCGCCCTAGCGGTCGCCCAAGTGTGCTCAGGGCACGACCTCTGCCTGCTACAACTCGGCTTCCGGCACGGCGAGGATCCTACTACTACCGGGATCTAGTGTAGGACTTCGAGGGAACCGCCGAAGCGGTGGCAAACATAACCCAGGACGAAGAAGTTGTGGTTATGAAATAAAGTTCTTGGTTGGCACCTGTGTGTCTATTTTCTGTCTGATTTCACATGAATTCTTTTCTTGAGATGATTCTTGTAACGCTATTTCGAATCGATCCCACACGACTTGTATTTTTTCTTTTATTTTTGCACTATAGGCGATGCATGCCGCACCGGCTTTTGCCCTCTTAGGCTGAATTAAGATTCTTGTTTTTTGTTCTAAAGGCAATACTTTGCTAGTACCGGCTGTCAGCACTTGACGATGATCCAAACTGGTCACCCTTTATAGAAAAACGCTCTTTAGAGTAGCCGATGATAACTTAAAGAAAAATCAAATTATCCACCACGAGATATATAAAATCACCGGCTATCAAATCCTTTGTAGAATATAATATGTCTGGGCCCAATCTTGATTCCTTGAAACAGAATGACTATATTTCATGAAATAATCTGCAAAGAAAATGTTCAACCATTCCGCGATGATTTAACTAAGGAACTTATCAAAACAAGCTTTTAGAGCCAATTGTCTGGATCGGCTATTGACGTTCATCGTTGACTTGATAACGCCTCCTTACCAGGTTCTACCAAAAAAGCACACGCAATCTTCAAATTCCTAGTACACTGGATCAGCTATTGCCACACTTACATATGTGCCCACTTGGACCACTTCGACATTGTCCCTTTGCCACTTGTTAAGGCATTGGTTCATTGTTGAAGGGATGCAACAATTAGCATGGATCCAATCATGACCAAGGAGTAGACTATATGTTCCTTTACCATTGTTGACAAAGAAAGTAGTAGGCAGAGTCTTACTCCCGATCGTTAATTCGATGTTAACTGCTCCTCGGGTTTTAGACGCATTACCCCCAAAGTCCTTTAGCATCATGTTGGTCTCAAGCAAATCTTTAGGACCTTTCCGAAGCTTACATAACATGGTATAAGGCATCAAATTGACAGCAGCACCTCTATCGACTAACATCTTAACCATCAGCTTCCCATTGACAAATCCTTTAATGTATAAAGGCTTCAAGTGCCAATGGTGAGTTGGCTTGTCAAATATAGCTTGTTGGGACTGGAGGGTCAGCGGAGCCACTACTTCTTCCAACCCTTCTTCATCAGACTCTTCTTGCTCATACTTAGATGGAGCCCTGAACTCTATGGGTAGGATAAAAACCATATCAATATTAGTCGATGGCTTACCCTTATCGTCTGTTTGTTTGACATGCCATGCCTGAGGTCTACTAGATTTCTGAGCTTCCAATTCTCTGTTCCTTAAGCACTGAACTCTTCTTTTCGGACTCCTTGTCAGACCTCCCAGACACCTTTGGCCTTCTTACCAAACATGCTTTTTTCTTCTTGGTCATGATCGGCCCAGTTTTCATCATGCTCATGCTTACCTAGACAATTGTAAACTCCTTCATTTTTTACGCACCGATCCATGTCGATGGATTGATGACTTAAATGCTCATGGATAGACCGGCGGTTGATTTGAGATTGCCTAAACTCTAAATACTGATTACTGCACTCTAGGCAGTTATGTCTTGTAGGAAATTTCAAACCTTCGTTCCAGTAGTGCCTGAAGAAAGGGTAATTACAATGTAATTTAGCTTGCTGTCTCTCATACCTTTCTTCTTCGCACCGACATTCATACTCTTCTTCTTCGAGCCAACGCTGGTAGTCCTTCTCCTTCTGGCATTGCCATTTATTCAACAAAATCCTAGAAGTCACATGAGGACACATAGCACCAGCTATGAAGGTCTCACCTTGCTCATATCGACTCTTTTGCTGATCGCACTACTGCTTAGCGTTCTTCTACTCATTAGCCGATATCTGAACCTTGGGGTCGACTAACCCATCTTCTTTGGCTTTAGCTAATGTCAACACTCTAGTCTTCCCTTTAGCCAACTAAAATTCTACCATATACACCCCTAGGAAAGGATGCCCGTCTATGTCCATTGCTAATTTCTTGGCTGGCTCAAACTTGATTTTCCCTTCCTCAATTGCCTTCTGAATATGATGGCGGAAGATTTTGTAGTCATTAGTATTATGATTGGTAGCATTGTGGAACTTGCAATATTTCTTCCCTTTGAGTTCTCGAGACAAATGGATCACATGATTTGCAGGTAACTTTAATTGTTTTTTCACCAGCAGCAAATCAAAGATCTTATCGGCCTTTTTGATGTCAAAATCATAGGCACTTTCTGTCTCCTTTACCCAAGGACAAGATACAGGAGCCTTCCCCCTTGTCCACTTAGTGGTTGCAACCTCTGGATCATCCTCATAAGAGTCTGCATCGTATGGATCAGACATAGCTACAATACCCTTTAAATACTTCTCCTTGTGTATGTGTTGACAAATGTTAATGTTAATGTTAATCATAAACCGTTAATATATCCTACGTATACACTTAATTCCATCACCAAACATAGGTATAGGGTTTAAACTAATGAATTCTACAAGTTTTGGTGAATATATGGATGCAGGAAGATTTATCTAGAAAGTAGCTTCCGGGATCACTGTCATACACTCCAAATAGGCAAACCGACACCAACAAGTGATTCAACTCATGAAACATGTGAAAATCAACTCAAGATGGAGCCTATGTAACACCCTAGGTCTTAAGCACGCATTTAACCTTGACATTGCATGAGCACAAGCACCATTGATCCTTCATGAGCATGAGCATATCAAGTATTATCTCTTTGTTAGCTTATATTGCATGTGTGGTCACTCAAATGCCTCACATATGCTAGGGTTTACATGTAACCAATGTATAAAATGTTTGTGGAACCATAGGGGTACCTTAAACATGTTTAGAATATCACATGGAACAACTTTGGTATTCATGACTAAGGCTAGTTTGGTCTCTAAGTCATATCTATAGTGTAAATCATTATTTTCAAGTTGTATATTTGACCTAAGTTGAACTATGTCATAGAGTGTTTGGATGGTAGTGCACCCTTAAGAAAAGTTGTAGTACTTGATTAGATCAACAACTTTTATTTTTGGGTCATGAGCTTATTTAGTTCCTAACTTGATCATTTATAGCTCACAAGAATCAACATTGTACTATTTTTGGAACTTAGAATTTTTTTAAGTCAATGTGAGTTTACAGTTTCGATGTGCCTGACTTTGTGACAATGCAACTTGCTGACCTTTGCGAATTAGACCTAGATCGCTTAAGCAAAGTTGGAGCTGGTATCTATATCTACAACTTTTATTAATAGAGTTTTTGCTAGCTCGTCGTGGTTTAGGAGTTAGGGAGGGACGAAATTTGGGTTTCAGGCGTATTTTTGAGGTAGTATTGTGGCTCCTTCAGGCTTTTGAATTGGATTTCAGTAGCCGACCATCGCAGACTGCTCACGTCACGTGGGAACTATACACCGGCGCTGCCCCCACACGCCGTAGTGCGTCGAAGTTAAGAGCCGAGCCAGCGCCGTCTCGCCCTCCATCTCCCTCAGTTCCTCGCTCAGCCTCCCTCGTCCATCCCCATTTCTAGTTCAAGCACAGGCGACTGCTGGGTGCACCACACCGTGCACCGCCGCATCACTGCTACCGCGCCTCGCTCCAATCCACCGCACCAACAGCACCACCACGGCCCTCGCCACGTCCTCGACCTAGCTGCGACGCTGTTAGAATGAAGGTGAGGCCCCTAGAGCCGAGGCTGTGGCCATGGCCACCATTGCCGCTACCTAGCACGTGCTCAACATGGCCATGCCACCTCGGGTTGTCTCTCTTCTTCCTTGTGCTTCCTCTGAGTATGCATTAGGATGTTGAAGCTCCACCGATGCCTCATTGCGCTGTCGTGGCCAACTCCGGTGGGCTCGTCGCTACAGCTCGCCACCACCGGCGAAGCCGTCGCTGCTGCAGCATGCGTGCGTGGCTAGGGCACCACCGGCCGTCATAGGCCGGGCTGCGTGAGCCCACGGCCGTGCTCTGCTGCTATGCCCCTCCGGCGCCTCTCCCTCATCGCCGGCAGGCACCCCGTCACCGACGCCGGCCTCCCCTGCTCCCTGCAGCGATCCCAGCAAGAAGGAGGGACCTCGCGCTCAAATAAGGGAGAAGGGAGGGGGTTAAGTGAAGAATCCATGACTTAGAGGAATAGTACCAACAAGGGCCGGTTCGCTGACGTATGATTTATGTTTTCTGCAGGGACCCTAGTGAAAAAGCGTTTTCCTTTTCTTTTTCATTATATGCATATAATCAGTTGAACTTTGGAAAATTGTAGCAAATTGTTGAAAAATCTAAAAATGGAAAATGAGGACTTTTTGGAATCCTTGTGAAATTATCTATATAATATGTCATCCTTTAGTTTAAAGTTTTTGCTGTAAAAATCAATTTGTGTAGTTAGGTTTTTAATACTAGTTGTGTATTGTCTTTTTCATAACTGCAGTTGTTGTGCTCAAATAAATGTGAAATTTTTATGAAGTGCTACAAAGAAGATGGTTGATGTATGGTAAAAAATTCAGGAGTTTAGGCTTGATAGTTTAAGAGATATAAAAATAACAAATACCCTGTGTTGCTTTGCTCCTATTCTGAATATGCATGCATGTTTGTATTAATTGGCTCAGTTAAGTTATGAATCATGCCTTGATGAAATTAAATGAGTTGTAGTACTTTTATTAAGATTTTCAAAAATCCAAAGATCATAATTTTTGGTTAAGTAGATCTTTAGTTATAGTTGCTTCAATTTCTATGGCTGTTTCTGTACAAATAGAGATAGGTTTTGTTTGTTGGTACTGTGGGGCCTTTTTAATAGTAGAATTAGCTTTATGTGTTTATAACAAAGTTGTTTATAATTTGCTAATCTTCCTAAAAAGTCTAGAACCTCATTTATTGGACATGTAGAACTCTAGTTATAGCTGTTTAAATTGGCATGTCAGTTTCTGTCCATGTTTTGGATAGAGATGCATTTATTGGATTAATTGACCTTGTAGAATAATCTTAAGATGAGAATAAGAAAGTTGTAAGTAACTTCATAATATTTTCAGAAAGTTATGATTTATGTTTGTTGGAGGTCTAGAACTCCAGTTATGCTTCTTTGAAGTTCCTATCAGTTTTTTGTACCACTACTGTTTGGGCTGCATGAGCAGTTTTGCTTGTGCAATTATTTTCATGGTGTAAATGATATTTTATGTGGTTGTAGTGAAGACCAAAGTTGTAGCTAATCTCATAATCGTGCTTGTGTTCAAATTTCATGACCATAGGCCTGATAGTTTAGGAGTTTGAATTTGACAAATGATCTATCAAGTTTGGTCTATGCTCTGTGCAGATTTTAAGGATTTCATTGTTTGACCTAGTTAAGTATGAAACCATGTCTTAGTTATAATATAAGAGTTATATTGCTTTCCTTAAGCTTTCAAATTATCTAAGATCACCCCTTTTGGTGTTGTAGAGCTCCAGTTATAAGCCTATGAAGTTGCATGGCAAAATCTGTCCAAGTCTGGACAGAGGTGGTCAATTGTGCTCGATTGACTTTGTTAATTGTGGAATCACATTGTGATGATAATAAACATGTTTTAGATAATTTAATAAGCTTTCTAGAAAGTTAAGGTTCATGCTTGTTTGATGTCTGTAACTCTAGTATTAAATTTTTGAAATTACAACTACTTTTTTGTCCTAGTCCTGTACAGATCTGAAACATTGGCATAGTTGACCTAGTTAGATTTGGAAAAGCTTTTGGTAATAATAACAATGCTGTAGGCAATTTCATTAGCTTTCCAGAAAGTCTAGGGTCACCTTCTTTGGAGGTCTGGATCTCTAGTTATGGTTAAAATAAGTGAATGATGTGCTGCTGTCCAGATTTCTATACATGTGCTAGGTGATTGCTTTAGCTTGCTCTTGTTTTGGCTAAACATGTTGGTTAGTTCTTGATCGATGCATGTGTGTAATATCTGAACTTAAGTTCACTTGTGTGCCATGCCTAATATGCTTGCTATCCCTCTATAATAGGTTGAGTGATGTTTAGTTAAATAACTCTAGGTGCCTATGTCTTGCATGGTCTTATGTTTGCCTTGAATGGTATTATGTGATGCATCTCATATTACCATTCTTCATATTCATGCACTTGCATCTTGTATCTCATCTAGGTACGCTAGACGAACCACGTGAAGGACGTGATGTTGGAACCAAACCCAAAGACGGTGTATGGTGGACCTATCCTGAAGATGGAGGGACCCCTGGAGTACATGCCTGAATGGGAGATGATCGCCAAGCGAGTGTCATCTAACAAACACTGACCTACTGTTGGATCATAGGCAAGCCCTGGAGCATTATAAGTCTCCCTATTTTATTTATGTCACATAAGTTATTCGTATTGATGCATTACATGATAGGAGTTGTTTGGAAACACTTGCTGCATATTACCTTTCCTTGACCAGGAATATCTACCATGAATCCTATTTAAGTCCAGGAACGCTTATTATGCTTAGCTATGCTTAGACTGGTAGAAGTCGGGTGATTTTCCTATCACCTGCGAGCTATAGGCGATAACTTGATTACGGTTGGCTATATTGTGCTATCATGGAACATAACCTGGTACTGTTGAATAAATGGAGACCGGGCGGAGTCTAATGTTGTGGTATCGTAGTGATTCTGTCTGTGTCATTTAAGGACCAGACGTTGGAGGTCATCTTGTCATGTTGAACACATGCATCTCACATAGTTGGCTGGATAAGTCATTCCGACCGTGAAGCCGAGTAGCTCAACTCAGGCTGGGGACACGAGCAGTTAAAGTGCGCATCCTGGAGGCAGTAAGGATGTGCGGAGAGCCAATGGCGTAAGCCCAAGGGTGGGTTAGAGTCTCGAGCCCCCTTGGTAGATTAGTTGTATCTTTGAGGGCGCGGTGCTGGTCCTACCTGCAATTGTACTTGAGTTGTACCAAAGGTGACCTAAGACTACCTTGGCGCAGGTATGTCTGGGTGTGTGTTAGGAATAATTCCCCAGCTGGATAGGAATCGATTCGAATCGCCGTCTCTCTCGGATAGTGAGAACTTGATAGGATCACACTTCATCATAGTAATTGATGGAAGTGTGGTTATGAGATTATGCAAGAACTCAACTTGATATGGTTATTATTGTGATGACTTAATGGTACCAACATGTTTGGCATAGGATAGTGCTAATGTAGTATGAGATAGGATTAATAACTGGTGATTCACAGTTTAACTGATATTGGACAACTAATGCTTTTTATGCAAATAATGTCTACCAGCTCTACTTATAAAGCCTTGCATACTCCTTGGTGTCATTTTATTTCTGGTTTATGATGGGTAAGTCTAACTGAGTACATTCAAGTACTCAGGGTTTATCCCACCATGTTGCAGGTGAAGTTCTCGGCCTGCTGAGGATGGTGGCTACCCGCTGATGGGCTCAGTGACTCTATATTTATTCTCATCTATATGCTTTTGTCAGAGGATGTCACTTATGCTAGCAATGTATTTGGAACTTATATTAATGTAATCATTTGAAAGCTATGTTGTTTTCACTAATCGGTTTTGAAACCCAAACTTGTGAACTCATTTGTAATATTATTTCCGCTGCAACTCTTTGTAGGTGATGTGTATTTGCTTAATCCCTCGATCTTGGTTATGATGTTGATTTACTGAGGTCATTCATGACACTCGGTGAACTACCAGGTTTATATAAGTGAAAGTATGCGCATGTCAATGTGTTAGTGGGGATAGTCGTACTTGATCTTGTATAAATTGGGCGGTTCTATCACAGCCTAGGACCCAGCACCCGAAGGCAAGGCCCACCTACCATGGTAGTAGGCTAGCCGGCCTAGTGGTGAGGCCGGTCGGTCCATTACGGAGGCCCCTCGCCCTCCGTCGCCTCATACACCTTTCTAAGATCTAGACCCTTGATTTAAGGTGGTTTTAGGTTCGTTTATCCAATGGTGGCCGAGAGAGTTGACGTAGATCGATGACGTGGTGGTTCGTTGCCCCCTACACAACCATGGCGTATATAAGGACGCTTAGACCCCCTCTAGGAGACACATCTACACATCCTATGCTCTAGAGCTTCATTATTTCATACATAAATTGTAGTAGTGTCCCTCTAGATGATTCTCATCTAGTTGAATTATAGAAAATAGAGAGAGAGGAGAGGAGAGAGATCTGAGGAGAAGCCGGATCTGTCGGATTCTTCTTGACTTTGTATCTCTACGGATCTAATTCGTCTTTGAGTGACATCCATGTTCTTCTATTGGTAATTTTAGGTTCTCTAGTTAATTAAATTCAATTCTTATTATATTTTATTTATGGGAACTCCACTTGCATTGAGTGCTCTAATTATAAATTGTGATTAGAGTAGTAATCTCTAGCATAGATGAGGTGTCTAGGCTAGAGTTTACCAGAGTTTGCGTCCAATCCTACGGTTAGTTGTGGTAGCCCCAGAGGTGACAGCTTTGTTAGGCCATTGTATTCCATCTCGTTCGGATTGGTGTTTCGTAGAGCTTTTGGCAGCCTTCCCTCGACTACTTTTTCTCACCTCCTTCGAGAGTTGAAAAGGTACTATTGCTCCAAAGTATGTGAAGTATAGTAAGCTTGATCCTTAGTTATCTAGTTTAAGCCTAGAAAACCCTCTCTACCCGCAAAAACACTTTTCAATCTTTATTGTTAGATGACCTTGATTAATACTAGAACACTTCGCATTCCTCATGGAAATCGATACCTTGGAATACTTTAGGGTGGAAGCTACATCGGTATCCGTGTGTTTACAGATTTTTCTGTGTGTTAAAAAATACCAACAGTATGGTCCAAACCTAGCCTTCAAAAGTAGACACTCTCTAAACCAGGTGAGCCAAATTCTCAAATTCTTGGCCATTGAACTTCTCCCTGATTATAGGGGACATCCCTTGAAGGGCCAATTCAGCCAATTGGCCATTAGACAAATTTCATGAGTAGCAACGACTCCTTACTTCTCCAAATCTCTGAATAAATTCAGAACCCGACTCACTATTTCTCTGCCTCATGTTCGTCAAATCTATAATCTTCTTCTCTCCTGTCCTACTATAAAAGTATGCATGGAACTTGTTCTCTAGATCGGTCCATCCAGTAATTGAATTTCGTTCAACTGATGAAAACCAACTAAAGGCCGGTCCAGACAAATACAAGGGGAAGAATCGAACTTTATGTGCCTCCTCAACAGATGCATCTCTAAGCTGAACGAGATAGTGGCTGATATGCTCCATGGTTGATATCTCATCTATCCTAGAGAATTTGGAGAAATCCGGGACTCTATAGCACAAAGGGAGCTACACAATATCATACCAGGTTAGATACGGACACTGATAGGAGCCAACCTGATTCTTAGGCTTCAACCCAAACTAGCTCTGCATCATAGTGCTTATCCTATTGACCAACTCGTTAGCATTCATGCCAGCAACTTGTTGCCTCATCTATCCTTGGATCTGAGCCTGAGAGCTTTGTACTTGAATGTAAGATTGCTGTCCCTAGGCCTGAAGCTGCTAAAGTTGTTGTGCATTATAATTATTAGGATTCTAGTACCTAGGATGTGGCAAAAGCTTGTACATGCTAGCAACAAAAACCAAATGATATCCCTCTAGATAGTCGATCTGAGCATTGTGAGTTGCATACCCCTGCAATTGACTATTGTAGTAATTTTGATCAACAACCTTGTTGATCCTTTGCACTGATGGAGCAATTTTATGGGCCAACTAAGGCGTCTAATAGGAAGTGCTAAAATCTCTCTGAGCCGGCCATTGTCCAACCTGCTGAGTAGCTAGCGAGGTTGGCTACTGGACTACATACGTCTAGGTCTATCAAGTAGAAAGCTGAGTCATCTATGTGATAGGGGCATTTGGTGACTACTGTGATGGTGGTTGCCCCCATATCATTTGACCTTGCCCCCTTTTGTTGGTAGGGCTTGACCTTGCCCCCCTGCTGTTGGCTGAGCTTGAAGATCTTGAGCTTGTCCACTCAGAAGCTGTTGCATGGGTGGCTGCTGGAATTGCCCTCCACTCGGTTGCTGACTGGAACTAGGTACACTGCTTCCCATAGCCAAAGGATTATAGTCATTGGAGTATGCTAGCCCAACTTGATCAACTAGCGCTCCATAGAAGACTTCTTTCATTATGTTGCCAATTGAATTGACCAATATCTGATTGTGATTTGTGAAAGCTTCATGGACCTTAGCTTCTTCACTCTATCGATGCAAGAGAACACTTGGAAGTGGAGTTTTCTGAATGACTGAATCACGCATCCTACTATAAGACAACAAACACTTCTCACTAAACTCCTCTGCCACCTTGGTGATTAGTGTTTGTTAATCCTCAGGCAGATCCTCAAAATTGACCATGAGGATTGCATTGTTATCCATGTTGACAATTGTGGTCAAACCGGGCGTGCCAAGTCTGTGTTGACGGTGAAAAGATGACAAGCCGAACCTCACCGCCAACACATGAGCATGCCGGGAGAAATCACATGGAGCAAATCCCGAGCGCTCCCTGAGCTTAAGAAAACACCGGACCGGATGGTCGTGACCTAAGGCGTGCCAGTCAATTTGGCCCTGTAATTGACAAGGAGCAAAGATTAATCAGTAATTTAAGGTGGAACATGCCAGTGTTGCTCTAGATAGTTCTAAATGTGCGGCTAAGTAGCTGATGAGAGAAGGCTATCGACTAAAGAATTGATATCCAGCATGTTCATGATGCGAAGTAAATGAAATAAGCATTATCAGCAATTATCAGGTATTATTTGTGTAGATGTAACAGCCGACGATCATGAAAGCATGTAAAGATGTAATGAATAAGCGTGAAAACATTATGTTGATTGAGAATCATACTAGCTTTTGACCAAGACAAAAGCAAGTACAAACATATGAAGAGCCAATATATTCTCAATAGGCAGGCTATCGGCTAAAATCGTTGATTCCAATGATTTTGTCGTATAACATGCAAACACTCATCCATTGAATATGAATAAATCTACAAACCAACTTGACTCAATCTATTATACTGTCAATAGGTCGAGTCGGCTGATGCATCATATATAATAGGACCCTAGATCAGAGACTAGCAATCGATAGATCTACTCATATTTTAATAGAATCAGGAAGGCATATTATACATGTGAAAGCTCAAGCCATCGGCTAAATAGTCGATAGAGACATAGTGAATGGTCGACACCATGCTCTTCTTAATAGATAAATCTATTAATTAACAATATTCGATCTAACACATTATCAATAGATCGAGTCAGCTGATGCAGCATTGATAGTGAAATCAAACCAAAGACTGGTAATTAATGAATCTACCTTTTAGTAAAACATGACTTCAAACACTTACTATGTACGAGATCAAGATAAATTAGTTGATAAGCAGGATCTAACATCAAGAGTTTAGTTCAATCATGGAAGTAACTGGTAGATGATAGATCAAAATAGTAGAACTAATGAATATTGATCTTAGATCGGGTAATTGGTAATATTATATTAAACAGTAAACTATTTAACACAATATGGATAACTTTGATTAGTATCAGTGTTTACAAGTGATCAGTCATCTATTACAGCCTTGTAAAGATTGATATGAATCAATAACTAATCTATACCATGATTTGTAAGAGATCGAGTTAGCTGATGCAGCCTTACAAATAACAATAACGATCGATAACTAACTTATACCACAACTTGCAAGAGATCAATTCAGTTGATGCTGCCTTACAAGTAATAATATAAGTCATGATGGTACTCACAAACAAACCGGAGGTCAGCCGAACCGATGCAGCCTTGCTTGCCCAAAGAACTCACTGAGATCTACTCTACTCCTACTCCTAGGGGTGGCGTAAGCCAAAAAAGTAAAGCTACTAGTTTGATTGATCGATGAGAGATGTGTATTACAATAGCCCGTGTTCAATATTTATACCTGAGGCTTGACTACGAGTCCTGGTCGAACAAGACCGGTTACAAAACTTGGAAAAGAAAACAAGATATCCTAAATTAAAATAACTTTGACCTCAAGCTTTCCTTTCTGTGAAGCCCGACACGCCTTCTTGCTTACCATCATCTCTTGTTGATAAGGCCCAAGATGATGACATCATGTCACTCCAGCCGATCCCGATGATAGCTCACTTAGCCAATTTCGTGAGCATCTCGGCTTCTTCCAATGAACTTTGAAATTCAGGGCTCCCATGCATATTCGTCAAAATTTGGTGTCAACATAGACCTTTGCTACCACTAAGGCCCATGGTCCATACACATTGTTTGTGTGTGTAGCCTAGCCTTATGGCTCACCTGAGTTGGACCGCATGCAATCAAGCTATAGTAGGCTCAAAGCTTCCATCCACAGATGTTGCTAGTAAGAACACTCAGGTGTGCAAAGGTAAATAAAATGTTCACCAATTCCCTTAATCATATTTGTCTCCATAAGAATTAATTTGCTCATACAAGTTCATGCTTTCCTTGTTTATGTCGTATGCTCTGGTTTGGGTGTATTCTATATAGGTACACCCATGGGCCTTTTTGAATTAAGCATATTGCTTAGGTTAAAATGACCTTCTCTAATCAAACTTATACATGGTGTTCAATTTTGGTTAATGAACTTGGAGTATTACTTTCATAAATAATGGAGGTAATCAAGAATGGACATTAATCAAGGCTATGATTATTTTACAAACTTTACCTTGGCCTTATTTGAGTTATGCTAAAACATTGGTGAACAAAATAAAAAATAAATAATAATAATAATAATAATAATAATAAGATTTAGGCCTCATAGTATTTTATCTAGTAGGGCCCTTGTTTGTTTCCACCTTTGTTTCTTTTTGTTTGAATAAAAAAGGTACAAAAATAAGTGTGGGGGAGATCTCTCAAACATGACATGCACACATTCGAAATCTCCCACCAACAAGTTGCACAACCTCTAATGATCCAGCATGAAAGAAGGATAGGAAGATGGCTCCAGGGTAGATTGGCTGAACTCATAGTTTAGCCAAACCATCTCTCACTCCTCTTAGGTCCTTCCTCTCCTACAATGGTTTGTGGAACACTACCTTCAACTCCCTATGATAAATAAAATCTAAAATTGAACAACTTAAAAATATAAAATAGTGGACGCTCAATCTCCATGCTATCCTTTGATCAAATTTGCATATTCTTTATTCCTAGCTAATATTCCCATACCTGTGAACAACTTGTCATAGGGACCCCATGCTATCTAAGTAATTGGAATATGAGATATAGTAGGATGGAAATGAACCTTGCTATCTCATGTGAAGTACTTGGGATTTATTTTAGAAAATCAAAATTCAAATAGCATGCTCCTCAATGATATTCAAATTCCTACCAGAGCCATATCCAGTTATACATGTTCAAAGCCTTTTACATATGCTACTTGTTATTGCATTGAGTTTTGTCAAGTCTTGTTGACCCTTGTTGAGAAAGTTATTATGCTTCCAAGATCAAGATCACATACACCCACATATACATGTTGCTCCTACAATAGGAGTACACAAAACCATGCTTCCATTTAGATCCACCAAACAATTATGCTCCAACACTAGGAGTAGACAAAAAACATGTTTATTAGGTAAATACTCCATGTTCTAAAAGATAGTGATCTCTCTAATATGCGGTTTAGAAAAGAGGCATGAGCTATACAAAAGTTTAAAAAAAATGGACAAATGAAGGTCCAAGTACAAAAAAAATGATGAGCACATCAAGGCTCATGTATTGAAAAAAAGAAGAGATAGCCATCTTCTCAAAATAAAGACTAGAGAAAGATCATTTTTGTTAAAGGAGTATAGTATTAGTTTATCTTTATCCGCACACATGCACATCTTGATCTACAAGTATGACATCTTTCTCCTTGGATCTAAGCTTTGACTTTACAAAATATGCAATGGAAGTATGTTTTCATACCTTCTCCTACTTGAGCTCCACATAAGCTTTTAGAAGTAGAAGGAAGAAGGAAAAATTATGATATCCCTTGGTAAGGAAACAAACACAAACATGAGTGATCTAAGGGAATCATTTGAGGAACAAGCTATATTTACATTTTCAAAATCAAATGAAAACCCAAGTTTCCAAACTAATTGATGCAAGAGGATTTGAATCCATACTATTTTGTTATTCAATTACCCAAGATAATGTGGTAGACACTACAAAGTTCACAAGTGTAGGTGAAGCTTAGAATAACTTGTATGTAGATTTCATATCAAGGAGATGAACCACCTTAGTCCCTAAAACTTTACTCAAGAACGGGCAAAGGGCTAAATGTGGGGGAGTTTGTTGGTGGTCCTTAACTCCCATTTTCAACAGCCAAATATCACATAAAATGTACTCATACAAACACCAAACTTAGAAATAGGGCTTATAACTAATGAATTCCACAAGTTTTTGTGGATGTTCATTTATAGGAGGACATATCAGAATAACAAGGAAAACACACCCAAATATGCAATAAGACAAGGCATAGCATCACCCAACATAAGCCCAAGGGGAGAACGCCCACCTACTAGGAAAATTAGGGCCCAGTCAGGTGGAGAAAAAAGCCCAAAACCCAAAGCAAACCATCTCCAAATGGCATCAAACCTTGCAGGACCCATTCAGAGGCCCAAAGAAGACAACCCATCGAACTAGGCTCATTTGGGCCCAGTTGGGGTGTGGCCACACCCCTGGTGCACCTACACCACCACTGGGGCCTCTTGGGTCCATCTTTCATGGGTTTCTCTCAATGCCTTACATACATTGGTTCTGGTGGTTTAGGCCAGGTTCAACGTACCTAGATGGTAGTTTTGAGGTCGGTTTGCACATTTATGAGAGGAAATATGCCATGGGATCATTCCCTCCACTCCACCTATGAAAGGAGGACACCCCCTCATTCAATAACACACAAGAAGAGCAAGAGCAAGAGCAAGAGCTTCCTCCAAGGGCTTAGGCCCTAACTAGCTAGAGAAATATAGTAGGAAGAGATGTAAGGGAGAGTTTGGGAAGTGCTAGACTTTTTGGTATTCTTCCCAAACTTGTACTTTGATGAACATCGGCTTTGTACCTCAACGGATATCTTAGTAAGTGTTCGTGATTCTTATGGCTCTAAGTCTTTTGATTACTTAAGCTTTACTCTTATTTGTTTGCGGGTTCGTCATTTGTTCTCATAATTGATACTCTAGTAGAGGGCCCTGATAAAGATGGAGGCACAAAAACATACCTTCCATTTAGATCCACTTAAAAATGTTCTACAACTACACTAGGGGTGAACACAAAAACATGCTTGTTAGGTTTCCACTAAAAATAAATGCTCCAAGTTCTTGGTGATCTATCTCAAAGTTTTGTTGCAAAAAGAGGCATGGGACTATCATCTAAGAAAGAAGAAAAAAAAAGAAAGAAAAAGAAAAAGAGATGATGAAAAAACAAAAATAGGGAAATATGAGAATAAAGATAGCCCATGTTCTCATAGAAATATTCTCAAGTCCCAATAAAGAGAGAGATATGAGTCAAGGACCACAACAGAGTTAGGTTAGCCACCATATATATCCTCCATAATTTCACACAGATGCACATCTCCATTGTTTGACTTTACAATATATGCATTGCAAGTATGCTCTTTAGTTTTACTCCCTACATATGAACTCCACAAAGGCTTTAGGAAGAAAAGGCAAAATTAAGATACGCCTTGGTGAGGATCCACAAATTCCACATATAAAGAGAGCATAGAGAGTGAGGATCCAAAAATACCACATATGTAGAGGGATCTGAGAGTGTCATGTAAAGGAATCTTTGAGTTTTATTTGAAAAACTTAAAAAACCTCCATAATAAGGTTGAGCAAAAGAAAATGAGACATAGTGTTAGATATATGGGCCTAGGGTACCCTCACTGACCATGTATCTAGCCCATCAAGTGAAGGACATCCGGGGATGAAGCCCACAAGGATTAGGCGCAACCATCAACTTTGAGATCATGACATATCAAGAGTATCTGCCACCATTGTAGCTATGGTAGGATAGGATTGATTTGTTGTAACAAACTAGGAATCCAATGTATAGTTCCAATCGCCCTCGTTGTAACCCTACCCCTCGACCTATATAAAGAGGGGTAAGGATCCCATGATCATCACGTCCATCATGACACCGGCGCCTCATTCCAATCTACCTCATAGCTAGGAGCAACAACCCATGTAACCGAGCATACGAATACAAGAAGAGTAGCAACACCCATTGGATTAGGGTTTAGCGTGCCACCATGCCCTAAACCATTATAAATCCTTGTGTATCATGTGATACCATCTAGATCCATCTATGCAATCACGTTGCTAAGCATTGCTAGAGCTAAATCATCCAACTGTTGGCATGCCAAGTAGGGCCTTCTACATTTAGATTAACATTGTGTTTCATATGGGAATCATCATCAACATCGATGATTCCATGGAGAAGATGTAGCCGGGTGAGAAGATCAACTTCAATTGTCTAGACTTCATCATCGACCAATTTGGGGACTTGCATCAGCAAGAACCCAAATCACCCGTGGAGGATGAGGAGTAGCCTCCCCCGATCTGTGCATTCTTTGCCGGATTGGAGGAAGCTATGGATGTTGGGCCCTGTGCTCTTACCCAACACATGAACCACTACAGATGTGACATCTTCACCAAGCTCGACCAAGAGAGCAATCTCGAGGCCATCCTCTGACTCTAGGAAGATCTAAACTGGACTCCCCATTTGGATCTCCTATAGCACCCGACCACTTCCTCCCCAATTTCTCGACCAGATTAAGGAAAGCGGCAGTGACCTACTCAAGTTGGCTTCAATAGGCCCTGGTGGAACCCGCCAGACCTCACACCAAGGAGCACCCCGTCTATGGTTCCAACTCTCTCGAACACTTTGACAATCTGGTTACCTAGTTCATTGGGATGGTTGCCAATGACGATGAAAATATGGCCGATATACCACAAGATTGGGAACACGTAGGGGGTGAAGAGCCCATCCTCGACATTGATCTCGATGAGTATGATCTATACCTACTTGAAAATCTAGATTTAGAGGATGAACTACTCAAGAAGGAAGGCGCTGAGCCCATAGAGCAACCCAAGTGCTACATGAACATACAAGACCCCGATCTACCTCCGGAGGAACTCGAGAAGCTCATGCTCGACTACCCTACCCCTTCGTTAGGAGATGCTACCATCCTTGATGCTACATATGAGACTAGTGATGAAGCGCACCACCACCTTCTTCGCCAGAACGATGATCTCGAGGTAGAGAACAACCACCTTCACTAACAGCTCGACAAATCTCATGACACTCAGCAGATCCACCCTACAAAAACCCACCCAATGGGTGGCTAGAACCTGGCTGACCATCCCTATGGGACTATTAGGTTGCTTCAATCTGCTACCACAGCCGAGCAGACGGCGCCCCCGACAACTCTAAAGCCACAACCTAATCAGGAAGCTCTCAAACCGCACCATGGGCCTACACCACATGACTGCCAGCAACGCCCTCTAGGGACCAGGGGCCAACCAATGAGAGGACCCAGGGCACATCATCCTCCAAACCCGATCTATGGTTGGCTAGGGAATGGACAGGATGCCCGCTTGCTTATTAATGTGCAAAAACAAGAACGTGATACTCACAACCCTGTGGAGCGCTTAATAGCCCTTAGGAGGCAAGCTCAGCCCTTGATCAAACTTGAGTACACTATCCCTAGAATAGTCCCGAATGCTCACAAGAAATAGGCTTACCTGGACATGTTTGAGTGGATCATGAATAGTCCCTATCAAAACCATGGCTTTGTCAAGACCCACCTCACCAAAGATTGCATCGCTTATCAGCAGCATGTTGCTTTGGAAGCCCAAAAGCAAACAAAACAAGCTGGGTAGTCAGGAGACCATGATGATGACCAGGATACTGATGTAGTTGCTAGGTGCTCCATGCTCATCTTTGGTGGCCCTCTAGCTTACCAAGACCAAAGACTATAGAAACTGACCCACTAGCAGATCTACGCGACCACACTAATCATCTAGATTGAGTGGTTGAAGCAGGTCGATTCCCTCTGGTGGTGACAACGGTCATCGAGAACATGAGGGTGATGAAGATTCTCATGGCCGGAGGTAGCGACATCAACATCCTTTACAAGGATGCCTTTGATAGGCTAAACGTGGACATAAGGAAGTTGCATGCATTGTAGTCCCCCTTCCACGGCATCATTCCCGAGTGGCGTGTCATGCCCCTAGGCACGATAGACCTCTTTGTGACATTCAGCGATGTGGTACACTACTATAGGGAGACACTCTCCTTTGAAGTTGTCGACTACCACGGACCATACAACACCATATTCAGGAGGCCACGCTACGCTAAGTTCATGGCAATCCCGAACTATGCCTACCTCAAGCTGAAGATGCCGGGACCACATGGCGTGATCACGATGTTAGAAAACTTCTAGAATGCCTACCAGTGTGAGAAGGACACCATCGAGTATATGGAGGCTAACAATCTAGACTCGAGGGCTCCCAATATCCTTTGCTCAATGCCAAGGAAGAAGTCCCTATCGATGGCTTCGGAACAGAAGCCCGCCGTCATCATTGAGCCGAACGCTAGTGCTCACATGCTCTATGTAAACTCAGTGTTATTTTGCTCAATGAAAACTTTGTTGTCGTTGGTAGTTTCAGTGTTGGTTTCCTTAAGAGTCCCAGGTAGTCGAGTTAGCAGTTTGGTTGATGGTTTTTGAGGTGGTATTTTCTTTGTTTGTTGCTACTCTATGAAAATGGTAACCCCAGTTCCTTGACCTTTGGCGTTTGTTATGCTTTCAATAACCCAGGGTGAATGCCTCGGGTCTAAAAAATCCTTGACTCCGCCACCGGTTCCAACCCATACAGCCGTCGCCATCGGATCTTGAGAAGGTAGCTAACAACTCATGGTTATGTCGGCCTTTTACTTTTCTAAATTCCAGTTATCATCTACATGTTGCAAAGAACATTTATTTACTACATGAATAAATTGTGATCTCTCGAGTACCTTATGAAGAATCTCTCTGGGTTCCTCGAGGGCCAACCTTTATAGCTATCGTGTATGCTCCTATTTAGCACATTCATATGTTATACTAATTTATCAACACGCTTGGGGGCTACTATGATAACTACATGTGCTACCCACTCATACTTTCCTCTTGATCGATCAATGTCTCATAGGCCATGAAATGGTATAAGTGTTTCATTTTGGTAGAATAATCCCCAGGTAGTTAGTCCAAAGCTTAACCAGCATCAAATACTAGAGACAACGAAAGACAGAGCACATAAAGTCAGGTGTAGCACATTACAAGACGGCCTTAAGCCCTGCCCAAATCCTCTAATGAGTCAGGCATACTACCCTGCAGTACATGTTGGGATCCACATCATGAATTATGGCCTCAGAAGGCTTTATGGCCTGTTGCTAAATCTGACTGTACAACAAGGGATCTGTGTTGACAGATTTCCTTCTAATGGAGCCAATATTTAGGTCAGTGTAGATTGCCCCGACGATCACCAGTGCCATGTGCACCCTAGTGGACAAACCATAATGGGCAATCTCCTCAAGGCGCCTTGGGATCCCCCTCAACTAGGAAGCCACCTCTGACAAAAAGGCATGCACTCCCGGTTGAGCATAGGCCGCCTGGTAGGCAGCGCGGCCAGCCATGACTACACTCTGAGGCTTGTCCTCAAGGGATGACATCTGAGGTACATACTTCGCCTCCATGGTCAAAAGAGTCCCTATGTGCAGGCGTTCAGCCTCAGCAGCCATAGCCTCCAAGTTCACATATTCAGACTTACACTCAGCAAGTTTGTCCTTAAGATGCCTCGTCTTAGCCGACTCCATTATCAATAAAAGTGTCAGTCGAGAACTCACATACAATCTGCCGAGGTTATAACCTTGGGGTGTCTCAAGGCACCGATTAGTTAACATACCACAAGGCCCACAATACACCAGCTAGTGAAGGCCCAAACGATCGTGTCCCAACTCATCCAAGCGAACTAGGTCGGACGCTAAGGTTGGGGTCAGCCACGACCATTTCCTCCTGCCTTAGCCGAACGATGCCCGAAATGCGTGCAACCTCTCCCAGTCATGACCCCTAGAAGGAATGGGGAGAGGACGAGCCTAGCCAAGCGTGCCTGCTGTTGGTGTTCATTAACGATCAAATTTGACCGCCAACTAAGATAAAAAAGAGGAAAATTTGACAATCTTAAACACATATGCATTTACGATTAATGAAGTTCCACATATATTTGGAAAACATTATTTTGTAGGTGACAAACACAAATACATGGAATAATTCACTAAAAGGCGCTTTTAGATGCTGATTTGTTCAAAGGAACAAGGAAGACGCCCATCAACTCAACTCAACTAGGGCAAAGCACCACAAAGGATTGATCCACATCTAGCCTATAGCCCACCACGCGTAGGCGGTGATGAGGCAGCATGGTCAAGGGGCGACCGACCCCTCGGGGTGGGCAACCCCCTATTGGTGCGCTTCAACCACCCCTTCAATAGGTGGTGGCATGGCTCCATGCTAAGGCGGTGGGAGCCAGTCCTCGCACCAGGAATAGCCTACAACACCGCCTAGCTCTATGTATAAATAGAGGGGTACCCCTCCCTCTACAACACACACTCAACTTGAGCATCACTTCACACATCACTCCCTCACTGTCTAGTAGTAGCTTTACTTTCTTTTAGTAGTCTTAGAGCACGACAAAGCTACCTTGGAGAGCTTGGCTCCTTGGAAGAAGAGACCTTTGGGTATGAATAGAAATATGAGTTCTTCTAAAGCTATGCTCTCATATTATATTTATAGTCACACTTATGAACTAGAGTATAGTTGTTGTGTTCTAATCCTGATATATGAACTCATCTATAGTTTGTGTGTCATGAGAGTAGCACACTTAACTTTATGCTTAAACACTCATATAACTTATATAATTGGGTTTAGAGTTGAGTTGAGGTGGTGGTTCATCGTGTTGTCAGGTGTGCCCAAGTCCTTTACCTATCGATCTGTAGGTTCAGGGACCCGGGGGGATTTGGGTAGTTTTGTATACGCAAGCATGGTGCTTGGGTATAGAGAGACAGGTGAATGCATTGCCCCTTTCCACAATTGAGGTGGTAGGTGGTAGGTGGTGACAGCCCTGTCCAGCCCTTGTAATCCCCCACATTCGACTAGGGTGTAGGAGTCTAAATTGTCACATGAGGTTGCTGGCAAAGCAGTACTTGGTGGCCTCCTAACCTGCTTCACACTTAGCCCTAAAACTAATTATGTAATTTGTATGATCGTTAGCTAATATTTGTATGACTATACTAGACCAATGCCTGCTCGCTTTAGGATTATTCTTTTATTCTTTCTCTTTATTTTATCCTTTGAGGAATGCCAAGAGTGTGTCAACTATCCTAAAATTACCATTCTTACCCCTGTTATAAACATTGGTGAACTTGTAAGCATTATTATTCATGTTCATATCCATACTAGACTCTTAATCAAATGCCTTCCTTTGGGAAAATATAAATAACGATACCCTGAATACTTTTGGGTGAAATGCTACAATGATAGCTCCATGCGCTTGTGGATAAATATCTAAAATTGTTAAGAAACTATTAAGGCACTTCTGGCATCGTTGCTAGAGATAAAAACTTAGTAATGACGCTCAAACTTGCCAACCGGTATTTCTGGCGCCATGCCAACAAGCATTTCTAGCGCCGTTGTCGGGGAAGGCATATTGATTAAAGAATCTAGTAGGACATGTTCATGATAATATGCTTGTAAGGTAGCCATTGTTTATGCAGGCTAACTTTGCTTGTTTTCTCCTATTGTGGATGAAAACAGGATAGTGTATGACCGGTTTTGATCTACCGAACAACTACACTCAAAATCCAGAGGCACTCCTAAGGAAGAAATGGTCTCATGCCACTTATTCTTCTGCCACTCCTCCAACAGTCAAACCAGTCACCCCCGCAACATCCGCTACTCCAAGCATGGCCAAGACCCTCCGTGACTACTCCACCCCCGCTGTTGCCAACGTGCCTATTGGGCCCACTGTTAACATTAGGGATGGGAACTTTGAGCTCTGTAACGGCCTCATCATGATGGTGTAGGCAAACCAATGCCATGGTTTGCTAGTGAGGACGCAAACACGCATCTCCAACACTTCCTCGAGTTGTGCGACATGATCATCATCATGGACATCACACCTGAGAGCATCAGGCTCCACTTGTTTCCCTTCTCCCTCTCAGGGAAGGTGAAGCAGTGGTTCCACAAGGACAAGGAAGTTGTCAAGACGTGGGACAAATGTTCCATGATGTTCCTCGCCAAGTTCTTTCCCATGGGCAAAACCAATGCCCTAAGGGGATGAATTTCAAACTTCTAGCAAAGCTCCATGGAAACCAGTCCCAAGGCATGGGAGAGGCTGCAGGACTACATCCAAACTTGCCCGCACCATGGGATTGAAAACTGGTTAGTGCTCCAAAATTTTTATGATAGATTAATACCCATGTCTAGGGGCCACCTCGACGCTGCTGCTAGAGGCGCTTTCCTTTCCCTCACCATTGATGGAGCCATGGCTCTCATCAATAAAATGTTGTCAAATCAAAGCTAGGGGGAGGAAAGGAAAACACAAAAAGGAATGCATACCATGAAGGTGATGGATATGCTTTTTGCAAAAATAAATTTATTGATGAAAAGATTGGAGGAATGGGCCTAAGATAAAGACGCCATGATGGGCACCGTCCAGGCCATGGACTCACATGACGTGTGAGGTCTGTGGGAACGTTGGCCATTCGGGAATGATTGCCCCGAAACCCGCAAAGAAGCTTCCTTCATCAACAACGAGTTTCACCAAACAGGTAATAACGGGTGGAATAACCAATGCCGCTCACAAGGTAATTCAAACTACAATTCCAATTACAATTTGAATGAACCTTCTTTTAAGGACTTGGTTTTAGGCCAAGTTAAAATTAATGAAAATATCACTAAAAACTTGATGTATAATGATAAAATGTTAGAGAACATCAACTCTCAAATAGAAAGTTTATCCTCCGCAATGCAAAATCAATTAAGCTTCAACAAAATGATAGAAACTAAAAATTTACAAATAGCTGCCGCTATTCCTGACGACGATCATTCTAGGAAAACCCCCGGGCAACCCGAGAATTCCCTCAAAAATATGCAGATCAATGAATGAGGAAAGGTCTTATGTGACGGACCAAAAATGTCAAACCCTTGCCAAAGGTAAATCGGTAGTTATCTTTAAATTTAAAATATTCAAAACAAATATCTCTAAGATTTAAAATTTAAAATTTTTATGTCAAATAAAAATGTTCAAAAATAAAAAAAATCATTTTTTAAATAAGAACAAATTATTACTAGTTATCATTTTTGCAATAATTATAAAAATTAAAAAATTCAATAAAAATTTGTTGGAAAATCAAAATTGAGCAAGCCATTGGGAATCTGGACGAAATCCTAGAGGGCTATGAGTTTGAGATGCCGTTGGCCACTCCATGCCAAAGGGGAGGTCGAGCAGGCCCACCAAATGTTGGGTGACCCCATGGGTCGGCCGCCCCCTATAGGTGACCGTTGTCGCCACCCTTTGGACAAAGTGCATGTGACCGTTTCCCCTCCTCATCTCCTGTCGGTTTCACGCTTATAAATGCTAGAGGTGGCTGGGAGAGCCCTCACCCCTCTTAGACTCTTATTTTCACTCTCTCACTCACTCACTTGCTCATAAGCTTCTTTCAAGCACTATAACAACACGTGAATTTGCATGAAATGAAAAACCCAACTTTATAAATTTTTTCCTAAAGCATTGCTTGTCGTAGTGTTGCAAGTAATATTATGACACACTTAGGTCAGATGTTTCCTCTTCTCACCCTAATTTCAAAATGAGAACCTAAACCTCTTTCATCATATTCAAATTGAATTTATAATAATCTTGTGCATCATGTAGTATAAATGCTTGAGTGATTTGGTTCTTATCTTGTGTGTGCTTGGAGGTAGCCCTTCTCCAAAAACCTTTGTGTAGAATATAGAAAACCCCTCTTTAATACCTTGGGCCAAACCTCCATCCTTCCCTTCCCTAATCTGACCTAGCCCTGCTCCTCCCTCAGTCCCACTCGACCCCACGGCCCCATCCACCATCGTGGCCCAATCTAGGCACCAGCAGCCCAGCCCCCTTCCTTGCTTCTCACATGAGCTGCACACGTGGGGAGCCACCGCTTGCTCTTTCTCGGACACCACTTGTGTGCAGACAATGTCATTCCCATGACCCCACTCATCAACTATAGCCAAAGGAGCATCCATACGGGAGGTCACACTGCCTTCTATCGGAAGCCATGGCACTTGCCCTTGGGTGCCCTTGCATGATGCCAGCATAGGCCTGCCCCTAGGATGCGCCCCATGCCGTGATTCTCAGGTGCGCCCAAAGCTACGCCCCTTGACCGCACAGACCATGCCCATCCTAGCTCCCCTTCTCGAACCTTCTTAGCCTGGCCGCTTGTCCATGCTACAAATGTATTCCCATGCTCACTCATGCTACGGATGTATGCCACGTGCCTGGTCGAAGATGACCGCGCCCATTGGTCACCCTCGCCCCTCGCCGAACCCTAGCTTGCAGCTATAAAACCCTAGGCTAGGGCCTCACCCTACAACTCCCCTTGTCCGTTGCCACAGAGCCCTTCATCCTTCCCATATTGCCTCCCACCACACCTCGTTGCAGAAGAGGCGCAGCCATGGCATGACCACGGAACCCTGTAGCTCAGCCCGCCTCTACATAGCGGCAGCTAGCTACCTCAGTGATCAACGCAGCCAAGTCTCCATCCTCGACACCACATCGTTCTTGCCATGATGTGGAGCTGTGGACACCGAGGCCATGCCTCTATCCACATCACCGTCACCTTGTCTTCACAAGCCATCAGTGAGCCTCTCCTATAGCAAAATCTCCACCCTTTTCCCTCCTATGTCATCGCCCATACCTAAGATCGGCCTTTGTGCCAAGTTCCTTTCTCCGTAGAGGGAGCTGGTGCAACCATCAACCACCACGGTGAGCCTCTCCTCGCTGATGCGGACCATGACCACACTGAGCCCTAGACTGACGGCAATCATGATGCCACATCCTAAACCATGGCGCGACCTCCTAGAGCCACCTCATCATCACCACGATCGCTAGCGTGCGCACCTCTGCACCAGCCCTACCTGCACCGAGCCCGTCCTACATCACACGGTCTCCCGGCGTCGAGCCTCCGGTGAGCACCTAAAACCCAACCTTTTCCTTGACGCCATCGATATCTGATCGGCCTTTGTGCCACTATTTCCTTCCCGCATTGGCATGAAGCCACTATGGCAGAACCATCCAATTTATAAGAGCACGAGTACAATGGCAACCACCGAAGCAATCGCACTATCATACTTGAGCCCATATAAACCCGGTAGTGCATCGAGTATCACAAATGATCTTGAATAATCCAACACACAACCAAGATCATACATGATTTAACATACAAACCACATGTTACATAAGTTCACAAGTAATTCAACATACATTGGAGTACGAAAAGAGCTATTATAGTACCAAGTTCAACTATAGTAGTAGCGGAAGCAAAGATAGTTTTTAAACTATCATCTCACACCATTGTTCAAATACTTGCTAGTTTATGATCACATTCCACAAAAGCATCATAGATTAGATATATAGAAGCGCCTTGCCCATGGTCTACTCCTCGTCCACAGCAGGATAGAAGCAGTTCTTATAATATCCATGATAGACCATGTTATCTGCAACAAGTGGGAAATAAACCGTAATTAGAAGAAGGAACTCAGCTAGACTTACCTATCATAAACCAAAAATAAAGTGACTCCAAGGATCATGCAAGGCTTTATAAGTGGAGCTAGCTTGACAACATTTTTCATAAAAACCACTAGTTGAACTATACATTTTATAATTCGATTCCAAGTTAATTGTAGCTATTCATCATTATATTAGCATCTAACCTGTGCCAAACATGTGATGTATGATTATGTAGCAAAACAATAATAACCATAGCCAGTGTAACATTCCCATGTTCATTATAACCATCAAATTCCATAGTTCAATTACTATGATGTTGGGACTAGTTGAGTTTCTCAAAATCTGGGAGAGACGGTGATTCGAATCAGTTAAAACTAGCTAGGTAGTTAGTCCTAACATAAACCCACACTTCCCCCATAAGGGTCGCGTTGAGCCACCTTTGGTATAACTCAGGTACACATTTCGCGGGTTCGATTAGCGCCACACCCTCAAGGACACTACCGGATGCCAGGTTGATCAGGACTCTAACCTACCCTTGGACTCATACCAGCTCCCCGCACATCCTTACTACCTCTAGTGTGTGCACTCTAACAGAACATGGCCTAGCCTGAGTTGAGCTACTCGACTTTGCGGTCGAAACGAGTTATCCGGCCAGCTAAGTGAGAGGCATGCGTTCAATCTCGATAGAAGCTTCAACAACGGCATGGTCGTTAATCGACATAGGCGGAATTACACGCATCAACCTACACATAGACTCCGCCCGGCCTCTAGTTACATTATCCCATGGTACTTTTCCATGATAGAAAATATAGCCAACCATGCTCCGGTATCCACCTATATATCGCAGGTGATAGGAAATCACCCGACTTCTACCGAGCTAAGCATGGCTAAGCATATACTCGATCCTAGACCTACACAGGGTTTAAGGTATATTTCTAGATAAGAAAGTTATATGCATCAAGTGTTTCCAATCAACTCCTATAACCTAATGCATCAAAGATAAAGGACTCAAGTTGATATTTGTAAAACATAGGAGGCTTAGAATGCTCCGGGGCTTGCCTTTCAGAAAAAAGGTGGGCTTATGATTTGGGCACTCTGGTAACTCTTTTTGGGCCTACTATTTACCTTCTAGATCTCCTTGCTATGGTGCCTCTAGGATCTCTTGGTCCACAACCTTGAATTCCAATAGCCTAATTCGTTCCAGCGATCCTATATGCATGAGCGCAAAATAAAGATACAAGAATGCATAGGTAGTGATATGAATGATATGGTATGATGCATAAACATAAATGTCCTTAACAACAAGGTGCTAAGGTGATAGCAAGATTAATTGTATTTTACTGAGTAGGTGCATATCTCTTCTCTAGTAACTAATCAACCATCCATTTAAAGCATTTTCTGGACTGCAAGACAGCAGCCACTTGTTTTGACTATAACTGGAGTTTTTGCACATTCAAATAATATGATCTTGGACTTTCTGAAAATCTTATAAAATTATATACAACTTTATTATAATCATCATATGGTGATTCAATAGTTAGATAGGTCAAACAATTCAATCTTTCAGATCTGTCTAGAGAATAAGCAACTCTACTAGCAGACTTCTAGAAGCCTATACCTCTCAAACCCTTTGGCCTATAGCTATGAAATTTTAGTACAATATAGATGAGTAAGTTATCTACAACTTTGTTATTAACAAGTTTCACAGAAGAGATCATTATCATCACAAAATTGTCACCACAACAGAAACTACACATGCAGCCATCTAGTTGAATTATAGAGCAATAATTAATGAGCTGCCTATAACTAATTAACTTTGAGCATAACTACCAATACCATAGACCATATGCATTACAAGCGCTAGGGAAAACATCATGGTTAAGCCCAATAACTTATTTACATGCATTTATTAATTTCCTTATATAATAAGGTGATTTAAAGGGTAATATTTCTAGTGCTCAATAAATTCTGACAAAATTACAGTAGCCTACACATGACCCCAATAGTCTATTGTACAATTTTCATTTCATTTGGATAAGTATAGTCACCTCTACTAAAATAACAAGTTGCATAGGCTTATTTTAGCAAAAATAGTTCAGCCTAGTGAAAAGTGTTAAACAATAGATTTCATATTTTTCTTACTTTCCTTTTAGGACAAGAACACTGTGTAAAAATTTGAATGATCATAATTTATGTATATTTACCCCAATTAATTTTACCAAAAACTAGGAATTAATCTAGGTTAAATAGTAAGACCATATTTCAAGTATGCCTACTGTAGGATTAGTATTTTTCTTAGCTAGAGCATGTCAATACAAGACCAACAAAATTGGAATCACATTTTTAGAACTTCTTAGTCTCAAGTTATGCATTTTACAAGATAGAAACTAATTTAACAGCACTTATCTAGCTTGATTTAGTTCCCATAGAAAAATACCCCAAACAGTAGGTTTCATATTTTTATCAAATAGTACACTTCATAATGAATCCAACAAAATTTGGATCACTCAATTTGGACATTCCTAGCTCTAGTTATAAATTTTTGAAGTTTGCAACAAAATCTACAAAAATAAATAAAGAAAAAATTCAAAACCATGACTAACAGCTGGGCCCCATGGGTCAACGAGCCCATGCATCAGCGAGACAGGAGCAGAGGACAACGCTGACCGGCTAGAGCTCGCTGAAGTTGAGCTCACCGACAGTATCATCTTCACCATTGTGACCTACTCGACATGCCACGTCGATTGGTGCCCTTAGTTGTCTTAGGGCTCACCAGAGCTATCTCGCCGGCGAGCATGGTGGCTCGGTGTCAGTGTGTAGTGGTGGACTCACCATCTTTGACGATAACATGGCCAAGTAAGCACATCTACGGCTTCCACGGATTCTAGCGGAGCTCTCGTGTTAGGTCAAAGCCACAGCGGAGTGGTGGTGAGGTCCAGCCGCGTGCACGGAGCTGGGCGGCGCTCGGTGCACGGCGGCAGCACTTGCCATTCTGGCGAGGGGGCTATCGGCGACCTACCTCCATCATAGGCTATGGATCTAGAGCTCATGGTGACTCGATAACGGGCACTAGAGAGAACTAAGGGTGACCGGTTGGGGTTGGCCACGGCGAGCTCGTGCTAGTGGCCTTGGCCAACGCACACAGCGTGGATGTGTGTTCCATCACCGATGAGGCGGCAGCAGTAAAACAGACGGTGGCTCTAGCTTCTAGGACCTACAACGAAGACTAGGTGAGGGAGAGAGCGGAGATGCACGGGTTGTGGCTGGCCACGGGCGAGCTCGTGCTTGGTGGCGCGGCAATATGTCCTTACCAGTGCTCATCTAGTGGCACTAGCTTCTTGGGGGTGGAGTAGATCACGGTGGAGCTACGTGTGAGGTGGATTGGCTGACGATGCAGCAGTGGTGGCGCACTTGGCCTACGATGACACGGTGGCGGCACGACGCTCTACTTTGCTCTGCCTCGGTGCTGTGTGTAGCGAGAAAGAATTGGGAGAGCACGAGTGAGAGCATGATGAGAGCATGAGGCGACTTCTAGCTCGACTAGGGCCAGCGCCAGGCACATCTCTAGCTGGCTGGCCACAAAAGAATTGGGAGAGCACGAGTGAGAGCATGAGGGACTGAACGCCCGAGGGCGCCCCCTTCTAGCTCGACTAGGCAGGCCAGCGCCGGCATACGGCCGTCACGCGGCGTGCATGGCCTGGCCACAGTTGGCCACCACGTGCAGTGATGGGCCGACTTTGTGCCTAATTACCTCATAATCCGTTAGGAGTTCTACAACTTTGGTTTAGAAAGTTTTGCCAAATTCGCCATAGTTTTCAATTTACAAAGCTCCAAAGTGAGCTACTTTGAAACTGAAACCAGCTTTAGACTTAGCAAAATTTTCTAAGTTACAAATAGCACTAAGTTGCAACTTGGGAGCTTTATTTGACTAAGCTAGGCACTGATTCAGCTCTTGGTCCTTAAACAAAGTTTGTTCTACATGACATGAACTACAACTTTTATTTAGGGCCCACTGCCATGCAAACTCTCTAAGTACTTAGTCAAGTTAGGTCAAACAAGCAACTTAATAATGGCATTTCTATCAATACTAACACAGAGGCATTTTTGGACCAACTCATGAATAAAAACTTGGTTCCATTTTCCATTCTAAATGTGTCTAAGGTGTTTTTGTGACCTCACAACCATCTCTTACAGTGGCCACACATGATCACAAGCATATGCATGTATATGTTCAACATCACATGTGATATAGATAAGGTGAATGAAATGAAACTTCATATGCTCATGCTCATGAATGCTTGGATGATGCTTGTGCTCATGAAATGCAAGTGCCAAATGCATGCTTAACACTAGGGTGTTACAGCCACTAGACACCGTGAGTGCGTCTGGCGCTGCCCTGTCTTTGACGGCTCACCAAGCCACGCACGCACCTGGCCCTGGACACCTGCATGAGCATGACTTGACCGCCACAACCATGATGCACCATGGCCATGTCCATGGCCGAAACCACCACCTGAACCCTTGCACAGCATGGCATCAACACTGCCTTGCCCTTTCATGGCCTCATGCTCCCACCTTTCTGCTCCGTCTGGCCTTTGTGCCGGTGTCTTCCCCTATATGAGCACTTTAGGGCACCACCGCTGTAGGCTGACCAGACCATGGTCTAGCATGTGCCCTCGACACACATGAACACATAGCATGATGACACTATGACACATGCAGCCGCCATGGTCTCACACGCACACACATAGCACAGCATGGCATTGGAGACCTGAACGGAGTAGCGGCACTCGCGGGCACCAAATCCATGTCCTCACATGGCCCCATTTTTGGCCAAGGCTGAGCCTTTTCAAGTTGCCCAGATCATAGGCATGCATAGCCATGCCGACCTCTCCGTTGAGTACCTAGCCAGCATAGCCAGTGCTGCTCCCTCCTTTCCCTTTTGATGCTATCCGGCCCACCATCGCACTCGTGGCCACGGTTTAGTCTACACCCACACCAACCAAGGCCCCACCTTTTTCCTTGTCGCCACCACCAAAGCCTCACAGCCGGAGCAGCTTGCGCACAAGACGCGTGCCGTGATGAGACGACTATTTAGCATGAGCCTCTCCTCTGCTGTGTTGTCCATGCCATCGTCTTGAAATGAGACCAAGGCACAGCCTTTCATGGCTACCTGCCATCGTGATGATCCACCTTCATGGGCCATCGCACATGCACACATCGCAACACAGCTGCTTCCTGTGGCTACACTGTTCAAGCTAAGGCATCGCCTTGCTAGGCCATTGCCAAAACTAGCCGGGGAACCCTGGCGAGCTCGTCGCCGTGGCACCACCTCGACATGGCCTGAACCCACACACATGCGGACATCGTGGCACGGCGCCCTATGTGGCCACATTGCTCGTGCCAGCCACTTCCTAATTGGACCACCACCTAAGCTAGCCATGGGATGTTGATGAGCCCCTCGTCTAGCACCCGTACTAGACAGCAGTGGCCTAGCCGCTTCTTTGTAGCCGAACCACATGAGAGCTATCGGCACGGCATTCTCCTCTTCCCCTTCCACGGACGCCTATGTCCTCACGATGCTGTCCGCCACAAACACAGCCACCGGAGATGCGAGCTAAGCAGCATGGCACTAGCGTGTGCCTGAGCTGACACTGGTGCCACCACCATCTGCCTAAGCTCGCCGTCACAAGCCACACTGCATGGACTCTGGCTCTGGCCTACTACGCTCATGACCAAGGCTACCACCTAGGCACCAGCGGGTGTGCCCACCTATCATCGGTGCCACCACAGCCATCTTGGCCTCGCCCTCACATGGTTACGGCACTCATCGGTGCCGGCCAAGGTGCCGCCTAGCGCTCGGGTGCCTAGCCGAGCGCATGGGGAACGTTCTGCTTCCCCTTTTGTTCTCTGTGGTGTGGAGTAGAAAGCCTCTTGGGCCACCAGCCTAGCTGTTGGGTTGGGCCTAGCTAGGCTAGCCTGCAGCCCAACATGGACCCAGGCCTCTACCTCTTGCCCAGCTAGCCCGATAGCAAAAATGACCCATCCAGTCCCTGCTCTTTTTCCTTTTTCCTATTTTTAGAAAACCACTCCACCTTAAAAAATTCACAGCAGATTCATCCCAACTCCAAAAATTATGAAACCAATTTCATAATTTTCCTAAAATCCTAGTCTACGTCCTAGTGTTGTTTTTTGGTTTAGTTGAGCTAGGTTTTTATTGCTGTCTATTGAATCTTATTGCTAGTAGTCGCTCATATTTATTTTCGTGTTGTATGCTTTGCATAGCTTTGGATCCTAGGAAGCTCTCAAAGGACGAGATGGACTGTGCTAAGTATGAATACATCTACAACTTGAAGCTTACCATCCTGACAATGCAGGTGTCATGGCTGCACCATTCTCTTAGTAACCTATTAGACATTGCAGTAGTTGTGCTAGCGCTTTTTATTTTGTTGCTTGCTTGCTACTTGATTGCATTGATTGAGCCCCTGCCTTGATTGAAACCCATATACCCTAGCATACCCACTCCTATTTATATTCATGAATGCTTATGCTATACACCTCACTACTTTGATTATTGAGACTTGATGGATGTTGGATGGTGGATGTGATTGGTTGAGCCGATGTCTTGTGTAGTGATACTTGGGATGAGTGATTCTCCTTTCCTTGAGAGTGAGGTGTTAGAGTTGAGGTATGAGGGTGAACTTCAGCTAGAGCGACTGACGTGACATGCCGGGGGAGTACTTGGGGCTCCCTAAAGGTACCTATGGTAGGTACAACTTGTGGATACGGAGGTGATGTGGTGATTGTGTCATCGAGGGCATGGGTCTTTTGGCGACCCATTGGAGGAGATGGTTCCTCTAGCCATATAAGGACTGATACGCTAGCATGATCATGCTTCATAGGACTTTACGTGCCACATAGTCCATGGGAGGGGTCCTAGGCTTGTGATTTTCGTTAGGATGGCACCATTATTGTAGGAGTTAGCGGATAGTGTTAGGGAGGTTGAGTGCGAGGCTTACCCCATCCTAAGACTCAGCCACCACTGGCCCGGTTGGTTTGGATTCACAACCTTAGGTACCCAGTGGTGACCTAGTGTTTTTCCTTGGCCTAAGAGAGGCAGGATGGTGCCATTACGACTGGTCCAAGTTTGGGTGTGGTGTTCCATAGTCGGATCGCTACCTGCTAGTTTCACTTCATGTGGGATTCCCAAGTTGTACACACTCTGCATAATTTATAATCTATATGTATAGCCACGTCCTCAGATATGGACAATATCCTATGTTCTATTACCCCAATTAGTGTGAGATCTTGTTTTCCTCACTCCCCCTGGTTGATCTTAGGTCTGGCTTGAGGCCGTTGAGGCAAGGACAAGAGGGAATTGTCCTTGTTGCCTAGAGAGCAAGGCGGAGGTGTGACTATGGAAGAAGAGGGATGATGGGTGAGAGGACTTGAGGTGATGTGAGAGAGTGGGAACATAACTCCTTGTTGGACTTAGGACTTGGGGATGTTTTGGTGGATATTACTATTACTATTATTATTTATTGCATATTAGGATACAACCCACAGCCCAAAATAATAGGATTGCCAGATCCCTTAGAAATAGGCCATTTAAAGCTCCTAGATGCTGACCATGGCCTACACGCATCTGGCGACATGCATAATGATGGACTTGCTGGATTGTTGGGAATGATATAAGGTCACGACCACACTCAAGGATGCCTCTGGATGTGGGCTTCACCATGCTTCATTGTTACGCTCTGATAGATCGACGTTGTTTTCCTTGTTTGTGGATCGATCTCTGTGGATCTGATCTCATAGTTTGTAGTAGGTTATTATCCAAGTATACTTGAGATTTGTAATAAATAATGGTTGTAACGCTTTGTATGGAAATGAAATCAGCTGAAATAGAGATTGCACGTGATAGCTTCTATTCTCGGGACTATCAAATCTGTGCAGGGATTTCAATTTTCCAACAAGTTCTAGTGCAAGAAAACTTTGCAAAAATTCCAAGCTCAAGCTAGTCTTTGGGTTCTCATTTTATATTTTGTGCTAACCCTAACCCACGGACAAAGATTCGCTTATTGTTGTGTTGTTTTCCGCCATGGGTAGGTTCGAGAAGGCCATCACTGGCGCCGTCAAGAAGATCGCGGGATCAAGCTCGAAGCGCTCCTGTTGAAGCTCAAGTACGTGCTACACCGAGCATGAAGGAAGCCCGATGCATGAAGATGAAGAAACCATGCCGACAGAAGAGCAAGAAGAAGAACAAGAACAAGAGCAAGGACAATCGATGGAGAACGATGACGCACCCTACCTTGACTTGGAAAGAGGCTAGGAGATGGTAGCATACAACCTCATGAAGAATCACGAGTTCGACCACATGCCATTATGCAACCCCACGCTTCTCCAAGCCATAGGTATGGATGTCAAATTCGCCTCTATTTGGAAAGCCATTGGTTGGGAGGATGTTGATCCCCTTTGGGAACAAGGTTCTTGTCTTTTAACCATTCAATTTTTATGCTCACAAAAAGAAGTTGACAATGGGATCACCTTCTGCTTGTTTGAAGTATAACATTTTTGCACTTGGAAAGATCTTGCTCAACACATAGGTTTCCAAAGAAGATGCTTAATTGACCTAGATCATGCTCTTAGAGGTTTTAATCGCCATAAATTTTGGAATGAAATTTTAGGTCAAGTCATAGTTGTTAAATTTCAACCTCGTAACATGGACATCCAACACCCCACCCTTAGGCTCATGCATTGTTGGATTGCCATGACCTTGTTCTCTAGGCAAGATATCCAAGTTGTTCTTAACACCGAAATGCAAATACTCTATGCCATGATTAAGAAGATTAAAATTGCTCCTGTCAAAGAAATATTCAAGCACTAGTTAGACACGCTCAAGTTGTTCTCTACTTCCATATCATGTACATCTCTTGTTACTCGTATTGCCAATGGTGTTGGTGCGTTGGAAGATCAAGATGTAGATTATATTTTGACTCCGTGCATTATTATCGATGAGCACTAATTGTTACAAAGACATCACTTGAAACACAATGCAGCTAGCCTTGTATTTTTCTTCTAGGGGTGTACAAACAAAATCCCATTACCTAACCCAGATCTTTGTTTGTATAATTCCTTTGCACTAACCTTCCCTCTTATTCCACAAGAGGAAGAATGCAGGAAATCTGTGTCTGGTAGGGTCACAAGGAGTAGAACCTAGAACGAAGCGATTCGCAACAGCCGTAACCGCCGTATTTTCTAGCCACACCCCAGGTGTTCCACATGGAGTCATTCCTGACTAGGCAAGTGCTAGGGTTCACACCCATGTACCACCCCGGTTGGGAGCATACTCCGTAGACACACAAGGTTGGAGTATCCAGATGGCCAAAGGCTGACGCCGTAGCATGGGTGATGCACTCATCCAACTCCGAGGGACTACCCCCACCTATGCATCCATGATAGTCTATCTCAGGATGGGAGGACATCAACACCCATCTTGGAAGATTAGAAATCCACACTAGTGAGATCCAAAACACACTTAACACCCATGTGTAGGATACGGTCCAGTGGCAGCTTCAGTAGTAGCAGCAAATGGCGCAAATGAACATGATACTGAAGCAAAAAGCCCGACGCACAGGTAGCCTATTGGTGGTCCATGGGGTACAATCCCGTATCGTAGGTGGCGTGCTAGCTTGGGGGAGGACCCCCGCAGAGGTAAGTACTATCTTTTATTTTTTGCATTTTTATTTTCCGCATTTATTATTAGCATTCTAAAAAAATATATAATCCAAAAAAAATTAAATATGATAAAAACAATAAAAATATTTATTCCACTTCCATATGTGATTTAAGAATGTTTAGTTTCTCCTATGTTGAAATGATGAATAGTTGCTATGTGTATAATTTATCTGTGCCTAGGCTATAACTTAGTATTCCCCAAGATTTAAGTTTGTTGGCTAAAATGTCTCATCGTAAAACTTGAAACTTGTGGGTTGCAAAAGCATGATCCTTTTCTAAGTTGTTGCAAGTTATGATATGGTAAATAGAATATGCCATGACTTTATTTTAAGAGAAACTTGACATTCATTGTTCTCAATTTAAAAATACTAAAATCAAAAGTTCCTCAATGATTGTGAATTCCTGCCATGGCCATATGACATGATTCAAGTTCCAAAACCTTAGTCATATGCTACTTATATTCACATTGAGTTTTGTCAAATTGTTGTGACCCTTGTAGAGATTCACGTACACCCACAAATAAAATGCTAACTCTTACAATAAGAGTTACGCAAAAACATGTCTTCTATCCACCTAAAATAAAAACTTCATTCATTTGTCATGAGTCTTTCTCTCCAAAGTTTTCATACGCCAAAAAGAAGTATGAGGCTTTGCTAAAAAAGAGACACATGAAGCTCTCAAAAGAAAAAATGGAACACATGAAGGTTCCAAAGTGTTGAAAAGCCCATACTTCTAAGGCAATTATCAAAAGAGAGAAAGTCATGATCAAAGGAGTACAAAAAAATATTTAGATATAGGAACCATTGTTTAAAATTCCACACACTTGCACTTCTTGATCAAAGTGTATGACTTGCATCTACTTGGATCCGGTTTTTGACTTAGCAATATATGTGATGTAAGTATGCCTCTCATTCACACCTACCTAAAACTCCATTCAAAGCCTTTTAGAGATAGGATGAAAAGAAGGCAAAACAATCAAATGCCTTGGTGAGGATCATACACATTGAGCGATCGAGTGAATCATTTGAGGAACATACATTTGTTTTTGCAAAACTCATAAAACCTCCAGATAGTAGGTTGATAGAAGAATGAATGATTGGTAATTCTATTAAAACCATTCTATCTTGCAACCACCTAAGACTTTGAAAAGGAATGAGCCCCATAAAAATTATGTTAAAAGGGTGGATAGAATGCCAAGCTTATTTAAATTGAGGAAGAATACTTTGTTATAGGCATGGCACTTGTGAATTATATTCGGCATGGTAGCAACTACTGATCAACAACCAATAACTTAGCTATTTGCTCAGGATGAGGAAAGGTTAAGCTTGGGGGATCTTATTGGCGGTCATTAACGATCAAATCCGACTGCCAACTAAGGTAGAAAAAAGAGGAGAAATTGACAATCTTAAACATATATGCATTTACTATTAACCAAGTTCCACATGTATTTGGAGAACATTATTTTGCAGGTCACAAACACAAATACATGGAATAATTCACTGAAAGGCACATTTCCGACGGTGATTCACGCCAAGGAACAAGGGAGATGCCTATCAACTCAACTCAACTAGGGCAAAGCACCATGTAGGAGTGATCCATGTCCAGCCTACAGCCCACCATGCTAAGGCGGTGGCTAGGCAGCGTGGTCAAGGAGCAGCTGACCCCTAAGGGTGGGCGACCCTCGGTCAGCACGCTGCAGCCACCCCTTCGACAGGCGGTGACATGGCTCCATGCTAAGGCAGTGGGGGCCAGTCCTCATGCCAGGAATAGCCTCTAGCACCGCCTAGCTCCATGTATAAATAGAGGGGTACCCCTCCCTCTACAACACGCACTCAACTTCAGCATCACCTCACACATAACTCCCTCACTCTCTAGTAGTTGGTTTACTTTCTTTTAGTAGTTTTAGAGCAAGGAAAAGCTACCTTGGAGAGCTTGGATCCTTGGAAGAAGAGACCTTTGGGTATGAATAGAAATATGAGTTCTTCCAAAGCTATGCTCTCATATTATTTATAGTCATACTTATGAACTAGAGTATAGTTGTTGTGTTATGATCTTGATATGTGACCTAGTCTATAGTTAGTGTGTCATGAGAGTAGTACACTTAACTTTATGCTTAAACACTCATATAACTTATATAATCAGGTTTACAGCTAAGTTGAGGTGGTGGTTCATCATGTTGTCAGGTGTGCCCAAGTCCTTTACCTATCAACCCATAGGGTCGAGGACCCAGCGGGATTTGGGTAGTTTCTGTATACGCAAGCTTGGTGCTTGGGTATGGAGAGACAGGTGAATGCATTGTCCCTTTCCACTATTGAGGTGGTAGGCGATAGGTGGTGACAGTCCTGTCTATCCCTTGTAATCCCCCACATTCGATTGGGGTGTAGGAGTCTAAATTGTCACATGAGGTTGCTGCCGGACCAGTACTCGGTGGCCTCCCGACCTGCTTCACACTTAGCCCTAAAACTAATTATGTAATTTGTATGATCATTAGCTAATATTTTTATGACTATACTAGACCAATGCCTGCTCGCTTTAGGATTATTCTTTTATTCTTTCTCTTTATTTTATCCTTTGAGGAATTGTCGATGAAATCTAGTCGGTAGTCTACTGAGGAGTCGGATGGTGACACAGAACACGTCAAACAGCGATTAGGCAGGTTTGGGCCATCTGCTTGACGTAATACCCTACGTCCTCTATCTTTTGTGGAATGTGTATTGATATGAGGTGAAAATGAGGGGGGACCCTACCCGCCTTATATAGCATGGGGGTAGGGTTACAGATCAGTTGAATCTAATTCTGATCAGTTACATGATAGGAATCTAGCATATCTAAACAGATTATCCTTTATCACCAAGGATCTTCACGCAGCCTTGCGAGGCATGCCGACCTATGCCGTGCTCCATCTGGCATAGTCTTGTGGGCTGGGTATCCCCTAGTAGCTTGGCCCATGTACAACCCTATGGGTATCTAGGGTCATACCCCCATAGCTAGTGCCCGAGCGCCTTATATCTGATGAGCAACACCGTCTTGAGCTTGTTCGAGCTGTCCAAGTTGCTTCTGATCGTCAAAAACATCCTACCGACCAGTTTAACTAGGAGCCGAGTGTTGAATAAAACATCAAAGCTATTGAACATGTCATCCGAGCTATTGAAACAGATGCTTGAACATTTCAACTTGTTGCTGACCAGACTCACTCAATGTTGCCTAAAGGATGTAAGGAGCTCAAGCAAAAAAATTTGAAGTCTTCACTTTAAGTGAAGTGTGCCCACTTAGCTTCTGGGCAGCGAAGTTGGATGCTTAGAGTCCTCGACTTAGTCACCACAGAGGAACTTAGTCCCTCAAGAGTGAAGAGGGATGCTTAGCATCCATGCCTTAGCGCGAAAATGACTCTTAGAGCCACACGGAGAGTAGCAATGACTCGTCATCCTTGACTTAGTCGTGTTAAAGCATATCAGGTCCTAGAAATAAGCACATCCACCACAAGGTGAAGTGTGCCCACTTAGTCCCTGAGCCTGACAGCAGGTGAAGCATTCATGTGGTGCCAGGGTCCAAAACAACAAACTTTAGGTACCAAACTAGACCCCAGCTTAGCTAAAAACCAATCCCTAGCTTAGCTGAGAAAAATTTGGTGTAGAGAAGTAGTATAGTCATCGCCAAATAACCTATACACACATAGTCCCCGAGCATGCTAGAAGATTGAGAAGAAATCTTGTGGCAGGATCTAAAGAAAAATTTGTGCTTTGAAATTCCCAAGTAAATCAGTGAAACAGTGTTAGCACATAAATTTGCTTGGCAGTCCACGGACAACGTGATTGTAGTTGTGGATCCGCTAGGCCTATTTAGCAGACAAGGAAAGCGTGCAGAGGTTTTAGAAGTGGGAACGACATGGTGGGCGCGGTTTCCCAAAAACCATGGAATCCAAAGAGTTGGAGTTGAACTGTTATAAAGGCGCCGCGGCGCCCACACGCACTCCCCATCATTTCGCAATTGCTTTGTCTTCTTCCTCACACACTCGCCTCTACTCCCTACAACCGCTCTGCCATTAGGGCTACTCCAAGCATAGAAGTCATCTCTTCTCCTTAGATCCACTTGATGGCGTCAAAGAGGAGCCGTGAAAGCTCGAGGGCAGCGGCGCACAGGATCAACCACGAGGAGTGTGCGCAGTTCATCAGTGACAAGACGGCACCCAATGCCCTAGTAGTGGATGGTGTGCTGCCCGACAGGGTAACGGCAGGATGGCGCCGTACATTTGGTGAGAAATTCCCTACACCCCGCAGCGATGAATTAGTTGTCTTCAAAGATTACTTCTACTAGGTGTTCAATGTTCCCATTCATCCATTTCTTCGCGGGCTGATCGATTACTATAAGATCAGTCTTTGCAATCTTACCCCAAATTCCATCCTTCATGTTGCCATCTTCATCAATTTCTACGAGGCATATCTGGGAATCCTTCCCCATTTTGACCTCTTTCGTCATTTCTTCTGCCTTAAAATTCGGGGGGATCCAGATCTAGGGTTGTTGGTGGCACGTATTTGTAGCTTTAGGATGGGATGGCAAGTCAGTAAATTACTATCCCGCTCAACACTGATGTGATGTACTAGGTATTGAAGTGGTTTTAGATCAGGCAGGTGGAGCCATATGTGGCAAGTGACGTGGACCAGATCCTAGCGACCAACTCCAACTGGTTGGAGAGGTCAGGCTTCAATGGGATGGAGCAAGGAGGGAGCTCCTGAGGTTGATCAATTGTAGGAGTGTGGACAGAGTCATTGTGGCAATGAACTTCACATTCCGGTAGGTTCTGCCCTACAAGGAGAGGGCGCACCCCGGTTATGAGTTCCGAGGAGACACCAATGGGACCCAGGAGGTGCCCGAGGAGATTGACCGTGATGAGGTCAAGCGCTGAATCTCGATGCTCTTTAATCTCGTAGGTCGGCTATCCACCAAGGACCAGTAGTGGGCCTTCAGTGTCGGGAACCTCCCTCCAGCGGTAAGAGTCTTTTGCAACATTCACTTGTCCATTTTTATTATGCAATGGATTCATTTGTGTTGTTGAAGATTCATGGGTCGGACCGAGTAGTGTACTTCTTAGCGGTGCCGTCGGAGGATTGATCGAGAGCAGTAGATGCCTGACCGAGCAGTCCCTAGCATCGTCTGAGCATGGATGCTGATGACAATAGCTCGGAGAGCCATGGGGCTGGTGGTGATGACACGCGGATGGACTATTGAGAGAAGCTTCATGGAAAGAGGCCGGCTGACGAGGAGCCATCCACAAATAGGAGGAAAACAGCAAGGCCCTCCCATGGTGAAAAGGGGCTGGTAAGCATTGGTGCTTCCGCTCAGCCTCAGAGGAGGCAGATGGTGTTTTCGGACACATCTGAGGACGATGAGTCGGCGGTGCATCCTCCTCTAAGCACCAAGATGCCTCCACCGGCTGTCCTTGTAGGGGCAGAGATGCGAGAGCGATGGCAAGAATGGGATGCCATGACAGCAATCCCAGGGGGTGCTAGGGGACCATGGCGGTGGTGGCCGAGACTAGCCGGCAAGTCCCCGAGGCAACAAGGGTGACCTTGACTTCAATCCCCAAGCCTACATGAGTGGCGACACTGTGGCAGCGGGGTGACCAGCCCGAGGATGGTGGAGGTACCGAGTGGCCCTACCATGGGGTAGGGTGGATCCGGTAGGGCACGCCGGTTTAGGATGATCCACCGTGAATCACATTGTAAGTTTCCTTCACTATCATATTTTTGTGAAGATGAGAATGTTGCTCGATAAGTTGTTTCCTGTTTGTAGCGCGGAGTTGACAGAAGAGTTGTAGCCATCGGCTACTAACAACGGGTAGCGCGCAGCGGAGTTAGAGGCTCCTAGCATTGAGCAGGGACAAGCGAAGGTAGATCTAGTTGCCCCACCATAGAGGAGATGCCCACTACGGATCCGGTCGCCCCTACGATGGAGGAGCCACTAGCCATCGGACCAACCTCTCCCGGTGGTGGGGCACATGACGAGGGTGACCCTACCGACATGTTGGGTGGTGAAGAAATGTGGACCATAGCGGGGTCATTGGTGGTCCTATCGGAGCAGGGCTAGAGGCCACGAGGGGTGCGCCAAGTAGCGCGGTGGAAGGTTTGCCCATGGCTATAGAGCAAACAACCCCTACGGCGACATAGGTGACCCAGATGGGGTTCGGACGTCCTATCCGAGCATAGCAACAACCAAGGAGGGCACCTCTGAGGGCAACTACTATGGAAGTTGAAGAGATTGTCCAAGACCCCGCTCAGCCTCCCCAGGTCCTCCGCATGGTCATTTGGGGTGGCGATGAATTCGACATGCTTGAGGAGGGGGAGGCGAGCATAGAAACAAAGAGGCTGAGAGCCGACCTATCGGTGATGATTGGCCAAATTGTGGTGAGCCTAAAGTAATTTTGTGTCATGTCTGTTGCTGAATGCGATTTGTTAACATGTGTTGCTATAGAATGTAATGAAGATATCCGAGTAGCGTCGGCGATAGGAAAAGATGACCCGAGTGTTGGAGGAAAACAAAAACCTCTAGGCATCGGTGACCGACCTCCAAGCGCGCTTGCTCCAAGAATGCCACCGACGGGAGGATTTGGAGGAAAAGGTCCTGGCATTGGAGAAGGATTGCCAGCTACTAGAGGCAGAAAACTAGACGTTGGCTAAGCAGTGTAGCTACAGCGCTGATCAGTAGAAAGGTAATTCGTTGGTCCTTGCTCTATTCATAATCAATGTTGTGAGACATCTACCTACGATGTGCAGCCCTAGAGATGGAGCTCGGCCTTTCCTGTGAAGCCGTCCGCCAGCTCCTTAAGGGAAAGGAGGAGGCAGAGGAGAAAGCCGAGAAGGCCACCACAGATCTTGACCATAAGTGCATCTGTTGTTGAATCCTTTCTTGTAGTGTTAGGAGTGCGCTTAGCATACTACTATTACTATGTTGTAGAGTACCACTACCAGGTGCACGAGCAATTCAAAGTCTTTGGTGACCAAGTCAAGGCCTGTGATGATAAGCTAGAGGCGATGACAATAGGGATCAAGCCCATGCTAGACTACATCAGTTTCGTGTTGCCTGAGGGGACAACGTAGCTACTCGGTGACCCACCGCCCCAGACGATCATGGACCGGTGTCAGATAGCGTGGTCAGACTTCATGGAGTTCACACGCAGTGCCACCCATGGAGCGGTCGTCCACGCACTTGCGGTGCTGCAGTCACATTATTCGTTAGTGAAACCCGAGGTGGTGATGACTGGCTTTGCCCGAGGGATGGACGCGTAGAAGACCGCAAAGCTAGAGGACGAGGCCGAAGAAGCAGCGACGAGGCTTACTAGGGACGTTGACCTATTCAGCAAGGGACAAGACAATGTTTAGTAGATTAGGATAAAACTTCTGTTGAAATACTATGTAGAAGTACTTAACGACTTTGAATGAACACTTAGTGTCATTTTCGTACATGTGTTTATATTTAATATAAACCATTCGGCTAGTTAGTCTATAGCTGAGCCTCTAGCCCTAGCCAGCCCATTAACCGTAATGCGGAGCGTGAAGCCCATGTGCATGAAGAAAGAACAAAGTGTGGCTACGGAGCCACTGCCGACCATCTATAATAGAGAGGATAGACGCTCCTGCATGTGTAGGGTGGAGCTAGAGACAGGGCTGTCTCTAGAGACAGCCAAGCATCAACATGACTGTTCGAGGATTTGCCTTAGGCATAGTTCTGTGTCATCTTTAAGATGTTATACATGAGGAGATGTGGCTTAGCAAATAAACATGGAGAAAATAACATGAAGAAAAATCAAAATGGATACTTTATTGAAAACTTAAATATGAAAGGTACATATCTTTGTATGGAACATTTAAAGGGTAAAAATGCCTAAGGAGGTCAATATGCCAGGAGTTAGGGATACCAATTTCGTTCATGTCGCATAGTCTTTAAGACCCTAGTTGGGTGACCACCTTGACGATGAAGGGGCCCTCACAGGGTGACGAGAGCTTATGCATGCCTTCTGTCTTCTGTTTCCTATGGAGGACTAGGTCTCCAACAACGAAGAATCTATCATTGATGTTGCGATTGTAGTATCTTTGCAAGCCATCAAGGTACTTTGCCATCTGAACACATGTGACTAGGTGTTCTTCTTCTAGGCAATTGATGTCATCTGCCCGAGCATGATCAGAGTTCTCCTCATCATAGTGCTCCACCTTGGTTGCTTTGAAGGCGACATCAATGGGCAGAACGTCTTCAGGGCCAAAGACCATGAAGTACCAGGAGACACCAATGTTATGACTGCATTGGGTCCTTAGTCCCCAGACCATGGCTGGCAATTCTTTCAGCCATTTGCCTGGGGGATTTTGCTCCTTCTCATAAAGTCACTTCTTCACTGCATCCAGGATCATGCCATTGGCACATTAAACCTAGCCATTAGCACTAGGAAGAGCCACTGAAATGTACTTGACTGAGATGCACCTTTCGTCGCAAAAATCCCAGAAGTCACTGTCGGTAAATGTGGACCCTAGGTCAGTGATGATACTATTTGCGAGGCCAAAGCTATGGATGATGTCATCAAGCAGCTTGGCTACTTTCTTTGTTGTAGCTTAAACAAGGGGTTTGTACTCGATCCAGTTGGACAATTTAATAATGTAGACATAGACCCAGTGGAATCCTCCTGGCGCTGGCTTGATGGGCCTGATCATATCCAGTCCCCAGCATGCAAAGGGCCAAGATGTGAGAATCGTTTGCAGGGCCTGAGCTAGGATGTGGATTTGCTTAGTGAAGAACTAGCAATTCTCACACTGGCAAACGAGTGCTTCGACATCAGCGATAGCTGAAGGCCAGTAGAAACTAGCTCAGAAGGCTATGCCAACTAGTGTTCTAGAGGTTGCGTGGTTGCCACAAGTGCAGCGTGGATTTCCTTGAGTATTTTCTCTCCTTCCTCCTTGGAGATGCACTTCTGGAGTAGCTCCTCCCTAGAGTTCTTGCGCATCAGCTTTCCATCAACTAGGACGTAGTGCTTGCTACGGCGAGTAAGGCGCTCTCTCTTAGTGTTGTCAGCCAGGAGATCTATAGTGGTGAGGTATTTGATGAAAGGGACCCTCCAATCATTGCTCGGCCTAGGAACCACTGCAACTATCTATTCGACGGCTGGCTTTTCTTCAACACTTTCTGGTCCCTGCTTGATGGATGGGGTCATAAGGTCCTGGATAAACACTATAGCTAGAACTTCAACTCAGGTTGACCCTAACATCGATAGCTCATTGGCTGCTTGATTGTTAGCCTGAACCACATGAAGGTACTCGATTCCATAGAACTTATCTTCAAGTTTCCTTATTGCCGCATATTAAGTGTCCATCATCTCGTTGGTACATCTCTAATCTTTGTTGAGTTGGTTGATGACGAGCGTGGAGTCACCATATACCATGAGGCGTTTGACGCCAAGCTCTACGGCTATACAGAAACCATGTAGTGTTGTCTCGTATTCCATGACATTGTTGGATGCCCAGAAGTGGATGCAAAGGACATAACGGAGTTTGTCCCCTGATGGGGAGATGAAGTATACACCTGCCTTGGTCGCTGTCGAGATTGAGGGACCCATCAAAGTACATGGTCTAGTGCTCGGGATGATTGGTGGGGATAGGAGTCTGCATATCTAGCCACTCAGCGATGAAATTGGCGAGCGCTTGTGACTTGATCGTCTGGCGCGACCTAAACTTGATGGAGTAGGTGCCGAGCTTGACTGCCCATTTAATGATGCGACCATTGGCTTCCTTGTTGGAGAGGATGTCGCCGAGTGGGTACTTAGTAACCACTGCCTTGGGATAAGTCTCAAAATAATGGTGGAGCTTCTAGGATGTGGTCAGAATAGAGTACAACAGTTTCTGGACTTAAGGATAGCGAGTCTTAGACTCGTTCAGGACTTCACTGATGAAATACACTTAGCACTGAACTTTGTAGGCATGTCTGGCCTCTTCTTGTTCAACGATGATTGCTGTGCTGACCACCCAGTTAGTCGTCGTGATGTAGACTAGCAGTGTTTCACCGCCTTAGGGAAAGGTCATGATCGGAGGTGAGGTGAGAAACCGCTTGAGCTTGGCAAATGCTGCTTGAAGAAGCCACCCAAACTTTTTTTGAGCCTTGAGCTGCTTGAAGAAGGGGTGTCCCTTTTCACCTAGATGGGATATGAAATGACTCAAGGCCGCCATGCATCCCATTAGTTTCTAGACATCGTTGACATAGGTTAGTTGTTTCATCTTGGTTACCACCTCTATCTTCTCTAGATTGGCTTTGATGTCATGGTGGCTAACGATATTGCCTAATAGGATAACAAAAGGGACGCCAAAAATACACTTAGTGGGGGATTCAGCTTCCATCGATACACCTTTAGGGCTTTGAAGGTTTTGGTGAGGTCAGAGATGAGGGTATCGGCAGTTTAGACTTAACTATCACATCATCAACATAGGCCTCAACGTTCTTCCAGATCTGATCCTTAACGCAATGATGGATGGCTCTTTGATAAGTAGCACCCCACATTTTTGAGCCCAAAGGACATGGTCGTGTAGCAGCAGGCATCGAATGGAGTGATGAATGATGTCTTGATCTGATCTTCTTCTTGTGGCAGAACCTCCTAAGAAATCGGGCCCATGTGCACCTATCGATGTCTCAATAGACCTCAGATAGCGTACACAAGTTCCCAACAACTTAACAGGTCTGTCGGGTGTCCTCGGGAAACCCGAATCATCAACGTTTCAAACAGGATCCCAATCACAGTCATTGCAGATTACAACATTTTTCAATATACATACCAGAGGTAATAAAGCGGAAGACTTAAGTTTAATATTACAAACCAGTTGTTTCAAACTTACATAACCATAAGTGTCATACAACCATAGTAGCGGGATAATATTACATTAACATTATTTATTTCACACAAACTAGTGCCTTGTCCAAAGGCCATTCATCATTCCTTATCGTCATCGACTTCATACACTGACATGCACCATAGGAGAGAACACATGCTCTTAACATATCTTCAAGAATTTGATTTACCCTTTCCGTCTGTCCATCGGTTTGCGGATGATCAGCAGAACTACGGATAAGTTTAGTTCCCAAAGACTCATGTAGACTTTTCCAGAACTTGGATATAAACAATGACCCTCCTGTCAATGAGACAATGGTCTTGGGTGCCCCATGCATCAAGATTCTATTCGAGATAAAGCTTTGCATCTTTGCTCCGCTCGATATTTATCTCTAATCGGTAAGAAATGAGCTATCTTGGTTAGGCGATCAACAATAACCCATATTGAATTGTAGCCTGCAGATGTCCTAGGCAACCCTACTTTGAAGTCCATACAGATATCTTCCCATTTCCAAGATGGAACTGGCAAGGAATGTAATGGAGCCGTAGTCTTCATGTGAATCGCTTTGACTCTCTGACAAGTATCACATTTGGCCACATATTGAGCTATTTCGATTTTCATTTTGGTCCACCAATATCTCGTTCTCAGATCATGATACATTTTGTTGCTACGGATGAATGGAGTATCTTGTAGAATGAGCTTCATCAAGAATCTGCTTGCATGACTCCGGATGTTTGGGTACTACCAATCTATCTTTGAACCATACGACATCCGATTCATCAATCTTAAAACATGTTGATCTTCCGGATCGACTTTATCCTTGATATGGGCTATGCCCTTACTTTTTGTTGAGCAGACCATGATCGATCTTTGATAGTGGACTCAACTGCAATATTGGACAGGAACCTTGTTCTATGATTTGTAAATTCAGATGCTCCATCTCTTGACACAATGTTCGTTGCATAGGTTTCACAAATGGACAATGGCAATGATTCTTGCGACTCGGGGCATCGGCAACCACATTAGCCTTGCCGGATGATAATGCACTTTTAAGTCATAATCTTTGATAAGTTCTAACCATCTTCTTTGCCTCATATTCAACTCCTCGATTTGAGTAAAGATATATTTCAAACTTTTATGATCCGTATAGATATGACATATATTGCCCAATAAATAATGTCGCCAAATCTTGAGTGCATGAACAACAGCGACTAATTCAAGATCATGGGTGGGATAATGTTCTTCATGCTTCTTGAGTTGTCTGGAAGCATATGCTATGACTCTGCCTTCTTGCATAAGAACACAGCCAATACCAATTCTAGATGCATCACAATCGATATCAAATGGCCTCTCGATATCAGGTTGTGCTAATACTGGTGCAGTTGTCAGTAACTTCTTCAATGTCTAAAAGGCCTCTTCAAATTCTGTTGACCATACAAACTTAGTTTGATTTTTCAGTAGTCCAGTAATTGGCTTCGCAATTCTGGAGAAGTCAGGGATGAACCGACGGTAATAACCTGCCAACCCTAGAAAACTACGAACTTGATGAACAGTGGTAGGTGCTTTCCAGTTAAGGACTTCTTCTACCTTGCTTGGATCAACAGCTATACCTTCAGCAGATAACACATGACCTAAAAATTGTACTTCCTCTAACCAGAATTCACATTTGTTGAACTTGGCATATAATTGGTGATCTCTTAATCGTTGTAGAACAATGCGGAGATGTTCCGCATGTTCTTTGCTCTTAGAATAGATAAGAATGTCATCAATGAATACCACTGCAAACTTATACAACTCGGGCATGAAAACTGAGTTCATCAGGTACATGAAATGAGCCGGGGCATTGGTCAGCCCAAAAGACATGACTAAATACTCATATAGACCATATCGGGTAGTAAACGCATTTGTCTTGGCACATCTTCTCGTCTCGATCTTAATCTGGTGATAGCTTCGATCTCAAGTCTATCTTTGAGAAAACCTTAGCTCCCGCAAGTTGATCAAAAAGCAAATCAATTCGGGTAAGGGTATTTGTTCTTGATGGTGACTTCATTTAACGGCCGATAGTCAACACATAACCTTAAGGTTTGGTCCTTCTTCTTCACGAAAATAGCAGGGCATCCCCAAGGTGATGAACTGGGTTCAATGAAACCCTTGTCTAACAACTCTTGTAGTTGCATTTTTAATTTTGCTAGTTCTTTGGGTGGCATCCTATATGCTCTTACGGATCTTGTGTCTTTGTTCACGGTTTGAGATCAATTCTGAATTCTACGTCTCGGTCGGTGGCAAACCAGCAGATCATCGAGAAAGACATCTCAGTAAACTCACACATACCATTGAAATTTTCTTGGCTCCTTCAACAATGGTTTACTGATTGTTTCCACTATACTTTTAGGGAAGGGAAGTTGGATGAGAAGTTGGGTTTTTCTTTGCCGGTGCATTTACCCTTATGGTTCTCATAGCAAGACATCTATGATAGCCCGTGTTGGGTTAACTAGTTCATACCAAGGATCACATCTATATCTTGATCCTTTAATATCAGCATATTGGTAGGGAACTCATAACCTCCCAAATCAATAGGTACATCTTTGAACTACCTCCCTTGTATAGATTCGTCCCCGAGGCAAACATTGTATATGATTGGGCTCTTTTGTTTCCCCAATAGCTATCCCATGCTTCACAACAAATGTATGATTGATGAATGTATGGGATGCACGTAATCAAATAAGGTAATTGCAGGATGCTTAGCAATGGGAAACATACCCATCATTATTGGTTCTCCTTTCGGAATAGCTTTCACTTGAGTATAGAAGACCCTTTCAGCTTTTTCTCATGTCCCTTCGATTGTTTTTGAGCATTGCCCTTGTACTGATTCTGAGCTGGAGTAACAGGGGCTTTGGGTGCATCAGGATTGTTCTTCCTAGGATATGGACATTCTCGGGAAAAGTGTCCGGGTTTACCACAATTATAGCATGGATAATTGTGATTCTGGGGAGTAGCATTGCGGTTTGCATTATTTGTATTGTTTTGCTGCTGCGGCGCTTGATGAGTATAAGGCGTATTATCTGCAGGACGAATAAAGATTTGCTGCCTACTTTGGCTTTGTTGTGGGCGGAATGGTGCACGGCCATGATTCTGAGGATGGTAGATCACCTTTTGACGCTTTCCACTCGACGATCCGGAAGCAAATGCTCTCTTCTTCTTCGCCTCCTTGTGTCGGCGGTAATTCTCCTCTAAAGCGATAGCAATGTTGATAGTCTCATGATAAGTTGCATTGCCACAAGTTGCCATCATGGTCTGAAGTTTGGTGTTCAGACCTCTCATGAAATGATTCTTTTTTTTCCTGTTAGTATTTACATACTCTATAGCATACTGCGACAGGTGATTGAAACGCCCAACATAGTGCATCACCGGGTGCTCCCCTTGCTTAAGAGCCAGGAACTCTTCTAACTTCATGGTCATCACACCATCTGGAATATAGTGTGCCCTGAAGGCATCCTTAAACTCCATCCAGGTGATTTGGTGACCAGCGGGCTGTACAGCTACCAAATTTGCCCACCAGGCACCAGCAGCTCCTCAGAGTTGCTGTGCCGCAAACCTTGGTTTTTGAATCTCGGTACAACAAACCAGCTCAAACTTTTGCTCCATTGTTCGGAGCCAATCGTCAGCTTCTAAAGGCTCTTCTGCCTTAGAGAACACAGGCGGACGTGTGTCCATAAAATCAACATAGGTTGTCTCATCATTTCCATTATTACGACGGCCATGATTAGGGTGTGGTGCTTGTTGGTTCTGAGCCATTTCCCTTAACAACCTAGCATTCTTGGCCGTTGCATAGACGAGTGCAGTTATGGCATCTGCCATACTCGGAGGCATTGGTGGAGGATTTGGGACTTCATCATTGTCTTGCGAAGTACCAGCACCAGTTCGGGTGTTAATGCGAGGCATCTGTTAGAGAACACATTTACTTACATTATTCTTTATTAAAAGCATTTAAAAGGTTTCATGCTACAAAGGGTTACTTATTTAAATTACATGTCTTGTATCCCACAAGACAACCCTGATTTACTAAGAAAGCAGTAAAGGAACTATTACAACTACGAGCTCTCAGTTATCGGCATCCGTGCCCATATCGGACGAAACCTCACTTTCATCCGAGAAGTACACTAACTCCTCAGGATCCTCCTCCTCTTCTTCATTCTCGACTTCTCCTGGAGCTACAATCATTTCTTCATCTGTAACTTCACCATCCCCATGAGGTGGATGAAGTTGAGCATACAACAGGTGGACATTCTCATGAAGAATGGCATTGTCCATCTCCAGGTCTTCTACATAGAACTCCAACTCATGGATGCGTTCATTAGCCGCATCCTCTCGTGTCCAGGCTTCATTCCTCAACTCGGTATTCTTGGTGATGTCCCTTTCCATTTCTGCCAGCTTCTCTTGATCTTTGGCATGAGCTCGACGAAGAGTGTTGAGCTTCTTGGTAAGGTTCTCAATGTTGGTGGGACTGCTTGAAGATCCTTCATCTCCTAGGGTCTTAGAACTTCCTTCACTAAGCTCACGGTTACGTGGTGCCAACTGGTGACGAGGGACTCCGTGAGGTCCAGTGGACTTGCGTGCAGTTATCTTGGTCTTTGCCATAACCTGTAGAATTTAGGATAGGACTATAAGGATAGCTTGAGGATAATGGAGGTTAGCAAGAATGGGATTGACATTACTTACCCAACCACTTTTAAGGGGAATTATTATGCAAGGTGTTTAAGCATGATGCATGAATCGATCTTACGAATCCGAGTACAAAAGATTTATACAATCAACAGTACTAGATTTTTAACACATAGGACAAACCTAATCATATTATCTGCCACAACTTTCAAATAAGATAAGATTGAGGCGAGATCAGAGGTAAGAAGAAAGAAATTTGAACTCAAAATATTCAGTTTAATTTCTTTGATCAAAATTAGTTTGAAGGTTTTCAAAAGCAATCTACAATGATCTTAGATAGAACCTTCTCTGATACCAGCTATGGCAGAACCTCCTAAGAAATTGGGCCCACGTGCAACTATTGATGTCTCAACAGACCTCAGATAGCGTACACAAGTTCCCAACAACTTAACAGGTCTGTCGGGTGTCCTCGGGAAACCCGAATCATCCACGTTTCAAACAGGATCCCAATCACAGTCATTGCAGATTACAACATTTTTCAATATACATACCAGAGGTAATAAAGCGGAAGACTTAAGTTTAATATTACAAACCAGTTGTTTCAAACTTACATAAGCATAAGTGTCATACAACCATAGTAGCGGGATAATATTACATTAACATTATTTATTTCACACAAACTAGTGCCTTGTCCAAAGGCCATTCATCATTCCTCATCGTCATCGACTTCATACACTGACATGCAGCAGGGACCAAAACAAGCCTGCGCATGCGACTCACCTGCAACAAGGGTTAACAAACCCTAAGTACAAAAAGTACTCAACAAGACTGCCCCGACGAAAAAGGGTGAAGGTCTTAGGGATGCAGGTGTTGGGTCAAGGTAAGGATGTAGAAAGATTCAAAAATTCTTTGCCAAAAGCTTACTATTCTTGATCCTAGTTTCAAGTTTTACCCCTAAGTACTTTAGTTCAATATCTCAAACTAAGTGTTCATATACCATGTTCCAATCCTTCTCATTCCATTCCTTTTCTCAAGTTTTAGTAATTCACCAGTCCTACATTGCTTCTATAATGAATCGAGTCTCCATATCCGTGGAGCATTGGCAATTCGAATTGATTCAAGTCCCAGCTGGGGATTCCTTATCACACGACATATGTAGAACTTAATCTTGCATATATCAACCTCGCTACCAGATCCTCCCATACTAAGCCGTCTCCACGCCACCCGAGAGCACAGCACACCTCAAATCCAGCCACATTCAAGCCACGAGGGTACACGCTACTCCCGCCATCTCACCACTCCCAGTACGTGGGCATTCGTCTTAGTATCGGATTAGCCGAAGTAGGCTTACCGGAGTATGTGACCAGTACTACAAAGTGCCTCGTTCAGAAGATCCACAATGAGTGGCCTTTAAGCGACATAGTCGGCAACATTACCCAACATTCAAGATAAGCCACCCAACTAGTCTCTAGTTCATTCTATCTTCTTTCTTTCTTTCTTTGGCCAGTATGCCATCTTTGATTGTATCGAAACTTTTACTTTGAAAACCTACCATAAAGCATACTAAGCAATTCTACGCCTTTGTAAATGAAATCATCTTCAAGGATGGTAAACAATCAACAAGGTAGGCAATGCATCAAGTAGGTAACATTTGAAGTAAATCAACTTAATGCAATAAGTAACATAAGTGATAAACTTTTCAAAGTAAACAAGGTAATGGTTTAATGCATAAACCGGGGCTTGCCTTTGTTGACGATCTCAGGTTCCGGATCAGTACCACAATTACCAAATCCCGCGACAACCAGGTATTCTTCCAGCACTTGTTCAACTAGAATCGTTTCACTCTCGGGTTCTACATGAAATGATAACATATTCTTTAACATGATGATAATGTAAACATGATGCTTTCACGGTACATGAAATGTAACAACACCCCAAAAACGATTTTCCTTCACGGTACAATTGTAAGCCAACAAAACCAACTTGTAATTCTACCGACAAGAACCACACATGTGACTTGACCAAACTGATCTTGAAACCCTACTGGTCACACAACATGACCCAAACAAAAAAAATTAAACCCTAACCCTAACAATTAGGGTTGCTTTTATTAAATTTTTAATTAATTTAAAATAAGCCCAAAAATAAACTTGTTCCAAATGACCTCAAAATTTTATTTAAGCTTCCTCATAACAAATTAGTGTATCAAAATAAATTTCATAATTTTTGGAGCTATACAGTGGCCTACAAAAATCATGGAAATTGCATTTATTAATTAATGGACTGAATTTTTGAACATTAAAAATTTATTCATATTTCAAGTTTCAAATTTTTAAACCATACTAGAGCATGTACAGAAGCTACACACAAAATTTCAGAATTTTTGGAGCTATGATTATTTTCCTACAAATTTCCAAAGATTCAGCACTATTCAATATTTCAGAAATTACAAAATTGCACTATTCTTCTTCCTCTCTCGCACTGACAGCCAGGCCCCGCTTGTCAGTGACCTAAAGAGGACGCACGGTGGCGTTGTCTGCTCCGATCGGCAAAACGCGCCGGCGGTGAAGCTCTGGCGAAACAGACCGCACCTTCATGACCTACTCTTTCCCCCGAACCGATCTCAGCTATCAGAAAGGAAAAAAGGTGCACCGGAGACACCTCTACGCCGGGCATGGCGGCTCGGACTCGATGGCGGTCGACGTAGCTACGGCTACGGTGTAGTAGAGTCAAAATAAGAGCGAGCATCACGCTCAGGAGCTCACCGTGATCATGATGGTGTACTTGGTTCAGGTGGAGACGTACTGAATCGCCCTGGCCACGGTGAGGTGGGTCGCGGCGGAGCCTCGGCCGGCTCCGAAGAAGACGATGTCGCGCGGTGTCGCTGACCGGCTAGAAACGAGACGAGTAGGTCGGGAATGAGCGGCAGGGCGAGGCGGAGCTGTCGGCGTAGCTGGGCACGACTGACGTGGCTCGACGATGGCTACGGCGAGCGGCGGAGCTACACGGTGGCGGAGCAGAGCAGAAGGGGAAAACGGGGACGACGGCGGCGACTGTTGCTATTTATAGCCGGCAAGGGGTTGCCCGGCGTCGGCAGCGCACGCTCGAGCCCACCACGGCACCGGCTGCGTGTCAACGCGTGAGAAAGCGGTGCAAAACGCTCGGCGGCGGCAGCTGTGTGGCGCCGGCGGTAAGCGGCGATGTCAATCTTGATTTTTGAATTATTTACAGAACTGCCACTGAGTCTATTTTTCAAATTACTCTCAAATTTTCTAAAGAAGTTGAAAATCTCCAAAAATGAAAGTTGTTCAATTTTTCAAACTCTACAACTTTGCTTCAAGGAACATTTTCAAATTCTGCCTCCATTTTGAAATTTGAATTTGGGGTGCATTTGAGTATTTGAATCATTTCAAAATTACTCCAAATTTTATATGTAAACTTTGAAAACTTTGAATACCAAAGTTGATCATTATAAAATAATCTCCAACTTTGCTTTTTGCCTCAACCCCAAATTCCACATGGATTTTGAATTAGTCAAAAGGGGCAAAAAGGACTTTTATAATTTGAATTTGAATTCAAATTTGATTTGTCTTCCTTTTACTTAAATTTTGATTTTTGACCAGTAACATGGCCCATTAGGGTTATTTGAGTCAAAGGACACATGACCTCACATGATCACATGAATTTTGACCCTTGTGGTCATGATCTTTATTTAGGGTTTTGAATCGCATCACATGAAATAACAACATTATGAAATAAACCTTATTTAGTGAATGCATTCAAAACTTTATACTATATGAATGCTTTGCAATGCATATGATGACATGTCAAATTTTAGTGCTAGGTCAAAACAACAGAGGTGTTACACTTCTTTTAGAGCGATCTAGTGATAACCAGAGCAGCAATCTAAAAAGCACAAGAGCTCGCAACCAACTATGGAATCTATGACCTTGTCAATGCGAGGTAAGCCGAAGGGGTCTTTAGGGTAGTTTTGTTGTGAACGGTGTAATCAACGCACATTTGTCGCACCTGGTTTTCCTAAGAATACCAAGTGCTGACTATATGTGTGCCCAGGATGTACACATGACACATGTGGCGACAAATATGGAGAATATCAAGAACAATGCTTTATTATATATCGAACATAATTACAACTGGACTTACAACTATTATAGAAGCATAGCCGAAACTATTCTTAATCTTCTTTTTGGGTCTCCATACTCCATAGGGATGGTTGATTGGGGGAAACACTCGCCTGGTACTCATGGACTCCACAAGAAACTCTTCACTTGATCCACCATCTGGTACCCATCCGGGATTTTTGTAGATTGTAAAGAAAGTGTGAGAGCACCATACTCAACAAGTATAACATGAGGGGGTGCAAGGCTCAAAAGGCTAGACATGGCTGAACTATGGTAAACACTTTTAGTTGGTCATATTTTATTTGTTAAACCTATGTTGCTAGGTTATGCTTAAGCTCCCAAGGTGGAAGTATATTTAACATCAAGGTTGATCATATCCCAAACCATCCATAGAACCATTTATCTCTAAAAGGATCCAGGCCGCTCATGTCCGTGATCATGGCTGATATATCAGTTTTATACTCTGCAGAGTTTGTACACTTTCACCACGAGTCATGATTGCCCTTTGCCCTAGGTGATCAGCCTCTTGACTCACTTCCAAGATAAGTCAACAGGGATCACTACGAAGCTTTTCACCAGTCGTTCTAATAAGTAGCAGCCGCTAAGGTTTCAGCCATCTAGCCATATGTAGCCCTCCTCTAGGAGTGGCACTCATGGTCGTGGCATAGTACACACCCTGGTAGGAAAAGAAACATACCAACTAATGCCCCCCTCTTGCCCTTTTGGTAAGCTACTAATGAACTAGAATAGATCAAGATTCTAGGCTAAGACAAGAGCCATGTAGTTCTCGTGGCTGTACGATAAGTCCTGGGTTACCGCTTTAAGATTCAGTCCTTATGGAGGGTAGACTAGAGCACCCAAAAAGGCCCAATGCTCTAGCCCCCTTCTGTCCATGTTGCTAAAAGGATCTTTTAATACCATGTTGCATATATCTTTAATTGTATTCTTTAGTCAATATTAGTTGGAGCAAACTAAGCATACTACCCACATGCAAAACCCATAAGTAAATCAAGGACCGGATAATCAATATCAAGGTAAATAGACTTTAGGCGGTTCATTAACATATGCATATGAATTGAGATTGCATTAAAGTGAATATGTAACTGTCGACATAGAATTTTCGTCCCTTGCCGAGGACACACGCAGCAAGCTAGAACGGTCTACTCGATGGAGCTATAGATCCGCCTAGCTTCAGCGCAGGGGTGGTCGATCCTACGCACTCCTCCCAAGACATGCTAGTCAATTTGACCCTGTAATTGACAAGGAGAGAAAGTTCATCAGTAATTAAGGTCGGAACTTGCCGGTGTTGCCAGACAGTCCCGAATGTGTGGCTCTGAGAGCCGATATGAAAGGAGATCGACTAAATAGTCGATTATAGCATATTGATGAGAATAAATCGGTTAAAGCTCATTGGGTTGTATAGGAAGAATCGGTTATCATTCAGGATAAATGTCGTTAGTTGAAAAAATATTAATCAATGGCAATAAGATGTCAACAATGATAGGTTTATGCTAAGCCAATAATTACAAGTAACAGAACCCCTTTTTATATAAAGAAACAATTCAACACCACTTAACCATTTTATAAAGGTAAATCTAATTAACATGTTAGATCTCATCTATCGTTATGACTAGTGGGGCATGAGGCAGAATCATGCAGGCCGTAGAAATAACAATAGACTCGATGACCCCAACTCATTATTAATATCAGTGGGGCATGAGGCAGAATCATGCAGGCCAAAATACAATAATAAGATCATGGGGCTAACATATCTTTCAACCAATCTTTACTTCAATGGTCTCGTGATGTGAACTATTCGTGAAAGCACTCGATATCGGCTAAAACAGCCGATTCAGGCATAGCGCACAATTAAAGTCATGCCGTGTCAGAAATAGATCTACCAAATAACAATCCCCACTCCATGGTTCTAATAGTGGGGTGTGAGGCAGAATCACACAGCCCATGATAACGGGCCATGGAACGCTTCTCGCTAGCCAATAAATCTACTCAAGACGCAACATGCTTTAACCGCACACTATGCGTGATCAAGATTGACGTAAAACAGCCGATAAAAACGTAACTCATCGTTTAATGTGTAGATTAGATCAGTTTCAAATTAACAAATGATGGGCTAAACAAGATATAAGGCCGATCTAGATCAATCCCAATCAGGCAGAGTGATATTGCTGTAATTACATAAATAATGGAAGCAATAAGCAACATCGGTAACTTAATGAATCTACCAAAGACTGTCATTCTAAGGTAGAGCTGATAACTTGACCTTGATCTAGTTCATGCAGTGGGGGTCGACCGGATCGATGCAGCCATACTTGAACTAGGCAAGAATCGATAACTAACTTGTACCAGAGTCATAGTGGAGGTCGATCGGATCGATGCAGCCATACGAACAGACGTTTAAGCCATGACGGTACTTACAACAAGCAGTGGAGGTCGACCAGATCGATGCAGCCGTACTTGCTGAAGAACTCGCTGAGATCTACTCTAGTACTACTCCTAAGGGGTGGCCGGAGCTAAAAAAGTAAATAACTTGTATATTGGATTGATTGTTGTTCTTTACAATAGCCGGGGTTTGTTATTTATACCCGGTGCCTAAAAATGAATCGTACTCGAGTACGTCTTAGTACAAACTTTGGTACGAAGAAAACATTCCTATTTTAAGGTAACTTGGACTCTAAGCTTTTCCTTTTTGTAGAGTCTGATATGTATCTTCTCGATGCCAATCATACTTCGTCATCGTTATCTGCTGATGTCATTCGGAGAGAATCGATCCCAGTGTCGCATTTGACCCGGCAGATATCAATCTTTGCTCAATCGACTCCTTGATTAGCACAATCTTGGAAGCCTACGAGTTCCCGTGCTCTCCTCCCAAATTTTGGTGTAAACACATGCCCCCCAATTTTGGGATAAAATGATTTTATCCCAAAATTCCAGTTCATTGGTTCACCATGCCGCAACTGTACTATGCCGAACTATACGCATGACCCCTGCCTTTCTGGCCCGAGTTTTATATAACATCCCAACAATATCTTTTGTAACCTACTCGGCCGGTTTGCTTTCTCCTCCTTCCTCAGGCCAACTTTAACAGCCGACGTCGTCATCGCCAAGGACTCAAACCCTAGCAAACCATTTGCTCTAACAAGACATCATCCAAGCGGTCCCCACTAGATTTAGACCAAATTTTGACCATGATGGCGACCATGGACCACGTCCCTGAGGTATGTCTCCAAGTTTCCCTCCTCCAATTATCGGCCGCTACCTTGCATTTCTTTTCTTCTCAAATTTATTTTGTCCGATTTCTTAGGAAATGAGGAATGAAATCTTGATTCCATCAGCCGTTTCTCCCTAATATCTATTTTCTTAGGCCTATGGGTGATCCCGATCCATCCAATTTCATTCACCAAGAGACCAACCAAATCCCCTTCAAACACTCTGTAGTGGATTTGTCCTCTTAGAATACCAAAACTCTCTTCAGAAATTGGCCAAAGATGCCTAAGGGATGGAGAAATTGGTTCCACAGGATGTCCGAGAAAAAGGGTGCAGATTGGGAACTTTATGATCTAAATCAATGCTTGACTATTTCATTGTCCAGAATGGAGAGGAATGACTCGCTTCTGATTGCTGCATCTTATTTCTAGTCCAATGCCCTGAATGCTTTCATCTTTTGTCACGGCCCAATGATCATGACCCTGGGCGATGTTTACATGTTGACCAGCCTCAGAATAACTAGATCAATGCAGCCTTATGAGTACTTGAGTGCTGGCTCCAAGAAATTAGCCAAAATAGCAGACTACACAGGATGGGTCGGTTACATTCTGAACCATGTTGAAGATGGATCAGCAGTCAGCGAAAGGGAATATGTGGCTTTTCTGAACATGTGGTTGGAAAAATTTATTTTCTACGGGTCATCTTGTGGTCCAACCTATAATCACCAACTCATGGCGGAGCATCTAGCAATAGGCAAGGATATCCCTCTTGGAAAATATCTGCTAGGAGCTGCTTATCATCTAATGTACCAGGTGGCTGCTCAATTACTAAAAAATGAATCAGTGCATACTGTCAGTGGCCCCTGGTGGCTAATACAATTGTGGCTTAACTTGTACATGCATAAGTTTGTGAGGCCTGATCTCAAAAGCCTGAGTTTCCCTTCTTCCAATTTTGATGAAGAATATAGAGGTGAAGAAGGAAGAACTCGGCAGTGCATGAGCTATGGTGAGGCTGCATCGGCCATAATAATTGATTTTGATATTAGCCATCTCTTCAAGAAGTTTTACAGAGGATTTGGTATAGACTTCCTGACTTGGCTACCATATGACGATGAAAATGATGAGTTGGCCTTCCCTTTTAAGTTTCGATTCGAGTTGGGTTGTTCCCATATGAGCTGCAATCTTCAATTCTTTTGTCAAACTTTGTGTTCTCCCAGCCGAGTTTCATCATGGTCGTGGCAAAATTGCCACAGGATCATTTATTCCAGGCAGCCTTCCAACATTTGAGTTTTACAACCCATTCTTTGTGGCTCATCAGTTTGGTTTTGGTCAATTGACTCCTCAGCTATTCTTCAAGGACATAATGAAGCCTTGGAAAGATATCAGTGAAGTGCTAGAAGCCGACAGAGTTTTTTAACTGGGATGGGATCTCCCTTCACTCCATTTGCATGATTGGATTAGAGTCAGCTTTTCTTCTACTCCCTTGACTCTTGGTGGCAAGAATGGCGCTCCCATCTTTTCTGTGGATCGGTCCATCCTTTGTGTATATCCCTAGATGGAAAATTTACTTCCGACGGAGAGGTAATTTGCTATTTTCTCTCCAAGAAAACAGCTTGTTGAATTTCTCTGTTAATCATTCTAATCGACCTTTCAGGATGTTGAATTTGATCCTCCGAACTTGGATAGGAAAGGGCGTCCTATAGATTACCAGCCACCGTGCTCGGTTTCGAGAATGGGATCGGCTGCACCTTCACTGAAGAAATTGATGAAAACTCCCGCTGCCCCCATAATTGTGACACATCAATCTTCAAAACGCAAGGCGGTCCAAGGGGTGACCCAGAAAACCACTACTAGGAAGAGACTCCGTAGAATGAGACCATCAGCTATTTAGGTAATCAATTTGTCTTTTCCTCAAGTTGGTGTTAAACTTTCTAATCCTATTCTTCCACAGCTATCGAGCATTGCGTCTCAGTCTACTTTGGGCGCGGGACTGCTATCCCAGGCGCCTGATTTAGCACCAACTGAACCTCCATCGGCTGATCCACGAACGGAGCCAATCTTGATTGAAATAACCGATACTTCCATAACAGCAGAAAATGTAAGTTCCATCTTTGATACTTGTTGGAGCATCTTCCTTGACTATTATTCCCATCCTTTATTTTGGCTATTTATCATACCAGACACTCTTTGATGAAACACCCATGCAAGAGCAGGACTCTGGTAATTCACCTATTGGCAACGATCCGGTTGATGTTGGGAATAATCCTGTGGTTGGTGCTCAGACTGCCGATTCCCCAATTCGGCACACACCTAATGGTAAGGAAGTCATACGTCTCCTTCACTACAATGATCATGAACTAAAAAATTTTCCTTGTCATTGCAGATGTTAACACTAGAAGCTTAGAGCTAATTCAACCAGATGTTATTGGTGCATCATCAGCTATCCCTCCTCTTTAGATAGAGACTGCTACAGAGAAGGTACTATATCTTCTTTGCCATCTGCTTTTTGATAAACTAATTCAAACCTCCTAATCTAGTTTTCCCTTATACACAGGCACTCAGTCTTCCAACCCGGAGCTACTCTCTCAATCTTGAGGATTATTTTGATGAAGATGAGATCAGATCATCAGCTACTTCCTCTAGCGAAGCCCTATCGGAAGAGACCAGAAATCGGCTAAGACACATATTGCCAATGCTTGAGAAGAATATAGCCGATTTGGTCCAAGATACTGATTCAATGCAGAGAGTCTTCTTGGCTATAAAGGGCGATCCATCTCTAGCCCTCTCCAAAGTCTTGTCATATTTGTCTACTTTTGAAGATCAAGCCCTGAAGGTGAAAAAGATTCAGAGGAACCTGTCCAATCATGAAGCTTTGATGGCCAAGGATAAGTCTAATAGGCAAGAGGCTAAAGAGTTGATGCGGCTGATTGATGATCTAAAAAATTCTTCCCCTAGGATCGATCCAGAGCTTTCCTAGCTGGAAATCAGACGTGCTGAACTTGAGATGGAACTAGAAAAGGTGACGGCTGCTATTGATCGTCACAAGTCTACTCTGGCCCAACTACCCGATGCCATCAAACAAAAGAAACAGGAACTATTGGCCAAAGTGAAAGGAAGTAGAGCCATCCATAGTAGTCTTGAGAACACTCCTAGAACAGCCAAAGAATATGAGCAAAAGATTACAGAAGCTGATGTTGTCTGTCTAGAAATATTGAAAATTATCCAAGATGTTTTGCACTTGTAATCCATAGGTTAACACATGTATCTTGCGTAAAATTGACGATAACCATACTTTCCTGCTGTCTCATTGTATCTCTTGTTTTGGCTAAAGAGCCGATTTAAAACAACCGATCCCAGACTTTTGATCTCACTCCAATTGAGTCTGAAAACACGACTTTCATTAAGAGAACACTTCGATTTTCTCCCTTTAGTCGCCCAACACCGTATTCTCTTCAGCATTAGGGAGGCAACGATTTGCCTTCTATTAATTGTGGTTGTCTACCGCACTTCCCGAACCGTTCACCTCTTTGCTTCGTGACTTCAAATACCAGCCGATGGTTTCAGCCTCGAACACATCTCCACTCGCAACTGTTCGTATGCACTTCTCCGCCTTCCAAAACCCTGTAGCGGTTCCCTTCGCTTCTTGTAGATCCAATCAAATCCATGACCGGCGAGGATAACTGCGGCAAGCGAGCGGCGGAGGAGATCCAGGAGGAGAATATGCCGATGAACCAACATCTCTGACGCATGAGGTGAGGTTGACATTTCCCGTTTATGATGATGAACTATTCTGACTCGCCTATAGGTTCATTGTGAATGACAGCCTTCGTCCTCTTCCTTGGGCTAGCGGACTCTTTGACGCTGTATCTTCCACGCCAGTCTCGTCATCGAACTCTTTGACTCATACAATGGCGATGATGCCCGGCGCTTTCTTCAAGAGTGGAGGGTGGCCCAAAACCGCTATTCCGAAGCGACTCAAGAAAATGGCTAGCTTGAGATCCGTCTCGAGGTCTCTCAAGCGGCCCTTCATGCCATCGAAGAGGAGGCCAATGCCGTTTGGGCATGGCTGGCGAAATCGATGCCACGGTGGTGGGTAAGATGAACTCCATGAATGCTTTTTACGCTGACTTCCATTGTCTTCATCTTGATAGTCTTCTTGTTCCTATGATTGTCAGCCTTGACAGCGTAGTTGAAATCTCTCCAACTAGCGGTGAATGCGGCCATAGACGCCGTCAATGCCCGGGGTTCCTCTATCGATGCTCGTCTCCAAGATGTCCCGGTCCACATTCGGGAGATCGCCCTCCACGGCATTCGTCATGGTGCGGCGGTGGTGCTGACCATGGCACAAGTCCAAACTGGGTATGAGCTCCACACCATAGAGACTGGTTTCCTAATGGGCGACGGACCTAAGGAGCATGAGGACGTGCTCAAAGAATTTACCATGGCAGCGGAGGCCATAGTAGATATCACATCCACTCAGGATGTGGTGAACAAGGTCTTTGATTAGTTTGTACTGTGGGTAATCTGATGAACAAAGGCTCCTGTTCATTCATGAATGTGTCTCGGTGTTATGCCCTTGCGTATGACTATATTTATCTTTTTGTTTTTTGTTCTATAGGTGATACATATCACATCGACTTTTATTGTCTTTGAAGATTTTCATTTTTTTTGAACTAGAGGTGATACCCTCCTAGTATCGGCTATTAGAGCCAAGAACAAATCGGCTATCAAATGTTGACCGGGTGTCAGAATAACGTACCATAGAACTTTTCATATCAAAGGTCGAACGATTAATCAACCTAGGTCAACCATCCTATTAAGCGAAATAGAACTTCTCAAGGAATCCACTAACTCTAAATTGCGCTTACACTTTGATTCAGCATTCACATACATTGGCCTAAACCCATCTCCAAGACTCAATGCTTATTTTTCCTTTGATCCAACGGCCGACGTGAAGCCGTGATTTTTCACTAAAATAAACTCTCAGAGCCGATTGCTTGCATCGGCTGTTGGCTTTCATTGCTGATCTTAATGAAGCCTCCTTCCCATGACTTGCCAGAAAAACATTCGAAATCTCCTAGTTCCCAAAAGACTAGATCGGCTGTTGTGATGCTTATGGACTCATCAGCGCGAACCAGTTCGACATCATCTCCATGCCATTGAATCAAACACTGATGCATGGTTGATGGTATACAGCAGTTCGCATGAATCCAATCATGACCGAGGAGCAAACTATATGACCCTTTTCATTGATGACAAAGAATGTGGTGAGCAGAGTCTTACTCCCAATTGTTAGTTCAACGTTTATTGCCCCCCGGGTCTTAGATGTATTACCTCCAAAATCCTTAAGCATCATGTCAGTCTCCATCAGATCTTCTGGTCCTTTACCAAGTTTATGAAAAGTAGTGTAAGGCATAAGATTGATAGAAGCACCTCCATCCACCAACATCTTCTTCATCGGCTTCCCATCGACAAGGCCTTTCATATATAAAGCTTTTAAGTGCCGATGTTTGACTGGTTTGTCAAATATTGCTTGTTGTACAACTGTCAACTTGGCAACTATCTCCTCATACTCTGATTCATCAAAATCCGAATAAACTTCTTGATCTGCCGGAGCTCTGAATTCCGATGGCAAGAGAAAAGCCATATGGATATTAGCCGATGGTTGCTTCCTATCGGCTATTTGCTTGGTATGCCATACTTGAGGTTTACCGGATGCCCAAGCCTGTTCCATCTCTTTATTCCTTAGGCGTTGCACCCTTCTCTTCTGGCTTCTTGTCAAACCCCCTAGGAACTATTGGCCTTCCTGCCAAGCATATCTTCTTTCGTTGCCTTCCTTTTCATAATCAGCCCAGTCCTGGTCAATGACTCTTTTTCCAAGCCAATCATGAACACTTTTATTTTTTAAGCGCCGATCCATGTTATTATGATGATATGCATGTTGAGCATGGATAGACCGGCGGTTGGGTTGAGACTGCCTATACTCCTTATATTGATTGTTGCATTCTAGACAGTCATGTCTGGTAGGCAACTTTAAACCTTCATTCTAGCAATGTCTGAAGAAAGAACAATTCCAATATAATTCGACTTGTTTCCTTTCATACCTCTCTTCTTTCAGTTGATGCTGGTACGCTTGATCCTTTAACCAACGCTGATAATCCTTTTCCTTCTACTGCTGCCATTTATTCAAAGAATCTGAGATGTAACTCGCGGCTTTGTTGCCCTTGTTTTTGACGTCCCCCCTGCTCGTATCGGCTCTTTTGCTCGGCACGGTGTCTTCTAATCTCTTTATACTCGTCAGCCGATATTTGCATCTTGGAATCAACTATTTTAGCTTCTTTTGATTTGGTTGATGTTAGGACCTTAGTTTTTCCTTTGAATAGCCCAGCATAAACCATGTTTTGATCTCCTGGGAAAGGATTCTCATCAACTTTCATTTTTGAGGTGTATCAAATTTGAGCCTCCCCTACTGAATAGCTCTCTGTATATGCTGCCTGAAGATTCTGCATTCATTAGTAAAATGATAAGTAGCATTATGGAACTTCTAGAACTTCTTATTCTTCAACTGATCAGGGGGCAACATGACATGACCATCGGACAACTTGATCTGCCCTTTCTCAAGCAAGAAATCGAAGTGCTTATCTGATTTGGTGACATCAAAGTCATAACTCTCCTCGACTCCTTTTCCCCAAGGATTTGGCACCATCACTGTCTTCTTGCCCCAATTCCATTCAGCCACAGCAACCTCTTCTTCTTCATCTTCATAGTCCTCATCGACTAAGTATGGATCATAAGCTTCGGCTACTGTGGTACTCTTCTGGAACCGGGTATCTCTGCGCATACTCTGGAATTGGCTATTGAGCACTGCTACTCGTTGAGCCAATTGACCCAAGTTGTCCAATTCTTGTCCCAGCAGCTTTTCTTTCAAAATCGGCAGTATTCCTTGAACAGCTAAAGCAGCTAGTTGATCATCGGCCAAGTTTAAGGAGAAGCACAAGTTCTTGGTTTCTTAGAACCTTTGAAGAAATTCAGTGCCCGATTATTTAGTCTTATGTCTTATAGTTGTCAGATCGGTAATCTTCTTTTCTCTAGTCCCAGTGTAAAAATATGTCTGAAACTTCTTCTCTAGGTCAGCCCAATTGGTAATGGAATTGACTAGCAATGATAAAAACCAAGTGAAGGCCGGCCCTAATAAGGACAAGGAGAAGAAATGAACTCGATGGGCATCCTCAACTAACGCTTTGCCCAATTGTGTAAGATACCGACTGATATGTTCTATCGTGCTTGTACTATTTTGGCCAATGAACTTAGCGAATTCTAGGAGCCTATAATTTATGGGAAGGGCGACCAAATCATACCATTCTAGATATGGGCGTTTGTATGAAAAGGTCAACCCTTTTGGCTTCAGACCGAACTGATTCTTCATCATCTCGGTCACCCTCAGCAATAATTTATCAGCTTGCGGATTTGGATATCTCTATACCTACTAACCCATCTGTGGATTGAAATCTCGTGTGCCTTGATATCCTAGATTTGGTATCATGTGAAGGGCGTTATAATTCCGTGCCATAGTGATACCCTTGTGGAATCTCAATCTGCTAGGTCCTTTGTTGGCTTGCTGCTTGAAGTCTCTGATTATAGACATAAGGATCTATATCCCTATGGATCCTTTGAATTGATGGTGCTATTTTTTGAGCCGACGACGGTATGTGGCCTGATGTGCCAAAATTGATCCCCTGGTTCTGAATCTACCCCGCCGGCTATTGCACATGCGGTACTGATGATCTAGGATTATACTGTGTCTGATTTGCAGTAGTTCCTTGAGTTTGTTCAGATGAACCCTAGGACTGTCTGGATATCACCACTACTAGCTGGTGCTGCTTTTTGATGGTTGGTCCCGACTTGATTGGTCCCTTGGGGCGACGGATCTGGAATGTTGTAATAAGCCGGTCCGCCTTGACCAACTAGAAATCCATGAATCGCCTCTCTCATGGCGTTGTGGAATATGTCCACGAAAGCTTCGTTATAGCTTGATATGGCATCATGAACAGATTTGTCTACAACTTCCTTAAAGAAATGCCTATCTTCATCTTCAGTTGTATCTATCTGCCCGTGTAGTAGAACTCTTGGTAGTGGAAATTTCTAAACAATTGTGTTGTCACGTGTTTTGGTGTAGGACAACAAACATTTGTTCTGAAACTCTTCTGTAGTTTTGCTGATGATACCCTTATCCCCATCAGGTAGATCTTCATAATGCAGCATAAGGATGTCATTGTTGTTGTGAACCGCCATGACAATTGTGGGGTCCCACTAGACATGCCAGAAACGTGTGTCGACATAGAATTTTCATCCCATGCCGAGGACACACGCAGCAAGCCAGAAGGGTCTGCTTGATGGAGTTCTAGATCCTCCTAGCTTCAACGCAGGGGTGGTCCATCCTACGCACTCCTCCCGAGATGTGCCAGTCAATTTGACCCTATAATTGACAAGGAGAGAAAGTTCATCAGTAATTAAGGTTGGAACTTGCCGGTGTTGCCAGACAGTCCTGAATGTGCGGCTCTGAGAGCCGATATGAAAGAAGATCGACTAAATAGTTGATTCCATCATATTCATGAGAATAAATCGGTTAAAGCTCATTGGGTTGTATAGGAAGAATCGATTATCATTCAGGATAAATGTCATTATTTGAACAAATATTAATCAATGGCAATAAGATGTCAACAATGATTGGTTTATGCTAAGCCAATGATTGCAAGTAACCGAACCCCTTTTTATATAAAGAAACAATTCAACACCACTTAACCATTTAATAAAGGTAAATCTAATGAACATGTTAGATCTCATCTATCGTTATGACCAGTGGGGCATGAGGCAGAATCATGCAGGCCGTAGAAATAACAATAGACTCGACGACCCTAACTCATTACTAATATCAGTGGGGCATGAGGCAGAATAATGCAGGCCTTAATACAATAATAAGATCATGGGGCTAACATATCTTTTAACCTATCTTTACTTCAACGGTCTGTGCAAACTATTCGAGAAAGCACTCGATACCGACTAAAACAACCGATTTAGGCATAAGTGCACAGTTAAAGTCATGCCTTGTTAGGAATAGATCTACCAAATAACAATCCCCACTCCACGGTGCTAACAGTGGGGTGTAAGGTAGAATCACATAGGCCATGATAATGGGCCATGAAACGGTTCTCGCTAACCAATAAATCTACTCAAGACGCAACATGCTTTAACCGCACACTATGCACGATCAAGATTGACGTAAAACAGCCGATAAAAACATAACTCATCATTTAATGTGTAGATTAGATCAGCTTCAGATTAACAAATGATGGGCTAAACAAGATATAAGGCCGATCTAGATCAATCCCAATCGGGCAGAGTGATATTGTTGTAATTAGATAAATAATGGAAGCAATAAGCAACATCGGTAACTTAATGAATCTACCAAAGACTGCAATTCTAAGGTAGAGCCAATAACTTGACCTTGATCTACTTCATGTAGTGGGGGTTGACCGGATCGATGCAGCCATACTTGAACTTGGCAAGAATCAATAACTAACTTATACCAGAGTCATAGTGGAGGTCGACCGGATCGATGCAGCCGTACGAACAGAGGTATAAGCCATGACGGTACTTACAACAAGTAGTGGAGGTCGACCGGATTGATACAACCGTACTTGCTGAAGAACTCGCCGAGATCTACTGTACTACTCCTAAGGGGTGTCCGGAGACGAAAAAGTAAATAACTTGTATATTGGATTGATTGTTGTTCTTTACAATAGTCAGGGTTTATTATTTATACCCCTAGCCTAAAAACGAATCCTACTCGAGTACGTCTTAGTACAAACTTTGGTACGAAGAAAACATTCCTATTTTAAGGTAACTTGGACTCTAATCTTTCCCTTTTTGTAGAGTCTGATATGTATCTTGTCGATGCCAATCATACTTCATCATCGTTATCTGCTGATGTCATTTGGAGAGAATCGATCCCAGTGTCGCATTTGACCCGGCAGATATCAATCTTTGCTCAATCGACTCCTTGATTGGCACAATCTTGGAAGCCTATGAGTTCCCGCGCTCTCTTCCCAAATTTTGGTGTAAACAGTAACAAGGAGCCTCATATTATACTGGCCTTAACTTTTTTCTCCAAAGCAATACGCTCAAAAGCCTTTAGTATTCAACTTTCAATCTTCTGCTTCCAATTCTCAGCTTCTAGTCTTCAGAGAACAGCTTCTTAATCACCACGTAAACCTCACCGATTGACTGAACCATATATCACCACACAAACATCCATACATGGCATGCAAACAAGAATATATGAGAACAGTACACCAACCAATAAAATAAGCAAATCGGCGTATCGCTACGAACACACAAACACAAAAGACACGCTATATGCGATTCAACAAAAAAGTGACTATCGAAGGATTTTCAGTGCAACAGAAAATAAAACCTATCCATTTAACTTATTTTAACTATAGAAACACATGTAAATATTTTCATTAATCAACTTGATTCATTGCTGAAGAAAGAGCGTAGTATAAAACCTATATTGACTTTATATTCCAAAAACGATGCAAGTGATAGTATTAATACAATTAACTTTTTAACTGCCAAAACACATTTGAGTAACATGAGAACCACTAACACCACTGCATCGAACACGTCGATAACGAAACTACGGTACAAAAGAAACGACTACCGGTGTTCTATATTATAAAAGAAAAGCCTAAATACTTGATTTATTTTAATTAAGAAAAACAATGTGAAGGTGTTATTAATCTGGATTAGGTAAAACATAATTTAATCCGAACCCTGAGTTGAAACTACCCATGTTTTATTCCTAAACAATGCCATATAATTTAATCAAGTTAAGCTACATCTTTGCAAAATAAAGTATATGTGAAAGCAACTAAACGAGTTTATCACATATGCAACGTGTTTAACTAATCAAATTTTATTTATAAATATCTCGATACCATTTATGCTAATTCAATTTTAACTTGCAAATACAAGTTGACTTGTGAGAGCCCCAAATTGAATTGTATATGACATGTTGTTAAACTAAACAAATTATATTTTAGAAACATATTAATATCATGAATTAATCATATTGATATTATACATAAATTGCCGAGATATAAAACATATATTACTTAATTATAAAAGTATTTGCACGCATATTTAATCATTTCAATATTTAGCTACATATGGAAAAACATGTGACATGAAAAACATTGCCACTAACATATAGTTCACATCAGCACGAACCAAACGCAACTTAAACGATGCAAAACGGAATTACAACTTAAATTGCTTTTAATTAAAAAGTTATTGAGTAATCATTAATCAAATTAATATTTAACTTAGAAATTTCCAAGATGTGAGACATGTTAAACATTGCTGCTAACACGTATCACACATTATGATGAAACTCGCGCAATCTAATCGAAATCAAAAACCTAAATTGATTTTTCTTAAACAGTGATTAATTAATTATAACACAATTAATATTTTAATCAAATAAATTCATAAACATGTGACATATAAACTAATAACTCTACTGCGTAGATCTCAACGACATGAATCTAACGCAACTTGAACCACTTAAAATGGAATTAAAATGAATAAACTACGACTAAACACGTTGGGTGGCAAAACTGTAATTACCTTCATCTTCTTCCTCTCTATCTTCTTCCTTTACGTAATGTACAGAGCAATGGCCGATCATGGCCATGAAGGCTGCCGCTGCTCGAGTGGATGGAGTCGAGGACGGTCGGCCTAGACGACCATCGGCGGCACGTGGCGGCGCGGGGGCCCAAGGCGACGCGAGGTGAGTCAAGGCCCACTCGATAGGTGGCCATCGGCCACTGCAGGCATGGTGCCTGCCCCCTGCACATGGGAGCACGCGACCAAAGGGGCTAGGGTGTGGGGAAGGGGAGTGGCTCGCCTAACCGAGTCGGCTGGAGGCACGTGGTTGCAGTGCAGGGCCCATGCATGGGGCCGAGGCAAGGGCCTACACTACATGGTCGGCAACAGCAGCGACGAGCACCTGTGGTGCTCCGCACTACACACGTGGTAGCGAAGGGCCTTGGTCAGGGCTTATCCAGCCGGCTAGCGCACGGCACGATGCATGTAGGGGCGCTCGGCCCAGGGGAGCAGAGAGGAAGGGCCGGCCGGATTGCAGTAGAACGAGAAACAATCGATTAGAGCTCGCGAAAAGTTGATCAAAAAAGGAAAATAGATGGTAAACAGTCAAAAGATGATGGATTTGAGCTAAGAAAGACACTACGGTATAAAGAACGATGAGATCTACCTTGTGGTGGTGGTGGTTGACACCGAAACACAATGGTTTTACCAAAAAAGCTTGTTGGAAGTTCATCGAAAACCTAGCTTTTTTGAATTTTGGCATTCGATCTGCAGGGCTATGAGTGGCGGCTCAAAAAAAATTCGTACTTCTAGAACCAGCGCATTGAAACGAACACCAGCATATATATGGGTCTAGGGTTGGGTGATTTTGGAAATTCAGGATATTTATTATTTTTGGGAATTATTGATTTTTGTAATTAAAATAATTCTAGAAAATCTAGAATTACTATTTAGGCTCCAAAAAATATCTTTGAGCTTCGAAAACTTCCATAAAAATTCCTAGGGATAGATGGAAGGATAAGGAACACAACCAAAGTGGTTTTAGCTCCTGAAAAGACTTTTGGATTGATTAAGGAAAAAGACAAAGCTCGAAGAAATAGTAATTTAAACCTGAAAAAGGTCGAAAAGATTCCCGGAAAGAGAGGCATCGTTCTAACGTGTCTTAAAACCATTTCTAAGCCTTTGGATTTTGAAAACAAAGCATCTTATCTAACTTTTTTTTGCAAGTTTTCAAATTCTTTTTAAACCACTACTTGAAAATAATATTTTGAAGATTGAGATTTGAATTTATTTTCCAAACCACTCATCACGAAAGTACCAATGCAACGGCATGTATGCGCAAACATGTTGCTACCCTTATGTTGGATTTTAATTTAAAGAAAATTTTCTTTTACCTATGTTTTTATGAGCACAAAACAATTAACAGAAATCATTTTACTCTTTTTAGAAAGTAGCTAATTTTAGGGTGTTACAATTCTAGCGCCCTTAAGATGGATCTCATCCCCGAGATTCGGAGAAGAAGAGTAGAGAAGAGAGGGATACTTCAACTTGATATCTTCTTCACTTCCTTGAGCAACACCATCTTGATACTCACCTTGTGTTGTATGAGAACTCATCACGTGGCCACTCTTGCAGATTCTTGTTCCATCTTATTCCATGTCCGATCTTGTTGCCTCTCTTAATTTGTTCCAATGAATCTTATTATCCATATGTTAAGCTTCCAAAAGATCTTTCTTAGCTTGAATCAGAACTTTGAATTCTATGGTTCATTTTTATGCATTTTGAAATGTTTTACTTTTCAAAAGGAAGACTTTAAATCAAACCCGAACAAATTTTCTTTTCCAACTCCTTTTGAAATAGCTTTCAAAATATGTTTTATGTTTACAACTCAAGAAAATATTTCAACCATGTTTTGAAACTCTTTTGAATAAATGTTTTTAAGGTTTTGAAATAAACCAAACCATTTTCAAATCATAGGAAAACATACTAAGCTTCATTTTTCAAACTCTTTTGAAAACTCAACTTTATAATCAAATCTCAGATAAAGAGCTGACAAATCAACTCAGGTTCTTTTGAAATCTGTTTCAAACAAGGGATTTTCAAGATTTTAGAAAACAAATGAAACATTTGAACTTTATTTTCAAATCATTTTGAATGAACTCTTTTGGGATTTCTAAAATAAAACCAAATCAATTTCAAAACTACTTTAGAAATGAAGAGAGTAAGTTTTCAATTCCCATTTTCTTTTGAAGTCAAACAAAAGACTTAATACACATGTTCTAGTTCTTTTTGGAATAAGACTTTTGGGGAATTAAATCAAATCAAATAATTTTCAACCCTTTCAAACCATTTTGAAAGACTTCTTTTAGAAATACACTTTTGAAATCAACTCAAACCTTTTCTTTTCAAATTTTGTTTTGAAATCAAACTTAATTCTAATTCAAAGCCAAAAGTGCTCCATTTCCAAATGCAAATTGTTGCAAACTTTTGAACGAAATGTTTCAAACTTTTGTAAACTATCTTGAAAGCATTTTGAACACCTTTCAAATAAAATTTGAAATAAGACAACTGAAACTATTTTTGTAATCGGTCTTTTCCAATCACCCCATTTTAAAAACACTTTAGAGTCATTTTCAAAGTATTTTAGAATAAAACTTTGAAAATTAAACGAATACCTTTTACTCTTTTTGAAATTTAGTTCAAAGCAAAGTGGGTTTTCAAATCCAAATTTACTTCCAACTTTTTGAAGTTTTAGGAATAAGATACTTTCAAACTCTTATTTTGTTTTTAAACCAAACCTTGAGTGAAGTAGTTCAAATCAAATTACTTTCTTTTGAATGAGTTTTAAGGCAAAAGAGTCTTTCAAACTTCAAATCAAAACTTTTGAATGTCCCAAAGATAGCTTTTTGGCAACTCCCTTTTCCAATCAAATCTCATTCTTTGGTGAAATACTTTTGAAATTAAGTTTTGAATATCAACTCTTGAAAATGAGAAAACAAACTTAAACCCTTTTTGAACTTAGTTCAAATCAACTTTTGAAGAAGTTTTTCAAAGTTCTTGAATCAAAAGGTTCTTAATTCATTTTCCAACATCTTTTGAAGATTTCATTTCAAGGAAAGAGCTTTAAATAGAAATCAAAACCAATCCAATTGTTTTCAAGAGTTAATCTTAGTCTTGAGCATTCTTGCAACTCTTTGTATACATCTATATCCTAGGCACATGAAGATCGAACTCCCAACCATAGCTAACTCAAAGATCAATCTTGATGTAGATCCGAAATCCTTGTGGTTCACCAACTCGCAACACTCTTAGCTTGGCTACCCCCTTAAGAAGAGATGAGATAGGGGCACCAACATCCAACATGTAACTTTCTTCAAGGTGTATTATCATCCTCTGACATCCCAGAGAGCTTGTGGACATAGATAAGAATAAGAAAAATTGATCCTTCCTGCAGACAAAAAACAACAGCGCAGAAAAACATCCATATCTCGAGTTCTGATTATCCAATAAGGTTGCATCTTAAACCATTGGAAAGATTATAAAATTCCCCACAACTTTATTTTAGACCACTTCTTCAGATTCTGCAGTTAACTTGGTCGAAATCTTTGCTCAACAAAAACTATTCCAGATTCCAGACAGCACAGATGTTTCACCTTGTGATTTTCATATCTCCGAAACTAGAATATCTATCAAGGTGAATCTTGCGGGAAAAGAAAAATCTTGAAGTCTACATTCACCCAGAATTTTCTCAGAATGTTTGGTTGCTCAGAGTTTGGAGAAATAGGCTATAGAAGACAGACTGCTCCGGAAGACCAAAAGGAGGAGACAAGAGAAAAAGAACCCAACTATTTATTTTCTTATCCCTTATACTTTAAACCTTTAATATAAATGAAATTGTGAGCATAACCCACAAATTCATTGCACTCATTACAAATATCCAACTCAACCATAACATAAGGACAAACCATCCAAACACGAAATACAAGCTCGTTACTAATTGTTCCTTCTAGCTACTTGGTAGGCATTCTTAAGGGAAAACTTCTTAACATGGCTTTTGAAATTTGAATAGAGGTGAGACTAGAAGGTTTGTAAGAGATCAAGAACAACTCAAGGAGATAAGAAAGTATAGCTCAAAAGGGAGCTATCAAGGAGAGGAGACAATAGGACAAGGATTGGAAATATTCAACTCAATGAGTCAAGGAGGTGGAGAAATAGTTTTATAGTAAAATAGGTTTTTAGAAACGACCAGTGCTAACTAGGCTTGCGTCCTACAGTCAACACTGCTTTGATACCATTCTATCGCACCCGGTTTTCCAAAGAATACCAAGCGCTAAATATATGTGGGATGTCCACACGACACATATAGCGACAAATATGGAGAATATCAAGAACAATGCTTTATTATATATCGAACATAATTACAACAGGACTTACAACTATTACAGAAGCATAGTGGAAACTATTCTTAATCTTCTTTTTGGGTCTCCATACTCCACAGGGATGGTTGACTAGGGGAAACACTCACCTGGTACTCATGGACTCCATAAGAAACTCTTCACTTGATCCACCATCTGGTACCCATCTAGGATTTTTGTTGATTGTAAAGCAACTATGAGCGGACCATACTCAACAAATATAACATGAGGGGGTGCAAGGCTCAAAAGGCTAGACACGGTTGAACTACGGTGAGCACTTTTAGTTGGTCATATTTTATTTGTTAAACCTGTGTTGCTAGGTTATTCTTAAGCTCCCATGGTGGAAGTATATTTAACATCAAGGTTGATCATATCCCAAACCATCCATAGAACCATCTATCCCGAAAAGGATCTAGGCCGCTTGTGTTCATTAGCACGGCTGATATATCAGTTTTATACTCTATAGAGTTTGTACACTTTCACCACGAGTTATGATTGCCCTTTGTCCGAGGTGATCAGCCTCTTGACTAACTTCCAAGATAAGTCGGCAGGGATCACTATGAAGCTTTTCACTACTCATTCTAATAAGTAGTAGCCGCTAAGGTTATAGCCATCTAGCCATATGCAGCCCTCCTCCAGGAGTGGCACTCATGGTCGCGGCATAGTACACACCCTGGCAGGAAAAGAAACATACCAACTAGTGCCCCCCTCTTGCCCTTTTGGTAAGCTGCTAATGAACTAGAACAGATCAAGATACTAGGCTAAGACCAGAGCCATGTAGTTTTCATGGCTGTATGGTAAGTCCTGGGTTGCTGCTTTAAGATTCAGTCCTTACGGAGGGCAGACTAGAGCACCCAAAAGGCCCAATGCTCTAGCCCCCTTCTGTCCATGTTGCTAAACAACATCTTTTGATACCATGTTGCATATATCTTTAATTGTATTCTTTAGTCAATATTAGTTGGAGCAAACTGAGCATACTACCCACATGCAAAACCCATAGGAAAATCAAGGATAGGATAATCAATATCAAGGTAAATAGACTCCAGGCAGTTCATTAACATATGCATATGAATTGAGATTTGCATTAAAGTGAATAGGAAACAAGGAGCCTCATATTATACTTGCCTTAACTTATTTTTCCTCCAAAGCAATATGCTCAAAAGCCTTTAGTATTCAACTTTCAATCTTCTGCTTCCAATTCTCAGCTTCTAGTCTTCAGAGAACAACTTCTTAATCACCACGTAAACCTCGCCGATTGACTGAATCATATATCACCACACAAACATCCATACATAGCATACAAACAAGAATATATGAGAACAGTACACCAACCAATAAAATAAGCAAAACGACGTATCGCTATGAACACACAAATGCAAAAGACACGCTATATGCGATTCAACGAAAAAGCGACTATCAAAGGATTTTTAGTGCAACGGAAAATAAAACCTATCCATTTAACTTATTTTAACTATAGAAACACATGTAAATATTTTCATTAATCAACTTGATTCATTGCTTAAGAAAGAGCGTAGTATAAAACCTATATTGACTTTATATTCCGAAAATGATGCAAGTGATGGTATTAACTTTTTAACTGCCAAAACACATTTGAGTAACATGAGAACCACTAATGCCACTGCGTAGAACACACCAATAACAAAACTACGGTACAAAAGAAATGACTACCGAAGTTCTATATTATAAAAGAAAAGCCTAAATGCTTGATTTATTTTAATTCATAAAAACCATGTGAAGGTGTTATTAATTTGGATTAGTTAAAACATAATTTAATCCAAAGCCCGAGTTGAAACTACCCATGTTTTATTCCTAAACAATGTCATATAATTTAATCAAGTTAAGCTACATCTTTGCAAAATAAAGTATATGTGAAAGCAACTAAACGAGTTTATCACATATGCAACGTGTTTAACTAATCACATTTTATTTATAAATATCTCGATACCGTTTATGCTAATTCAATTTTAACTTGCAAATACAAGTTGACATGTGAGAGCACCTAATCGAATTGAATATGACATGTTAAACTAAGCAAATTATATTTTAGAAAAATATTAATATCATCAATTAATCATATTGATATTATACATAAATTGTCAAGATATAAAACATATATTCATTAATTATAAAACTATTTGCATGCATATTTAATCATTTCAATGTTTAGCTACATATGGAAAAACATGTGACATGAAAAACATTGCCACTAACATATAGTTCACGTCAGCACGAACCAAACGCAACTTAAATGGTGCAAAATGGAATTAGAACTTAAATTGCTTTTAATTAAAAAGTTACTGAATAATCATTAATCAAAATAATATTTAACTTATAAATTTCCAAGATGTGAGACATGTTAAACATCGCTGCTAACACGTATCACACATTGCGATGAAACTCGCATAATCGAATCAAAATCAAAAACCTAAATTGATTTTTCTTAAACAGCGATTAATTAATTATAACACAATTAATATTTTAATAAAATAAATTCATAAACATGTGACATATAAACTAATAACTCTACTACGTAGATCTCGATGACATGAATCTAACACAACTTGAACCACTTAAAACAGAATTAAAATGAATCAACTACGGCTAAACACGTTGCGTGGCAAAACTATAATTACCTTCATCTTCTTCCTCTCTATCTTCTTCCTTTACGTAACGTACAGAGCAATGGCCGGTCATGGCCATGAAGGCTGTCGCTGCTCGCATGGGACCGAGGCAGGGCCCGCATTGCATGGCCGGTGACGGCGGCGATGAGCACCTTCGGTGCTCCGCACGGCACGCGCGGTAGGGGAGGGCCTTGGTCGAGGTTTATCTAGCCAGCTAGCACACGACACGGCACATGCAGGGGCACTTGGCCTAGGGGGTGGAGAGGAAGGGCTGGCCGGATTGCTGCAGAATGAGAAACAATCGATTAGAGCTCACCGGAAAGTTGATCGGAAAAAGGAAAATGGATGGCAAACAGTCAAAAGGTGATGGATTCGAGAAAAGAAAGACACTACGGTATAGAGAACGACGAGATCTACCTTGTGGTGGTGGTGGTTGACACCAGAACGCGATGGTTTTGGTGGAAAAGCTCACCGGAAGTTTGTCGGAAACCTAGCCTTTCTGAACTTCGGTGTCCGATCTATGGGGCTACGAGTGGCGGCTCGAAAAAACGGTCGTACTTCCGGAACTAGCGCGTCGAGACGAACACCAGCATATATATAGGTCTAGGGTTGGGAGATTTTGGAAATTCAGGATATTTATTATTTTTAAAAATTATTGATTTTCGTAATTAAAATAATTCTAGAAAATCTAGAATTACTATTTAGGCTCTAAAAAATATCTCTAAGCTCGAAAACTTCCATAAAAATTCCTAGGGATAGATGGAAGGATAAGGAACACAACCAAAGTGGTTTTAGTTCCCAAAAAGACTTTTGGATTGATCGAGAAAAAATACAAAGCTCCAAGAAATAGGAATTTAATCCCGAAAAAGGTCATAAAGATTCCGAAAAGAGAGGCATCGTTCTAATGCTTCTTAAAACCATTTCCAAGCCTATGGATTTGGAAACAAAGAATCTTATCTAATTTTTGTTTTTGCAAGTTTTCAAATTCTTTTTAAACCACTACTTGAAAATAATATTTTCAAGATTGAGATTTGAATTTATTTTCCAAACCACTCATCACGAAAGTATCAATGCAATGGCATGTATGCGCAAACATGTTGCTACCCCTTATGTTGGATTTTAATTTAAAGAAAATTTTCTTTTACCTATGTTTTTATGAGAACAAAACAATTAACAGAAAATCATTTTACTCTTTTTAGAAAGTAGCTAATTTTAGGGTGTTACAACATTATCCATTATTTAATCTTCTTTGTTGCAAGAACTAGGTTGGCTAACCATTCTAGATGATACACCTCTTTAATAAAACCGGTAGCTAAGAGCCGGGTTATTTCTACCCTAATAGCCTCCATTTTGTCCTGCGTGAATCGTCGAAGCTTCTACTTGATTGGCTTGGCAGACGCCAAGACATTTAAATAGTGCTCGATTAGCTCCCGAGGTACGTCGGGCATGTCTACAGGTTTCCATGTGAACACGTCGATGTGCTCCCTTAGGAAGTTGACGAGCATGTCGTCCTATTTGGGATCAAGGTCGACCCAATCTAAGCGGTCTTAGACCGGTCGTCAGGGACTAGGACAACTTCCTTCACCTCCTTGGACTTGGTCGATGCTCGGGCAGCCTCTATTGTGGGATCTCTAGCTCCTCCGGTGTTACCTGCTATGAGGTGAGGATGTAGTCCTACATGTAGATGGAGATGTTAGTAGCCTCGGCAAGCACAAAGCTTCCCTTGTCACAGGCATAGGTGATGTCGAGGTTGGTGCGCAGGGAGAGGATCCCCTGCTCTATCGGCATCTTCAACACCAGGTACGTGTAGTGTGGCATGGCCATGAACTTGGCGAGAGCCAGTCGGCTGAGGATGGTGTGGTACGCTATATTGAAGTCAGCGACCAGGAAGTTGACATAGTCGATGTGGAAGTGCTTGGGGTGCCGAACTGCACGGGCAAGGTGATCTGTCCTAGGGGTTGCGATGCTTTCTTAGGGATGATCCCCAAGAATGGAGAGTCCATGGGGGTGAGGTCTTCCTTCTTGAGCCCTAGCTTGGCTAGGGATCCAGCGAATAGGATGTTGAGGGCGCTCCCTCCCTCGATGAGGACCTTCTAGAATTGCACGCCACAGATCATGGGATCTAGGATGAGGGGGAAACACCCAGGGTATGGGATATCTGCCCACTGGTCAGCCCTAGAGAAGGTGATCGGGTGCTCCGACCAATCGAGGTACTTTGGGTCAACGATGGGGTCGTCGTAGCAAGCAACCAACATGACATGCTAGGCGACGAGCTTACGCTCCTGTTGGTCCTTGGAGGCAGCTCTCCCCATGAAGATGGATGCGACGGTCTTGGTGGGGTCCTGGTAGACAGGGCCTATGTTCTTCTCATGTCCTTCGCCCTAGACGTCTTTTGTTTCGTCATCTTTGCACCACGGCCTCTTTGCATCTTCCGCTCGGAAAGCCCTATTCGGGCCCTCACACTCTCCAATTGTATACTTGATTCCTTAATGAATAGGACATGGGCCGTCCAGGAGCTTAGCATAGTCGGCATCGTAGGTGCGCTTAGTACGAAGAGCATTGACAGTGTTAACTGAACTATCAGGCCTGCAACGGCGATTCTGTCTTCCTCTGGATCCCTCTAGGTGGTCATCGTGCCAGTGCTCGCAGTCATTAGGGTGGTAGTCGTGCTCATCGTGGCGGTGGTCGCGATCATCATGGCGGCGGTCGTGATCGTCATAGCGTCTTTCCTCACGATGATCATCATGGCGGCATTGGCAGCAATTGGAGCGAGCAACCCGCTCAACTTCCTCAGCATTGGTGTAGCCGTTTGCTACCTGTATCAACTCGCCGATGGCTGTAGGCCTCTTGCGGTAGAGCTTTCCACGGAGCTACTTGTGCTGGAGCCCCTTGGTGAATGTGGTGATAGCCTCACTGTCACTGATGTTGGGGATGGGGTTCCTAGTCTCTAAGAAGCACCTGATGAAGCCATGCAGGGACTCCCTGGAGGTCTGTTGAAGCTTCTCCACATCATACTTGGTGCCTGGCTGCTTGTAGTTGGCCATGTAGTTCTCGGTGAAGACTTTCTTGAGGTCATCCCAATGTCGGATGGAGTGATCTCGTAGGCTAAGGAGCCAGTTGTTTGTAGATTGGTTGAGCATGATGGGCAGATAATTTGCCATCACATCTTCGCTTCTGCCTATGGCTCTTACAGCGATCTCATAGAGCATTAACCACTGCGTGGGGTTGGCCTTGAAGTCGTAGGTGTCCACCCCAAAAATCTTGAAGCCCATGGGCCACCGGATAGCTCAGAGTCTTGCCATGAAGGGATGAAGTCTGAGGACACTGGGGGCGGTGGTGCTCGGATGGCATCGGGTGCTCTGTGCTCAGCATCAATCTAGCATCGATGTTCCATCTCCGCCTCATAGCGCATGCCCCTGCTATTTTTGAAGCGATCATGGGCGTCGATATTAGCTTTGATGTGTTCATGAATGTCATGCAGCATGGGTTAATTCACTTCCTAGTTGGCACAGCGATTGCCACCTCGGCCACCCAGTGGACGAGGAGGGCATCTGCCCTAGTCTGGATACGCTTTGTAGTTGTCCCTGGAACCTTGACAAAGGTAAGGGCCGCTGGTGTTGATGGTCACTAATACCAATTATAAACCATCAACATAACTTGCATATGTGCTTAATTCCATCACCAAACATAGGTATAGGGGGCCTAAACTAATAAATTCCATGAGATTTGGTGAACATGTGACTGTAGGAGGATTTAATCAGAAAACTGCCAAGGAGGACCCATTCGTCAAAGGAAATTACGAAATTCTGCCGCGTAAACAACTTGGGAAGGATCTAGAAGACAAAAAAAGGTGATACACCATGGTGGGGCTCGAGAGGCTGCCAGGTGGGGCCACCTAGCCCCACCTATAGGCCACCTAGCCCCCTAGGCCACCAATCACCATCCGCCGTCTCATACTCCTCCCTACGATCTACACCGTTGATTCTAAGGCGGTTTTAGGTCGGTTAATCCAACGGTGATCGAAGGAGTTGATGCGGATCGATGACGTGGTGATTCCTTGCCCCCTACTCCACCTCAGCCTATATATAGCAGCCCCTACCCCCCTCCCTGAGGCATAATTCAGAGCAGAAGACAGAGATCAAACCCTAATCCTTAGAGCTCCATTCTAGAGCATAGCTAGCTAGGTTAGATCTAGAGAGAGGCAAGCAGGCTTCGCTTGGATTCCCGATCTTGTCAAGAGCGTGGTTTGGTATAATCTTTGTACCCCCTCTCTTTGTATCTCCATTACTTTTATATGCTTGCTACAATTGTTATGACAATATTAGTATTCATCTTATTCATGTTCTTCATTATAATGTTCATCGTCTACTTTGATTATATGCATGCATAAGTTTGTATAGCACTCACTTCGCTGTGCATAGGGGGAGTGGTCGACATTGTGTAAGCATGGTGTTATACGTTGTTTACTTGCGGATAAACCCTATATTCTAGGTCATGTGGTAGATCGCGGATGTGACACTCCGCTGAGTCCTTTGTAGTCCACTCCCTGAATATAGGCACATGTAGGGTCCGGTTACGAAGGAAGAACAAGCTCTGTTTTTAATCTTCCTTAGTAATATCCCTTATGTGTAGATATAAGGATGATCTTAGCCACCACTACTAAGTGTAATTGCACTAATCATCGTATGCTTTGACTAGTAACTAAGAATGATTTAGGAATTATGTAGGATCTCTGGTTGGCCTAGAGAGGGGGTGAATAGGCCTGTCAAAACAAATACTCAAACTTTTATCAAATTCACCCAGCGACACTGTCGCTCTGGAGACCGGCACTGCTGGGCTAGAACAGCAGCACTGTCACACCTACAGACAACTTCAAATCATAGTTCAAAATCTATGAACGAAAACTTAGATCAGAGAAATTTTCTAGCTTACTGCAGGTATGACAATCACCAATCAAGAGCTAGAAGTGGTAGGAACACCACACACAAGTAAATCGACTAGAAACCCTAGAAATCACCTCAACCACAATATGTCATGCAAGTAATGTAAATCAAGCACAAGTGACACAATGATTTATCCTATTGTTTGGCTCGCCACCAAGGCTTCCCTACCTCCACGTTGTTGAGGCTTAGAGCCTTCCAACCCTTCCTCGTTCTCAAATCAAGAGACTTAACTCTTGAGATGAGGGGTGAGTTTACTAACTTCAAGAGATGGTTACAAACCTCCCAGGGCTGCCACACAAGTTTGCAAGCTCCACGAGCGATGCTCTAGCCGGCTAGGAGCCATTCTCCAAGAGTAACAAACACAACCGTCGGCTAAAACATGAACCAAGTGCTCTTTAGAGTTGGGGGAATCAATGGAGCTGCTCTCTAATCAAGTTTTGGACCCTTTTCCCTGAAGGATTGATGGGGAAATCAATGAATTTTCTTGGGGCTTGAGGTCAACAATGGAGGGAGTGAGAGAGAGCTCCTTCTCAAGACAACAAGGGTAATAGTGAAGTGTAGACTATCTTGGCTGTGAATCTAAGGATGCATGTGGTTGTTTGAGCACTTGGTAGCACATATTAGCTTAAGCATTGTGTCCCCCTTTATAGTACGGCTTTTCCTATACTCAAATTCAAAATATAAAAGAATTTAAACCTCCTTTGAGTTTGAAGCCATCTATATTTGTAATTGAGGGCTCCTCCATTTTGTGTAGCATCCTCGAATATAAATTCCCTGCTTGTCATCTCGATAAATCTCATTAGTTCTCTAATTGCGTGGTCATTATCACCAAAACCCACAATTCGGTCTTGATTGCACTTTCAATCTCCCCCTTTTTGGTGATTGATGACAACCCAATTAGAGCTTACAAAAGATATGAAATAAATACTGAGATTTTAAAGCCATGGGTGTAGAGTCTCCCCTAAATATGTGAATAGAGAATTGAATTCTCCAATTGGCATAAGAAGCCAAGATTCACATTTTAGTGAAAGTGATGGGGCTCCCCTACATCCATGGTCCTGTGGGGTGCTGCATACTATGTTAGGTATGTAAAACGTGATGCAAATGATAGTTTATGCAAAACATGGTTTGCTGTTGCAGCTGGGTGCGGCACTACCACACTTGCTGTAATAGCACAGATCAGAACAGACACCAGATAGCATGTGATACATATAAAGATATACATTCTAGCACAATTGTACCACAAGCGACAGCATAGATTAATATATGTTCATATCCCACACATATAAAGTACTTAAGTAGCATTATTATATAAATAGAGTTTCTAATGGACTCTCAAACTCTCACCTAACGAAGACTACTCTAAACGGATATGAACATGACTAGCTGCAACAACCTCCATGGCGTCGAAAAAGTTGTTGACCCCTCTAATTTTCTCCCCTTTGGCATAAAGCACCAAAAAGAGAAGAAAAGAAGAAAGACCAACACTCACTCCTCATCCTGTTGAATCATGTCCCAATCAACATCATCCCCACCAGTAGCTCCACTAGCACCTGCAACGTCCTCCTCTCCACCATCATCATCGTCGTCGTCATTGGAGGAGGAAGAAGAAGACACCACCGCCCTCCTTGGCGATGAGTGGTTGAAGTTTGGCTCTCATGCCTGGCACTCCTCCTCATGGACTGCAAGGTGGTCCTCAAACTAGTGTGAGGATCAAGCTCTTGCTGCTCCTACTCCTCCTCCTCCTCATCGTCCTTTGAATCTATGTCAGATAGGCTAGGGAGGTCATCAACTTCGGCGGTGACTGAACTGGAGAAAGAGGTGGCAGCCCTGCACACTCTCTAGCCTCTCGGTTGGCTTCACTGTTCTCTAACTAGTACTGATATGCGGTCCTCATTGCATAGGTGCATGTGGTGAAGATGGCCTCGATCCACTTCCCAAAATTTTCCATCTTCTTTTCCCTGCGAGGCCTAGATCAGGATGACTCAGGCATGTCCTCAACTGATGGAGAGCATCTCCCTGCCCTGCTAGCACCTGTCCCTTGGGTATTCTCAATTTTGTAGACGGTGTGAAGACCATCTTTCTCAAATCTATGGCCAGCGACCCTCTCAATCATAAACATGAGATAGGGGGCGTAGGGTATCCCATTTCTCCCATCCTCCATGGCGTTCCTCAGCTCACGCCACATGAAGCAAGGGACATTAAACCAGTCACCTCCAGGAACAAATCTAGCAAGCACATTCTTGACATAGCCATTAAGATCAGAGGCTGCTCCATCCTTGGGATTGATAGTGTGCTAGATCAAATTATTCAGAATGTAATAATAGCTCTTTAGGCTACTGACTTTCCCATCTGCACTTCTCCTATCAATCCACATATAGGTAATATCATGGATCTCAACTCTAGCCTCATCATGAATATAAGTGAAGCCCTGCTCCTCCTCTCCAAAACCAAGGATTCAGCTGAAAGTCACAAAATCAACTCTATAATGCCATCCCTCAGTTATCCAGTGAATCTCATCAGTGTAGATTCTATAGAAGAAAGTGGCATGAAACTTGGCTAGCACTTCCTCATTCCAATTATATCTAAAACTCATAATATCAGTCATGCCAAATAACTCACAAGCCTTGATCACCTTATTGAATTCTGGCTCATTCTTTGTCTTCATCTCCTCCCAATCAACATACTACATCTTGACAACTTTGGATTTCTAGGAGTTGAAGTTCATGGATGCATAGAAGTTGGAATGAAACTCATTCCAAAACCTGTAGTCTATCTCCAAATCCTTTGGCTTCTCATAGGGATTGTTCTCATGTGCTTCCTCCACCATCTTCAACTTTCCCGCATAGTTGAGCACAGGATGAGCATGTTTGTCAATAGGATGCCTCATGACTACATCCTTAGAATACTCTCTGATGTAGCTCCTGTCAAACTCCTCAAGATGAGGTAGAGTATCTAGGCAAGTACCTAGAGGAATAGTGCGGCCAGCCCTCTCCAAGTTCTCCTCATCCTGGATCATCTTATCTCTCCTCCCCTGTCTCTGGCAACATCTCTGCCTGCTACACTACTGCTGCCCCCTGTGGTCCTACCACAACCATGACGAGGCATTTGCTTGTCCCAAGGCTCTGTCATCTTCCTCTTCGCTCTCCAGTCATCATCACCTCTGGAGGCCATCTTGGTTTTCATGGATTGAGGAGGAAAGAGATGAATTGGCTCTATCCACGAGCTAGGGCTACTACCGATGACAACGTAGAAGAATAGCAGCAGACCGTGGTAATGCCGGAGGTGGCAGCATGGATGGATAGAGCGGCAGCATCGCCTATGCACACGTGGAGGAGAAGGGCGGCGGCGACTGGGAGATAGGAGAGGAGAGGGTCACCTGGGGCTAGGTAAAATAGGTAGAAAAGATGGGCCCCCTTGTTAATAGCTGACATGGGCCAAATTTCCAGTTGAAATTCAAAGTGTGGCACTGCTATAGTCACACGCGGCACTGCTGCAGTGCAGCACTGTCGTAGGGCAAGCGTGGTACTACCGCACTCCCCAGTACAATAAATTTAGCTACTAACTAAATACCTCAATATATATAGGATTTGGACACATATCTCAAGCACACTATGATCAGCAACAAATAATCAATATAAACAATGATCATAACATACTTGTTTCTTATGATAAACATTTTAAGAACAATATTTGAACTTTTGCAATTTATTTCTCCTATCCATGCTAGTTCATCAATCAAGGTGTGCTATAGTTCAAACCATGTTATGAGAATCAAGAATATTTAGCTCACTACGCAAAGCACAAAACTTTGACTCATCAAGAGGCTTAGTGAAGATATCAGCTAGTTGTTTTTTGGTGCTCACATGACGAATTTTGATATCTCCTTTGGGTTCATGGTCTCTCAAGAAATGATGTTGGATGTCTATGTGCTTAGTTCTTGAGTGACTTATGGGATTGTTGGCTAAATTTATGGCACTTTCGTTGTCACACAAGAGTGGGATTTTAGTGAAGTGACATCCGAAATCTTGAAGGGTTTGTCTCATCCAAAGTAGTTGAGCACAACATGCACCAGTTGGAACATACTCGGCCTCGGCTGTGGAAAGGGCTACACAATTTTGCTTTTTAGAACTCCAAGACACTAGGGACCATCTAAGGAATTGTCATGTCCCCAAAGTGCTTTTTCGATCTACTTTGCAACCGGCATAATCAAAATCCGAATACCCAAGTAGATCAAACCTAGAGCCCTTAGGATATCACAAGGCAAGGTTAGGAGTGTGTACTAAATATCTCAAGATTCTCTTAATGGCCACTAAGTGACACTCTTTTGGATTAGCTTGAAATCTAGCACACATGCACACACTAAGCATAATATCAGGCCTAGATGCACACAAATAAAGTAGAGAGCTGATCATGGAGCGATATACCTTAGTATCCATGGCTTTCCCTTCATCATTAAGATCTAGATGTCCATTGGCTATCATGGGAGTTTTGATAGGCTTGGCATTCACCATGTCAAACTTCTTGAGCATATCATGGGTGTACTTTGTTTGGCTAATGAAAGTTCCATCCTTCACTTGCTTGGTTTGAAATCCAAGGAAGAACTTCAATTCACCCATCATGGATATCTCAAATCTCTTGTTCATGATCCTACTAAATTCCTCACACAAAAAATGATTAGTAGTACCAAATATTATGTCATTGACATATATTTGGCACACAAATATATCTTTGCTAACTTTGTGAGTGAAAAGGGTTGGATCGGCTTTGCGTATTTCAAAGCCTTCTTTAAGCAAGAATGCCTTAAGGCATTCATACCATGCTCTTGGTGCTTGCTTAAGCCCATAGAGCGCCTTTTGGAGTTTATAGACATGGTTGGGAAACTTGTGATCTTCAAAGCCCGATGGTTGCTCAACATAGACAAGTTCTTGAATAGGGCCATTGATAAATGCACTCTTCATATCCATTTGATATAGCTTGGAGTTGTGATGAGCGGCATAGGCTAGAAGCATTTGAATTTCTTCAAGTCTTGACACTAGTGCATAAGTTTCTTCAAAGTCCAAGCCCTCTACTTGAGTGAAACTTTGAGCAACCAACCTTGCCTTGTTCCTTGTCACCACTCCATTCTCATCTTGCTTGTTGCGAAAGACCCACTTGGTGTCAATGACATTGGTATTGTGTCGTTCCACCAAAGTACACACTTGGTTTCTTTCAAAGTTATTAAGGTCTTCTTGCATGGCTATCACCCGATCTGGGTCTCCAAGTGCTTGTTCTACCTTAAGAGGCTCCAAAGAGAAAACAAACGAGTAATATTGACAAAAGTTTGCTAAATGTGAATGAGTTGTTACCCCGTTTCGAAGACTCCCAAGGATGTTATCAACAGGATGATCCCGTTGTATTGTTTGCCTTAGCCTTGGATGCTCAATGGCCTCTTGTTCATCTTCTGGATCTTCATCATCATCTTGCTCAATATGGGCTATAGGTTTTGTCCATGAGCTATAGTCGAATCAGCTGCTACTGACTATGTAGGTGCAGCACTGCCACCCTCAAGTGCGGCACTGCCGTGCTCTGGAGTTGTAGCAGGTGTTGGCTGTAGTGTAGCATCAAGTATGTCAGCGGAAATAGGTACAGCAGCAACTTGAGGAACCTCCACTTTAGTGACTTCCTCTTCTTATGGTCTAATATCACCAATAGCCAATTGCTTGATTGCTTCACATGGTGGATCCTCCTTTCCTACAACACTTGAATCAAGTTTCTCCACTTGGGAGCCATTAGATTCATCAAATGTCACGTCTACCGCAATCTCAACTCTCCCAGAGGTTTTGTTGAAGACACGATAGGCATGCTCATTTGATCCATAACCAAGAAGAAAATCTTCATCAACTTTAGGTGTAAACTTAGAGGTTTTGGGTTTCTTGTTAGGTATGAAACATTTGCACCCAAAGACTCTAAAGTAAGACACCTCAGGCTTGTTGTCGGTTAGAAGCTCATTTGATGTTTGCTTCAACTTCTTGTGTAGGTAGAGGCTGTTGATGGCATGGCAAGCGGTGTTGATGGTGTCACACCAAAAGATGTCCGGTGTCTTGTACTCATCTAGCATTGTCCTTGCCATGTCAATGAGTGTACGGTTCTTTCTCTCTACTACACCATTTTGTTGAGGGGTGTATGGAGTTGAAAACTCATGCTTGATGCCCTCTTCATCAAGAAACTCCTCAACTAGAGTATTCTTGAATTCGGTCCCATTGTCGCTTCTCACTTTCTTAATGAGAAGACCGAACTCCTTTTGAGCTCTTATAACAAATATCTTCACCTTCTCTTGAACTTGGCACTTGTCATGCAAGAAAAATACCCAAGCGAAATGGGAATAGTCATCAACAATAACAAGACCATATTTGCTACCCCTGATACTTAGGTAGGCGACCGGTCTAAAGAGATCCATATTTATTAGCTCCAATGGTTGCTTGGTTGTCATGGTGCTCTTTGGTGGGTGAGGTGCTCCAACTTGCTTTCTGGCTTGACAAGCGCTACAAATCCTATCTTTCTCAAAGTGAACATTTGTTAGTCCAAAGATGTGTTCATCTTTTAGAAGTTTGGCCAAGTTCCTCATCCCAACATGGGCTAGTCGGCGATGCCAAAGCCAACCCATGCTAGATTTTGCCACTAAACAAGTTTCAAGCTTAGCTTTACTTTTGTTGAAATCAACTAAGTAAAGCTTGTTCTTTAATTGACCCATAAAGACAATAGAGGAATCCTCTCTTCTAAAGACTTCCACACCCTTATTCAAAAAGAGACAATTGTAGCCCATCTCATACAATTGAGAAACAGACAACAAATTGTAACTCAATGAATCAACATGTAATACATTTGTAATTGAATGCTCAAGGGTTATAGCAACTTTATCGAGACCAATCACATCCCCTTTGAATTGTCTCCAAAGACAATATTTTCATTTGAGTGCGTCACTGGGGAATATGATGAGAACATACTCCTTTCTCCGGTCATATGATTTGTACATCCACTATCAAGCACCCAACTTGATCCAGCGGAGGAGTATGCCTACAAAATAAGTTTAGTTGCTAGATTTAGGTCCCCAATTTGTCTTGGGGCCTTGCATGTTAGTCACAAGAATCTTAGGAACCCAAATAGAAGTATTCCTATATATGTTGGTTTCCTTTCCAACATATTTTGCAACCACTTTCTCACTGCTGTTGTTCTTCAAAACAAAGCATGATGTCAAGCTTTGTCGAAGTGTATAAGTCTTTGGTTGATAGGAATACTTATTCTTGGTGGCCCACAATGATTCCTTAGGCTTCTAGAAAACCTATTTCTACTGGTACACCTTCTTCTTAGGCTTAGTTTGATCAGGAACAGAATTGGTAGCCTTCCCATTTTTGTGGGGCATGGTACTGCCGTCCTTCACCGTGGCACTACCGCTCTGGGATGCTGCGCTACTACGGTCTATGCAAGCTGATCTATACCAATTTTGCCCTTTCTCTCAAACTACACACACTCAAAGCCATTCACTATCCTTCTTCCATTTGTCTTGGCTCCATTTATGTGGCCGAGCCCATGCTTGATTGAGGGATGCCTTCCTTGCTTGAATTGTGGCCCTTTTGATTCATCAACCTTCTTGTCATTTGATTGGGTCTCAACCATCCATCCTTTTCCAATGATTTCATTGAGCCTAACAATCTCCTTTCTCATAGCCTCCATGTTTGCAAGGTTAATGGAATAGGCATTCAAATCAAGATTAAAACATTTTCCACAACCTTGACTAGTGGAGGGAGTAGAGGTTTCATTTGCCTTAGGGAGACGTGAGTTGCTATCCCAGAGAATGCTATATTGCATCTCAAGTTCTTTATGCTTTTCATCCAAGTCACAATACTTTTTCTTGAGAGCTTTATTTGCTTTCTTTGCAATAGCATGGTCCTCTTGCTCTTTGGCCAAAGCCTTGCGCAAGGATTCTACCTTACTTCTCTCTAATGCAAGAGCTTCTTTGCTAGCAATGTAGAGATCCTCTTGTTGGATAAGAGTCTCTTCTCTAGATTCTAGCTCGGCTTGGACACTCTCTAAATCCTCCATTAGCTTAGAGATGAATAATTTAGTCTTTTCATCCAAATTTTTAGTTATCATGTTTATTTCTTCATCACTACATACATCATCACTAGAGGTATCACTAATATCACTACTAGAGATATCACTAGGAGGTGGAGGAGATTTGGCCTTTGATTTGGATTTTACCTTCTCACGCTTTGCCATAAGACAAATGTGAGGAGAGTAGTAGTCATCATTGGACATGTCATTGAAGAGCCTTGGTGTAGCGGATGACTTGTGAATAGCAATAGTTGCAACCTTCTTATCCTCTTCACTTGTGCTCGCTTTAGTTGAGTCCCATTCATGCCCAATGTGAGCCTCTCCCATGTTCTTCTTGCTTTTCCTACATTTGGCATTGTCCTCCTTTTTGTCCTTCTTGTATTTGTTGTCCTTGATCTCATATGGACACTTGGCAATGAAGTGATTGGTGCTTCCATAATTGTAGCATGTCCTCTTTTTCTTGTTTGGAAAGCTTCTCTTCACTACCTTGTAGCCTTGCTTCTTTAGCCCCTTGTGAAACCTCTTCATAAAGAGAGCAACATCATCAATCTTCTCAAATTGATCATCATCATTTTCACTTTCACTTGAAGATGATGTAGTCTCTACTCTTTCTTGAACTTGCCTGCTTGCTTTGGGCTTGCTAGTTGAAGCTTGTTGGTTGATCGTGGACTTGCTTGTAGAGCCTTGCTTGCTTGATTTGTTGGCCTTGAGAGCTACATCTTTGATCTTGATGCCCTCTAGCTTTTCTTGCAATTCTCCAAGTTTCTTCCTCTCATTTGCTTCTTCACTTTGCATGTCAAAGGTCAAGATCCTCCCAAGTACATCATTTGGTGTGAAGTACTCAAACTTCATCTTGTCTCTAATTAGAGTGACTACTTAAACATCCTCAATTTTCCTTGAAGGGAAAATCCACAGAATGAATTTTAATATGATAAACTAAGAACTGATTCCATCATATTATCATATTTCAGTCGATGTCACAGTCATACATCGTAAGATTACAAGAATACAAGATATTACATCACTAGGGAACACACCTATTACAGAGTTAATCTAGCGAAAGACTATCGAGTGAAGGCTTCTCCTTCATGGGTCATCATCAGAGTTGGCATAGTGTAGCATAGATTCCATCTCCGAACCAAACTTGAGCGTAGGCATGAGACCTCCTAATCCTTCTATAGTTAGCATCTCTGAGAAGCAGGAAATCTGCACACCGCCAGATGTGTGCAGGCCATGGTTAGCACCGATGAGCTTTAGTGGAAAAGATAAACAAGGGATCTGGCGATCCTAATATTTAGCTGTGGTTTGCATTCTTAGCGCATGAGAAGTAAATAACATTAGTAATATAATAATAATATCCAGTTTTTAACACATTCACCACCACACCATCCATATCCATCCACCAACCATCCATCCCAAACCATCCCCACACCACCACACCATATCTCATCTCACACACTTAGGTCAATAGGCCAACTCCCTCTCAGCCTTGTCTCAACGGCCCACAGCCCCCAAGGCTCACGACCGGAAAATACCCCAACCCTGGAGGGAGGAAAGAAGGACTCATCTCCTATCTAGTTTAAGCAAAACCCAGGAAAGGTCCATAGCCGACAAGTCGGCATATGTATCGATCGATCAACCAAACACTCTGTAGAGGTTTCACATACCCACAAGATTAGCCGTCCTTGGAGTCTAGAATCTCCTAGGAAGAATTCCGGTCGCTTGCTAGCCTAGAATGATGCCACCCTACCTCTCAGCCCTGGAACATCCCAAGTCTAGTCTGGGATGGCTGATACTGTGAGTCATAGATAGAGCCGGGGCCCTTCGGATGTCAAGAGCTGGGTCCACAAGGCCTCCTGAAGTCACAGAAGGGTGTGGGGGAAAACCGCGCACCTTGTAGCTCCTTGCATACGTTCGCCTAGCAGTAGTGGCATCGCTCTACCAAGTAGTCTGACCGTCCCGCACCATATAGGGCGAGTGGGATGTAAAGGATTCTTGGTGAATCTGAGTACTAGTAAGTCCTTAGGGATGACCAAGCCAGAATGTCTTCATGAGGGTTTCCATTTTATGTGCCACCACAGCACCTCTACCCTGGGCTTCTCCCATCACAGGTTCACACCCAAGGCCACCTCCAATTACCATTTACCCACCACAGGTATTCCATATCCAAGTGCCTAGGTAGCACCACATGGCAAGACTCGCCCTAGGCTCGTCGTTATTCTAGCTCGGTCGACATAACCCTCACTCTCCATGCACCCATGGCACACACACGCAACACGCTCATACACCATCGAGTCCGGCTTCCCAAGCCAAACCATTCCCAAGGGTTCACCACCAGCATCACATCCCCGATATAATGCGAAGTGGAGTTAATAATAAGTATAGTGGTGTAATATGCAAGCAAGCAGGCAAGTCAGCATATATAAGTGAGCGAATGCACAAAGCAGGGTGATGTGGTAGAGTGGGTTGCATCAGGGTGATAATGGCTCAGGTAGTAGCATGCATCAATATATTAGCAAATGGTTAAATATAAAGCGCTAGTAGTTCTAGATATTATGCAATGTCTAATAGGATTCTCTAAAAGAGGGTGCTGCCATGACACCTGTGATGTAGAGGTAGTAGTGGTACAATTCTCCATTCGTTGGTGTTCCATTAGCGGGGTCACCTCCTCCTGCGTTGACTCCATTCCACAGTCCTTGTCGTCGTCCACGTTCTCTTGGTCCGATCGTCAGCTACTCCGTGAAGCGACACGCAAGGCAAGAGAGCACTCCACACTCGAAAAGACGACAATACGTAGGAAAAATCCAATAACACCAGTGAGGCAATAAGAGATACACGGCTTAGCCCTCTCGGCGGTTGTCCGATTTCCTCGGGCCAAAGAATCACAAGTGGTGGTTTGCTAAGCACAAGCTTAAGTCATGGCCAAGCTAGTATGGCTTTAGGATAGATGGTTTAAGCCAAAGTTTATCCATAGCAACACCATGGCTCACGATCTTTCGATCCGGTGTCATTGAATTGACGGGGATTGGAAGTCGGGCCCCAAGAAGAAGAACGACGGGGTTCGACTCTTGTAACCTTATCCCGCAAGTCACAATTGGACACGAGTAGTAAACAAGAACGATTAACACTATTGTAACTTGGCTCCAATGTACTTCGGCTCATTCGCTATGGTAGAACGTGGTAGCGCAAAGAGATTGGACAGCAATGGGTTCTCTCGATCCACATGACATAATAACATCGGGAGCCGAGAAGAGAGTTGCTCAGCAAAACAAAAGAAGCAGGGGTTAGCTAGGCACATCCATGTCATGTTCTCAAACACATCTTCGGGAAAGATGGTTTTAGACGGCCGATCGGGTCGACATGCATGGGTCCGAGGTACAACATAGACTATAGCTTCGCTAACTAAAAAGAGATAGTCCGGTCTTTGATCCAATCGCCATGGACAAGGCAGGATCGAACAGAGCAGGCTAATAGGGAGAACGGAGGTCTGCTCCTTCCAACACACACGCCATGACAGAAGACAGGGCATCGGAAGGAGCGACTCACTAAAGAATACAAGTGTGCAAACCACTCATAGGGTACCTGTCGGTGTTTCGTACAGGCACCGGTAAGTAAATTTATAGTAATGCACGTTAGGCTCGGATGGTGCGCTAAAGGACACAAGATTTATACTGGTTCGGGCCGAATGTCCCTACGTCCAGTTTGTTGCTGCTCGTGTTATTAGCACCGTGAACGGTTCATAGTAGGGGGTACAAACAATCAAGAGAGGGACTGGTCCCAAGTCTCTGATGGAAGGGTCGAAAGGAGGTCAAGAGCTTGGTAGCCGCTTGACTATGTGTGTGTCACCTTGTTCTTTCGTTCCATCCTCTTTCTGGAGGAGGCGCATCCCCTTTTATAGATGAAGGGGATGGTTTTACAAGAGTCAGTGGCTTAGGATCCATGCTCTACCTAGCCTCCTTACCCATTCTGATGGGTGCGAAAGGAAGATAAGGGCCTACAATACTGTCGATGCTTCTGTAGAATATCAGGATGGTTACATAATAGTGCCCTGCGTAGGGCATGGGCTGGAGTACAGTGGTTTTGACTTATGAACCTCGCCCAGCCTTGCTCCGCATGCCTTCTGGCCCTATGAGTCTTTGTCGTAGGGACACGGAGTCGAGGTCGGAGTAGCGCTGTGGGCAAGGTCCTGCGATTTGGTGGACCCGAGGGGTCGGGAAGCGGGCGCCGCTCCCTTGGGTCCATAATGTGGTGACGGCATGTCCGTCATTTGTGGATATTACAAATCCTTTTCTGGAGTGTAGTGGTTGTCGTGTATCTTCATCGGGTCCCGTGTCCCAGAGCTGAAGGCGGCGCCTACAACTCTACAGGGCGAGGAGTACGTGCCTACAATACCTTTTGGGCTCTACGGCGCCCGGGAGGGTCTAAAGCACCTGTCCAGTCGTTCCCTGGCAATACCTTTCCTACCGGGGCGTAGGGTATGGTCCTTGAAGCCGTGGTTGACCCGAACGTCTTGTCTTGCACTGTACCTGTTAGCATGAGGGGACAGGAGAGAAGTTTATTAGGTAAGATAAAACCAGCCTTTAGATATCGATCGGGGCGAGGTTCGTCCTTGGTCGTCGGGCGAGGCGGAGTGTATTCCTTAGCCCTCGGGCGAGGCAGGGCTAGCCCAAAGGCGTCGGGCGAGACGGTGGCCAGCCCCTTGCCCTCGGGCGAGGCAGGGCTAGCCCAAAGGCGTCGGGTGAGACGGAGGCCATCCCTTTGCCCTCAGGGCCTTTTGCCCTCGGGCGAGGCGGTGTTGGTCCAGAGGCGTCGGGCGAGACGAAACCTAACTTTCGTCATTTAGGCAAGGAACGCAGCGGCGCCCTTGTCCGTCCAGAAGTTTTTAACGTTTGATGGTTATTGGTTCCGCCTTCCGGGGTATCCTGGTATTAGGTCCCCGACAGTAGCCCCCGAGCCTCTAGGTGATTCGGATAGAACCGCCTGGAGGGTGTTTTTCGATTTCGTCAGAGTCATTTCGCCATAGGGTGCGTGCGAGCGCACCCGTTGGGTGTAGCCCCCGAGCCTCTAGGTCATTCGGATAGAACCGCCACGGGGGGTGTATCGGACCCTTCGCGGGTAAGGCCGAAGGACTTGGTTTTTTCGTCAACTGGATATTTTTTCGAAGGGGTCATGGTATCCCGTTCGCGGGGATCCCATTCAGGGCTGACCTAACTGGGGCTTGACCATGGATCAAGATCCCAGTAATGCCTGCACCCTTGATTTTGGATTGTTTTGTGGACCCGCCCTTAGTTGGGCCGGCCGCCGAGCTTCTGGGCCCTAGGCGGGCCAAAATAGAAAAACTCTTTGTGACCTGCCTTCGCCAGGCGGGAAGGGAGTCCAGATTCGCCTGGAAGGCGAACTGTCCACCGTGATTCTTCATTGGGAAGGGATAGGGACTGCGGGCAAGTGTCCCGCGACGTGACGCGGCAGTGCGCGTGGCAGGCCCGGAGATCGAGGCGGACGGTTGCCCTTCTTGCGTCCGTCGTCCCTATAAAACCACGGGGTTCGCCCCCAAGGTTCCATATTTCGCTCCCTTGCCTTTGCGTCTTGAAACATCCGCCGCCAATCGCCCCAGCCTCCTGCGCCCACACCGCCACCGTCCGCCGACTTGTATCCGTGCTGCAGCCACCGTCAAGCTTGCGCCTGCCCCATAGCCGCCATCGGGCTCGCGCCCCCTTTTCTGCCCAATTGCTTTGATGGAGTTGTGGGGCAGATCTAGCATCACCCCACGGCGTTTGGAGGGCCTCATTCGCCGTGGCCTTCTTCGCCCGCTGTCCGCCGTTCAAGAGTGGTTGCTACCTGGCGACGAGGGTGAGCCGGTGCCGCCCGAAGGGTATGTTGTTTCTTTCGCCATCTTCCATGAGTGGGGATTTGCGGTACCCACGCATAGATTCCTTCGGGGGCTGCTGGATTATTAAGAGGTGGAGCTGCAGCATCTAACTCCCAATGGGGTTCAACATATGGCAGCGTTTGTTGCCCCGTGCGAGGGTTTCCTGGGTATCGATCCCCATTTTGATCTGTGGAGGTATTTTTTTACCATTAGTTTGTCGAAGAGGAAGATTGGGGGGAAAGATGTGAACGCGCCAATGGGATGTGCCAGCATTCATCTGCGCCATACCCGGTCGAGGGGTTACCCATACATGCGTCTGGCGACATCCAAAAAGGGATGTCACTCGTAGTGGTTTTATGTTAGGGATGATGTGAGCGCCACCCTACCAAGGTACACCGGACGCCTTATTGAAGAGGCTCCGGAGTCGTGGAGCTGGGGCGTCTAGTCCAAAGACAAGAAACACCTCTCTAACCTTTTTTCCGCCCTTCAAGCCCTGAAGGATCGGGGTGTGAAGGGGACGGGGATTATCGGCGCCTATCATGCGAGGAGGGTGGCGCCGCTGATAGCGCGCACGCTTCCCCTGTATCAGATGATGCCCGGAATGTCATTCGAGGGGATGGTGCTTGTTGACGAGGCACTCCCCTTTTCGGAAGTGGCGCAGCGCATTAAGGAGGCGACGGAGCCGATGAAGGACTCCAAAGGCAGCATCATTGACATTGTGTATCCGGTGCCTGGACATCCCCCAATGCGGCCAGAACCCGGGTTCCTCAAATTCATAAGTCCTCTTCTCCCGTGCTCTTTTCTTTTTCCTGAATCTCCATTTTTTAATACTTGCTTTTTGTGACGTTGGAACCAACCGAGGAGGCTAGTCTTCAAAGATAGTCCGGTTCCGCTGTCGAAGGACAAGGCCATGGCGGCAGCGAATCGACTCACGGCCGAGCGGGACAAGAAAGCAAGGGAGCAGATGAAGAGGGCGAAATGGCAGAAGCAGGAGGCCCAGGATCGGGGAGAGGACGTGAGCAGTGACGATGACGACGACGACGAGGAGGTAGCCATCGGCGTGGATTGGGACGTCCTGGAGGATGAGGACACACTAACAAGTGGCCGCCCGTCCGTGCAGGGGCCCTTTGCGTTTCACACGGAGGGGAGTGAGTCGGTGAAGTCGGCGGAGGCCGATGGGTCCGCCGCTTCGCACGGCGTGCTGGCCGAGGACCGATGGATGGAGGAAAGCGGGCCTGTCGCTGCTGACCCTGAGGTGATGGTGGGGAGCGGCTCTGGTGCCGTGCCCCACGAGGTGAGCCCCCCTGCCCCGGGGTAGGGGATAGGCTCGAAACGGCCCTGCCCAGATGAGTCGGGGCAGGGATCTAGGGATCCGCCCCCAAAATGCTTCCGCCGACCAAGGGCGTCAACGTGAGCTGCTGATTCCACTATTTTCATCCTTTTTTCATTTCTATTTTGATCTAATGGCTATTACCTTTGTGTAGGCTCTTGCGGATGGGTCACCCCCTAGGGATGGCGCCCAAAAAGAGTCTTGCCATTCAGGTGGGACAGATGGCGTCGCCTGGCGTCACCCCTGCTTCGGGTGGGAGTGGTGCCGATGTTGGATCTGCGTTGGCCAACCCGATGGCGTCTGTGGTGGCGCCCACGCCCATGGAGGTTACCGAGCAGGCGGCTTCCTCCATGGCGGACGTTGTACAGCCAGCCGAGGGCCGCATACCGCCGGTGGAGGTGGTCATGACCGCGCCAAGCCAGGATCAGCCGGGCGCGGCCGCGGTGGTGCTTGAGGACGCAATGCAGTCCACGCCACCAGGGGCCCAGGTGGATCCGCCCATGATGCTTGAAGCTGCCCAGGCGGAGGAGGGTCCGGTTGGAGGGTCCTTGAGCGTGGCAGTGGTTTCGCATAGGGTCAGGAGGGAGGCGCCTCCGGCCCCTTTGTCAGGAGGAAGCCGCTCTCCCGTGCGGAGGGAGCCGCCGCTCCAGTGGATGGCCGCTCAGGACCCGACGTCGGCTCTTTTCTCGCTCGATGATCATTCCGATAGCATGGACCGGGAGGGTCTTGACATCGGAATTTCGACCATGCTGGAGGCCCTGGACCAGGCCAGAGGAGCCCTACGTGAAATCGTTGTTCCTACTACCCAGGTATTCGCTTGATTTTCTTCTTTCTTCGCACGTTTTTGTGTTTTCGCATTTCTGATACCAGTCTTCTTCCTCTTCAGGCTCTTATTGCTCGTAGCCAGAATAAATCCTGATTCTTCACGAGCAGAAAGCGGAGTGGGATCGCCTCTCCGAGGAGGCCCGGCTGCGAGCAGACATGGCCGCACAGCTCGCTGCCGCCCAAGAGCGAGAGACCTAGGCGCGTCAGGACGTGGAGGAGGCCCACGGGATGTTCGAGGATTTGTCGGCGAGGTCCAAGCTGGATGGGGAGGAGATCGCCAGGCTAAAAAAGGAGCGAGACAGGCTGCTGGAGAGGAATACCACGGCTAATGAGAAGGCCGGCGAGGTCCTGAAGGAGCTGGAGATGGAGCGGGACCTCCGGCGGAAGGCCGAGAGTAGGGCCACGGCCCTTTAGCAGAAGGTGGATGAGGACATCAAGGTGGTCCGCTCTCTCCGGGCGGATCTTGATGACGCGGTAAGCCGAAGGTTGAGCGCCAAAAATGTCTCCGTCAAGCTAGAAAAAGAGGTTGCCCATGCACAAAGGGCACTTTAGGTTGAGAGCGATGAGCACGATCTGCTACAAGCTACGGTCGGGGTGGTCGTTGATGCCCTGAAGGTGGTGGAGCTGGTGGAGACCAGCCCGCTTGCGGCTCGTGCCGCAGGTATCACGGCTTGGGTGGGCTAGCTTGAGGAGAGTGCTTTTCACACCGGGATTACTCAGGCCTTCACCGTTGCTCATGCTCATTACGAGAAGGAGATCAACCTGAAGGTGATGAGCGAAGGTTTCCCGCCTACTTATGAGGATGATGAGCTGGAGGCGATTGAGAAGGTGGTGGCTCCCCTTGCGAAGAACATGGCGGATAGTCTGAAAGAAATGGTTCTCCCTTTGCGGGAGTAGTTAGTCGAATAATTTTGAGAACAACTTATATGTAATACGTGGACAAGTGTCGGTATTTTCGAGTCTGGATGCGGTTTCATAATTTTGCTTCGTAATTTTGTTTTGTTTGATCTTTTACGATCTTACCAATCCATTCCTCCGAATCTTGCCGCTGGTCTTGATGCGAGGAGATTGTTTGAAAAAAGGAAGGGAGGTAGCCATACCTTAACCAGCCCCCGAGTAAGGTCCGATCCCTTGCATTTGCTGGGGTCGGGTGTTACTGGAGACCAGAACGTTTGGATGGAATCCTAATCCGTCATTTTTGTGACAGGGTCGGCGAAGTCCTTGGATGGCATTGCAATATTCCCCGCCCTGTCTTCCAACAGAAATCCCCAAATGGGGACTCTATGGGCTCGGCAAGGTAGGGCCTTCGAACCTGTGTCCCTGTACTGAGCGGCTCGAGCCCCCGGGCCTTGTCAGGGTCTGATAGGAGTCGGCCGTAATTTGCGTGTTACCTCGTCCTCAATTTTCGCAATCGGAGGGGCTGAGTAAACGACACTTGCCTCGACGGCTTGAGTATCGTGCTCAATGAGCTCGCTAACGGGTACGTTCGTGTGGAATCCGGGTCCATCATTTGCTGATGGGGTCGGTAGAGCCATCTGGTGGCACTTCACAACTTCTTAACCCGCCTCCCGGCAGGTGCCCGAGCCATTCGATAGGCTCAGGCGGCCCGATGGCCTCTCCTCGATGGAGATTCTGTGGGTTTGGCTCGGGGTTAGAATCGAACGAGAAAAGGTTTGAGATGTCCCAGTCTGCTTCTGAGCGGGGTTGGGCAGGGCCGTTGGGGCTCGTCTCAGTTATTTCTCCCTAGCTCTGTTTGACACGAGGCGGCCTCGAGCCCCTTGTGGGCTGGCCTTCGAACCTCGGCCTGTTGTGGCTCATATCGAATGAGGCGACTGCCGTTTCGTGACGCGACACGAAGTATTGGGATGAAGTGATTTGCATATGCAATGTTTGAATGTGTAATTTTGAAACGAAAAAGCAAGATTACCATGGTGTCTGTAACACCTCGGGTGTTAGCCTTGCATAACTTGACTTGCATAGCATAAGCATGAGCATCAAGCATTCATAAATCATCATTTACAATTGAAACATTTGATCGGAACATATGAAACATTGCTGGTTATTTCGTGTTTCTTGGAATATATGCATATGATCATATGTAGATAAATGCTAGTGTGTAATGTTGGTCACTATAACACCTTAGCTACACTTAGATTAACAAAAGAAACATTGTTCATGAAGGCCGCATTTCATGATCAAGCACTTAAGTGATGTTTCATGTGATTACTTTCAATAGCTATATGAGTGACTACTACATGAAATGCTTAAATGACCTTGCAAATTGCTTTAACATGCTTAGAGTATCATCATGAACAACTTTGGTATTTAAGGTTAGGGCTAAATTGGTCATTTAGCCATAGTTTGAATGTGTATCATAATTTCAAAGTGACATGTTTGACTAAAGTTGAACTAGGTGTTAGGGACCTTGCATGGAGGAGTTCACTAAAGCAAAGTTGTAGTGTTTGACATAAGGAACAACTTTTATTTTTATGACATGGACTGATTTAGCTTCTAACATGCTTGAATGGGTCCCACAAAAACCAGCAAAATCCAGTTTTCAACACTTAACAAATTTTTCGAAGTATTTAATCAACTGGCCGACTGACAGCCAAGGTTGGGCACGAGATTACTCCGTCTGTGTTGCGATTTAGCACGAGGTGATTGAACAACAATTGAAGCTGGTACATAGGGCTATAGATTTCGTTTAGACGTCTTATGCTTTGGAGCGACGGATTAGCGGGAAAATCAGCGGCAAATCTCGTCGTCAGGCTCGGCCATCACGTTCTGACGAAACTGAATCGCGCGTTCAGTGGCCGACCGTTCACAGGCGCTGCCCGCCGCGTGGCGGCCGGTAATGGCCGTGCGCACCATCTGGAGGCCGCACGCCGGCGCTGGGCCCGCTCGTCAGGCATCGACGGCCAGCAAGCCACCAGGGACGCGCTTAAGTCGCCACTGAGCCGGCCTTTCGCTCCCACTCGCCTCCTCGCGCTCCTTTGCTCACTGCGCTCGCCATCGCCGTCGCAGCCGCCCCGTCGAGCTCGCCCGCATTCACCGCCACCCCAGCCTCCAATCGGCCGCACTCACAGCTCCGCCGCACCCTACCCCACCGTTCCCACCTTGCTGCGCCCACAGCCGCGCCATTGGTAAGCCGTGCTTCGCTTTGCGCCACGCGGGTGTGTCTCTGCCAGAGCTCCGCCATGGCCATCGTCATGGCCACGCCGTGGTAGTCCACCATTCCGCGTGATAGTTGGTGCGCTAGGACCGCCGTAGTACACCGGTGCTTGTCCGAGCCTGTGATCGAGTCACCGAGGTCGTCACCGGCGTTTGCCATTGTTCCGCCCCGCCGTGCCATCACAGCCGTCCGCCATGGTCGGCGGTGAAGTGCTTCGGTGCTCCTTCCATCCATGCGAAGGCCACCACCGGGTGCGGGTGATTGGGTAGACCACGTAGGTGTAGTCGCTACCGCCGGCGGGTTCACCGGCGACGAGCTAGGGCCGTGCCGCGTCGAACGCCACCGTCTCCCCTGTTTTCAGTCGATGACATGTGGGTCCGGCTGACCGGTGGGCCCCTGTTGCCAGTGACTAGTATTAGGAGGCTAGTTCATTCTTTTCAGATTTAAACCCTAATTTCAAGTGTTTTGTTATTTTTGTATATTTAGTTTGGTAGCTCCAAAAATTGTGAAATAAATTTTGTAGTGTTGCTTAGGAAGTGTAGTATTTAAGAAAAATATGTTCTTGGTTTCAACAGTAGAAATTTCAGGAGATTGAAATAGGGATTTCAAATGTGCTTTTGAATGCATTCAAATTTGTTTATTTTATATCTAGAGTTCCTGTCCTCCAAAAATTATGAAATTTTTGTGGTAGGCTATTCTTGTTATACATGAGCTTGGATAAAAATTTTAGGACCAGTGCATGTGTAGATCTATAGTTATAGATTTTTCTTTTATAAATAGTTAATCCTTGCATGAATTTTTATAAATTAATTATGAGTCCAAAATTCATGAAATTTGTTGGAGGTGATACTAGTACCATATGGATGTTAGGAAAAATAAGAAATCTATTGCTTGACACTTTTCAATAGGATTTTCCATTTATGCTATTTCAAGCCTTGCTTCCTTATCATTTTTGTATAGGATGTTCTACTTAGTAAAATGACATGAAATTTTTATAGTAGTCCTTTGATAGCATTAGTAAGGCTCTGTAAATTTTGAGAATTTATTAAGCACATCTGATATACATTTATTATTTAACCTAGATATCTAAATAAAATGATAAAGGCAATTTAATAAATGGTTTGGGCTTTGCCATTTTATTATCTTAACTATGTTTGGTATGCTTAAACTGTTGGTAGGTTCTAGGTTGTCAATTTGTGGATGATTACATAAAGTAGAGGTGCTATTACTTTATATTGCATGATAAATCATTTCCGGACTGATTCTAGAGTATGAGGAGTTACATGTTGAAACTGATGTAGACTGTAAAAATGGTTAATAACAAAGTTGTAGAAAATTTGATAAGCTTTCCAGAAAGTCCAGGATCACTAGATTTGGAATTGTAGAACTCCAGTTATGAGTGAAACAAGTGGATACTATTTATGGCATAGTCGATGCTTGTAGAAGTAGTTAAGTAGTAAGTAGAAGAGATATGCACCTACTCAAACAACGTGATGCACTTGTTAACATATATGCATTCATAATACTTATACCATATTCATGCATCTAGGATCGGAGGAAGAGATCACGTTGCTGGAATTCAAGAAGCAGAGGAAGGAACCCGCAGGAGGATCCGCAAGTCGCAGCTCGAAGGCGTGGGAGCGTAACCTCAAGAGCTTCCTGAGTGCCCCGACCACCGCCCTACTTCCTTTCTGCGAGGCAAGCCCGGAGCATTATAAGTCTCCCAAGAATTTACAAATGTTTAATTACGTACTTATGATTGATGCATTAGGTTATAAGAGTTGAATGAAACCACTTGATGCATGTACATTCCTTGTCCGTAAATTACACCTTTAACCGGTATAGGTCCAGGATCGAATATATGCTTAGCCATGCTTAGACCGGTAGAAGTCGGGTGATTTCTGTCACCGCGAGATATAGGTGGATACCGAGCACGATTGGTCATAATTGTCATTGTGGAAAAGAACCATGGTTAATGTAAATGGAGACCCAAGGGATATCGATAGAAAAGCAACAAGGCATGGAGGTCTTGGGTGTGGATCTATCCCCGTCTCGTGTCGATCAAGGACCGCACTGCGTTGTTGGAACTTCCGACAAGATTGAACGCATGCCTCTCACTTAGCTGGCCGGATAATTCGCTCCGACCGCTGAAGCCGAGTAATTCAACTCGTGCCGGGAACCGCTCACAGCGCGCCTTCCGGGAACGATCGGTGAGCCCAAGGGCGAGGCTTGGCTCGAGCATCCCGGCATCTGGTGTTCCAGTTGTGCGGCGCAAAGATCTGAACCCGCGCTAAATGTGTACCGGAGTTGTACCAAAGGTGACCTAAGACTATCGTGAATTTTGGTAGATCTGGGTTTGTGTTAGGAATAAATTCGGTGGTGAAAATCGATTTGAATCGCCGTCTCTCCCGGATAGTGAGAAACTTGGCTAGCTCCAACATCGTAGTAACTGTATTATGGAACATGATGGTTCGGATGAAAATGGAATTGCAATCCCTGCTATGGTTACTATTGTATGATTCTAAATAATATACCACATGTTTGGCACATCTAGAAATGGATAGTTATAATTAACTTGATAAAGGAATCCCAAGGGTACAAAGATTAATTGCCTTTTTGCAAAAATGTTGTCAAGTTACGTCCACTTATACAGCCTTGCATAATCCTTGGAGTCATTTTATTTACGGTTCATGACGGGTAAGTCTAGTGAGTACCTTCTCGCACTCGTGGTTTATTTTCCCATTGTTGCAGATGGCACTTGTGTATCATGGTTATTGCAAGAGTTGCTTCTATCCCATTGTGGATGAGGAGTAAGCCTTGGGCGTGCTTCCTTAGTAATTCCTATCTTTGCTTTTGTGGATCGTGATCCGGCCTCGGCATCGTATCAAACTACGTTGGAAACTTATCTTCAAACTTATTTGCTTCCGCTTTAATTATCAAACTTGGTTTGTAATAACTTTCTATTCGTGACTGATGATGAAAAGTATCCGTGAACTTTATGTAATATGTGGCATGTATGTTGAATCTCGTACGATCTTGGTTGTTGTAAATCGTTTATCGAGACCCGTCGTGGTACTCGACGGACTACCGGGGTTTATATGGGTTCAAGTATGACAAAGTGCAACCGCTATGGATTGCCATTATACTTGTATTCTTATAAATTGGTCTGCTCATGGGTGGCATCGAGCAAGATTCAACGTTAATTGTCACAAGTGTATTTAAAACAAAAGTTTTTGTTTTCCGAAAACCCTTCTCTAGCAACTAATAGTTATATAATAGGTATTTGAAATCTAAAGTGTGCCAATGATCACTTTCCTTACGCCCAAATTAAGGACTATTAGGTGGCTATTTAAGTACTAACATGGGGTTTTTACTTGTCGTCCATACGGGCGTGCTATTATATGGATGCCATTCACTTGAATGGTAATGTATGGATCAAATGCCTCTACGCCAAGGTAAGATGAGTATATGACCGCAAGATGTGAGCGTTGGTCGGGAAGAGTTAGCTTTAGTACGGCTATGTATACATGCTGCATGCATGTGTATATGGTACGTATTTAATTGTGGGTTTAAATTCTTGTCGGGTAGATTGATATGGAAATATATGTATGGGTATACATATATGGAAGTATTTACAATTACATTCTCGCATATTCATTATGGGTTTAGGGCTGAAATGAAATTTTATGCAGGTACACTAACAACGTAAACGTGTAGCTCGATTAGTTACGCTATTTATGAGAGAACGTATGTATGCCACCGTGTTCACCGTTAGAAACAAATTTTTCCTAAGTTTGTGAGGACGACGGCAGTGCGAGCATGCATCATGTTAAAATACCATTCACATAATTATATTGTTCCTCCCCTTATAAAGATTCTTACTCGCTGTTGTAACTCTTATCCATTATGGCATTGTCTCACCAAGGGGTGCATGTTAATGGTGCAGATGGCACGCACAAAGCAGACCGCTCGCAAGTCCACCGGAGGCAGGAGCTCCCCGCCGTCGGCTTGCTCCACGAACCGGCCAACGCCACACGTTCCTTGGAGAGTTTGGGATGCCTACACTCTTGTGGAGAGTACTTATTATGTAGGCTATCCTGATGGAATGGAACCCCGCTACTTCTGGGCGAATGAGCAGTTGGGAGAAGGTCTCTTAATTCTTTGTGAGGCCGTTGTTCATCCCCGAGGTGACGATTCGAGTGGACAGTGGTGTTATGAGTCAACTGGTAGGACTGGCAAGAAGCGACTAGCGGTGGCAGCCTTTGGGATCCCGAGAGACATCATGGGCGTTTTCCTCAGAGGCGGCAGCCGCTTTGGTTGAGTCTTTCCAAGAGGTAACCCCTCCACTGACTCATGGCAGCAGACAAGAGGAAAATCTTTGGAGATTGGTGCTGCGGAGAGGCAGAACAGTGATAACCCTTCCATGAGCGCTATGTTCGCAATGATGAGAGTGTTGGATGGAGTTGAAGGTAGCCTCAGACGTGTGTCTGGTGCTCTTGGTCATGCCCGCGAGGACCGACGTCAGCTTCAGAGGGAGCACGACGCCGAGATTGAAAGGCTCACTGAAGAGATGACTCGGTTAACTCACCAGCGAAATGCAGCTTGGACAAGGGAAAATGTCCTAAGAGCTCGACAGTTTGAGCTAGGACAGCAGCTGGCCAATGCGGAAGAATACAATGATAATCTGCATGAAGAGGTTCATCTTCTGAACAATCAGCTCCACCCTTATGTTCCACCCGGAGCCGCAGAAATGGATCTAGAAGGGTACGAGGAAGGAGAAGAAGAAGTGGAGCTCAAGAAGAAGTAGAACCCGAGGAAGGAGATGATCTTAATGTCTCGACCTCGATAGTGATCATAATGAGGATTAGATCGCTTAGCACTTAGTGGAAGGACTCATGTATCACCTTTATTTATGTAATGGACCTGTAGTTTGAAATTGGCATTAGTAACCAGACTATCATGTAATGTCAATCGCATGTTGGGATGAACACCAATGCAATTCCGTTCCTTGTTGGTAATCACGATTTAACTTTGCATACGTTATGAGCGCGATAAGTGGTCAAATTGGGGATGCCATGTTGCGAGAATGAATTGTTATGCCTCTGTTTTTATTGTGAATTTGAGAATTTCTCCAGTAATTCCAGTCTGGCATGATTATGATTCATCTGCAATCTCTTGACATCAACCAATAATCGCTTATTGTTGCAACTTCGCAGATGACGCGCACCCGTGCTGGAGCTGGTAGCAGTCACGATGGCAATGGTGATGACTTACCACCACCACCGCCGCCGTCTGCTCAGGAGTTCTTTGCTCAGTTCTTGGGGAGCCAAAGGACAATGGAAGAAGCTTTGCGCCTTTATCGCAAAAAAACACCGTCGTGGGCCACCCACAAAGAACCGGGGCCGAGCCAAATCAGCACAAGACATTCAAGGAGTTTCGGACACGAAGCCTCCAATCTTCAAGGTGGCTAAGGAACCACTGCAGGCCGATGAGTGGCTGAATACCATTGAGCGAAATTTCGTTTGCTAAGGGTCACGGAGCATCCGAAAGCGAGTATGCTTCTCACCAATTGCAAGGACCAGTGCAGGATCTGGTGGACACACTTCTGTCGTCTCTCGTCGCTAATGCACGAGTGACTGGGAACAATTCAAGCTGGCTTTTAGGGACATCATATTCCCCGGGCTTGATGCGCATGAAAGCAAATTAATTTATGAGGCTCACTCAGGAACAAAGTCACTCCACAGTAGTATATGCACGCATTCAACAACTTGTCAAGATATGCTCCGGTTTTGTGGATACTTGAAGAGAAAAAGATTGAGAGTTTCAAGCGAGGGTTGGGTACCAAGTTAATGAAGACGATGGCAAACCCCGATGTGCCCACGTACAATGAATTCATTAGTGATGCCTTGACCCAAGAAAATCACAACAACATGCATGCAGTTGCTAAAGGTCATAAGAGGGCCTATGAGGCCGGTGCATCCGGATCTTTCCAATGAAAAGCGCCTATCACAGCTAGGCCACAATTCCGTCCCACTGCACCCAAGTTCAGGCCTCCACCACCGAAAAGCTCGAGAATAACAGCCACGAAACCGTTCCGTATATGCGTTCACTATTGCCTTACCAAAAGGAAATGGTAATCGGGACAGCTCCTCCACAGATTTGAAGTAATCAACCATGTTTCAACCGCAACCAATCGGGTCATTGGTCCAAGGAGTGCCCCACCCCAAGAGGAATGGCAACCCAAATCAGAACAATCAGAGGCGGTGAATGCGTGGCACGTCAAGGACAAGTGCATTACATCATTGTGGAGGAAGTGCCCACGGAGAAGTTGTCACGGCTGGTATGTTTCTTGTCAACAAGCATCCCATTGTTGTTTTATATTTGATTCGGGAGCTTCTCATTCATTTATGAGTCAAGCATTTGCATCTAGACATGGTCAAGAAATAATTGAAGTAAACAAAGGGGTTTTAACATAAGTTCAAAGGGGGTACCGTTATTACCAAAAGATAGTCAAAATGTACTCATCGTGATACAAGGGAGGAGTACACCACAGATTTGATAATATTGCGGGGTTGTCAATAAGTGTAATCTTAGGCATGAATTGGATGAAGTATCATGGTGCTCTTATTGACACTAGCACCGCACTATTATGTTGAGAGAACCCACGGGAGGGAATGCTTTTCTAGTTCCACTCTCCCGCGATTTGAACCCCAACATTTAGCTTTGTGCTATCCAAACCACCACAATATGTGATATCCCAGTGGTTTGTGAGTTTCCGGATGTATTTCCAGAGGAATTACCAGGTCTACCACCGGATAGGGACGTGGAATTTAAGATCGAATTAGTGCCAGGTACCGCACCCATATCCAGAAGGCCATATAGAATGCCACCCAATGAGTTAGCAGAACTTAAGGTTCAATTACAAGATCTATTGGACAAAGGTCTTATCCAACCTAGCTCATCTCCGTGGGGATGTCCAGCATTGTTCGTGAAAAAGAAGGATAAGTCACTAAGGATGTGTGTAGATTACAGACCACTCAATGCTGTGACCATCAAGAACAAATATCCGTTACCCCGCATCGACATCTTGTTCGATCAGCTAGCAAAGGCAAAAGTATTCTCTAAAATTGACTTAAGATCAGGTTACCATCAGATAAAGATCAGACCGGAGGATATACCCAAAACTGCTTTCTCTACTAGGTACGGCTTATACGAGTATTTGGTTATGTCTTTTGGACTAACGAATGCTCCAGCCTATTTCATGTACCTAATGAACTCGGTATTCATGCCCGAACTGGATAAGTTCGTGGTCGTGTTTATCGATGATATATTGATTTATTCAGAAAATGAGACCGATCATCAGGAGCATTTGAGGATTGTCCTATCCAGACTGAGGGAGCATAAGCTATATGCCAAGTTTAGTAAATGTGAATTTTGGATGAGCAAAGTACCTTTCTTAGGTCACATTTTATCAAGAGATGGAATCTCAGTAGACCCATCAAAAGTACAAGAGGTCATGGATTGGAAAGCCCCAACTTCGGTTCATGAAGTTCGGAGTTTTCTAGGGTTAGCAGGATACTATCGTCGGTTTATTCCAGATTTTTCAAAGATAGCTAAGCCTATGACCAGACTACTTCAGAAAGATGAGAAGTACAAATGGACACCAGAATGTGAAACAGCTTTTCACACCCTCAGAACTTTGTTGACTACAGCACCTGTGTTAGCACAACCAAACATTGAAAAGCCTTTTGATGTATTTTGTGATGCATCAGGAATAGGTTTGGGATGTGTGCTTATGCAAGAAGGGAGAGTAATTGCATATGCCTCCCGGCAATTGAGAAAACATGAAGTCAACTACCTTACACATGATTTGGAACTTGCAGCCGTTGTCCATGCACTAAAGATATGGAGACATTACTTGTTGGGCAATGTATGTCATATTTTTACTGACCACAAAAGTCTCAAGTATATCTTTACCCAGCCAGAGCTGAACATGAGACAACGAAGATGGTTAGAATTGATTAAGGACTACAATTTAGAAGTGCATTACCATCCGGGTAAAGCAAATGTAGTAGCCGATGCACTTAGTCGGAAGTCCCATTGTAACACTGTGGAAGCATTGCTGGAAGATGGATTCAACTTGTTACATCCTGCTGTACTACACAATATCACAATCAGTTGTTCACTTGAGGGCAAAATCATAGAGTTACAGCAGACAGATGTGGGAATAAGTCACATCAAGAGAAAAATGCAAGAGCAAGAAACCAAACATTTTAGATTGGACGAAAGAGGTGTATTATGGTTCGAGGACCGACTAGTGGTACCAAAAGACCGTGAGCTAAGGAGTCAAATTTTAGAAGAAGCTCACTCATCAAAATTGTCTATCCATCCGGGTAGTAGTAAAATGTATCAAGATTTAAGAACCCGTTTTTGGTGGACTAAGATGAAGAAAGAGATCGCAGCCTACGTTGCTAGGTGTGATAACTGCAGTAGAGTAAAAGCTGTCCATATGAAAACCGCTGGATTACTTCAGCCATTGCCTATTCCAGGATGGAAATGGGAGGAAATCAGCATGGACTTTATCACAGGCCTTCCAACAACGCCCCAAGGTCACGATTCAATCTGGGTCATTATTGATCGTCTCACCAAGTCCGCACATTTTGTACCAGTTCACACAACCTATCACGCGGGTAAATACTCTGAGTTATATGTTTCCCAGATCGTGAAATTGCATGGAGTACCCAGGACCATAATCTCAGATAGAGGACCACAGTTCATAGCTCGTTTCTGGGAGCACTTACACCAAGCTTTGGGAACCAAGCTAATCAGAAGTTCAGCTTATCATCCTCAAACTTCAGGACAGACAGAGCGAGTGAACCAAATCCTAGAAGATTTACTTAGGGCTTGTGTTATATCTTCAAAAGGTTCATGGGAGAAATGGTTACCTTTAGCTGAATTCTCCTATAACAACAGTTATCAAGCGAGTATCAAAATGGCTCCATTTGAAGCCTTGTATGGCAGAAAGTGCAGAACTCCATTGAATTGGATTGAGCCCGGTGAAAGGAGATATTTTGGTATTGATTTTGTCAATGAAGCCGAAGAACAAGTACGTATCATCCAACAACACATGAAGGCAGCTCAATCAAGACAGAAAAGTTATGCCGATAGAAGAAGAAGACCACTAACTTTTGAAGTAGGTGACTATGTGTACTTGAGAGTATCACCCATGAAAGGCGTGAAAAGATTTGGGATGAAAAGAAGCTTTCACCAAGATATGTAGGGCCATACAAAATTTTGGAACTAAAAAGGAAGGTTGCATATAAGTTACAACTTCCACCGAGAGAGAAGAGTGCAATCTTTGATGTGTTCCATGTTTCGCAGACTAAAGAAATGTCTTGAGTACCGGAAGAAGCTATTGCACCCACCAACGCAGCTTCAATCGGATTTGACCTATGAAGAAAAACCAATTCGGGTATTAGAAGAGATGGAGAGAGTGACAAGGAGTAAGATTATCAAGTTCTATAAGGTGGTGTGGAACAATCATAGTGAACAAGATGCTACATGGGAAAGAGAAGATTATCTGCAAGAAGTTTATCCCGCCTTTTTCCAAGAATGGTAGGTCTTGCAAATCTCGGGACGAGATTTTTATAAGGGGGAGGGGCTGTAACACCTCGGGTGTTAGCCTTGCATAACTTGACTTGCATAGCATAAGCATGAGCATCAAGCATTCATAAATCATCATTTACAATTGAAACATTTGATCGGAACATATGAAACATTGCTGGTTATTTCGTGTTTCTTGGAATATATGCATATGATCATATGTAGATAAATGCTAGTGTGTAATGTTGGTCACTATAACACCTTAGCTACACTTAGATTAACAAAAGAAACATTGTTCATGAAGGCCGCATTTCATGATCAAGCACTTAAGTGATGTTTCATGTGATTACTTTCAATAGCTATATGAGTGACTACTACATGAAATGCTTAAATGACCTTGCAAATTGCTTTAACATGCTTAGAGTATCATCATGAACAACTTTGGTATTTAAGGTTAGGGCTAAATTGGTCATTTAGCCATAGTTTGAATGTGTATCATAATTTCAAAGTGACATGTTTGACTAAAGTTGAACTAGGTGTTAGGGACCTTGCATGGAGGAGTTCACTAAAGCAAAGTTGTAGTGTTTGACATAAGGAACAACTTTTATTTTTATGACATGGACTGATTTAGCTTCTAACATGCTTGAATGGGTCCCACAAAAACCAGCAAAATCCAGTTTTCAACACTTAACAAATTTTTCGAAGTATTTAATCAACTGGCCGACTGACCAAGGTTGGGCACGAGATTACTCCGTCTATGTTGCGATTTAGCACGAGGTGATTGAACAACAATTGAAGCTGGTACATAGGGCTATAGATTTCATTTAGACGTCTTATGCTTTGGAGCGACGGATTAGCGGGAAAATCAGCGGCAAATCTCGTCGTCAGGCTCGGCCATCACGTTCTGACGAAACTGAATCACGCGTTCAGTGGCCGACCGTTCACAGGCGCTGCCCGCCGCGTGGTGGCCGGTAATGGCGCGCGCACCATCTGGAGGCCGCACGCCGGCGCTGGGCCCGCTCGTCAGGCATCGACGGCCAGCAAGCCACCAGGGACGCGCTTAAGTCGCCACTGAGCCGGCCTTTCGCTCCCACTCGCCTCCTCGCGCTCCTTTGCTCACTGCGCTCGCCATCGCCGTCGCAGCCGCCCCGTCGAGCTCGCCCGCATTCACCGCCACCCCAGCCTCCAATCGGCCGCACTCACAGCTCCGCCGCACCCTACTCCACCGTTCCCACCTTGCTGCGCGCCCAGCGCGCCATTGGTAAGCCGTAGCCGCTTACTGCGCCACGCTGGTGTGTCTCGCCAGACTCCGCCATGGCCATCGCCATGGCCACGCCGTGGTAGTCCACCATTCCGCGTGATAGTTGGTGCGCTAGGACCGCCGTAGTACACCGGTGCTTGTCCGAGCCTGTGATCGAGTCACCGAGGTCGCCACCGGCATTTGCCATTGTTCCGCCGCGCCGTGCCATCACGGCCGTCCGCCATGGTCGGCGGTGAAGTGCTTCGTGCTCCTTCCATCCATGCGAAGGCCACCACCCAAAGGTGCGGGTGATTGGGTAGACCACGAGGTGTAGTCGCTACCGCCGGCGGGTTCACCCATGACGAGCTAGGGCCGTGCTTGCGTCGAACGCCACCGTCTCCCCTGTTTTCAGTCGATGACATGTGGGTCCGGCTGACCGGTGGGCCCCTGCTGCCAAGTGACTAGTATTAGGAGGCTAGTTCATTCTTTTGATTTAAACCCTAATTTCAAGTGTTTTGTTATTTTTGTATATTTAGTTTGGTAGCTCCAAAAATTGTGAAATAAATTTTGTAGTGTTGCTTAGGAAGTGTAGTATTTAAGAAAAATATGTTCTTGGTTTCAACAGTAGAAATTTCAGGAGATTGAAATAGGGATTTCAAATGTGCTTTTGAATGCATTCAAATTTGTTTATTTTATATCTAGAGTTCCTGTCCTCCAAAAATTATGAAATTTTTGTGGTAGGCTATTCTTGTTATACATGAGCTTGGATAAAAATTTTAGGACCAGTGCATGTGTAGATCTATAGTTATAGATTTTTCTTTTATAAATAGTTAATCCTTGCATGAATTTTTATAAATTAATTATGAGTCCAAAATTCATGAAATTTGTTGGAGGTGATACTAGTACCATATGGATGTTAGGAAAAATAAGAAATCTATTGCTTGACACTTTTCAATAGGATTTTCCATTTATGCTATTTCAAGCCTTGCTTCCTTATCATTTTGTATAGGATGTTCTACTTAGTAAAATGACATGGAAATTTTTATAGTAGTCCTTTGATAGCATTAGTAAGGCTCTGTAAATTTTTGAGAATTTATTAAGCACATCTGATATACATTTATTATTTAACCTAGATATCTAAATAAAATGATAAAGGCAATTTAATAAATGGTTTGGGCTTTGCCATTTTATTATCTTAACTATGTTTGGTATGCTTAAACTGTTGGTAGGTTCTAGGTTGTCAATTTGTGGATGATTACATAAAGTAGAGGTGCTATTACTTTATATTGCATGATAAATCATTTCCGGACTGATTCTAGAGTATGAGGAGTTACATGTTGAAACTGATGTAGACTGTAAAAATGGTTAATAACAAAGTTGTAGAAAATTTGATAAGCTTTCCAGAAAGTCCAGGATCACTAGATTTGGAATTGTAGAACTCCAGTTATGAGTGAAACAAGTGGATACTATTTATGGCATAGTCGATGCTTGTAGAAGTAGTTAAGTAGTAAGCGAGAAGAGATATGCACCTACTCAAACAACGTGATGCACTTGTTAACATATATGCATTCATAATACTTATACCATATTCATGCATCTAGGATCGGAGGAAGAGATCACGTTGCTGGAATTCGAAGAAGCAGAGGAAGGGAACCCGCAGGAGGATCCGCAAGCCGCAGCTCCCGAAGGCGTGGAGCAGAACCCTGAAGAGCTTCCGGAGTGCCCTGACCACCGTCCTACTTCCTTTCTGCGAGGCAAGCCCCGGAGCATTATAAGTCTCCCAGTAATTTACAAATGTTTAATTACGTACTTATGATTGATGCATTAGGTTATAAGAGTTGAATGAAACCACTTGATGCATGTACATTCCTTGTCCAGAAATTACACCTTTAACCGGTATAGGTCCAGGATCGAATATATGCTTAGCCATGCTTAGACCGGTAGAAGTCGGGTGATTTCCTGTCACCTGCGAGATATAGGTGGATACCGGAGCACGATTGGTCATAATTGTCATTGTGGAAAAGAACCATGGTTAATGTAAATGGAGACCGGGCGGGATATCGATAGAAAAGCAACAAGGCATGGAGGTCTTGGGTGTGGATCTATCCCCGTCTCAGGTCGATCAAGGACCGCACGTTGTTGGAACTCCGACAAGATTGAACGCATGCCTCTCACTTAGCTGGCCGGATAATTCGTTCCGACCGCGAAGCCGAGTAATTCAACTCGGCCGGAACCGTTACATTGTGCGCTCCCTTCCGGGAACGATCGATCGAGCCAAGGGCGGGCTTGGCTCGAGCATCCCGGCATCTGGTGTTCCAGTTGTGCGGCAAAGATCTGAACCCGCGAAATGTGTGTACCGGAGTTGTACCAAAGGTGACCTAAGACTATCGTGTATTTGGTAGATCTGGGTTTGTGTTAGGAATAAATTCCCGGTGGTGAAAATCGATTGAATCGCCGTCTCTCCCGGATAGTGAGAAACTTGGCTAGCTCCAACATCGTAGTAACTGTATTATGGAACATGATGGTTCGGATGAAAATGGAATTGCAATCCCTGCTATGGTTACTATTGTATGATTCTAAATAATATACCACATGTTTGGCACATCTAGAAATGGATAGTTATAATTAACTTGATAAAGGAATCCCAAGGGTACAAAGATTAATTGCCTTTTTGCAAAAATGTTGTCAAGTTACGTCCACTTATACAGCCTTGCATAATCCTTGGAGTCATTTTATTTCTGGTTCATGACGGGTAAGTCTAGCTGAGTACCTTCTCGTACTCAGGGTTTATTTTCCCATTGTTGCAGATGGCACTGTGTATCATGGTTATTGCAAGAGTTGCTTCTATCCCGCTATGGATGAGGAGTAAGCCTTGGGCAGGCTTCCTTAGTAATTCCTATCTTTGCTTTTGTGGATCGTGATCTGGCCTGGCACTGTATCAAACTACGTTGGAAACTTATCTTCAAACTTATTTGCTTCCGCTTTAATTATCAAACTTGGTTTGTAATAACTTTCTATTCGCACTCTGATGATGAAAAGTATCTGTGAACTTTATGTAATATGTGGCATGTATGTTGAATCCTGTACGATCTTGGTTGTTGTAAATCGTTTATCGAGACCCGTCGTGGTACTCGACGGACTACCGGGTTTATATGGGTTCAAGTATGACAGTGCAACCGCTTGCGGATTGCCATTATACTTGTATTCTTATAAATTGGTCGGTTCTGCGACAGTGTCATGAGTGATGGGAAGCTCCTACTAGATGTGTCCGCACAGGGTTCGGATCCTGATGTTTGTGACGAGGTTGGAGTAACCTGCATAAGAATCGCTATTCCTTGTTTTCATATTTCGGTGGCGATCCGAGCCGTTCAATTAACTTGGGCAACCTGACAGCTTCTCCTTTGGGGGAGATTCTATAGGCGAACCCCTCCGAATCCTTCTTGAGAAGGCAGACATCGAAACTGGAGATGCGGGGGGCGTTGAGTGTGATTTTTCTGGTGAACAAAAACATCGTAGCTACCAGAGCGTAGGGTCTGCTAGTTCGTCCGGTCTTACTCAAAGTTTTATGCCCGTTTTTTGCGCCTCTGGTTTCAAGAGTACGGAGGGGTCGGGTGAGGAGGATATCTAGACTAGTAGACACGCTCGGCATCCCCCGAGTCATGCTCGTGTCCCCGCTGTTCGACGGGGTCGGAAGCTTGGTAAAGAATTTTAACGCGTAAAGTAAGAAGGCAGAGATGCTTATCTTTCTTTGGACATTCGTTCGTCGTTTGCTCCAGTTCACAGAGATCCTATCGTTGGATCATTCCGTGGTCCGGCATGGGGAGGCGAAGGGTCGTCTGCCCACGTGGGCGCCTTAATTACCGTGTCCAGAGTGGGTTAGTGGCGGGCCATACCAAGGCAGTGTCCAGTTTGACCGGGGGGGACGCCTCGTCGACCGGGGCATGTCCCGTCAGTTTCGGCGCGTCCCCTCAGGTGTCTATCAGCATTGATTCCGTATTTAAGGAGGGGAAGGGAGAGGGTTTTTCGTCCCACCTTTCACCTTTCCTTAGCTGCGGTGCCTCCTCTTTAAATAGGGAGGGGAAGGAGAGTTCTCATCGCACCTCTTCTTCTGCCTCTGGGCCACTACCTCTCCTTCTTCCTTTCCGCCGAATGCATTCGTGCGTTGCGGCGGTTCCTGAGTGAGGAAGGGTAATGCCAGAGGGAGAGAGAGAAAAACTCACCGATCCGCTCCTAGTTCCGGAGCGTGATGTCGAGCTAGAGGTCATCCAACGTAGATGAGGTGGTGCGGGCCGCCTTCGCCGGGAAGAGCTTGATGTTGCCGAAAGAGGAGTACTAGAGGGTGCTGAGTGTCGTCAACCTCATCGTCATTCATCGCGACCTCCCCACGGTGGGAGGCGCCTTCTATTCAGGCACCGTTGTCAGGGTTGCGGTTGATGACGATGGCGTAGTCCCCGGATGCCCCGGCGGATGGGTACCACAGTCGTCGGCGTGGTGCTCGTCGTCGTAGATGGCGGCGCCTTCGAAGGTCTTACGGAGCGGTAGGGCGTCGCCGATGGGGGGCGTGATGCAGTGGCCGTAGTAGATGAATTGGCCCGTGTACATGTCCTCGGTGGCGACGAAGAGCTCCTTCTGGTGCTTGTGCCTGAAGAGGTTGGCACTACGACCGTGGTAGCAGTTGTAGTCGAGCTGGGCAGAGATTGTAATCGAAAAGTTTTGTGGGGGAGCCCCCGAGTGGCTTGCCTTTTGAATTTAAGAGTACATTAGCCCTTTTCATGCTGAGATTGTTTTCTAAGCGGTGAATTTGTGCAAAAATGAACAAATCTTCGTGTCTTGTTGTGGCAAACCATTTTTTAGTTTCCTTTACTTCGAAGAAGGTTTTTGGTGCCTTCCGATTCTTCTCATAGTTTTCCTCCAAAAAACTTGGGATACGGGCGGAACGATTCTGATCACGCTGGTGAGCGAGGAGGCCATAGCTGCTGGGGCATGGGTTTCCCGCAGTCGTACCAGTTGTACTCAGAATCAGTTCCCCAAGTCCTTTTTGGGAGGAACTTAGAGAAAGTTTGACACATGGGATGTTCGTGGGGTAAACATACTTATGTCGTTTGCACCAGCCCCTCAGCGAGGTCTGACCCCTTGCATTTTGCTGGGGTTGGGCGTCACTAAAGCTCGGGGATTTGTAAAGACAAAAAACTAATAAGGACAAAGTATGCGTTTATTTAGGGGTAGAAGCGACGTAGTTGTTCGATGTTCCAGGCGTTGGTTAACACCTCGCCGTTGATGGTTTTCAGCTTGTAGGTGCCCGGGCGAAGTACTTCCGCAACGACGTAGGGCCCTTCCCAGGGCAGCGAGAGTTTGTGGTGGTGCTTGTTGCTCTGCATAGGGCGGAGGATGAGGTCCCCGACATTGAAGGATCGACCTCGCACCCGCCGGTTGTGGTATCGTCGCAACGCCTGCTATGACTTAGCTGAACAGAGGAGGGCGATGTCGCGGGCTTCATCTAGTTGGTCCATGGCATCCTAGTGGGATGCCTCGGCCCCTTGTTCGTCATACGCTTTGATTTTTGGTGCTCCATAGTCAAGGTCCATTGGGAGAACAGCCTCGGAACCGTAGACCATGAAGAAGGGTGTGTAGCCGGTGGCCCGGCTAGATGTTGTCCTTAGTATCCAGAGCACGGCCGAAAGCTCGGTGAGCCAGCGCGCGCTGAACTTGTTCCACCGGTTGAAGATCCTAGGCTTGAGGCCCTGTAGGAGCATGCCGTTTGTGTGCTCAACCTACCCGTTCGTCCGGAGGTGCGCGATGGCTGCCCAATTGATTCGGATGTGTTGTTCGTCGCAGAATCGAATAAATTTCCTGCCGGTGAACTGTGTGCCGTTGTCCGTAATGATGGAGTTCGGTACTCCGAAGCGATGGATGATGTTGAGGAAGAATAGCACAGCCTGTTCGGATTTGATCGTGGAGATTGGTCGAGCTTCAATCCATTTTGTAAATTTATCTATGGTGACAAGCAGGTGGGTGAAGCCCCTGGGTGCCTTTTTGAGTGGCCCAACCAGGTCGAGCCCCCAGACCGCAAAGGGCCATGTGATGGGGATCGTCTGGAGTGCCTGGGCCGGGAGGTGAGTCTGTCGAGCGTAGTACTAACATCCTTCACAGGTGTGTACTATTTGCTCGGCATCGGCTACTGCGGTAGGCCAGTAGAAGCCCTGTCGGAATGCATTCCCAACTAAGGTCCTTGGTGCGGCATGATGACCGCAAGCCCCACCGTGGATATCGCCAAGCAGAAGTTTTCCCTGTTCGCTAGGGATACAGAGCTACAGGATCCTGATGTGACCCCATTTGTAGAGTTCACCCTCTACAAGGACGAAGGACTTGGCCCGGCGTGCGAGCTGTCGGGCTTCTGTCTTGTCCGCTGGTAGTATGTTGCGGAGGAGGTAGTTGAGGTAAAGCGTTCTCCAGTCGTCGGGAGGGTCGGACTCCGCTGCTGGTTCCTCTTCAAGCGCCATAACCTCGGGGTCGGGCGGATCGATTGGCGGATTGGCCCCTGGGATCAGAATAGATGGGCCATCGTCGACTTGTTCCGACCCCGTGTAGCATACCGAGGGTTTGTGTTGATCGCTGGCAAAGACGCCTGTCGGGACTGGCTCTTGGCCGAATGCTACTTTCGCGAGCATGTCGGCTGCTTCGTTGAGGCGCCTTGGGATGTGATTGAGCTCAAGGCCGTCGAATCTATCCTCCAGCCGTCGGACTTCTTGACAGTATGCTTCCATCTTGGCGTCGTGGCAGCTCGACTCCTTCATGACCTGGTTGACGACCAGCTGGGAGTCACCTCTGACGTCGAGACGTCGGATGCCCAGCTCGACAGCGATTCGTAGGTCGTTGATGAGCGCTTCGCATTCTGCGGTATTGTTTGATGAGGGAAAGTGGAGCCAAACCATGTACCTCATGTGGACCCCGAGGGGAGATATGAAGACTATTCCCGCGCCGGTGCCGTTCTTCCTCAGCGATCTATCGAAGTACATCATCCAGTACTCTTGATCGACGATTGTTGGTGGCATCTGGACCTCGGTCGACTCTGCGATGAAGTCAGCCAGCACCTGGGATTTGATCGCTGTCCGGGGGGCATAAGTACTACCCTGATCCATCAGCTTGAGCACCCACTTTGTGGTTTTCCTGTAGCGTCCTGGCTACGGATGACCTCGCCGAGGGGGAAGGATGTCACGACTGTCACAGGGTGTGACTCGAAGTAATGGCGTAGCTTTCTCTTGGTGATGAGGATGGTGTAGAGGAGTTTCTGTATTTGGGGGTAACGGGTTTTGGAATCGGATAGGACCTCGCTGATGAAGTAGACAGGGTGCTGTACCTTGAAGGCGTGCCCCTCTTCCTCTCGCTCTACCACTAAGGCAGAGCTGACCACTTGCGTGGTGGCCGATATATACAGCAGGAGGGATTCTCCGTTGCCCGGAGGGACTAGGACCGGCGGTTTAGTTAAAAATTGTTTAACCATGTCAAGCGCCTCATGTGCCTCGGCTGTCCACTTGAAGTGGTCAGCTTTCTTTAGGAGTCGATAAAGGGGAAGTCCTCATTCGCCGAGGCGTGAAATGAATCGGCTGAGGGCGGCAAGGCACCCTATGATTCGCTGAACCCCTTTTATGTTCTGGATCAGGCCCATTCTTGTGATGGCTGCGATTTTCTCCGGGTTGGCTTCTATGCCTCGTTCGGAGACAATAAAGCCGAGCAGCATGCCCCTCGGGACCCCGAAAACACATTTTTTGGGATTGAGTTTGATGCCGTTTGCGCGGAGTTTCGTGAAGGTTTGTTTGAGGTCGGCGACAAGGTGGTCGGCCCTTTTGGACTTAACCACGATGTCATTGACATAGGCCTCAACGGTCCGCCTGATGAGGTCCCCGAACCAGTTGAGCATACAGCGCTGGTAAGTCGCCCCAGCGTTCTTTAGACCGAACGGCATTGAAGCATAGCAGAATGATCCGAAGGGGGTGATAAAAGACATCGCGAGCTGGTCGGATTCTTTCATCAAGATCTGGTGGTAGCCGGAGTATGCGTCAAGGAAGCAAAGGGTTTCACACTCTGAGGTGGAATCAACTATTTGGTCAATGCGTGGTAAAGGAAACGGGTCCTTTGGGCACGCCTTGTTGAGGCCTGTGTAGTCGACACACATCCTCCATTTTCCACTCTTCTTTCGTACGAGAACGGGATTTGCCAGCCACTCCGGGTGGTTTACTTCCTTAATGAATCCCGCGGCTAATAGTTTGGCTATCTCCTCGCCGATGGCCCTACGTTTCTCCTCATCGAAGCGGCGCAGGCGTTGCTTTACTGGCATGGAGCCTGGGTGGATTTTTAAGGTATGCTCGGCGACCTCCCTCGGGATGCCTGGCATATCCGAGGGTTTCCACGCAAAGATATCTTTGTTATCACGGAGGAAGTCGACGAGCGCACTTTCCTATTCGGAGGAGAGCGTAGTACCAATGCGTACCCTCTTAGCCTCGGAGCTTCTGGGGTCTACGAGGACCTCCTTGGTGCCCTCGACTGGTTTGAATGACCCGGTTGTTGTCTTGGTGTCGGGTGTTTTTTCGGCAACCTCCTCCCTGAGGGTGATGAGCTCTTTGGAGGCGACGACCACAGAGGCGTGATCGCAGCATTTGACTTCGCACTCGTAAGCGCGCTGGAAGGAGGTGCCGATGGTGATGACCCCGTGGGGGCCCGGCATCTTCAGTTTAAGGTACGTATAGTTGGGGACGGCCATGAACTTTGCGTAACATGGTCATCCCAGGATGGCGTGAAAAGCTGGAGGGAACCCTGCTACGTCGAAGGTGAGGGTCTCAGTCCTGTAATTGGACCGATCCCTGAAAGTGATGGGCAGATCGATCTGCCCTAGTGGCATGGCCTGCCTACCAGGTACGATGCCATGGAAGGGTGCTCAGATGGGACGGAGGTTCGTTCGATCGACGCCCCTCTCGTCGAGCGTTTTGGCGTACATGACGTTGAGGCCGATGCCTCCGTCCATTAGTACCTTTGTGAGCTGCTTTGGACCGACGATCGGGTCGACGACAAGCGGGTATCTTCCTGGGTGTGGGATCGCGCCCGGGTGGTCGGCCCGGTCGAAGGTTATGGCGGATTCTGACCATCGGAGGAAGGCAGGTGTGGCCGGCTCGGCCGTATAGACCTCACGGCGTGCGACCTTTTGGTGGTGTTTGGAGTCGTAGGCCGCTGATCCTTCGAGGATCATCAGGGCACCGTTTGGAGTCGGGAAGGTGTCATCCTTCTCCTCGATGTCGTCTGTACTAGGGGCAGGGTCCTTCCCCCGCTCCCCCTTGTTGAGGCTCCTGGACAAGTATTTGCACATGAGGCCACATTCCTTGTATAGATGCTTGGCCGGGAAAGCGTGGTTTGCGCATGGCCCGTCGAGCATTTTTTCAAAGTGGTTCGGAGTGCCTTCCGTGGGCTTCCGGCCACCTTTACGGTCGGCGATGGCCACGAGCGAGTTGTCGCGCCGTTGCTTCTTATTCTTTCTCTTGGCAGGACGGTCGGAGGTGCCTTCGTCGGCTGTCTCGTCCCGCCTTGCCTTGCCGTCGGTGCGGTCGAAGACGGCTCCGACCGCTTCTTCTCCTGAGGCGTGGCTGGTGGCGATGTCCAGGAGTTCCTTGGTGGTCCGCGGGCCCCTGTGTCCCAGCTTGTGGATGAGGGATTCGTAGGTTGTCTCGGATAGGAAGGCTCCTATCACGTCGGCGTCGGCGACATTAGGGAGCTCGTTGCACTGCTAGGAGAAGCGCCGGATGTACCCGCGGAGGGTTTCATCGGCCTTCTGGCGGCAGTTCTTGAGGTCCCATGAGTTTCTAGGATGTTTGTACGTTCCCTGGAAGTTACCCACAAAGATCTCCATGAGATCCGCCTAGCTTTGAATGGCGTTGGACGGTAAGTGCTCCAACCACGCTCGTGCCGAATTGGCTAAGAATAGCGGGAGATTGCGAATAATGAAGTTGTCATCACTCACACCACCGGCCTGGCAGGCAAGCCGATAGTCTTCAAGCCAAAGCCTGGGGTTCGATTCTCTAGAATACTTTAGGATATTTGTGGGTGGTCGGTACCTCGGGGGGAACGTAGCGTTGAGGATGTGTCGGCCGAAGGCCCGAGGGCCTGGTAGGCTAGGGCTCGGGCTCTGATCCTCGCCACTGTCGTAGCGCCCGCCGCGTCGAGGATGATAGCCGTGACGGGATCCTTCCCTTTCGTCGCCGTGGGTACGCCTGCGGGCGTTGATGGTGCTGCTCATGTCACGGTTGTGGCCGAGACGTTGATGTACCAGGATAGCGGAGCGCTGCCTGTTGCTTGGCGGCGTCTAGTGAACGGACGTGTCCTTGGTGGGACGTACCGAGGGCATGCACTGGTAGGTGTCGGGTTCACGTCGTCGAGACAACGAACTCTCCGCCTGCTGTGCCACCGCACGCTCGAGCAACGTGCGAATTTCTCGACGGGCGCGGCGATCCTCGGACGTCGTGGCCTCTGGAAGGCCGTGCAGCAAGGCAGTTGCTGCGGCGATGTTCTGGCTTGCCCGAGCGAAGTGAGGGAGAGTCCCATCATCGGTGAGGATCCTCCGATGCACATCACGGGCCGAGGTGCATGCGTGCCCACCGTCTCTGCGACGCTTGATCTCCTCCTCGATGTTTCGGTATTCCCGGACAAGTTGTTGCCCGGCGTCATCGATCTCCAGCTTTCGTGCTCTTAGCTGCTCCATCCTTACATGAGATGGAGCTGCCATCTCCGCCTCGATCCTGGCATTGGGGTTGTCTGTTGGGGTTGTCTCCTCTCCGGAGACACTTTGGATGTCACCCTCGGGGGTTTGCGTCATGAAGCATTCCCGGGAAGGGTGATGGCTCCCCTTGCTGGAGTCAGAGCTGTAGGACTACTCTGGTTCCTCCGCGATGAGCCCGTAGAGTGTCTCTGGATCATGTTCGATTACCCCTACGAACTCGCTGTTCGTAGGTGGTTGGACCATGTGTAGTGCCAGAAGGTGGCCAGCGGTCGCCGCGTCACTGCGGAGACCGAACGGAAACGCTGTCGGGGCGCCTCGTACGGGGCCTTCCAGAAATAGGGTTATGTTGCGTGGGGGCTCCCTGGATGACCGGGGTCCAAGGGAATCACCCCGTAGGTCGCCAAGCCTCAGACGGCCGAGGTTGATGGAAGGGAGAGACTGTGCGGCCGTGTGGGTTAGCGCCAGTTCTCCTCCTAGTGTGACGATGAAATATAGGTCGCCGAAACGCACATGTGCGCTCGGGGCCCAGCTGATTGCGTGGGTGGCCATCCAAGGCCTGATTTGGAATGCACAAAGCCCCTACCTGGCGCGCCAACTGTCGGTGTTTCGTACAGGCACCGGCAAGTAAATTTATAGTAATGCGCGTTAGGCTCGGATGGTGCGCTAAAGGACACAAGATTTATACTGGTTCGGGCCGAATGTCCCTACGTCTAGTTTGTTGCTGCTCGTGTTATTAGCACCGTGAACGGTTTGTAGTAGGGGGTACAAACGATCGAGAGAGGGACTGGTCCCAAGTCTCTGATGGAAGGGTCGAAAGGAGGTCAAGAGCTTGGTAGCCGCTTGACTATGTGTGTGTCGCCTTGATTTTTCGTTCCATCCTCTTTCTGGAGGAGGCACATCCCCTTTTATAGATGAAGGGGATGGTTTTACAAGGGTTAGTGGCTTAGGATCCGTGCTCTACCTAGCCTCCTTACCCATTCTGATGGGTGCGAAAGGAAGATAAGCGCCTACAATATTATCGATGCTTCTGTAGAATGTCAGGATGGTTACATAATAGTGCCCTGCGCAGGGCATGGGCTGGAGTATAGGGGTTTTGACTTATGAACCTCACCCAGCCTTGCTCCGCACGCCTTCTGGCCCTATGAGTCTCTGTCGTAGGGACGCGGAGTCGAGGTCGGAGTAGCGCTGTGGGCAAGGTCCTGCGATTTGGTGGACCCGAGGGGTCGGGAAGCGGGCGCCGCTCCATTGTGTCCATAATGTGGTGACGGCATGTCCGTCATTCGTGGAGATTACAAATCCTTTTTTGGAGTGTAGTGGTTGTCGTGTATCTTCATCGGGTCCCATGTCCCAGAGCTGAAGTCGGCACCTACAATTCTACAGGGTGAGGAGTATGCGCCTGCAATACCTTTTGGGCTCTACGGCGCCCGGGAGGGTCTAAAGCACCTGTCCAGTCATTCCCTGGCAGTACCTTTCCTACCGAGGCGCAGGGTATGGTCCTTGAAGCCGTGGTTGACCCGAACGTCTTGTCTTGCACTGTACCTATCATCATGAGGGGACGGGAGAGAAGTTTATCAGGTAAGATAAAACCAGCCTTTGGATATCGATTGGGGCAAGGTTTGTCCTTGGTCGTCGGGCGAGGCGGAGTGTATTCCTTAGCCCTCGAGCAAGACAGAGGCCAGCCCCTTGCCCCCGGGCGAGGCGGGGCAGGCCCAAAGGCGTCGGGCGAGACGATGGCCAGCCCCTTGCCCTCGGGCGAGGCAGGGCTGGCCCAAAGGTGTCGGGTGAGACGGAGGCCATCCCTTTGCCCTCGAGGCCTTTTGCCCTCGGGCGAGGTGGGGTTAGTCCAGAGGCGTCGGGCGAGACGAAACCTAACTTTCGTCATTCAGGCAAGGAACGCAGCGGCGCCCTTGTCTGTCCAGAAGTTTTTAACGTTCGATGGTTATTGGTTCCGCCTTTCGGGGTATCCTGGTATTAGGTCCCCGACAGTACCCGACCTAGGTGCACTAGCACTAAGTCATCTCTCTGATTCATAACGGTGCGGTGGTCACCGCGAGAATCGAAGAAACGCGACGGTCGAACGGGGTACAAACACAATGGCTTGAGCACGAAGAAGCAAATGAAAGAGAGAGGCATAGCTCCAAGATCATGGTGAGGCGGATTCGCGGCCACAAGCTATACCAACACATGTTGGCATCCATCGTTCCACGATTGTTATCTCCTAGGTCATCTCCCACAGGCTAGGTCACGAAAGGCTCGATGTGAGCGGGTGATATCCGCATTGATATCGATATTGAATCCAACCCGACCATGTCCTAGGACTGAAGGTAGGAGTTAACACTCGTAGTATTATGAAGTCAACTAAAGAGCAAGGGGTCAAGTTACACTCGGCATCACAGCCATGGCGAGGCAAATCCCGTGAACATAATGTCCGAATGAGGTACGATCCCTCAGCCGGCTCGAAAGCTCGGCACACAGGCAACAACACAGCGATAAGACATGACCAAACAACCCAACAAAAATGGTGGAGTAGCACATTCCATAGTTGGGTGATGGATAGATCCTGTAAGTCAGTCATGGACAGATAGGTCGTAAGAATAGGGCCCAACAAGGTAGATTTGCTTATACGGAAAGGTGTGATATGGGGTTTTCCATGGTCTCGATAAGACATACGACTAGGGTTCATGGTCCAGAGGTTACGGCTTGTAGTAGACGGGGTCATGATATCTCCTCAACGCCCCACACTTGCAAGGCAAGGCGACCAGAACATCGGAAAGACTCCACTTGTCATCGGTACGATGCTAGGGATCACACGGTTTCTCAACGGCTCGCCCTCGTTGAACGAGGCAGCCAGAACGTTAGGAACGGACTCAATACAACGACGGCACGGTGCTAGGTCATGCGGTGTATGCCAGGGCTTTGTCCGTGAGTTGTGCAATGAGACTACATCAAAAGGCCTTTAGTGTGGGTCCTGGTAGATCTCGACAGCATGTTCTCGTAACTCGAGGTAGCGGGTAAAGTGGTGAAACACGGGCATAGGGTTCCACGGAACCATCAGGGCAACCAAAAAGGGAATCCTGTAGTCCATGATGCGGTGATCAATACCACGTGGTCCGATTACGGCTTCGGGGCTCACGATGAGGTCATGGTAACTCTTTGTCGTGGCATGGCTTGGCCACGATGGGTTTTACAGGCGACAAGTCCTTTCTGGCGTCTCCTACGCCGTGGATCCATTTGGCTAAGTCCAGTCTCGTGCTAGTGAGTGCGGGCGTGTCTAGGAGCGGTAGAGCTCCATCGCAACGTCAGAGACGGTGATCAACGCTTGACTCATTCGGGCGTGGTTCACGGTGGACGAGACATGGCTTTAGAGAATGCTTCAATGGTGGTCGGCAACCACACCGGCGTTCTTGGAACTCCGGTGGTTCGATTTGGCTTGGGTTAGTCACGTGTGTGTGTGTTTGCGCTTGTGTGTCCAAAGGCCGGAGGTGGCCTCGGTCTACGCATTCCATGGTTGGAACGCCATGGCCGGTAAGCAACATCGATGTTGGAAAGAGGGGCACGGTGGTGGCTCACAAAGGTTTGTCGAAGTGGAAGAACGTGACCCGCGTTGCTCGGCATCGCAATCTTGGCGGAGCTTGTAGTTGGTCGCACCTGTGGTCATCCAACGGCTTCGGCTCATCAGGGTGATCGGGCGACGAAGATGTAGCACCTAATCGAAGCACTTGGGAAAAGAATTCGAGGTACAAGAGATAGATACGCGTAATAGATAGATCGTCATGAAGGGAAATGGAAACAAAGGAGTAGACCGGCGGCGATGGTCGGCACAAGCATTTACTAATCATGGATAGATAGATGATACATAGATGATGGTCATTTGCGAATGAAAGATAAACACATGTTCACAAAAGTGGGGAGGATATATATTGCCAAACAGGTGGCGGCTGTTGGACGGAACTCAGCCATGGTTCGCGAATGATGCCGCAAGGGGCCGGCTTCTTCCCTGCACATAGAGTTGCACGTCTCGGAGGCCGGGCTCAGCAAGAGTAACGGTAGGGAGGGGAAAAGATGGGGTCCTGGGCTTTGGGTGCTCAGCAGGCGATGCAGCTCCTGCTCTCGGCCATGGTGACGTCGGTGTGGGTCGAAGTGGAGGGCATCGGTGCAGCCTCGATGGAGCACGACGACATCGGTGTGGAGAGGCTCGTCGTGGCCGAGACAGGGTCAGGGCTTGGCGTGGCCATGGCCGAGGACGAGGCGTAGAGCAGAGGCTCAAGGTGGACGTCGACGAGGTGGTGCAGCTATGTGGACGTTGCGGGGTCCTTGGGCTCGGCCTACGGTGGTTGTTGCGGACGCGCTCGCGGAGACACGGCCACAGATGACGTCGAGGACAACGCGAACGCAGGGACAAGATGGTGCTCACGGATGCGAGGCAGACGCACGGTGGTGGACAGGCTCAGCGCGACCATGAGCGTTGAGCGATGTGGCGAGGCCGGTGTCGTGGCCACACATGTCGACGTGACGTAGGCTTGGGCGAGGAGACGGAGGACGGCGCCTAAGGCTCGGCCTCAGGTCCGGGACGGCGCTCGTTGGGCGGCCGGGGAGCACGGCATCACGGGCGGCGCCGTGGCTTCGGCAGTGTCTCCGGCTTGGCATGCTCTCCGGCGAGATGCGGGGCACGGCAAGGTGGAGTAGGGGCTTGCGGTGGCGAGGCAACTGGTGGCGCGTCGGAAAGTGGCTGCTCGCACGGAGGAAGAGTGGGAGGGATGGCGGCGGCGGCTGAGAAAGGGAGGGAAAGGGGCGGTGTTGTGGCGGCCTTTTATAGCGCTGCACGCTAGGGCTTCTAGGAGGCTCCAGCCATCCTCGGCGTCTGTGCCCAGGGAGGTACACGTAGCACGAATCGAGGAGCGAAGAAGGTGAGGCGTGGGTGAGGGGGCGCTGGCGTGCGAGCGCCGACGGTGCTGGGAGCTCCTACTCTCGCTAGGGCTTGGGGTTGGGGTAGCTTCTGGATGGGCCAGCAGGCTCGCGCTTATGGGCCTGTGGGGTGCGAGATGGGCCGGGGTTGCTGGGCTGCTGCTTCTGCCTACGTGGGCTGAAGGCAGGAGGCCAAGCTGGGCAAGGAGAGGGGGGCTCGGTTGGGCTCCTGTAGCTTGCTGGGCAGGTGCAGAAAGAAGGGGAAGAGAGGGAGTGCTAGGCCAGGCCAAGGTGTGAGGGGAGAGAAGAGAGAGAAGGAAATAGATTCTCCAATTTAAGTTTAAATGGTTTTGAATTTGGTTTTGAGAAGAATTCATCACATCTTGAGAAGGATTTCCAAGATGAAATATAAGGCAGTGTTCGAGGAATCTTTCGGAGAGATTCATATGAACTCAAGACGAAATTTCCACGAGTGTTCGGATGGGAATTTTTCAGGGGATATTTGGAAAAAACTCGAAGGAAGAATTTGGGGGGAAATTCGGGGAGATCTGCATGGAGTTTGAATAGGAATTTCAAGAAAGGGGTATTGATGGCGCTTGAGATGTGAGCTCCAAGATGGGGCTCGAGATGATTTCCACTGGCGACTAGAGGAGAGGGTCTTTTCCTTTGTTCTCCTACTCCTAGGTCTTATATGTGTGTACCCGCATGTATTAACAACATGCTTACTCATCGTGGTGGTCTACTAGGGGTCTTAGGGTTTAGGGACTCCGGTCCAATGGTTGGCACAAATATAAATGGCAAGTCCGGGTTCTAGTGGAGTTTGGGATTATAGAGAGAGATTCACGGAAGACTCGAAATAATCCCGCGAGGATCACAAGGAGGTTGCTATGGGTTGTGGTCTCCAACAAAAATGAGGCTCAAACACAGGACAACTCGAAAACTCCGGCAATCACCTACAAACCATCTACATGTATGCAACTTCTTGTTAGAGAGTTGGACTCATGTTTGACCTAGCAATTACATGTTTCACTCAATTGCAAAAAAAATTTTAAAAAGTTCGTATTTTTGGCTTCTCCAAAAACCCGGGTTGTTATAGTCCACCCTCCTTATAGGAATCTCGTCCTCGAGATTAAGGTGTTGCTCGGTCAGCGAAGAGGCAGTGTGTTGCTTCTTGATCGGGGTAGTTGTTCCATAGAACCTTGCAAAAGGAATTGTTGTCCTTTTGTTTTCTTCGATAACTCAATCCAAATTTATACGGGGTGTCCAAGGATCTCTAAAGGTTTTGTCTAGTCTTATGGCGGTCTTGGTTCATAGCCTGCTAAGTTAGCCAGGGTCCTGGAGTCACATGTAAATAAAATAGCTTCTATAACCTACACTCAGATAATAAAATTCGCAAGAAGCACAAGAAACACAACAACATAAGATCTAGGCAATCAGGCAGCATTACAACTCCTATATGCATAGTGTTGACTTGAGGCGACTCCTAAGCCTTTGAGTCTCACACATCTATCGTTCTAACGTGGGCGGAAAAAGGGGTATATTACCTAAGGTCAACTTTTCAAAAAAGGGAAGGTCAGTTAGCTTCAGAATTCAAGGCATAGAAGGGGAAGCAAGTGTTAGCAACTATAACTCTACAACAGACAGGATGGTTAGCTATTATACTAGTGTTTGGTCCTAAAGGTCTTGTCCTAAGGTCAAGTATGGCTCTGATACCAACTGAAACATCCTCAATTTTCCTTGAATGGAAAATCCACAAAATGAATTTTAATATGATAAACCAAGAACTGATTCCATCATATTATCATATTTCAGTCGATGTCACAATCATACATCGTAAGATTACAAGAATATAAGATATTACATCACTGGGGAACACACCTATTACAGAGTTAATCTAGCGGAAGACTATCGAGTGAAGGCTCCTCCTTCATGGGTCATCATCAGAGTTGGCATAGTGCAGCGTAAATTCCATCTCCGAACCAAACTTGAGCGTAGGCACGAGACCTCCTAATCCTTCTACAGTCAGCATCTCTGAGAAGCAGGAAATCTACACACTGCCAGATGGGTGTAGGCCATGGTCAGCACCGATGAGCTTTAGTGGAAAAGATAAACAAGGGATCTGGCGATCCTAATATTTAGCTGTGGTTTGCATTCTTAGCGCATGAGAAGTAAATAACATTAGTAATATAATAATAATAATATCCAGTTTTTAACACATTCACCACCACACCATCCATATCCATCCACCAACCATCCATCCCAAACCATCTCCACACCACCACACCATATCTCATCTCACACACTCAGGTCAACAGGCCAACTCCCTCTCGGCCTTGTCTCAACGGCCTGCAGCCCCCAAGGCTCACGACCGGAAAATACCCCAACCCTGGAGGGAGGAAAGAAGGACTCATCTCCTATCTAGTTTAAGCGAAACCCAGGAAAGGTCCATAGCTGACAAGTCAGCATATGTATCGATCGATCAACCAAACACTCTGCAGAGGTTTCACATACCCACAAGATTAGCCATCCTTGGAGTCTAGAATCTCCTAGGAAGAATTCCGGTCGCTTGCTAGCCTAGAACTATGCCACCCTACCTCTCAGCCCTGGAACATCCCAAGTCTAGTCTGGGATGGCTGATACTATGAGTCGTAGACAGAGCCAGGGCCCTCCGGATGTCAAGAGCCGGGTACACAAGGCCTCCTGAAGTCACGGAAGGGTGTGGGGGAAAACCACGCACCCCGTACCTCCTTACACACGTTCGCCTAGCAGTAGTGGCATCGCTCTACCAAGTAGTCCGACCATCCCGCACCATATAGGGCGAGTGGGATGTAAAGGATTCCCGGTGAATCTGAGTACTAGTAAGTCCTTAGGGATGACCAAGCCAGAATGTCTTCATCAGGGTTTCCATTTTACATGCCACCACAACACCTCTACCCTGGGCTCCTCCCATCACACGTTCACACCCAAGGCCTCCTCCAATTACCATTTACCTGCCACAGGTATTCCATATCCAAGTGCCTAGGTAGCACCACATGGCAAGACTCGCCCCAGGCTCATCGTTATTCTAGCTCGGTCGACATAACCCTCACTCTCCATGCACCCAAGGCGCACACGCAGCACGCTCATACACCATCGAGTCCGGCTTCCAAAGCCAAACCATTCCTAGGGGTTCACCACTAGCATCACATCCCCGATATAATGCGAAGTGGAGTTAATAATAAGTATAGTGGTGTAATATGCAAGCAAGCAGGCAAGTCAGCATATATAAGTGAGCGAATGCACAAAGCAGGGTGACGTGGTATAGTGGGTTGCATCAAGGTGATAATGGCTCAGGTAGTAGCATGCATCAATATATTAGCAAATGGTTAAATATAAAGCGCTAGTAGTTCTAGATATTATGCAATGTCTAATAGGATTCTCTAAAAGAGGGTGCTGCCATGACACCTACGATGTAGAGGTAGTAGTGGTACAATTCTCCATTCGTTGGTGTTCCATTAGTGGGGTCACCTCCTCCTGCGTTGACTCCATTCCACAGTCCTTGTCGTCGTCCATGTTCTCTTGGTCCGATCGTCAGCTACTCCGCGAAGCGACACGCAAGGCAAGAGAGCACTCCACACTCGAAAAGACGACAAAATGCAGGAAAAATCCAATAACACCAGTGAGGCAATAAGAGATACACGGCTTAGCCCTCTCGGCGGTTGTCCGATTTCCTCGGGCCAAAGAATCACAAGTGGTGGTTTGCTAAGCACAAGCTTAAGTCATGGCCAAGCCAGTATGGCTTTAGGATAGATGGTTTAAGCCAAAGCTTATCCATAGCAACACCACGGCTCATGATCTTTTGATCCGGTGTCATTGAATTGACGGGGATTGGAAGTCGGTCCCCAAGAAGAAGAACGACAGGGTTCGGCTCTTGTAACCTTATCCCGCAAGTCACAATTGGACACGAGTAGCAAACAAGAACGATTAACACTATTGTAACTTGGCTCCAATGTACTTTGGCTCATCCGCTATGGTAGAAAGCGGTAGCACAAAGAGATTGGACAGCAATGGGTTCTCTCGATCCACACGACATAATAACATCGGGAGCCAAGAAGAGAGTTGCTCAGCAAAACAAAAGAAGCGGGGGTTAGCTAGGCACATCCATGTCATGTTCTCAGACACATCTTCGGGAAAGATGGTTTTAGACGGCCGATCGGGTCAACACGCACGGGTCCGAGGTACGACATAGACTATAGCTTCGCTAACTAAAAAGAGATAGTCCGGTCTTTGATCCAATCGCCATGGACAAGGCGGGATCAAACAGAGCGGGCTAATAGGGCAATAACAGCAAAGAACGGAGGTCTGCTCCTTCCAACACACACGCCACAACAGAAGACAGGGCATCGGAAGGAGCGACTCACTAAAGTATACAAGTGCGCAAACCACTCATAGGGTACCCGACCTAGGTGCACTAGCACTAAGTCATCTCTCTAATTCATAACGGTGCGGTGGTCACCGCAAGAATCGAAGAAACACGATGGTCGAACGGGGTACAAACACAAGGGCTTGAGCACGAAGAAGCAAATGAAAGAGAGAGGCATAGCTCCATGATCATGGTGAGGCGGACTCGCAGCCACAAGCTATACCAACACGTGTTGGCATCCATCGTTCCACAATTGTTATCTCCTAGGTCATCTCCCACAGGCTAGGTCATGAAAGGCTCAATGTGAGCGGGTGATATCCGCATCGATATCGATATCGATATTGAATCCATCGCGACCATGTCCTAGGGACCGAAGGTATGAGTTAACACTCGTAGTATTATGAAGTCAACTAAAGAGCGAGGGGTCAAGTTACACTCGACATCACGGCCATGGCGAGACAAATCCCGAGATCATAACGTCCGAATGAGGTATGATCCCTCAGCCGACTCGAAAGCTCGGCACACATGCAACAACATAGCAATAAGACATGACCAAACAACCCAACAAAAATGGTGGAGTAGCACATTCCATAGTTGGGTGATGGATAGATCCTGTAAGACAGTCATGGATAGATAGGTCGTAAGAATAGGGCCCAACAAGGTTGATTTGCGTATACGGAAAGGTGCGAGACGGGGTTTTCCATGGTCTCGATAAGACATACGACTAGGGTTCATGGTCTAGAGGTTACGGCTTGTAGTAGACGGGGTCATGATATCTCCTCAACGGCATGCACTTGCAAGGCAAGGTGACCAGAACATCGGAAAGACTCCACTTGTCATCGGTACGATGCTAGGGATCACACGGTTTCTCAACGGCTCGCCCTCGTTGAACGAGGCAGTCGGAATGTCGGGAACAGACTCAATACAACGATGGCATGGTGCTAGGTCATGCGGTGTATGCCAGAGCTTTGTCCGTGAGTTGTGCAATGAGACTACTTCAAAAGGCCTTTAGTGTGGGTCCTGGTAGATCTCGATGGCATGTTCTCGTAACTCGAGGTAGCTGGTACAGTGGTGAAACACAGGCACAGGGTTCCACAGAACCGTTAGGGCAACCAAAAAGGGAATCCTGTAGTCCATGATGCGGTGATCAATACCACGTGGTCCAATTATGGCTTCGGGGCTCACGATGAGGTCATGGTAACTCTTCGCCGCGGCATGGCTTGGCCACGATGGGTTTTACAGGCGACAAGTCCTTTCCGGTGTCTCCTACGCCGTGGATCCGTTTGGCTAAGTCCGTCTCGTGCTAGTGAGTGCGGGCGTGTCTAGGTGTGGTAGAGCTCCGTCGCAACGTCAGAGACGGCGATCAAGGCTTGACTCATTCGAGGCGTGGTTCACGGTGGACGAGACATGGCTTTAGAGAATGCTTCAATGGTGGTCGGCAACCACACCGGTGTTCTTGGAACTCCGGTGGTTCGATTTGGCTTGGGTTAGTCACGTGTGTGTGTGTGTGCTTGTGTGTCCAAAGGCCGGAGGTGGCCTCGGTCTACGTGTTCCATGGTTGGAACGCCATGGCGATAAGCAACATTGGGGTTGGAAAGAGGGGCATGGTGGTGGCTCACCGAGGTTTGTTGAAGTGGAAGAATTTGCTCGGCATCGCGATCTTGGCGGAGCTTGTAGTTGGTCGCATCTGTGGTCGTCCAACGGCTTCGGCTCATCCAGGTGATCGGGGCGACGAAGATGTAGCACCTAATCGATGCACTTGGGAAAAGAATTCGAGGTACAAGAGATAGACACGCGTAATAGATAGATCGTCATGAAGGGAAATGGAAACAAAGGAGTAGACCGGTGGCGATGGTCGGCATAGGCATTTACTAATCACGGATAGATAGATGATACATAGATGATGGTCATGTGCGAATGAAAGATAAACACATGTTCACAAAAGTGGGGAGGATATAGATTGCCGAACAAGTGGCAGTTGTTGGACGGAGCTCGGCCATGGCTCGCGAAGGATGCCGCAAGGGGCCGGCTTCTTCCCTGTACATAGAGTTGCACGGCTCGAAGGCTGGGCTCAGCACGAGTAATGGTAGGGAGGGGAAAAGATGGGGTCCTGGGCTTTGGGTGCTCAGCAGGCGATGCAGCTCCTGCTCTCGGCCATGGTGATGTCGGTGCGGGTCGAAGTGGAGGGCATCGGTGTGGCCTCGGTGGAGCACGATGACACCGGCATGGAGAGGCTCGTCGTGGCCGAGATAGGGTTGGGGCATGGCGTGGCCGCGGCCGAGGACGAGGCGCGGAGTAGAGGCTCGAGGTGGACGTCGATGAGGTGGTGCAGCTGTAACACCCAGTGTTTGTCACCAGTTAAGCAATGGGTTTAAACTCAACCATGGCATGTTAAGTGTTGATGGGGATGTAAGGTCAAACATATGAAAATGAGCCACCACTTAAACTTGGACCATGCACCATTGCTTGCATGCTGCCCTTTCTAAAAGGTATGCTTGAGTAATGTTGGATGTACTTCTTTCATGTGTCTCACATCAATACCCATCTATATGGGTCACTGGGAAAAGTTTCATGAAGTTTGGAATCAAAAAGTCACATGAAATGATAAGTTATATCCTTATTGGAATGACTTTACTTAGTGCTTGAATTGCACTATTAAGTGAATGGAAATGTAGGTCATCCACCAAACCTTGCAACCTTGCCCAAATGACTCTAGATGAACTCTACAACAAAAGTCATGAAAGGTTCATGTTGGGCAAATGTCAAGAAAATGCATCAATCGGTCTAAAACTTAGATTTAAGCTTTACCGCGATGCTACTTTGACCTATGTTGACCAATTACTTATAGTGCTTCCATGGAGTTGCACCCTAAATAAAAGTTGAAGTCCATGTTATGTACAACAAACTTTATTCTTGGACCAAGATCTAGATCAGCTTGTAAGCAAGTCAAAACGAGCCCTCAAGTTGGAATTCATGGCTGTTTTGGGGAGCTCGAAATTTGACTAAGTATGGATGACTGAATTCGTGATTTGAGTTTTCGTGTACCCCACTTTGAAAAGTTGTATCTCCCAAACCAGGCCTAACCAGCTCAACTTCATATAAGCAATACTGGTGTACTCATGTAGCTCTACCACTCTTATTAATGGATATCTCGCTAATTCACGTCGGTTTGAGTGTTTGAGGGAGCCAAAGATTGGGTTTCAATGGTAGTTTTCAGGTAGAATTATAAATTGTTAACTGTGCTGCCATGGCTTCATGGCGGTCTCTGTGCAGGAACCAAACGCCGTGTGGCTGGCCTCGCTTGTCGCATGAGCGCCACCTTGCCTTGCTCTCCTCTTCTTGGACAGCCGAGCCCGAGCCTGCTCCACTGCCCTCTCCATTCGCCCTCTCTCTAGCTCTCATCGTCTTTGTGCACCGCCACCATGGCCGACAAGCAGAGCTCGCTGCCGCTGCGGTGCTGCACGACTCAAGCTAGGAGCTGCCACTAGCTCGGCCTCCCTGGCCTCACAGCCGCCTCGCGCCACCGTCGTTCTCAACCACATGCGCGGTGAACCACCGGAGCGCCGCGTCCACCATGGCCGGCGGGCCGAGCTCACCGTCGTCGCCGTTCCCTGGCTTTCGAGCCCCCTCATGACCCACCGCGTGAACTAACAGCTCCGCCTCTTCCTCCTCTACCCGGCGCACCCCTCCCCGGCCTCTCCTCGCTGCCGTAGCGCACGGCCGCTGGTGTCGTGGCCGCCACGGGCGCCTGTGCGTGTGGCCAGGAGGCCACGGACAGGCTCTGGCCGAGCCAAAGCCACCTTCGGGTGCGTCCAGGTGCCTCGGACCTCTCCGGTCCATCCCCCGTCGCCGCCGGCCCTTCTCCGACCGCCACCGGCCGATTCCCCGGCGTCCCCTGTTCAAGTTCGCGTCAGGGACCCCATGCTAGAATTCGACAAAGGGAAGGGGTCTAACTGCAAAGTCTGTGACTCAATTGAATAGTGCCGATAAGGACCTATTTGCAGTAAATTTGCTGAATCTTTGGAAATTCATAGTAATTCATAGGAAATTTGTAAAATAGCAAATGAGGACTTTTTGGAATCCTTGTGAAATTATATATGCACTAAATATAAAATATGACATGTTTTAGTTTCAATATTTTGCGGTAAAAATAGATTTGTGCAGTAAGGTTGTAATGCTAGTTGAATTTGTTATTTTCCATAACTGCAGATCTAGGTCTCCAAATGAAGTGAAATTTTTGTGGCATGCTACTCATGTGATAGTTGATGTGTGGTAAAAATTTGATGAGTATTGGATGAAGTATGAGTGAGTTATTGGTTTATCTCGCTCTCACATGATTTCTTGCTTTAGCAAATTGTCTTTTTCATAGAGGTTGCTATACATATTCAAATGGAGTGAAATTTGTGCAGTAGACTATTGAGAGGATATATGAGCCACTGTAATTTTTGTAGAATTTATTGTATACTTTTGGTATATGTTCATTAAGTCACCTTGTTATCTAAAATAAATTAAGAAATGCATTAAAGGAATTTATTTGGTCATGGACACTAGGTTTTCTAGTGTTCTTTAGTCATGTGTGACATGTTGGTAAAGTTGGTTTTGCCTAATTATGTGTTTGCAACATAAGTTAATATTTATTTTCTTGCAAATATGGTTTATGGACAGATCTGGGAACTTAGCAAAGTTCTTCATGATAATGTGCTTTGTTGTGATACTCTCTGTCAATTGTGGACCAGTTTCTATAAATATATAATTTAGACCTACTTAACTTGTGAATCATGCTATGATGGTTATAGATGAAATGTAGATAATTTCATAAGATTTCCAAAATGTCTTCTTGCAAGTCATTTGGATTTGTGTAACTCCAGTTATAGCTAAATCTTGTAGCTGTTGTTTGCATGTCCAGAAATTGGCAGATTCCAATTATAGTGTTTGCTTGTATATTGTTAAGTGTGACTTATGCCTTGAATGATGACTGAGTTAGAGCACCTGAGATCTTGGGAAACTTGTGTCATGCTTGGTGTTGTCGTCTTCTTTACCATCTTAGCATGATAGGTTGTGTGATATTAGTTAAATAGCTATTGGTGTCTATGTCTTGCATAATCTTGTGTTTGTCTTGAATGCTTATGTGATGCATCTTGTGTTACCATTCATCACATTCATACACATGCATCTTGCATCTCATCCAGGTGCGCTAGATGAACCACGTGAAGGACGTGATGTTGGAGCCGAACCCGAAGACGGTGTATGGAGGATCTATCGCGAAGATGGAAGGACTAAGCAAGTGCTAGGACTTGAGATGTCACCAGGACGGTGCAAGCTAACTGAACTGACTTGTGTCCGATCCTAGGCAAGCCCCGGAGCATTCTAAGTCTCCCATGTTTTTTAAATACCTTGAGTATCTTTTATTGTTGATGATGCATTAAGTATAGGAATTGGTTGGAACCAATTGTTGCATTATATCCTTACCTTGTCCAGATAAAATCCTATGAATCCTAATTAAGTGTAGGATCGAATGATGCTTAGCTATGCTTAGACCGGTAGAAGTCGGGTGATTTCCTGTCACCTGCGAGATGTAGGATGAGCTCTGGTCATGGTTGGCTATATTTGCTATCATGAAAAAGAACCATGTGTTAATAATGAAAATAGACCGGACGGGATGATGGTAGTGCAGCAACAAGGCATGGAGGTCTTGGGTGTGAATCTATCCCCATCTATGTCGTTTAAGGACCGATTCGCTGTACGTCCTCATGTCATGTTGAACGCATGCCTATCACTTAGTTGGCCGGATAACTCGTTCCGACCGCGAAGCCGAGTAGCTCAACTCAGGCCAGAAGACCGAGAAGTGAAAGTGCGCACCCTGGCGGTAGTAAGGATGTGCGGGGAGCTATTGGCGTAAGTCCGAGGTGAGATTGACCACCTAGCAGAGTGGACTCCTTGAGGGTGCGGCGCTGCTTGGAGCCGCGATTCCTGAGTCGTACCAAAGGTGACCCGAGGAAACCATTGATTAGGTGGATTGGGTGAGTGTTAGGAATACCCCTCTAGCTGGATAGGAATCGATTCGAATCGCCGTCTCTCCCGGATAGTGAGAACTTGACTGAGCAGCGGCAACGTAGATTCACTAAATTTAAAGATATGGTTAAAGAATGATGATGATAATGATAATGAGCCATGAAATACCTAATATGGTTATTATTGTTTGCAACTTAATTAATCAAGTGATTGATTAGTACAGGTGCTAATATAGATGGTAGGTAATGGCTAAAAGTCACTGCTAGTACAGGTGAATAATGCTAATGGTTACTCAAGCTTTTATGCAAAAATGTTGTCCAGCTAGATCCACTGATAAAGCCTTGCATAATCCTTGGTGTCACTTTATTTCTGGTTTATGACGGGTAAGTCTAGCTGAGTACATTTAAGTACTCAGGGTTTATCCCACCATGTTGCAGGTGAAGTTCTCGGCTTGTTGAAGATGGTGGCTAACCACCGGTGGGCTTGGTGATTCTATAGTTACTTCTCACCTATATGCTTTTGTCGGATGATGTCACTTATGCTAGCAATGTATTTGGAACTTATATTAATGTAATCATTTGAACACTATGTTGTTTTTTACTAATCGGTTTTGAAACCCAAACTTATACTATTATTTGTGAACCCCTTTTGTAATATTATTTCCGCTGCAACTCTACGTGTGTGATGTGTATTTGCTTAATCATACGATCTTGGTTGTGATGTTGATTTACCGAGGTCTTTTGGGACACTCGGCGGACTACCGGGTTTATATAAGTGAAAGTATGTGTGTGTCAACGTGTTAGCGGGGACAGCCGTACTTGATCTTGTATGAATTGGGTGGTTCTGTCACAGCTGGCATCAGAGCAAGATTAAGCATAATACTATCATGTACATAGTTTTAAAAACAATGTTTTTGTTTTAAAAATCCTATTTTGACTAAAACTTTAGCTACAGGAAAATTTGTCAAAACTTATTTACAAAACTATGCTAGCGACATCCTCCTTTATGCCCAGTTAAGGACTATGAGGTGGCTATCTAAGTACTAACATGGGGTTTTTTGCTTTCGTCGTCCATACGGCGTGCTATAGTATGGATGCCATTCGCTTGAATGGTAATGTATGGATCAATTGCCTCTACGCCCAGGTAAGTGTGAGTTGTGAGAGCATGATCGTTCAATTGTCGGTCTAGGGGAGAGTTAGCTGTGGTTACTGGAATATTTACATGTTACACACATGTATATATGAAGGTACTTAATTGTGGGTATATCTGTCGGGTAGCTATGGATACCGAAGTATATACATCTGGGGATGTATATATGGAGAGTATCTTAGTTTAATGCTTTCTTTGTGTGCTTATTTATCTCTTGTGGGGATGGGCTACAATGAATTTGCCTACAGGTACACTAACCACGAATGCGTAGATTGAATGTAGCTGACGACTAGCTATATATCAAGAGAGTACATGTTATGCCACCGACATAGAACGTGATTGCCACCTTAGGCTAGCAATTTTGTGAGGACGAATAGGACGAGCATGCATCATGATTGTGCTTGTGCATAAATATGCTTCCCTCACTTTGTTCCAATATTAAGTAACGTGTGATCAATGTGATGTTACTATCTTCCTTGTGTGAAGCTAGACAAAATACCTTGTCCCATGCTGCTTGAATAGCTATGCTTGAAGGTAGTGGGTGATTAGTTTTGTCATGTATGTTTGCTTCCAAAGGAAATAGAGGACAAGTTATTAATTAGCAAAAACTTCACCCCTTTGAAAACTAAATTGCTAAATGTAAGTGAAACTTGTTTTGTAGAGATATCCACCTACTCAGTAAAAAGGAAATAAAAGATAACAGTACCTTACCACCAAGTTCGCATGTTTATGTGTAGCGGTGTTACTGTAGGTGATTGCTTATTATGTACGAGCTTTGTGCTTAGTAATAGTCGCTTAAGCTAATCGGATTGAGTGTTTCGAAATGCTCGCTTAAGACTATGATGTAGGCATGGATGCTCGTTATCTAGGTAGTGCCGTAGTTGTCACCCTTTTGTTCTCGGTAAGCATATGAGTGTGGAAGAGCGCTATCCTGGAGCAGCGTCCAATTTTTGATAATCTCATGGTTGTTGTCTCCAATTAAGTTCTCTCTTAGGAACCTAAGCCTATACATGTGGTTGCTAGCCTTGAACATTGTGCTACGAAGCCTTTATCCATGCCTTTGCTTGACCTTAGGCCCAAGCTTAATTCCCTTGAATGCTTGCATGTGTCGTGGTTGTCTCGCTCCTATGTGGGAGGACCTTGCTCAAAAATCCTTGTCGGACTTCATCGCTCTTTCTCCTACTGATGAGCTAGTGCAACGCTAATTGCTATCTGCCCTGGCTTTGGAACCTTTTCCTCGCAGATCATGTCATTGCTCTATCAACTGAATCCCTAGTCTGTGCAATGGCTCTGTCCCTCGAATCTCGTGTATTTTGTCTCCAACTCTTTCAAGTCTCTAGATGTTTATCAGTCCTGACCTCATGTTGTGGCTCGGCAAGACCAAATCTCATGTTAATCTTTACCTGGTAATCACCTTGGTGGACGCAAGGCGTATATGGAAATTAGGCAAGAAGTCCCCTGCTTAGTAGCCTTCGACGATTAGGCTATGTTCTCTTACGTTGTGTTTTGATCTTCTGATCGCATCCTTGTTGAATCCTAATCTTGTGATTACCTTTGTTTGCTATCCCTCCTTCTCATTGTGCTTGCTCCTATGCAACCAAATTTGTGCCACGTGAGAATTATGGTGGGTTGTATGTTCAGTAATGGTGCCACGATTAGCGATCTACGGTGCCACGACGTAACCTAGGGCCTCCTTGTGGCCGGCCGGCACATGGTTGTGCTGCTAGGTGCGCGCTGGTATCGAAGTTTCTAGTCATGATCTATTGCTAAACTGCACCGATGTGTTATTTTCACGTGAGCTCTTCCTTGGTTATCTCTCCATATTTAATCGGAAGATCCTTATATTAGACCAAAAGTAGTAGAGCTTCCTTCTAAAGTCATCCAGAGGATAACCTTTGAAGAACAGGTCACTGACATAAACAATAATAGACTGCAAGAGATGGTAGACAAGTGACTATACTTGATGGTCCCTATAATGATGTCGGTCATCTAGTGAGCAACTTATGTCATCCCTGTTGGATCAGAAAGGCACACAACAATTAATGTTGCCCAAGTTGTTAGTCAGATAAGAATCGAACATCACATTATGATTATGATTATGACATGGCTATCCAAGTCTTGATCATTATGTGCATGCGGATCGCACAGTCGAGATCGACCATCTCTAGTGTGACCCTTTGTCTACTGACTTTGATGGCGACCATCTATTATGCGTCAATCACAACTATGTTGGCAAGAGTGAAGATTTAGAACTTTTAGTGTTGAGAGACAACTGATTAGTTACTAGTCGAAAGCTTAACCTCCAGCTAGGTGACAACTTTTGCTAATTACGAAGGCTATGTCTCATAGAGCAATGTTAAGCAATGTAATAACAAGTCGTTTAGCAATGCAACTACTGCTTTGTTTTCCAAAACCTATGCTATCAAGTCAATTCCATCCTGGACAATCACACTAATAGTACAAGACGTTGTATCGAATACGTAAGGAGCTAGCGAAAGCACGTTCCTAGTTTCAGTTAGCATCTTTGTGCCCCTAGGTGCCACTAACACATATGTTCGGACTCTATTGGATGAAGCGCCGAAGGATATACATGAATGGTTCCTTATCTCTATAGGACAGTCCCTCCATGAAGAGTATGCTTTGTGTCCCAAAAACATAGCCACAAGTCCAATGCTTGTGCATAGTCAAGTTACTGTCTAGAATGATGGTTGAAGTGTTACCAGAGAAGCATGTGAGGAAAACTCTAGCCTCCATCCTCAGCTAGGGAAAGGCTGCTGCTGCTATACAAAGAGATCGAGAGTATAGAACACACACCACAACGTATGAAGCAAAGAAAGAGAAGAACGAGAAACCTGTCTACATTTTAAGGTACAGAACCGAACATCTTCAAGCCAACGATTAGTGACTCAAACGAAGTTGGATTGACCCCAAACTTGGTGATCTCATTCCTTGCTTAGGACCCTTCAATGTCTTAAGTTGGTTTGAGTATTGGTTGAGTAAAACATAGGATTTAAGAGATATCTTGTCGGCTTGGTTTGCTGCTATTTTGGAACAGAGCAGTTTTGGTAGATGAATTATTTGGATGGTCAAACGGTGTCCGGTTCAGTTGAATTTTGGTGAGTAGTTAGAAGACCCATGGATCTACATGCCCACCAAAATTTGTGCATATTGGAGCAGTAGTTTGTGAGTTATGAATAAAAACAAAAGGGTAAAGAATCTGCAATTTCACGGTGATTGCGATCATCCTTTGCATTAGACGGTTGTGTTTGTAATTCATGCCAAGAAATTACAACTTTGTAGGTGTATTGCTGTTAGACAACCCTCCATACCCTTGAGAAGACTAATTGCACCCCTATGTGCCTCGCTTTTGCTCTCTTAGATCAGCAATGCGTGAGAAGTCAAGGTGTTCTAGAAGTCAAATTGTGCCCTTGCAATTCGAAAACAATTGGAAAGGTGTCAAACTATAGATTTTTGGATTATGGTTTTTGAGATATTGATTGGCCTAAGAATGGAAGCCTCAATGTCATATGTAGTTCCAAAGGCTAGTGTTGCTATGATGCAAGTCAACCCAACTTACTGCGTAACTGCATCATGAAGAAAAATTGTACTCAATTTACTTTGGTAGAGGACTGCTTTCGAACTTGGTGAACGAATATGGAACCATTGTAATAAGTAGCTTTCTGAAGCTTGCAGTCTAGTGCAAAGTTCACATGGTCCATGCTATATCCACTAGGGAAGTGGATGTTATAAGTAATTAGTCTACGCTTGTGTCACTCTTTGTACATCGAGGACGAAGTACGCAGGACAGTGCTATCTTGGATTTCTCCTAATGTAACAATGCTTTATGGAAGCCAATGAAGAAAATTATTTTGACAAAAATTTACTACAAAGAACAAGTATAGAAAGTTGTCTCGACCAATTTGATCCCTCTGATGGTGGAAGCTATGTAGCCTAAAGCTATCGCTGATATTGAAAACTGGTAATGTGTCTCTCTTCCATAAAAGTCTTTCGTCCTGAATCTCGGGACGCGATTTTTTAAGGGGGAAGGGCTGTAACACCCCAGGTGTTTGTCACTAGTTAAGCAATGGGTTTAAACTCAACCATGGCATGTTATGTGTTGATGGAGATGTAAGGTCAAACATATGAAAATGAGCCACCACTTAAACTTGGACCATGCACCATTGCTTGCATGCTGCCCTTTCTAAAAGGTATGCTTGAGTAATGTTGGATGTACTCCTTTCATGTGTCTCACATCAATACCCATCTATATGGGTCACTGGGAAAAGTTTCATGAAGTTTGGAATAAAAAAGTCACATGAAATGATAAGTTATATCCTTATTGGAATGACTTTACTAAGTGCTTGATTTGCACTATTAAGTGAATGGAAATGTAGGTCATCAACCAAACCTTGCAACCTTGCCCAAATGACTCTAGATGAACTCTACAACAAAAGTCATGAAAGGTTCATGTTGGGAAAATGTCAAGAAAATGCATCAATCGGTCTAAAACTTAGATTTAAGTTTTACGGTGATGCTACTTTGACATGTGTTGACCAATTACTTATAGTGCTTGCATGGAGTTGCACCCTAAATAAAAGTTGAAGTCCATGTTATGTACAACAAACTTTATTCTTGGACCAAGAGCTAGACCAGCTTGTAAGCAAGTCAAAATGAGCCCTCAAGTTGGAATTCATGGCTGTTTTGGGGAGCTCGAAATTTGACTAAGTCTGGATGACTGAATTCGTGATTTGAGTTTTCGTGTACCCCACTTTGAAAAGTTGTATCTCTCAGACCAGGCCTAACTAGCTCAACTTCATATAAGCAATATTGGTGTACTCATGTAGCTCTACCACTCTTATTAATGGATATCTCGCTAATTCGCGTCGGTTTGAGTGTTTGAGGGAGCCGAAGAATTGGGTTTCAGTGGTAGTTTTGAGGTAGAATTATAAATAAATTGTGAACCGTGGCTTGAGGCGGTCTGTGTGGTTGGCCTCGCTTGTCGCATGGCTTCATGGCGGTCTCTCGTGCGAGAACCGAATCCACCATTGCGTGGCTGGCCTCGCTTGTCGCATGAGCGCCACCTCGCCTTGCCTCTCCTCGTCTTGTTCTCAACCACAGGAACCACCGGGAGCCCGCCAGGCGGGTGGGAGGCTGCTCCGTTCCCTAGCTTTCGAGCCCCTCCATTCTAATAGCCTCTCTCTCTCTGCCTCTCTCGCTCTTGCGTCGTCTTTGTGCGCCGCCACCATGGCCGACAAGCGAGCTAGCCAAAGCGCCTTGGTGCTTTGTCAGTGCCGACTCAAGCCAGGAGAGCCGCCACTAGCTCGGCCTCCCCTGCCTCTGTCAAGTCGCGTCGGGGACCCCGTGCTAGATGAACCACGTGAAGGGCGTGATGTTGGAGCCAACCCGAGGACGGTGTATGGAGGATCTATCGCGAAGATGGAAGGACTAAGCAAGTGCTAGGACCTTTTGGAACTTGTGAGATGTCATCTATAATATGACCAGGTTGTAATGCTAGTTGAATTTGTTGCTAAGCTAGGGCTCCAAATAAAGTGAAATTTTTGTGTCATGCTACTCATGTGATGTGATGTGTGGATATTGGATGGCAAGCCCGGAGCATTCTAAGTCTCCCAATTTTTTTACAAATATCTTGAGTATCTTTTATTGTTGATGATGCATTAAGTATAGGAATTGGTTGGAACCAATTGTTGCATTATATCCATAAGTTAATATTTATTTTTGTCCAGATAAAATCCTATGAATCCTAATGAAGTGTAGGATCGAATGATGCTTAGCTATGCTTAGACCAGTTGAAGTCGGATGATTTCGACCTGTCACTGCGAGATGTAGGATGAGCTCAAAATGGTCACGGTTGGCTATATTTGCTATCATGAAAAAGAACCATGTGTTAATAATGAAAAGATACCTGAGTTAGAGACGGGATGGAAACTTGTGTCATGCTTGGTGTTGTCGTAGTCTTTAGCAACAAGGTATGGAGGTCTTGGGTGTGAATCTATCCCCATCTTATGTGTCACTTAAGGACCGATTCTTGCATCTCACTAGATGAACCACGTCCTCATGTCATGTTGAATGCATGCCTATCACTTAGTTAGATGTCACCGGATAACTCGTTTGTCGGATCCATGCAAGCGGAGCATTCTAAGTAGCTCAACTCTTGAGTATCTTTTATTGTTGAAGATTAAGAAGTGAAAGTGCACACCTTGTCGGAGATAAAATCCTATGAATCCTAATGCGGTAGTAAGGATGTGTGGGGAGCTATTGGCGTAAGTCCATGTGTTAATAATGAAAAGGTGAGATGCGACAACAAGGTATGGTCTTGGGTGTGAATCTGGCAGTGGACTCCTCATGATGTTGAATGCATGCCTATCACTTAGTTTGCGGAGCCTCGATTCTCGACTCAGTAGGAAGACCAGAAGTGAAAGGTGACCTTGAGGAGGAAACCATTGATTGAGGTGGATTGGGTGAGTGTTAGGAATACCCCTCCAGCTAGATAGGAATTGATTGGAATGGGTGAGTCTCTACCCCTCTAGCTAGTGAGAACAATTGAATCACGGTCTCTCTTGGATAGTGAGAACAACGTGACAACGTAGATTCACTAAATTTAAAGATATGGTTAAAGAATGATGATGATAATGATAATGAGCCATGAAATACCTAATATGGTTATTATTGTTTGCAACTTAATTAATCAAGTGATTGATTAGTACAGGTGCTAATATAGATGGTAGGTAATGGCTAAAAGTCACTGCTAGTACAGGTGAATAATGCTAATGGTTACTCAAGCTTTTATGCAAAAAGGTTGTCCAGCTAGATCCACTGATAAAGCCTTGCATAATCCTTGGTGTCACTTTATTTCTGGTTTATGACGGGTAAGTCTAGCTGAGTACATTCGAGTACTCAGGGTTTATCCCACCATGTTGCAGGTGAAGTTCTCGGCTTGTTGAAGATGGTGGCTAACCGCCGGTGGGCTCGGTGATTCTATAGTTACTTCTCACCTATATGCTTTTGTCCGATGATGTCACTTATGCTAGCAATGTATTTGGAACTTATATTAATGTAATCATTTGAACACTATGTTGTTTTTTACTAATCGGTTTTGAAACCCAAACTTATATTATTATTTGTGAACCCCTTTTGTAATATTATTTCCGCTACAACTCTGCGTGTGTGATGTGTATTTTCTTAATCATACGATCTTGGTTGTGATGTTGATTAACCGAGGTCTTTCGGGACACTTGGTGGACTACCGAGTTTATATAATTGAAAGTATGTGTGTGTCAACGTGTTAGCGGGGACAGCTGTACTTGATCTTGTATGAATTGGGCGGTTCTGTCACACAGCTGCGTGGACGTTGCGGGGTCCTCGGGCTCGGCCTGCGGTGGTTGTCGCGGACGTGCTCACGGAGACGCAGCCACAGACGACGTCGAGGACAATGCGAACACAGGGGCGAGATGGTGCTCACGGACGAGAGGCAGACGCGCGGTGGCGGACAGGCTCGGCGCGGCCATGTGCGTCGAGCAACGTGGCGAGGCAGGTGTAGTGGCCACACATGTCGACGCGATGCAGGCTTGGGCGAGGAGACGGAGGACGGTGCCTCGGGCTCGGCCTCAGGTCTGGGATGGCACTCGTCGGGCGGCCGAGGAGCACGGCGTCATGGGCGGCGCCATGGCTTCGGTAGCGGCTCTGGCTTGGCATGCTCTCCGGCGAGATGCGGGGCGTGGCAAGGTGGAGTAGGGGCTTGCGGTGGCGAGGCAACTGGTGGCGCATCGGAAAGTGGCTGCTCGTGTGGAGGAAGAGGGAGAGGGATGGTGGCGGCGGCTGAGAAAGGGAGGAGAAAGGGGCGGCGCTGTGGTGGCCTTTTATAGCGCTGCGCGCTAGGGCTTCTAGGAGGCTCCAGCCATCCTCGGCGTCCGTGGCTGGGGAGGTACACGCGGCGCGAATCGAGGAGCGGAGCAGGTGAGGCGCGGGTGAGTGGGCGCTGGCGTGCGAGCGGTGGCGGCGCTGGGAGCTCCTACTCTCGCTAGGGCTTGGGGTTGGGGCAGCTTTCGGCTGGGCCAGTAGGCTCACGCTCGTGGGCCTGTGGGGTGCGAGACGGGCCGGGGTTGTTGGGCTGCTGCTGCTGCCTACATGGGCTGAAGGCAGGAGGCCAGGCTAGGCAAGGAGAGGGGGGCTTGGTTGGGCTCCTATAGCTTGCTAGGCCAGTGCAGAAAGAAGGGGAAGAGAGGGAGTGCTGGGCCGGGCCAAGGCATGAGGGGAGAGAAGAGAGAAGGAAATAGATTCTCCAATTTAAGTTTAAATGGTTTTGAATTTGGTTTTGAGAAGAATTCATCACATCTTGAGAAGGATTTCCAAGATGAAATATAAGGCGATGTTCGAGGAATCTTTCGGAGAGATTCATATGAACTCAAGACGAAATTTCCATTAGTGTTCGGATGGGAATTTTTCAGGGGATAATTGGAAAAACTCAAAGGAAGAATTTGGGGGGAAATTCAGGGAGATCTACATGGAGTTTGAATAGGAATTTCAAGAAAGGGGTATTGATGGCACTTGAGATGTGAGCTCCAAGAGGGGGCTCGAGATGATTTCCACTGGCGACTAGAGAAGAGGGTCTTTTCCTTTGTTCTCCTACTCCTAGGTCTTATATGTGTGTACCCGCATGTATTAACAACATGCTTACTCATCGTGGTGGTCTACTAGGGGTCTTAGGGTTTAGGGACTCCGGTCCAATGGTTGGCACAAATATAAATGGCAAGTCCGGGTTCTAGTGGAGTTCGGGATTATAGAGAGAGATTCACGGAAGCTCGAAATAATCCCGCGAGGATCACAAGGAGGTTGCTATGGGTTGTGCTCTCCAACAAAAATGAGGCTCAAACACAGGACAACTCGAAAACTCCAGCAATCACCTACAAACCATCTACATGTATGCAACTTCCTGTTAGCGAGTTGGACTCATGTTTGACCTAGCAATTACATGTTTCACTCAATTGCAAATTTTTTTTAAAAAGTTCGTATTTTTAGCTTCTCCAAAAACCCAGGTTGTTACAACTACGGTCTCATTTCTAGGTGAATAAGCTTCCAACATAATCTTGACAACTTTGTGATCATCTAGCTCATCACAACCATAGCCTCTAATCTTGCCCACCATTGTCATCAACCTATCAAACATCTCTTGTGGCCCCTCTCCATCCAAGATTACAAACCGGTTGAGCTTTGACATCAACAAATCAATTCTTGCCTTTCTCACTTTGTCAACCCCTTCATGTGCTAGGTGCAAAGTGTCCCATATTTGCTTGGCAACATCAACTCCAATCACTCTATTATAGTCATCACCATCCAAGGCACTAAGCAACACACTTGTGGCTTGACCATTGAGGTGAATGATTCTCATCTCTTCTACTATTGGGTTCTTGGGATCAACCGGTGGCTCAAATCCATTGCAAACAATCTCCCAAATGCTGGGGTGAAGACCTATAGGATAGGCTCTCATCAAGTGCTTCCACTTGGCAAAGTTAGTCCCATCAAAATGAGGTAACTTGCCCACGGGCACATTGATGAAATACCTCTAATCATGGTTAGTCATAAGCATAGAAGAATAGTTAAAGGATACGGCAGCATATTTGTTGTTGTCGGCTTTGCCATTTCCTTTCTTCTCCTTCTTATCCCCCTTCGACACTTGGTAGGACTCATCATCTCCATCTTCGGAACTACTTGATATGCCACTTGATGATGTATTTGTTGCCTTCTCTTCTTCTTCCTTCTTCTTCCTAGCTTCCCTTCTTTTTCTTCTTGCTTCTCTTTTAAGCTTTCTTTCTTCTTTTCTTTGCTTCTTGTCTTCTAACCACTGTTGCTCCTTCTTCTTCTTCTCTCTTGCTTCTCTTTTGAGCTTTCTTGCTTCCTTCCTTTTTCTTCTCTGGTTGGCCTAGAGGGGGGTGAATAGGCCTATCAAAATAAACACTCAAACTTTTATCAAATTCACCCAGCGACACTGTCGCTCTAGAGAGCGGCACTACCAGACTGCGGCACTGCCGGGCCAGAACAACGGCACTACTCACCTGCAGACAACTTCGAACCATAGTCCAAAATCCATGAACGAAAACTTAGATCGGAGAAATTTCCTAGCTTACTGTAGGTATGACAATCACTGATCAAAGAGCTAGAAGTGGTAGGAACACCACACATAAGTAGATGAACTAGAAACCCTAGAAATCACCACAACCACAATATGTCATGCAAGTAATGTAAATCAAGTACAAGTGACACAATGATTTATCCTGTGGTTTGGCTCGCCACCAAGGCTTGCCTACCACCACGTTGTTGAGGTTAGCCACTAAGGCTTAGGGCTTTCCAACCCTTACTCGTTCTCAAATCATGAGACTTAACTCTTGAGATGAGGGGTGAGTTTACTAACTTCAAGAGATGGTTACAAACCTCCTGGGGCTGCCACACAAGTTGGCAAGCTCCACGGGCGATGCTCTAGCCACCTAGGAGCCATGCTCCAAGAGTAACAACCACAACCGCCGGCTAAAACATGAACCAAGTGCTCTTTAGAGTTGGGGAATCAATGGAGCTGCTCTCTAATCGAGTTTTGGACCCTTTTCCCTCAAGGATTGTTGGGGAAATCAATGGAATTTCTTGGGGCTTGAGGTCAACAATGGAGGGAGTGAGACAGAGCTCCTGCTCTACTTTGAGCGTGCTAAAGTGAGGAAGAAGAGGCAGATAGCCTGTTGGAGAGGAAGGGGAAAGGTATATATACCCCCAGCCCCCAATGGTCACCGCACCCAAGGGGTCGGGCGTGACGGAGCCCGTGGCCTCGGGGTTGGGTGAGACCTTTTAATGCATCTCGAGCCATTCGGGGAAGTCAGCATGGGCGCTACTTGTGCCGCGACTCAAGTGCGGCAGTGCCGCACCACGCAAGACAGCAAAGGTAATAATGAAGTATAGACTGTCTTGGTTGTGAATCTAAGGATGCATATGGTTGTTTGAGCACTTGGTAGCACATATTAGCTGAAGCATTGTGTCCCCTTTATAGTACAATTTTTCCTATACTCAAATTCAAAATATAAAAAAATTTAAACCTCCTTTGAGTTTGAAGCCATCTACATTTGTAATTGGGGGCTCCTCCGTTTCGTGTAGCATCCTCTAATATAAATTCCCTGCTTGTCATCTTAATAAATCTCATTAGTTCTCTAATTGCATGGTCATTATCACCAAAACCCACAATTAGGGCTTGATTGCACTTTCAAATTATCTCTCTAATTTCTACCTAGTCATGCTAATGTCTTAGAAAGGAGTACTCTGGGTGGTTAACTATTCATTATCAATGCTCAATTATCATGTACTTATCATATATATCTTATCCTGACTTACCCTTAGTTAAGTTAGATCGCAGTTAGTCTCACACGTTTCCCTGTGGATATGATACTTGGAATACTTCCGGGTAAAAGCTACAGCGGTATCCGTGCGCTTGTGGATTTATCTGTGTGCGTTAATTTATACCAACAAGCTTTTCTCGCGCCGTTGCTAGGGAAATGGTTGCTGAATTATCTTTGAGCCTAGCTTAACATTTTATCTTTTATTGTTTTTTTACTTTTTCTTTTAGCATGGATTCCACTCCAATCTATCAATATGATAAACCCACGAGCACAAGCCTAGAGCCACCAAAATCTTCAGAGCCTATCCTAACACCTGGCTATGAGCTGTGCCCGTGTTTTATAAAATTAATACGAGATAAATCCTTCTCGGGAGAAGGCAACAAAAACCCATACTCACACATATAAGAGTTTGAACAAACTTGTGCATGCTTGCGTATTGCTAGCATGTCTAACAAAACCGTAAGATGGAAGTTGTTTCCGTTTTCTTTGACGGGAAGAGATAAACATTGGTATAGTCAAACCGTATGAAGTATGTAAGGAGATTGGGAAATGTTATGCTCTAGATTTTTGTTTATATTTCTTTCCCATCTCATAAGTGGTTAGCCTTGGGAAAGAGGTTCTAAATTTTAGACAACTAGAAGAAGAATCTCTTGGTACATCATGGATCATTTTAATGAACTCATCATCACTGGCCTAGACCTTGCCATTCAAGACCCTATACTTCTTCAATATTTTTACATGGGTATTAGCAAGGATTCCCTAGAATCCCTTAATGCAGCCTCTAGAGGAGCTTTCCTTCATTTGTCTACTAGTGAAGCAAGGGCTATGCTTGATAGAATTAGTGGAAAGACTCCCTACACTAGCATTCGTAATGAACTCCCCAAGAAAGAGAAGAAATCACCTCCCGATCAAATAGAGGAAGTTCTGATTGTCAAATCACAACCACTTCAATCCCAAGATTTAGCTATCAATCCTAAAACACCAATACCCCAAAATCCCCAAGAGAAGAAGGAATTCCACCTTTGGAAATCCCTTTTGAAATTAAGGATGACCTCTTTGGTGCTAATTTTGGGAGAACATTAAATTCTCATCTTCGTAAGAGACCTTCGAGCGAATATAATTCAAATCCTCTCAAGAATGGATCTCTTAGAAAGTGTCCTTATTCCCATATAGGACATTGGGAAGAATTCAAGGATGGCATTTCAAGTAATGCCATAGGAGAGCTGAGCCATCTAGAAGCCATTCCTATCCTCTCTCCTTCTATGTCCACATTAGATGTCTCATCTGAACCCATCTTTCAACCCATCCTTGACCTTGATGATCCCTCTTATGCTCTCTCACCTAAGTCTCATGATGACCCTAGAAATCCACTAAGACAACCAAAGGATAGGAATCATGAAGGCCACAAGGATGACCCAAAAGAGCAACAATAATGGCTAGAATCTATCAAGAACTCAAATGTCGTTGCTAAAGAATGGATGGACAAGCACTAAACCTTATGGGTAGAATCCAAAACTTGGCTTAGATCCAAATGGTGAACTTAAATGAATCTCTTTAATAAACATGACTCATCCATGTTTGGAGGAAATCCTAGACAATAAAATGACAAATGAATGTCATAGGCATGGAATGATGGAGACAATGTTTCCACCTATAGACATTCATAAAGAAACACCCTTAGAGCTTGAAAGGGAAGATGACATAGATGAGCATGGAAGTTATTTCTTGGGCACCCTTGGAGCTTGCATGAGAAATCTCCTGAATCAATTGGTCTCTCTAACATTGCACACACGAGATCTTCAACCCCCTCATGCTTCCTATTCATAAAAACTTTGAAAGGGTGGTTGTAGATGCATGTGTTTATCATATTGCAGATCTCGTTGTGTGAATCTTGAGATAGGTACACAAAGGTTGATGTTGGAGGATAAACCACTTCACCAACTTGAGTGCAATTAGAAGGTTTCCCAAGGACAAGCTTTTGTCCTAAAGCAAGCACTTTTGGGAGATAACATGAGCTTTCATTTTTTTCTGTAATGCCCTTGTGAAGTGAGCACAGAAACATAATTGTGAAAATATTCCTTTGGGTATTTTTGTCACTAACTATTCTAGGTTTGAAGCAAAAAGAATGAAGGATGACGACTCAAGGTATGTCCAACCAATCATCATGCAACACTGAATCACATCCATCCAAACTTGACTTTGCCTTGCAAAATTGAAGCCTAGGGGATGGGCTTCTTTGAAAAATCTTATGCCATGTTTCTAATTCATCTTGGTTGTCTCTACCTTTAAATCATGCTCTTTCATCTCCAATTGAATAAATCTCTGTAATGCTTTCATGCTACCTTTGTTTACTATAGTATGTTTGAGGTTTGTAATATGTTCATACATATTTTAAATTAAGTATGGAGCTTAGTTTAGGGGTGTTGATCATACTTCTAATGACTTTTAAATTAAGCATGGTGCTTAGGTTAAAATGCCTTCCTGAATCAAATTAGACGTGGTGTCTAGGTTCATTTTTGAACCAAGAATATGCTATAGTAGATACTGGTCATTTTGTTGGACTAACCCTATGCAGGAAACTTTTAATTCAATATTGGTAAGTCATGTGATGAATTCAAATTGGAGATGAAGCAAGACACAACTCATTCATTATAGATGTAAGAACTACATACCTCAATCAACATGGATGAAAGAACTATAAGTACCAAAACCATCTTTTCACTAGCATAGAGGGAAATTACAAAATTCTAGACAAACAACCTATGTTTCAAAATTGTATATTCCTTCGAGTATGTGTTGTCCACTAATCCTTTGTAGGCATAAAACAATGAGTGAGGCAAAAGGTCTAACAAGGTGTCAGAAGATCAAAGTGCAAAAAGATGACATGACAACATGATGAGAAAGAAAAGGTGCAACCTAGGAAACAAAAAAGCTAATGAACAGCTCGATCTGCGAGACTAGCCGAACAAGAAAAAACTTCAAGCAAAAGGGAAGGACCATCATGAGTCATCTACCCTTCATCATATGGTGACATTATGCTCCAATGACAAAGGTAACATCCTAAGGTAAATGGTCATTATTTAAAAAGTTTGTTCCTTGATTTTGGTAGGCAAATAAATAAGAAACAAACATGTTTGGGTTACAACTCCATTACTTGATCCAACCTGAATAACTCAGCATGTTTAGTTGTTTAAGCTTGCTCCTAGCACCACTTTCTTGATCTCATAGTCAACCAAATCAGCTAAAAAGTGCACATCCTATCTCTAGAAGATGAATAATTCTTCTATGGTTAACCAATTCAACCCTTTTTAGCCAAATGTACTTAAATGCTACATTCATGCTCATCTTCTGATCTTACCACCCATGTTGAAATTAAACAAAGCACATAGGCATTAACTTCATCTTGTTCAATGTGCCTAATGATAGAGAAGAATAAATAAAGTTTTGGTTTTGTTGGTGTTTCCCACCAATAGAGCCCATGCACTTGATCTCTACCTTGTCTTATGAGTAGGACACACTTAAAGCAAAGTGTGGGGGAAGACAGTCGACTCCCCAATTTCTACAAGTAAAGGTTCTAAACCTGCTAAACCAAAATCAAAACTTAAAACCAAGATGGGTTTGGCAGAAAAAGGTGACATCACCATTAGAGGCACCACCACAAGAATCCTCATCTTCAGAGTGAGCCGAGGTACTTGATCAATGAATTTCACAAGGAGAAGTCCAGTTCGAAGGACTTAAAACACCAAACCCTCACTGAAAGAGCTATCTTGGGGGAGAAGCACTCCCGTGAATCCAGGTAAGTATGCTTTCCCTTTGTTTTAGTTTTAGTTTCTTTTAAATAGTTAAGAAAATGGCGAATTGAAAACAAAATAAAAAGAGTGTGTATCTAGGTTGCTTTAATTTGAGAGCTGAATAAAATAAAGAGGACTCAGAATAATCTCTTAAATGGAAATGATGAATAGTTTCTCTGTTGTAATTCCTTTCAAGTACTTAGTTTTAGCCTCGAATTCTCCTGAGTTTTGGATACGACTGATTTGATATAAAGATTTATTCTGATCTTGAAACACGTGGGAAGCGAATGCTTGATCTAAGTCTAGGTAATTGAAGTATATGATATGAGAAGGTCTGAGTTGTTGTTTATCTTGTTCCAAGTGACACTAAAGTTCTAGAGATTTACTTTTTGAAAAACACAAAAAAATACTACATGATGAGTTCCTGTATGACAAAACTTGAATTCTCACTAGAGCCATACATGTTATTTAGGATAGAAAAACTTCCACATATATGTGGCTTGTAATTGCATTGAGTTTTGTCAAGCTTTGTTGACCCTTATGAGAGGTTTGTCATGCTCTTAAAATCAAGATCATGTACACACCACCCATATATGCACTACTCCTACACTAGGGGTGGACGCAAAAACATGCTTTCCATCTAGATCCACCCAAAAATGTTCTACTCCTACACTGGGAGCGAACACCAAAAATATGCTTGTTAGGTTTTCCATCCACCAAACAAATACTCCAAGTTCTTGTTACTATCTCTTAAAAGTTATGTTGTAGAAAAGGGACAAGGGGCTATGCAAAAGTTATTCATAAAAAGAAAGAAAGAAAAGAAAAAAAGAGATGAAAAAATGGGCAAGTGTCCAAGATAGTGAAAACAATGGGTACTCAGATGCCCGCCTGAAAAAAAAGAGATGAATAAGATAGCACCTGCTCTCTAGCAAGTGTTTCCAAATTTCAAAAGAGAGATATATTTTCATGGAGCAAAGTAGAATTAGGTTAGCCACCATATATTCCACAACCATGCACATCTTGATTTGATTGTATGACCCATCTTTCTTTGGATCCATTGTTTGACTTTATAATATATGCATTGCAAGTATGCCCTAGTTTTCTCCCTACCTATGAACTCCACATAAGCCTTAGTAGTAGGAAGAGGAAAAGGCATAACATCTTTACTACCTTTAGTAAGGATCCACAAATACCACATATATTAAGAGACTTGAGAGTGTTATAAAATGGAATCTCTGAGTTTTATTTTGAAAACTTATAAAAACTTCAGAACAATGGTGGAACAAAGAACTTGAGACATAGTGTTTGACTTGATCATTCTGTCTTTCAGTTGCTCAAGACCCAAGTGAAGGTTAAGAAGCCCCATGGTGGAAGGTAATATGGGTAAGTTTGAAAGTCATAAAAGTTTATTCTAATCTAGAGGAGAATTTTTGATTGAACGCATGTGTACTTTTGAGGCACGAAAACATTGTAGCAACTCCTGATCCATTGCTGAGTTTAAACTTTGCTTAGGGGCTAGCAAAGGTTAAGCTTGGGGGAGCTTGTTGATAGTCACTAATACCAATTATAAACCATCAACATAACCTACATATATGCTTAATTCGATCACCAAACATAGGTATAGGAGTTTAAATTAATAATTTCAACGAGTTTTGGTGAATATGTCACGATAGGAGGGTTTAATCAGAAAACTGCCAAGGAGGACCTATTCGTCAAAGAAAATTATGGAATTCTGCCGTGTAAACAACTTGGGAAGGATCTAAAAGACACTAGAAGGCAATACACCGAGGTGGCGCCCAAGAGGCTACCAGGTGGGGCTGCCCGACCCCACCAATAGGCCACCCCAGCACCCTGGGCCCACTAATCGCCTCCACCACCTCGTACTCCTTCCTACGATCTACACCGTTGATTCCAAGGAAGTTTTAGGTTGGTTCATCCAACGGTGATCGAGGGAGTTGACGCAGATAGATGATGTGGCAATTCCTTACCCCCTACTCCACCTTGATTCCTTGCCCCCTACTCCACCTCGGCCTATATATAGCAGCCCCTATCCCCTTCCCTGAGGCATAAGTCAGAGCAGAAGACAGAGATCAAACCCTAATCCTCAGATCTTTTTTTCTAGAGCATAGCTAGCTAGGTTAGATCTAGAGAGAGGCAAGCATGCTTCACCTAGATTCCTGATCTTGTCTAGAGTGCGGTTTGGTATAATCTTTGTACCCCCTCTCTTTGTATCTCCATTACTTTTATATGCTTGCTACAATTGTTATGACAATATTAGTATTCATCTTATTCATGTTCTTCGTTATAATGTTCATCGTCTACTTTGATCATATGCTTAGTATAGCTAGTTTATCATTATCTCCATGCATAAGTTCAGTATAGCGCTCGCTCCGCTGCGCACAGGGTGAGTGGTCGACATTGTGTAAGCGTGGTACTTATATGTTGTTTACCTACAGATACACCTTATATTCTAGGTCATGTGGTAGATCACGGATGTGACACTCCCGTTGAATCCTTTGTAGTCCACTCCCCGAATATAAGCGCACGTAGGGTCTGGTTATGAAGGAAGGACAAGCTCTGTTCTTAATCTTCCTTAGTAATATCCCTTATGTGTAGATATAAGGATGATCTTAACCATGACTACAAAGTGTAATTGCACTAATCATTGTATGCTTTGCCTAGTAACTAAGAATGACATAGGAATTATCTCTCTAATTTATTCGTGTGCATTAATTTATACCAATAGCTGGCTTGGTGTCGAGGGCCCTTGGAGCCCTGCTGTTGACTTCCTCTATCGTGGCGAGAGCGACGGCTGTGAGCTGCCATTGTCTAGTAAGATGGATAGGGATGGCGGATCTCGTTGACTTGAACTTGAGCTGCCTTGACATGCGAATGGATCTTATCGATCTCTGGAGTCAGTGTGAGCTTCTCCAACTCATTGAAAACGACAGCGAGATTGGTGCTTGGCGTCTTTTGCACCGGCTGGTTGCCCACCATGTCGAATTCATCCTCCTAGTTGCGACACGCGTGGTGCGGGGCATTAGGGTCCCCGTCAGCCCTGCGGGTGGCTTCTTCATCTCGATGCTGCTGGCGATCGGCGTTCCTTTCCAAGCGGGCATTGTGATTGGTGGTGGCTTCGCCATCTCTAGTGACGCTGTCATGGCTAATGTGGTAGATCCCACCCCCAAATCCCTGCGAAAAAGTAGGGCAGGTGGAGATAGTTTTAGTTGAGCCCTAGGAATACGCATCAGGGCTTGCCTCCATGATGTTGTGGAGGGAGTCATCCGGAAGCTGGCGAATTAACACCATGTTGACCATGGGAACGGGTTGACCTGGCTTAGGTAGATCAATCATGTAGAGGTCATCAATGTGGTCGCTCTTGGTGTGGTCAATGAAGAGGTAGTGTATGGCGTTTCGATACACGGATCCCGTGCCCACTAGCCCGAAGGGATAGGGCCTCGAGATGTTCCCCATCAGGGCCTCATAGTCAGCCAAGCATAGGCCGGTAGTTGGGAGTGGTCGGCATTGCACCATATGCCCTTCTGGAGTAGCCATGATCACCAGATCTGAATCTTGCCACCCTGGACGTTGTGGCCAAGCAGATCACTTGGTCATAGTGGCTTGGTGATCTTCGGGCGCTGGGACTTCTTTGGACGCAATAGACCGATCTAAGACTAATTCCACAAGGAGCTAACATTCTGCTAGGCGGTCTATGACCCGATCGATAGATGTGATCAGATTGCCGTTGTCGATGGATCTCCAAATCCAGTGGCAAGGCACCGAGATCAGAGATGTCATTGTAGATGTTGGCATGATCAGCGTAGGGTGATTCTGCAACGCCTCCACAATTTCCTCAATGCCGTTGGTGCCGATGACCTTGGTCATAGATCCGACCATGAAGGTCTGACCTAGTTTAGGGAGGATCATGGAGCTCAGGAAGCGGACCATCTGGCTCACCATGGAATCAGCACGCACACCCCCTACCTAGCATGCCACTATCGATGAAATCTAGTCGGCAGTCTACCGAGGGGTATGCCCATGGTATTAGATGAATCGGTGGAGGTGCGCGTGATAGGAGACGGACGGTGACACAGAATGCGTGAAACAACGATGAGGCAGGTTCGGGCCGTCTGCTTGATGTAATACCCTACATCATGTGTCTTTGGTGGATTGTGTATTGATATGAGGTGAAAATGAGGGGGGTCCCTACCTACCTTATATAGCATGGGAGGTAGGGTTATAGGTCAGTTGAATCTAATCTTGATCGGTTACACGATAGGAATTACAAAGATCATGGAATCTAGCATATCCAAAAAGATTATCCTTGATCGCCAAGGATCTTCACGGAGCCTTGCGAGGCATGCCGACCTTTGTCATGCTCCGTCTAGCATAGTCTTATGGGCTGGGCCTCCCTTGGTAGCTCGGCCCATGTATAGCCTTGTGGGTATCGGGGGTCATACCCCCATAAGAATGCCAAGAGTGTGTCCACTATCCTAAATTTACCATTCTTACCCCTATTATAAACATTGGTGTACTTGCAAGGATTATTATTCATGTTCATATCCATACTAGACTCTTAATCAAATGCCTTCCTTTGGGAAAATATAAATAACAATACCCTGAATACTTCCGGGTCAAATGCTACAATGATAGCTCCGTGCGCTTGCGGATAAATATCTAAAATTGTTAAGGAACTATTAAGGCACTTCTGGCATCGTTGCTAGGAATAAAAACTTAGTAATGATGCTCGAACTTGCCAACCATTATTTCTAGCGCCATTGCTGAAGATGGATTCAAACCTTGTTGTTTGAAACTTAGTAACAATGCTCGGTCTTGCCAACTGGTATTTTCTGGCACCGTTGCTAAGGATGGATTCAAACCCCATTCTTTGTAATGACATTAAGAAATGCCAACACCTAGTCTGACAAGAACAAGCACGCTGCACTAACCTCACAAGGACCGAGGGGATAGCAGTCACCTTGGTCCGATCAGACGACATCCCTATGCCACGCTGCACAGACAAGACAACACTGCCAAGCGGTGATGACCAATACGGAGCCCACTATCCAAATATGGACTGACAAGATGTAGGTATGATCCCACCGACTATGGGATGGGATCCACAATGAGAGCCTTGACTTAGGGGCCATCTAGACTAGTAGGAACCATGACCCTGACAATTAGGATTGTGGCTCCTAGCTCCTCAAGCCAACAAGGTGAACGATGACCTAGGAGCAGCTACCAACTCTCATATGACACCCTATAGTCCTACCACGACCAGCATAGTAGCATCATGCCAAACCATACCATGAAGTGGCCACAAGACCATGACGACAGACATGCCTAGATGTGCCCCATAAGACAGCGTAGCTTGCAAGCCAAGTTAGATAGGACCTCCCTCAGGCTCATGACCCTTCGGTAGGGACAAACTACTACTTTGTATGTGTCCTGGCCCCTAACACTATATAAGTATAGCTAGGGCACCCTCTCTAAGGAAATGATTCACATCCCCTACCATTTTATTCATTCTCCATAGTAGTAGGACTCCTAGAGCTGCTCTTCAGGTAGTCCATCTCCTAAATCTAGCTCTCCATCCTCTTCGACCATTCTTGCACCCCATTGTAAGAACTTCAGAGCATTCAAGCAAGGGACACACACTCGATCATCTCTAAGACTAGACATAGGGCTCTGGCCTGAACCAGTATAAATCCTTATGTCTTTTGGACGCTACCATCATCTTCCTAGAGTAGCACGGCAATCATATAAATTTACTAGTCTAGTTTACGAAACACCGATAGTTGGCGCGCTAGGTAGGGGATAGTCGCATACTCTTGTTGTTGAGAAGGAGGCGATGGCTCCCTACACTTACATCGAACTTGCTCTTGGTGCAGCCCTCGGTGGCTGCATCCTCTTCGAAGCCTCCCGACCAAGCCCTACACTTTGGGGACCTAGACTTCATGGCTGACCACCTGGGTCAGTTATGGCGCAACGAAGAGAATGTGGCTCTGCCGCACATCTCGACATCGGATCACGGACTGGCCTAAGCTAGTCCCACAATCATCGACTCTGATGTGCTACCATGCAGAATTGACGCCTATCTCGAGGCAAATCTTGAGCCAGAGCTAAGCCGTCACATTTTCTTTGTGTTAGCGAATGTTTTCACCCAACTCTCCAGAAGTAGGCCCCTGCCACTAGAGGCTGAATTCTAGAACCCCAGCACCGCACTACCCTCTTAAATGAGGGACGCGATCGTGCTCTTCGAGCGAGAGCTAGCCAGGTGCAATGGCTGATCGACGACTCTAGGTTTGTGGGGATGATGGAGTCAGATCCAAAGTCCATCTATGACCTCCTACTGGAAACTCCTGAGAACGCAGACTCTGAGTTCGATTCTGAGGGGAGCTACCATCCGCTAAGAGAATGCAACATGTTGCACCTCTCGGAGGATGGCGCAGAGTGGGCGGAGGATGCAAAGGATGATGCCTATCCAATTCCACGTATCCCTGGAGGACAGGACGAGTATGACTACGAGCACCTAGAATGAGCTAGCCCACAACACCTCGATGCTGAAGGGGCGCAAGCACGAGCGCGTCGTGTGTACGATCAAATCCAATAGGATAGGAGGGAGACACCCATCTTCCTGTGAGCTAGCCAAAACATCATAGCGGCTACCATGATCATGCGGATTGTCCTAGAGCCCTCAACCGATGAAGGGAGGCACGTCCATTAGGAGCTGTGAGACCTACTAGAAATTGAAGTGGTGTAGTAGGCGCAAAGTTCCACAGAGAGGCAGCATCCTGAAGCTAGCTTTGTACACATCTCCTCAGCGCACGGTGCCCCCGAGGGTCACAACGCACCAAGCACACTTCGGCTAGGCAGCGGCAGCATGACACATGGGCAGGAATCCTCCCCAGTGCACAGCCGATATGTTGGAAACCACAATGCCTATCCAGCTCAAGGTGCTATGCGCTCTAGGACAAACTAGGTGGGCGAAGATCAACTACACTATGGTGATAGCGTCACGGACAACCATGGCCAGCATCCTAGGGTTCAGGACGCTTGACGCGGCCCAAGCCAAGACACCTACGGCCCACAGGCGTTCATGGAAAGGATCCGGCAGATGCCATTCTTGGCATGCTTCTGCACACCGCTGAACATCGTCAAGTACTCTAGGGACACCAACCCCACCGTGTGGTTGGAAGACTTCTGCCTCGCCTATCGAGCAGGTAGGGCAGATGATGATCTCTTCATCATCCAATACTTGCTGCTCTACCTTATGGAAAGCTCCCAAGCATGGCTCAAGCATCTCCCCGCGAACAACATCCACTCATGGGCAGACTTCAAGAGCATCTTCGTAGGGAACTTTTAGGGCACGTACGTGCACCCTAGAAATTTCTAGGATCTCAAGGCCTGCAAACAGAAAGCGGGAGAGACTCTATGTGAGTACATCTGTCGCCTTTCCAAGCAGTGCAATGGGCTTCCCGACATCCTAGATGTAGACATGATCGGGGTGTTTATCTCTAGCATGATCAATGAAGCACTCGTTCACAGGCTTGGACACTGTAAACCATGGATGACGCGAGAGTTGCTCAACCTTGTGACAAGCCACGCCTCCAGCAAGGAGGTTGTCCATGCAAATTTTTGCCAATATAAGGGCAAGGCTCAAGCCGAACCTACGGACGAGGCTAAAGACCGCAATCGATGGGTGAAAGGCAAGAAGGACAACTAGAGGCGCCACAACAGCGACTTCATCACGACGGTCGATAGAGTCCATAAGCAGAAGACTAGCAAGCTCAACCATGTCAACTTTGACAAGATAGTTAAGATGCCGGGCTACAACCATGGCTATCCAGTCAAGCACACCCTCGAGGAGTGTGGCCTCATCAAGCTCTACTTCAGTGAAGATTACAAGGCTACCAGCATGGAGACACCATCTGGGCCCATAGGCAATGAGCAGAAGGTGGATGCGTATCATGACCCGAAAGCGTCCCTCATGATATTTGGTGAGACCAGCAGCGTACAAGTCCTAATTCGGTAGAAGCTCACGGCATGGGAGGTCAATGTGGCCGCCCTAGGTGAAGCCATCCTGGCTTACTTGAAATGGTTAGAAACCATGATCACTTTCGATAGAAAGGATCACCCCGACCACATTCGTAATCGGGGCGCTTCCCCTCGTCATGGCCCCGATCATTGGCAAGACCCACCTATCTCCTATCCTCATGGACGGTGGAAGTGGCCTAAACCTCCTCTATGCCGAAATGTATGATGCCATGGGGCTATCGCAAGTGGTGATACAACCATCTAGTGCTTTGTTTCACGGAGTCATACCCGGGCTTCAGGCTATTCCCTGGGCAGGTCAACTTACCCATGATGTTCAGAGGTCAAGCCAATTTCTGCATGGAAATGCTTACCTTCGAAATAGTGGATTTCCTCAACGCCTATCACGCCATCCTACGCCGACCATGCTATAAAAAGTTCATGGCCATCCCCAACTACACCTACCTGAAGCTCAAGATGCCCGACCCTCATGGGATCATCACTATAGGAGGCGACCTCCAGCAAGCCCACCTATGTCAACATTCACGATAGTCGTATGCCAACCCCCGAGGCTGAGCCTGAACACGACTTCCCTACACTATAGGGGAGCGCATGGAGGACACACTCCGCAACCTTAGCCGTGGCATGCGGTGAGGCAGGCGATGACACAGCACGAGGATGACTTGATTGACGAGTGTCAAAGGGCTCGTGACATAGTGCATTCCTTGACTCGACGAGCCAAGCTCTCCAGGCCTCACCGCATTGAGCACCGCATATGTGAAAAGCCACGACCAGTGGCGCGGACACATAGCATTCACATCAAAGCTATTCTCAGTCAACTAAGGATTTGTATATAAAGACCAATGAATCCCTCTTACAGCTAGAGATTGTGACACACCTCAATGAGCGCACGACGAAGCGACACTCTAATGATGCGTATGACCCCAAGTGACCCGTGTCAATCGGCATGTGCCAGTGAACATGGTTCACTCATGGGGGCTACACTACGGCACACCACACGCTAACGCTCACTAGAAGAAAGGTCATCTTGACCTAAAGGAAAGAAGATGACGAAAGGCACAATGCCGCTAGATCTGCCTTACAATGCTTTGGTCATGAAAATGGGGTCGCACTGAGCTAAGCTCTGTGGGTCAATCCCCAGGTAGGGTCACGTGACTATGGCATTCGAGCAGTTTGACCATTTACGAGCGCACAAAGGCAAAAGAATCGTGAGATATCAAACTAAGAAAATTTGTTCATTAAAAGACCCTAGGTACAACCTAAGGTCCCTGGCCACCGCAGCGGAGGATATCCTCCATGTTCACGAGGCCCATGATGGTGGCCACGACAGCGGCAAAGCCACCAACCAGTTCCGCCCACTTTGCCTGCCTGTCATGGTTCAGGAACCTAGGTGCCACCTAACGGAAGTCCTAGCCAGTGCGGAGCTATAAGGTGGCAAGGGTGATGCCGGCTCCTGGACACCACCGCACGTTCATGGTCCTCCATTAGGAGAACCTCCAAGAGGTGAGCCTCCTCTGTCTCATGGAGGGAGGCCACTAGCTGTTACTCCCACGCTAAAAACAAGAAGACACGAAGATAAAAAATGGCAAGTGATGGATGGGACAACAAGATGAAGAAGCTCTCTTACCCATGATGCATGCCTGGGCGTCGGTGGCCACTGCCTGTGTGGTGGCGGTCTCCCTCTCTAAGGCCTCAGGGCCACCCTGACAACATCTAGGCAGCGCTCTAGTTAGCTTAGCTCACAGGTGGCATTGGAGTAGCACTATCAGGCCTCGTTTACCCCATGGACAAGCTCGCATAACTTGTGCCGATCAACCGAGGAGGACGATGAGAAGCTTGAACCATTGTGGGTGGGGTCACGAAATGAGCTATAACACCTTAGGTGTTTATCACTAGTTAAGTAGTGGGCTTGAGCTCCAACATGACAAGTTAAGTGGTAATCAAGAGCTCTAGTTCAAACTAGTAAGTGGTGACAAAGGTGTAGAGATCCAATCATGAAATTGAGTCCCAACTTGAACTTGGACAACACACCTTTGTTTATATGTGGACCCTTGTTAAGATTTCACAAGAGTAATGTTAAACATGCTTGTTTCATGTACATTACATCAACATGCATCCATCTTGACCAGTGGAAAAATTTCGTTAAGTTTGGAACCAAGAAGTCACATGAAATGATAAGTTATAACCTTGATTGAATTCCTTTATTAAGTAAATAGAAATATGAGTTGTCGACCAAACCTTGCTACCTTGCCCAAATGACTCTAATTGAACCCTGCAACAAAAGTCATGAAGGGTTCATGTTGAGCAAATGTCAAGAAAATGCTTCTAAGTGTGGGAATAGCTAAAATTGTCTTTTTCATGATATGGTTTTGACCTGTGTTGACCAACTACTTGGAGTGCTTGCATGGAGTTAGACCGTAAATAAAAGTTGAACTTTGAGTGGAGTACAACAAACTTTATTTTTGGACCAAGACCTATTTCAACTCCTAAGTATCTCAAACAGTGGCCTCAAGTTTGAATGCAGTGCTCCTTTTGAGCTCTTAGAAATATTCTGTCCCTGATTAACAACAGCAAGTTGACATGTTTGTGAATTTTTATCTTCCAAATTCATATGGTAACTCAACTAGATTCCTTAATATTAGTTGAAGTACACTTTGTGAAGAAAACAACAAAACAAGTATCATCACTTTTGGAGCATGTTTGGACTTTCAAAAGTTATTGAAAAACAACAAAAAGTTTCTTGAATTAAGCCCTTAACTGAATTCAGTTTTCAGTTTTGTATACCCTACTTTCGAGGCTTGTATCTTCATAGCCATGCCGAACCAGCCTAAGATCCTTTAAGCAAAGTTGTTGATCTCGCGTAGCTCTACAACTTTGATCACTACAGCTTGTGCCAAAACTAAATGGCTTAGGAGTTGGAAGAGGGAGAAGAATTCCATTTCAGTTGGCCTGAAACCAAAATTCAGAGTTCTATTTTTGGGTATCCTCCTTTGAAGATCTATATCTCCAAATCTAGGCTGAGTTAGCTCTTGATCCTTAAATCAATGTTGATCATTTCACAAAGATCTACAACTTTGCCTCTTGCGCTGTGATCACAGGACAACCGGGTTGAGAGATAGAGGATGGGAAAGTTGAAGTTTTAGTCATATTTTTGAGGTGGTATTGTCAGCTAATTTCAAACTGGCTATCATGGCTGACCGTGCGTTGGGGCTCAATGCCATGTGGTGCCCTCGCTGTCTGCATGACCACCGCCTCAGCCAAGCTCATCGATTTGGAGATGCCGAGCTACCCCTAGATGCTCCCCACTCCTAGGTGCTCTCTCTCACTCGCTCTCACTCTCCCTCGCCTCTCTCCATGCTCTCTCTCGCGCTTGCCATGGCTGGCCAAGTGCGAGCTCGTGGCACCGATGCTGCGCTCTCTCTCAGTCCTAACCAAGCATGTCATCACTATCTACACCTCGCACCGCCTCTCCCACGCCGCCTTCCAAGCAGCACCGCTGCCTGTAGCCTACTACCGTCATAGCAGCGCCTCTGCACACTGTGCACGCACATGGCTCGGCCGCCTTGGCTCACCTCTAGCTAGGCTGCACCCCACCATAGGTGTGCGAGCACGCCCTAATGCTCCCTGCTGCTGTCGGCCCCTGCTGGCCAAGGCCGACCGACCCTGAGCCCCTCCTCACCGGCCGTTGGTCCACTAGTGCCATGGCTGCGCCACCCAAGGCGGCCTCGGGCTGAGCTAGGCTGTCCCATGGATGCGTGTGGACCCCCTAGTGCTCCCCCGTCGTTTCACCGACGCCGACGATGACCTCACCGGCCGAAAATCGCTTGGCCGGCGATCCTCCTCCGCCTCCTCTATTTTGATCCACGTGAGGGACCTCGCACAACAATTAGAACAAGTGCAAGGGGTTATCTGCAAAGTCTGTGACTCATGTGAATAGTGACTAGAAAGACTGTTTCGCTGGAATCTATCTTCGTAGAAGTTCGGGGTCCTTAGTGCCAATCTATTTTTCTTTTAAGGCTAAATCTTTGGAAAATCATAATAAATTGTAGAAAAATCGTAAAATAGTAAATGAGGTCTTGTTGGAATCCTTGAGAGTAGATATATGCAGTAGACTCATAATATTATATATGTTAGTAGAAAGGTTCAGCTGTTTTTATTTATTCTTGCAAAGTGCTTTTAAAAATCCTTTTAAGTTGTCAGATGCATATGTTGAGTTATAGAAGTCCAAAAATGGTAGTTCTAGTTGTGTTAATCTTGTGATGACATGTTCTAGCTAATAAAAATATTAAACATGCTAGTTGTGTTCTGGTTTTATAATGTTTTGATTTAATCTTGTTAAATAGGAAATTTTAGCTTGTTTTGCTTGTTATTCTCATATCTAAAGTTGTGGTGCTCCAATTGCTGTGAAATTTTTATGGTAGGCTACGGATGTTATATGTGTGCTGTGGTAAAAATTTCATGTTCATTAGATGCAATATCTTTGAGTTATTTATTTAACTTGATTAATGCTTGATAAATGGTTTTAAATAAGTTATAATTTTTATGTAGGTGTAAAAATGGAAACTGTGGTTCCACTACCTTTGTATGGTGTTGTGCTACCATAATAACATATAATATGTCTATGTGTTTATAGAAAATGATGATCCTTAGATTTATCTTGCTTTTACATGTTTTCTTTTAATAGCAATTTGTCTTTTTCATAGTAATTAAATTATAAAACCTGAGCATGTGAAATTAGTGCAATAGCCATATTTTGATAACATCTATCACTCATAAAAATCTTAGCTCCAAACTATTTGTTCTCATATATCACTAAAATTATATATAAGTTTATTAGGAGAAAGGATTAATAAAACCATAATTATAGATAAAGCTTGTAAATGTATTTGGTGATGCTTTGAGTGATTGGTGTTCAATAAAGTGTTGCTAAGTATGTTAGTGGTGGTTGAAGTTCTTGAATGGCTCATGTGTGTATGCTCTATGTTAGCAAAACAAATGAAATATCCAATTGTTATATTCAGAAGTGGCTGCATGTGCATTTTCTGTTGTGGTGAAATTTTAGTGATATAAATTTTGTTTTTGTAGATATGCTGAATACAAAAGTTGTATATGATTTCCTTATCTTGCTTATCCTAAAATTTCATGATTTTAGGCATGCTGGTTTAGGAGTTATATATTTTACAAGTTTGCTATCAACTTTTGAATGTGCTCTAAATAGATTTGAATGATTGCTTTGGTTGACTTATTTAAACATGAAATCATGTATTGGTGATAATAGGAGAGTTATAGCTGTTCAAAGTGGAATGGTAGATTTTTGTCCAAATCTGGACAGAGATGCCTTCTTGGTGTTGTTTGGCCATGTTAGCTGTAGAAACATCTTAAAATGATAATGAGAAAGTAATAGATAACTTAATAATATTTCTATAAAGGTAAGAATCATGTTTGTTGAATGTTTAGAACTCCAGTTATGCATTTCTAAAGTTAATATCAGTTTTTTGTCCTTAGTAGTTTAAGCTCTGCTTCATGATGTATTTTGATCTTGTTATTTGTTGAATCAGCTTTTGGTGTTAATAACAAAGTTTTATATAATTTCATTAGCTTTCCATAAAGTCTTGAATCACATTTTGCATGTCTAGAACTCTAGGTATGATTAAAATAATTGACTATGGTGCTGCTGTTCAGAATCTATGTTTGTACCTAAAATTGTTTGCTTCACCTTGCTTTGCTTTCTGTGTTGCTATGTGTGGCTCATGCCATTGATGGTGTTAAGTTAATATACCTAAAACCTTGTGAAACTTGTGTCATGCTTGGTGCTACCTTCCTTGCTATCCTAGCATGATAGGTTGTGGGATGTTTAACTAAGTAACATGGAGTACTTATATATGTTCGGTGTAACCTTGTGCTCATCTTGAATATTTTTATGTGAGGCATCTCATATTACCATTCTTTGCATTCATGCACTTGCATTGTTGCATCTCTTCTAGGTATGCTAGATGCACCATGTGAAGGACGTGATGATGGAGTCGAACCAGAAGACGATGTTGGTGGACCTATCCCAAAGATGAAAGGACCCCTAGAGTACATGCCTAAACAAGAGATGCTCGCCAAGCGAGTGTCCTCTAACAAACACTAACCTAGTGTTGGATCCTAGGCAAGCCCCGATGCATTCTAAGCCTCCTATATTTTTACAAATATCACTTGAGTCCTTTATGTTTGATGCATTAGGTTATAAGAGTTGATTGGAACCATTTGATGCATAGAACTACCTTGTTCAGAAATATACCTTGAACCCTATGTAGGTCCAGGATCGAATGTATGCTTAGCAATGCTTAGACTGGTAGAAGTCGAGTGATTCCCAGTCACCTGCAAGATATAGGTGGATACCAAAGCACGGTTGGCTATATTTGCTATCATGGAAATAACCATGTGTTGATGAATAAAAGGAGACCGGGTGGGATTGTGATAGAGAAGCAACAAGGTATGGAGCTCTTAGTGCCTATTTATCCCCGTCTATGTCGGTTAAGGACTGATTCGTTGTACGTCCTCATGTCATGTTGAATGCATGCCTAGCACTTAGCTGGCTAGATAAGTCATTCCTACTACAAAGCCAAGTAGCTCAACTCGGGCCGGGACGCGGTAAGTGAAAGTGCGCACACTGGAGGTAGTAAGGATGTGCGAGGAGCCAGTGGCGTGAGTCCAAGGGTAGGCCGGGCCTACACTTCCTGGCAGACTGGTAGTATCCCTGAGGGTGCGGCGCTGCTTGGACCCATGACTGTACCTTAGTTGTACCAAAGGTGACCTAAGACTACTTTGGAGAATGTATGTCTAGGTTTGTGTTAGGAATAACTCCCCAGCTAGTTGGAATCGATTTGAGTCGCCGTCTCTCCCAGATAGTGAGATCTTGACTGAGCAGCGGCAACGTAGCATTAATTGATGTAATTTGATGGTTATGATGAATGTGGAAATGTTACACCGGCTATGGTTACTATTGTATGTTACTACATGATATTCCACATGTTTGGCACAGGTTAGTTGCTAATCAAGAGATGAATAGCTATAATTAACTTGTTTACTGAATTATAAAATGTATAGCTCAGCTAGTTGCTTTTATGCAAAATTTTGTCAAGCTAGCTCCACCTATAAAGCCTTGCATACTCCTTGAAGTCACTTTATTTTTGGTTTATGATGGGTAAGTCTAGCTGAGTACATTCGAGTACTCAGGGTTTATCCCACCATGTTCTAGGTGAAGTTCTCGGCCTGCTGAAGATGGTGGCTAATCGCCGGTGGGCTCAATGACTCTATATTTATTTCTCATCTATATGTTTTTATCAGAGGAGGTCACTTATGCTAGCAATGTATTTGGAACTTATATTAATGTAATCATTTGAAAGCTATGTTGCTTTCCTTTAACCGGTTTTAAAACCCAAACTTGTACTATTATTTGTGAACCTATTTGTAATATTATTTCCGCTGCAACTCTGTGTATGTGATGTGTATTTGCTTAATCATGCGATCTTGGTTATGATGTTGATTTATCGAGGTCCTTCGTGACACTCAGTGGACTACCGGGTTTATATAGGTGAAAGTATGCGCGTGTCAACGTGTTTAACGGGAATAGCCATACTTGATCTTGTACAAATTGGGTGGTTCTATCACAGCTAGCATCAGAGCAATATTAAGCATAATACTGTCATGTACTTAGTTTTCAAAACAAAGTTTTGTTTTAAAAAGCTTATTTTGACTAAAACCTTAGCTACAGGCAAATTTGTCAAAATTAATTTGCAAAACTATGCTAGCGACAACCTCTAGTTAAGCCCAATTAAGGACTACTAGGTGGCTAAGTAAACTGATACTAACTATGGGGGATTTACTTAATTGCAATTTTTATTTTGTCATCCATACGGCATGTTATTGTATGGATTCCATTCGCTTGAGTGGTAATGTATGGATCAAAATGCCTCTACGCCCAAGGTAAAATGGTGAGTGGCATGACTGCAAGACATGAGCGTGCGGTCAAAGGGGAGAGGTAGTTTTGATACTTAAGTATATATATCTCATATATATACGGAAGTATTTAATTGTGGGTTAGCTTTGGTACGGCTATATATGCATATTCTATATGTATGTATAGACGTATTTACTTTTGTGTAGTTTGATACGGAAGTGTATATATATATGGGTATATATATATGAAAGTATTTAGCTTGCAACCTAGAGCCTAGACTTTCATTTCTGCATATATAATTGTGGGGTTGGGATAAAATGCAATCCTTCTGCAGGTATGCTAACCATGAATGCGTAGATTGAATGTAGTTGACGACTAGCTATATATCAAGAAAGTACCTATTATGCCACCGACATAGAACATGATTGCCGCCTTAGGCTGGCAATTTCGTGAGGACAAATAGGACGAGCATACATCATGATTGTTGCTTGTGCATAAACATGCTGCTCTCACCCTTGTTCTATTAATGGATAACTTGTTGTAACCATATGGTCATGTTGTGCATGACCGAAAACTAATTTGCTAAATGTAAGTAAAACTTGTTTTGAAGAGTTATCCACCTACTCAATAAAAAGGAAATAAAAGATAACAGTACCTTACCACCATGTTTTGCATGATTTGTGTAGTGGTGTTGCTGTAGGTGACTGCTTGTTAAGTGCAAGCTTTGTGCTTAGTAATAGGCGCTTAAGCTAATTGGATTGAGTGTTTCAAAATGCTTGCTTAAGACCATGATGTATGTGTGGATGCTCGTTACCTAGGTAGTATCATAGTCGTTACCTCTTTTGTCCTCGGTAAGCATATGAGTGTTGAAGAGCGCTATCCTAGAACAACGTCCAAGTTTTGATAATTTCATGGTTGTTGTCTCCAATTAAGTTCTCTCTTAGGAGCCTAAGCTTATACACGTGGTTGCTTGCCCTTGAACATTGCGCAATGAAGACCGACCTTAAGCCCAAGCTTAGTTCCCTTGAATGCTTGCATGTGTCTGGTTGTCCCGCTCCTATGTGGGAAGACCCTGCTCAAAAATCCTTGTCAGACCTCATTGCTCCTTCTCCTACAAGATAATCTGGTGCAACGCTAATCGCTATCTACCCTGGCTTTGGAACCTTTTCCTCGCAGACCATGTCGTTGCTTTATCAACTGAATCCCTAGTCAGTGCATTGGCTTTGTCCCTCGAATCTCTTTTGTTTTGTCTCCAACTCTTTCATGTCTCTAGATATTTATCAGTCTTGATCTCATGTTGCTGCTTGGCAAGACCAAATCTCATGTTAATCTTTATCTGGTAATCACTTTTGTGGACACAAGGCGTATATGGAAATAAAGCAAGAGTCCCCTACTTAGTTGTCTTCGGCAATTAAGCTATGTTTTTCTCTTATGCCAAGTCTTTACCTTGGACCACCCATTGTTGAGTCCTAACCTTGTGACTACCTTTGCTTGCTACCCCTCCTTCGCATAGTGCTTGCTCCTATGCAACCCAATCTATGCCACGTGAGATTTCTTGTAGGTTGTATGTTTGGTAATGGTATCTTGGTTTATGACTAATAGTGTCGCACTAGAACCTAGGGCCTCCTTGTGGCTGGCCAGCACATGGTTGTGCTGCTGGGTGCGCTGTTATCGAGGTTTCTAGTCATGATCCATCATGGAACTACACCGATGAGTTATCTTCTCATGAGCTTTTCCTTGGTTATCTTTCCTTATCTTGTCAGAAGATCTGTATGTCAAACCAGATGCAATAGGACTTCCTTCTGAAGTCGCCCAAAGGATAACCTTTGAAGAATAGGTCACTAATATAAACATTAACAAACTACAAGAGGTGGTAGATAAGTGACTCTACTTGACTATCCCTGTAATAATGTCGGTCATCTAGTGAGCAACTTATGTCATCCCCATTGGATCATAAAGGTATACAACACCTAAAGTTGGACAAATTATCAGTCGGAGGATAAATGGACCGGGATACTATGCCTTGTAATAGGTCACCTACTGCTTATTAGCTTTTGGTCCAATTCTTGACCTTTATATGCAAGATGATCAACCGACCTTCTTCGGTGTGACCCCTTTCTATTGACCTTGATATTGAATGTCTGTTTGCACATCAACTACAATTGTTGCCGTCAAAAAGAAGTTTTCAAGCTTTTTAAGTGTTCGGGGAGAACAAATTAGTTACCAGAAGGAAGGTTAATCTCCAGCTAGGTAACGACTCTTTGGTAGCCCTGAAGGTTATGTCTCACAGAACAATGTTAAGCAAACAAATAGCAAAGCTGGTCAGTGATGCCAATACTACTTTCTTCTCCAAGCCCTGTGTCGTCAAGTCAATTCCATCTTGGACAATCACATGGGTAATGTAAGATACTGTATCAGCTAAGTAAAGAGCCAGAGAAAGCATGTCCCTTGTCTCGGTGAGCATCATTATGTATATGGTGCTATCAAAGGATTTGTTTAGGACTCTATTGGAGAAAGTATAGAAGGGTAGTTAGCAACGATCTCTTATCTTGTAGGACTGCCCCTCCACATGAAGTATGCGTTGTGCCTAGAAAAAATAGCCCACTAGTCTAATGCTTGTGCATCGTTGAGCTGGTGCCTAAATCAATGATTGAAGTTGTTCCCTAGGAAGCATATGAGGAAAACCCTAGCCTCCATCCTCAGCGAGAAAGCTACCGCTGTCATAAAAAGAGTTAAAGACTGTGAACACACTTCCCAATGTGTAAATCAAAGGAAAAGAGGAGCGGGAAATCTATCGAGATTTCATAACACTAAACCGGTTATCTTTAAGCCAGTGATTAGTGGCTCAAACATGGTTGAATTCACACCAAACTTGGTGATCTCATTCCTCACTTAAGGTACTTCAATGTCTTAAGTTGGTTTGAGGATTGGTTGAGTAAAGCATCAGATTTGAGAGATGTTTTGATAGTTCGGTCACAAAATTTTAGGACAAAGCTATTTTGGTAGATGATTTGTTTGGATAGTCAAACGATATCTGATTGAGCTAAATTTTGGAGCAGTAGTTTGTAGGATATAAACTGATTACTGAGAGGTACATAATCTATAATTTCTTTAATGACTACTATCATCCCTCACATTAGAAACATTGTGTTTGTAATTGATACCAAGATTAGCAACATGGTCAATGTTTTGCCATTTGATAATCCTTTAGATGCCCTAGAAAATACTCCTTGCACCCCTTTGTGCCTTGCTTTTGCCCTCTCATATCAACAATGCTTGAGTAGTCAAGGTTTTCTACAAGTCAATTTGTGCCATTACGAGACAAAAACAATTTGAAAAGTGTCAAACAATAGATTTCAGATTATGATTATGAGTTCTTGATTGACATTAGAAAGAAAGCTTCAATGTCAAATGTAGTCCAACAAATCTAGTTTTGCTATAGTGCAGGTCAATCCAATTTACTATGCAATAGCACCATGAAAGAAAATCATACGCAATCTTGGTAACGTACAGTTTTTCTAATTGGTGTATACTTGCAACTTTTGTTGTCCTCCAGACCTCGCTATCCTCCTTCTTCAGTAATGATTTCCAAGGTAGACTTGTCCTTGGTACATTCCATGTGTTTTTACCCAAGAGGTTGCATCAGATTCAACCCAGATAGCTGTTGTCGCTTGGATATGAGGATTCCCTCAAATAATGATCATAAAAAATGCTGAGTCAACAAAGTCAGCTATCACATTCACCGCTCACTCAACGGACTCAGATAATAAAATGTTATCATTAGAGAAAGAGAACTACACACATGGAACATTATGTAGTTTTCCATCGGTTGGCATCTGAGTGATTGAACAGTTACGACTAGCATAGATATTGTCTGTTGGTTACTCGGTTTCTCACAGCCTTAGAGGATGTTTACCCCGTCTGTGATCTCATCCCTTATGAAAGGTTGTACTCAAACTACATTGGTAGAGGACTGCTTTTCAAACTTTGTGAATGAACATGGAACCATTGTAATGAGTAGCTTATAGAAGCTTGCAGTCTAGTGCAAAGTTCACATGGTCCATGCTATATTCACTAGAGAAATAGATATTATGGGTAGTTAGTTTATGCTCCATAGTACTCTTCGTATCCCGAGAACAAAGTGTTGTGCTATCTAGGATTCCTCCCAAAGTAACAATGCTTCATGGAAGTCAATGAAAGAAATTCTTTAGACAAAATTTACTACGAATAGCAAATATTAGAAAGTTGTCTTGACCAAATTAACCTCTCTGATGCTCCGAAGCTAAGTAGCCTAATGCTATCATTGATGTTTGAAAATGGATGACACGCTTCTTTTTCGTTAAAAGTCTTTCGCACCCAATCTCGGGGCAAGATTCTCATAAGGAGGCAGGGTTGTAACACCTCTAGTGTTTATCACCAATTAAGCAGTGGGCTTGAGCTCCAACATGACAAGTTAAGTGGTAATCAAGAGCTCTAGTTCAAACTAGTAAGTGGTGACAAAGGTGTTGAGATCCAATCATGAAATTGAGTCCCAACTTGAACTTGGACAACACACCTTTGTTTATATGTGGACCCTTGTTAAGATTTCACAAGAGTAATATTAAACATGCTTGTTTCATGTACATTACATCAACATGCATCTATCTTGACCAGTGGAAAAGTTTCGTGAAGTTTGGAACCAAGAAGTCACATGAAATGATAAGTTATAACCTTGATTGAATTCCTTTATTAAGTAAATAGGAATATGAGATGTTGACCAAACCTTGCTACCTTGCCCAAATGACTCTAATTGAACTCTACAACAAAAGTCATGAAGGGTTCATGTTGAGCAAATGCCAAGAAAATGCTTCTAAGTGTGGGAATAGCTAAAATTGTCTTTTTCAGGATATGGTTTTGACCTATGTTGACTAATTGTTTGGAGTGCTTGCATGGAGTTGGACCTTAAATAAAAGTTGAAGTTTGAGTGGAGTACAACAAACTTTATTTTTGTACCAAGACCTATTTCAATTTCTAAGTGGCTCAAATAGTGGCCTCAAGTTTGAATGCAGTGCTCCTTTTGAGCTCAGAAATATTCTGTCCCCGATTGACAACAGCAAGTTGACATGTTTGTGAATTTTTATCTTCCAAATTCATATGGTAACTCAACTGGATTCCTTAATATTAATTGAAGTACACTTTGTGAAGAAAACAACAAAACAAGTCTCATCACTTTTGGAGCACTTTTGGACTTTCAAAAGTTTTTACAAGAACAGCAAAAAGTTTCTAGAATTAAGCCCTTAACTGAATTCTATTTTCAGTTTCGTATACCCTACTTTGGAGGCTTGTATCTTTGTAGCCATGCTAAACCAGCCCAAGATCCTTTAAACAAAGTTGTTGATCTAGTGTAGCTCTACAACTTTGGTTACTACAGCTTGTGCTAAAACTAAACGAATTAGGAGTTGGAAGAGGGAGAAGAATGCCATTTTAGTCGGCCTAAAACCAAAATTCAAAGTTCCATTTTTAGGTATCCTCCATTGAAAATTTGTATCACCAAATCTAGGCCGAGTTAGCTCTTCATCCTTAAATCAATGTTGTTCACCTCACAAAGATCTACAACTTTGCCTCGTACGCCGTGATCACACGACAACCGGATCAGGAGATAGAGGATGGGAAAGTTGGAGTTTTAGTCATATTTTTGAGGTGGTATTGTTAGCTGATTTCGAACTGGCTGTCATGGCTGATTGTGCGTGGGGGCTCAATGCCGCGGGTGCCCTCACTGCCTACATGACCGCCACCTCGCCCACGCTCGTCGATTTGGAGATGGCGAGCTGCCCCCAGACACTCCCTACTCCTAGGCGCTCTCTCTCACTCACTTTCGCTCTCCCTCACCTCTCTCCGTGCTCTCTATCGCCTTTGCCATGACCACCCAAGCACGAGCTCATGGCACCACTGCTGCGCTCTCTCTCCGTCCCAACCAAGCGCGTCATCGCCATCTCTACCTCGCACCGCCTCTCCCATGTCAACTTCCTAGCAGCGCCGCTGACTGCAACCTACTAGCCGTCGGAGCAGCGCCTCTATGCACCATGCGCGCACATGGCTCTACTACCATGGTTCACCTCTGGTCGGGCTATGCCCCACCACAGGTGCCCGAGCACGCCCTGATGCTCCCCGCCATTGCCGGCCCCTGCTGGCCAAGGCTGGCCGACCCCGAGCCCATCCTCGCCCGCCGTTGGTCCACTGCTGCCATGGCCATGCCACCTAGGGCCACCTCGGGCCGAGCCGAGCTGTCCCATGGATGCGCGTGGACCCCCTGGTGCTCCCCCGCCATTTGCCCGATGCCGGCGACGACCTCACCGGTCGGAAAAATCGCCTAGCCGGTGATCCTCCTCCACCTCCTCTGTTTTGATCCACGTGAGGGACCTCGTGCAACAATTGGAACAAGTGCAAGGGGTTATCTACAAAGTTTGTGACTCACATGAATAGTGACTAGAAAGACTGTTTTGTTGGAATCTATTTTCGTAGAAGTTTAGGGTCCTCGGTGCAAATCTTTTTTTCTTTTATGGCTGAATCTTTGGAAAATCATAATAAATTGTAGAAAAATCATAAAATAGTAAATGAGGACTTGTTGGAATCCTTGAGAGTAGATATATGTAGTAGAGTCATAATATTATATTTGCTAGTAGAAAGTTTCTGCTATTTTATTTATTCTAACAAAGTGCTTTTAAAAATCATTTTAAGTTGTCGGATGCATATCTTGAGTTATAGAAGTCCAAAAATGGTAGTTATAGTTGCGTTAACCTTGTGATGACATGCCCTAGCTAATAAAAATTTTAAACATGCTAGTTGTGTACTATTTTTACAATGTTTTGATTTAATCTTGTTAAATAGGCAATTTTAGCTTATTTTGCTTGTTATTCTCATATCTAAAGTTGTGGTGCTCTAATTGCTGTGAACTTTTTATGGTAGGCTAATAATGCTATATGTGTGCTATGAAAAAAATTTCATGTTCATTCGATGTAGTATGGTTGAGTTATTGATTTAACTTGATTAATGCTTGATAAATGGTTTTAAATAAGTTATAATTTTTATGTAGGTGTAACAATGGAAAATGTGGTTCCACTACCTTTGTTTGATGTTGCGATACCATAATAACATATAATATGGCTATGTGTTTATAGAAAATGATGATCCTTAGATTTATCTTGCTTTTACATGTTTTCTTGCAATAGCAATTTGTCTTTTTCATAGTAATTAAATTATAAAACCTGAGCATGTAAAATTCATGCAGTAGCCATGTTTGATAACATTTACCACTCATAAAAATCTCAGCTCCAAACTATTTGTTTTCATATATCACTAAAATTATATATATGTTTATTAGGAGAAAGGATTAATAAAAGCATAATTGTAGATAAAGCTTGTAATTGTATTTGGTGATGCTTTGAGTGATTGGTGTTGAATAAAGTGTTGCTAAGTATGTTAGTGGTGGTTGAAGTTCTTGAATGGCTCATGTGTGTATGTTTTTTGTTAGCAAAACAAGTAAAATATCCAATTGTTATATTCAGAAATGGCTGCGTGTGCATTTTCTGTTGTGATGAAATTTTCATGATATAAATTATGTTTTTGTAGATATGTGGAATACAAAAGTTGTAGATAATTTCATTATCTTGCTTATCCTAAAATTTTATGATTTTAGGCCTTCTGGTTTAGGAGTTATAGATTTTACAAGTTTGCTGTCAACTTTTGCATGTGCTCTGAATAGATCTAAATGATTGCTTTGGTTGACTTATTTAAAAATGTAATCATGTATTGGTGATAATAGGAGAGTTGTAGTGCTTTCTCTAAGCTTTCCAAAATCTTAGAGAACACTGTTTTTGGTGGTATACAACTCCAGTTATAGCTATTCAAATTGGAATGATAGATTTCTATCCAAATCTGGACAGAGATGCCTTCTTAGTGTTGTTTGGCCTTGTTAGATGTAGAAACATCTTAAAATGATAATGAGAAAGTTATAGATAACTCTAGTTTGCTAAATGTTTGCTGAATGTCTAGAACTCTAGTTAAGAATCATGTTTGCTGAATGTCTAGAACTCTAGGTATGCATTTCTAAAGTTAATATCAGCTTTCTGTCCTTAGTTGTATAAGCTCTGCTTCATGATGTATTTTGACCTTGTTATTTGTTGAATCAGCTTTTGGTTTTAATGACAAAGTTTTAGATAATTTCATTAGCTTTCCAGAAAGTCTTGAATCACACTTTTTTCATGCCTAGAACTCTAGGTATGATTAAAACAATTGACTATGGTGCTGCTATTCAGAATCTATGTTTGTACCTAGAATTGTTTGCTTCACCTTGCTTTGCTTTGTGTGTTGCTAAGTGTGGCTCGTTTCTTTGATGGTGCTAAGTTAATATACCTAAAACCTTGTAAAACTTGTGTCATGCTTGGTGCTACCTTCCTTGCTATCCTAGCATGATAGGTTGTGGGATGTTTAACTAAGTAACGTGGAGTGCTTATATATGTTCGGTGTAACCTTGTGCTCGTCTTTAATACTTTTATGTGAGGCATCTCATATTGCCATTCTTCACATTCATGCACTTGCATTGTTGCATCTCATCTAGGTATGCTAGATGCACCACATGAAGTACGTGATGATGGAGTCAAACCAGAAGACGATGTTGGTGGACCTATCCCGAAGATGGAAGAACCCCTAGAGTACATGCCTGAACAGGAGATGCTCACCAAGCGAGTGTCATCTAACAAACACTAATGTAGTGTTGGATCCTAGGCAAGCCCTGGAGCATTCTAAGCCTCCTATGTTTTTACAAATATCACTTGAGTCCTTTATGTTTGATGCATTAGGTTATAAGAGTTGATTGGAACCACTTGATGCATAGAACTACCTTGTCCAGAAATATACGTTGAACCCTATGTAGGTCTAGGATCAAATGTATACTTAGCAATGCTTAAACCAGTAGGTGGATACCAAAGCACGGTTGGCTATATTTGTTATCATGGAAATAACCATGTGTTGATGAATAAAAGGAGACCGGGCAGGATTGTAATAGAGAAGCAACAAGGCATGGAGGTCTTGGTGCCTATTTATCCCTGTCTATGTCAGTTAAGGATTGATTCATTCTACGTCCTCATGTCATGTTAAACACATGCCTAGCACTTAGCTGGCTGGATAACTCGTTCCGACCGCAAAGCCAAGTAGCTCAACTCAGGCTGGGACCCGGTAACTGAAAGTGCGCACACTGGAGGTAGTAAGGATGCACGGGGAGATAGTGGCGTGAGTCCAAGGGCAGGCTGGGCCTGAACTTCCTAGCAGACTGGTACTATCCGTGAGGGTGCGGCACTACTTGGACCCGCAACTATACCTGAGTTGTACCAAAGGTGACCTAAGACTACGTTGGCGCAGGTATGTCTGGGTTTGTGTTAGGAATAACTCCCCAGCTGGTTGGATTCGATTTGAGTCGCCGTCTCTCCCGGATAGTGAGAACTTGACTGAGTAGCCGCAACGTAACATTAATTGATGTAATTTGATGGTTATGATAAATACGGAAATGTTACACCGGCTATGGTTACTATTATATGTTACTACATGATATTCCACATGTTAGGCACAAGTTAGTTGCTAATCTAGAGATGAATAGCTATAATTAACTTGGTTACCGAATTATAAAATGTATAGCTCAACTAGTGGCTTTTATGCAAAATTTTGTTAAGCTAGCTCCACCTATAAAGCCTTGTGTACTCCTTGGAGTCACTTTATTTCTAGTTTATGACGGGTAAGTCTAGCTGAGTACATTCGAGTACTCAGGGTTTATCCCACCATGATGTAAGTGAAGTTCTCGGCCTACTGAAGATGGTGGCTAATCGCTAGTGGGCTCGGTGACTCTATATTCATTTCTCATCTATATGCTTTTATCATAGGAGGTCATTTATGCTAGCAATGTATTTGGAACTTATATTAATGTAATCATTTGAAAGCTATGTTGTTTTTTTAAAACCCAAAGTTGTACTATTATTTGTGAACCCATTTGTAATATTATTTCCGCTGCAACTCTGTGTATGTGATGTGTATTTGCTTAATCATGCGATCTTGGTTATGATGTTGATTTATCAAGATCCTTCATGACACTCAGTGGACTACCAAGTTTATATAGGTGAAAGTATGCGCGTGTCAACGTGTTTAACAGGGACAGTCGTACTTGATCTTGTATAAATTGGGTGGTTCTGTCACACGAGCGGCACTAGCGTCTCCTTCGAACACGGCATGGGAGGTGGCCCTGTGAATACTCATAGTCAATACAAGTTGATCGCACAGGCAAGGACGAAGAGGTGGCGGTGCCCCGCCAGTACCCGGCGACTCCACCAGTGGTCGTTTACCGCGGTCCATCCTGACCGGTGAGGGAGAAACTCTGGCTGCTCATGAGCAATAATAGGGAAGCAGTGGAGTAGGTGACTTGGAGCGAATGCCACCCCACCGTTCCACTCCAAGAGTATTTATAGCTGCTAAGGAAACTTAAGACAAATGCACATTCATTCACATTTACTAATCACTTAGAAAACCCCACAGAGCAAGTGAAGCGATCAGATGGAAGGTAGAACGACGGTTGCACATGCAGCGGCATGAACCAAATATGCCACACACACCTCCACTCTTTTCACATCATTTCAATTTACGCGCCCACATTCTGTGGCACACGACTGCTTGTGAGTGGGCACCATTATGCCATGATGTGACCGGGGAGGCCAACCGCCCCCCAAGATCATGTATAGAGTGACCCACCGCAACCATGACCCCGCGTCGTTCTTAGGAAACCCATTCTTAGGCCAGCCCTTAGAAGGCCATGAGGCCACAAAAGGGATAGGGGTAGGGAGGAGATGGGCCCCTACAGCTCCAATCAGTGGTGCGGAGCCACACGCCCGTCTCTCTCTTTGTCCGAGTCATACGCTTCAAAGTCTCCTGGTTTGACCCCCTTAGGGGGAGGCATCTTGCCCCTTGGCCGCTATGGAGGTGGTTGGGGACCGATGGGATTGATGGCTGATGATTTATGGGACATCACTCGATGAGGCACAGCCAAACTCCACATCGATTGGGGAGGATATTGGGTCCTGCTTGGATTACCCATTGACCCCGACAAGGCACACCACTCCGACCAAGTGGTTACGGTGGACATGCCTCTCCCCGCGTGGGGCGAAACCAAACCTGCCTATAATAGGGCATCATGACCTCTCAGGGTCAGTAGGAGCACCAGGAAAAATAGGAATCAGGTCCTCGCATCCCCATAAATGGGTCTAAATTAAGACCGATAGTCCTCCTGGCACATCTAGGTCTAAAGCCAAAGGATAGCTTCGAAGACTCACAAACCGTTAGAGGTCCATGACCTCTCCGGGAGAGAACGACGAAGCAGATGGCTCGGGCAACACAGTAGTAACTTCTATATGAAGCGATGTGCAACCCAAAACATGATCATGGCTCGATCATGTTGAAAAATTAAAAAGGTCCAAGACCTACGAACCAATGCACGATCATAGAAAACCTCATGGCCACGCAAAAAGAGGTCAAGGACAAATTACTCGCATCGTCAAAACATAACGACCCTTGTGGCAACCCAAACCGAAAGCATGACCCTGAACCCACGGCTTAGGGCCTCATCACAACCATAAGGGAAGCATAAAAATTTATGGATACAAGACTAGCCAAGCTACTAAACCACCAAGGGCAGGCATCACCTCGATGGTGATGCCGACTGACAACCCAAGGTAAAAAGACGAGAGGAACCATAGGCGGTTCATGCCCTACCTGCTCCTCAGCAAATGGCTTGACCCTGGGGACCACATGCCGAGGGGACTGCTACCATCCCTTTGGCAACAAAGGGAGCCTGACTATCATCGGTAGATGAAGCACATACTAGACATCATCCTGATCCGTTTGACATGGATAGCATGACAGGGCCATGCTACCTTGCCCCTCTAGCCCCATGAGTAGTCCCAAGCAAACATCGGGCGAACCTTTAGCAGGATCCCAACATGACACTGAACTATGCATGGAACTTAGGGAGAAGCCAGATACGCCTTTGGCCATCGCACATTTTGAGCACACGAACCACCAAGGTTCGGATCAAGAAGTGGCGACGGGGTAGTGAACCGATGTCGCGTATGACCCAACTCGGTGGCCACACTACCTCTCAGTCCCCAATTTGCAAGTCACTTTCTAGCACCAGTTGCGGGAAAGGGTGATGTCGATCTCTAGCCATCCCGAGCGACCCCCAGCGGATCACATGACTAGATCCCCATGGCTCCCTTCAAATTCTCCTCTCCTCTCTTTCCCTCAACATCGGCTTAGGCTAAAGCCAAGTTCATAGAAGAAGCTTAAGGGGTTTGAATGGTAAGGAGGCACCTATTTATAAGCCTAAGGGCAACCCCATGCCACGTGGCACACCATGAGAGGCCATGGTCAAAGACAGATGTCCGCATGAGGATGGGGAAATCAAGACCCTCCCAAAGGTAGGGCCACAACAAGGTCGACAAGACTACTTAGCTCTACTTGGGTCACAAACCCAAAAACATGACAAGGCTCAATGGTCATGTACCATGTCGTTAGGGCATCCTAATGGGGCAAAGTACAATGGCCACCTATCACATTGAATGCACCTACCTAGGATCGAGCGAGGAAGCTCGAATAAGCCATGACTATGAACCCGTGCATAACGCACATGCATCTTAGTGCTTTCACGATCACTTCGTGATCATAAAAATGCTCGGGGGCTACTATCAGGGTTATAACCTCAAGGGTGTCTTAGGGCACCAGTGCAAGCCAAGTTAGATAGGACATCCCTTAGGCTCATGACCCTTTGGTTAGGAGAACCTACTACTTTGTTTGTGCCCTGGCCCTGAACTCTATATAAGGATAGCCAGGGCACCTGCTCCAAGGACATGATTTACATCCCCTACTATTTCATTCATTCTCCATAGTAGTAGGGCTCCTGGAGCTTCCCTTTAGGTAGTCCATCTCCTAACTCCAGCTCTCCATCCTCTTCCACCATTCTTGCACCCCCCCATTGTAAGAACTTCATAGCATTAAAGTGAGGAACATGCACATGATCATCTCTAAGACTAGATGTAGGGCTCTAGCCTGAACCAATACAAATCCTTGTGTCTTTTGGATGCTTTCATTGTCTTCCTAGAGAAGTGCGACAATCGTATAAAGTTACTAGTCTAGTTTACAAAACACCGACACAATCATAACACAATTATTGCCAAAAAAGAAGACACACCTTGAATCTGCTTTTGTAGCTTCTCTATCTCCTCCTGATCAAGTGCTTGCTTCTGCCTCATCCTCCAATATGCAGAGCCAGAGGCACAAAGAGCAGCCTTCTCTCAAGACAACTTGGCAATGGCCTCGATAGCAGCTGAAAGGGGTGAAATGGTTTTACAAACCTCACCAAACACAAAGGAGAAAGCTCTAGCCCTACCTTGGGTCTTGTCCTGATGATGCTTCAAGGTCACCACCTCTCTCTCCAGCTTAGCTCTCCACGCCTTCGCCTCATCGCCTAGCTAAGAGAACCACTCCCGGATGAACGTGGATTTATCCAAAGAATTCTTCTGAAGATACTACAAGAAGTGAGATGGCATAAGTCTTAGCTTCATTTAGAACGAATCAACCAAAGACCCATTAGGTCCACTGCATGGCCCCAAGCACAACCCAAGGGCAACATCCACCGATGTGATTCGTACCTCTAGGGTGGCACTAAGAGAATCCCTAGCTGAGATTCTCTTGGTCTTCATGGCATCGGCCAAGGCTCATAGCACGGCAGACAAACTATCCGCGTGTTTTGTCATCCCATCCAACTCTCCGTAGCCAAAGTTAAAACTACGCCACTCCTCGACATCATCAAACAAGCTCTTGCGTTCAGCACCAAAAGCTTGCAACGATGGACCTCCCCTTGCTAAACTGGTCTGAGACCCAAGAGGGACCAGGCGGACGTTGTCCACCTATGGAGGAGAGTCAACCCATAGTAACATCCTCTTAGGTTCAAAAGGATAGTGAGCCTCCCATTAGAGGGCAGCCCGCTGGATTTTTCAGCAACAGTGACAGTGAGCAGCCACCTAAAGGACCTATGCTCGCCTCACTTAGTACTAGCAACAAAAGCCTGCTGCAAGCATTATAAAGGCCAATGATCATCTCATCAAGAGTCTAGTGAAAATCAAAGACCTCGATGATGAGATTAACGAGCTTTGACGTAGCTTTGGAGAAAAAGTTGCTAGGGTGGCAAAAGTGGCGAGAGTAGAACATGCTTTAAATCAGCCTTTCTAGGCCACTCCCACCAAAATAACTAGGCACATTTTTACCTTTCAAGTTTTTCTTTCCAAATCATGTTTGAATTTCATCATGCAATGCGCCTACCATTTTTGATATTTGAATAAAAATTATTATTATTAAAAATATTTTATTGCACTTGTTTTCTTGTTTTCTTTTTATCAAATAAAAATAGGAAAGAAAACAAGTTTGGGGAAGGCACCTCACTCACCTCCAACTCAGTTGCACAAAAGCTAGCCAAATTCAAATTCGGTTTGTGCAACTCTCACTCTCTCACTCCATATTTAATAGAAGCTTTAAAACTAGATGAATCTTAAAATAAACTAAAAAAATACTCCATCTCCATGTCTTCCTATGATTAAGAATTTGCATACTTTTTATTCCTTGGTAATATTCCAAAACTTGTGAACACTTATCATAGGGAACCCACTTTATCTAAGTAATTGACGAATGAGATATAGTAGGATGACATGATGCTGGCTCATTCTTGCAAAGTACATGGGGATTTATTTTATAAAACAAAATTCAAAATAGCATGTTCCTTAAATGATATTTCTAATACCTACCAAGGCCATATATGATCATACATGGCAAAACCTTCCACATATGCCTCTTACTTTGTGTTGAGTTTTGTCAAATTTTGTGACCCCTGTTGAGAGATGTTTCATGGTCCCAAGATCAAAACTCACGTACATGCCACAAATGAACAACTATTCCTACACTAGGAATACGCTAAAACATGTTTCCATGAGTAGCCTACTAAATACTCCATGCTCTAAATTATGATGTTTCTAGCATCAAGAGACAAAAAGGCTATGCAAAAAGTTCTAAAAACACAAAGAATGGGGCACATGAAGGTCCCAAAGTGTAAAAAGAGAGAGGGACACATGGATGTCCCAAAAGCATTAAAAATAAAAAAAATGATGAGCACATGAAGGCTCCAAGAGAAAATAAGCTAGCCATGTCTCAAAATAAAAAGCTAGAAAAAAGAGATCATATCAAATAGAGGAGTATAATTCCACCAAAAATTCCACACACTTGCACTGTTTTGATCTAAGGGTATGACGCTTCTTTCCGGTGAGGTCCAGCATTTGACTTTACAACATAAGCACGGTAAGTGTGCCACAACTTTTTCATTCCTACCCAAAAACTCCACATACGCTTAGGAGTAGGATGAGCAAAGAGAAGGCAAAATTTTAAAATATGCCTTGGTGAGGAACCACTTACAAAATTGAGTGACTTGAGAGAATCATTCAAGTAACAAAAGCTATCTTTGTGTTTTCAAAAAAATCACAAAAATCCAAGCTATTCCATTTTTCAATTATCCAAGATAATTTTGGTAGACACTTGGAAGTTCATAGGTTCAGGTGATGTTTGGAATAACCTATATGCAGATTTTGAAATCAGGGAGATAAACCCGCTTAGTCCTTAGAACTATACTCAAGGACGAGCAAAGGACTAAGTGTGGGGGGCTTGTTGGCGATGCCTAACTCATATTTCTATCGCCAACATTTAACCAAAATAAAACAAATGTAAATGTCAAAACTTAGAAATAGGGTTTTTGACTCACATTTTCCCCGAGTTTTGGAATTTATATGTTTTGTAGGACACAACAATGAAATACATGTCAAAGTACGCAATCAGGGAAAGTGCAAAGCATATTTGGGCCAAAAGAAACATAAGACAACACATCTCGCTACAAAACTAGGCCAAAAACCAGCGTGGTAGGGATGTAGGTCCACCCAAGAGCCCATCTAGTTAAGGCGGTGCGGGGAGGTGCCAACCAGGGTGCAGGCACACCCTGGGTGTGGCCGCACCCCCTTGCCACCTCTCGGGCCCACTCTTTAGGAGGAGGTGCAACTAATGCCCCCAAGGATAGTTGCATGGGTGCTTACCAAAATACCTTACCAAACTATCATACTCAAGCTATAAACTGAGGCCCCCTCCTCACATTCAAGATCATCATACACATTGAAGAAGAAGAAGTAGGGCTACACACATTCCATTAGCTTTTTAGCATGACTAGTTAGGGAGTGAGAGAGGAAAGAGTTAGAGGAATAGCAGATTAGCATTGCCCTCTACTCCTTGTACTCGACAAGTCTTGTACATCGGGGTGGATGGAGTGCCAAACTTGTTGGCGCCCCATCTACACTTGTACCTCTATGATCATCTTACAAATTGGAGTAAGAAGTTCATGTTCAACTTCGGTATTGATTTCTTAAGCAAGTTATTGTTTTTACCAATTACTTGCGGGTTCATCGTCTGTCCTTATGGAAGGTGCTCTAGTAGAGGACTCTTGATAAAGATGGAAGTTCCTAGCCAACACCAGGGTAGTGACCGATAGCGTAGACATGGCATCTAAGCTAAAAGTCACCTTCATTTGCGCCGTATCCTCGGGTTAAGGGGTAGGTGGGAGGTGGTACAGCACTATCTATCCTTCACATTCCCCCACATTAGAATATGGCGTAGAGCTATATGCCGATATCGCCTGACAGATCAGGTGCGCTCTGGTGCCCGCAGTGAGTTTGTAGTAGCAAAGTTATCTTTGCTTAAGGTTTCTACCCTTAAAAGAACCTCACTACCCAAGTTACCCCTCTTCCAAATTCTTGTTAGGTAAACTAGTGAAGAGACTACTTACACCTCCGTTCCTCATGAAAATACAACGATACCCTAAATACCACTAGGTGAAGTGCAACAATGGTACTTTCTTGCACTTGCGGACTTTTGTGCTTATGCTAAGAAGCACCAACAAGCATTTCTAGCGCCGTTGGCGGGGAACGGTTTTCGTTTTAGTCTCTGAACCTAGTTTGCCCGTGTATCCTTTGTTTTTACCTTTCTTTTCTTTTTACTATTTTCCAATGGAGCAACCTATTATTCAAAATCTTTCTGCTCCAAAGGGCGAGTTCATAGAACCACCACAATCACTGAAGCCAATCATAGCTTCCAGTTATGAGCCCTGCCCTGGCTTTATAGCCATGGTTCGATAATAGTCCTTCTTGGGGTTAGATTATGAAAACCCCTACCATCATCAAAGGGAGTTTGAGCAACTCTGTGCTTGCCTTACCATTTCTGGCATGTCACAAGAAACACTTCGGTGGAAGTTGTTTCCTTTCTCACTTGATGAGAGGGCGAAATAATGGTACACCCACGATGTAGGGAAGGTAGTTGGCGTTTGGGAAGAACTAAGGAACATATTTTGTCTTGCGTTCTTCCCTATATCCCGAATTGCTGCCCTACGACAAAAAATCCTCAACTTTCAACAAAAAGAGAAGAAAACCATAGGTATAGCCTAGGATAGATTGTTAATTTTAACGAGATCGAGCCCAAACTTGTCTATACCCAACCATGTGCTTTTACAACATTTCTAGTTAGGGCTTAGCTAGGAATCTGCCCTACAACTCGACATAGCTGCCGGAAGGGTCATTTACCCATAAAACCACAACGGAAGGAGAAGCTCTCCTAGACCGTATTCTAGAGAACACTCCCTCACTAGAACCCCTTCATGTGGAGCCTAAACCAAGCCACGAGGAAGTCTCTTCGGTTGAGGCTGAACCCATAATACCTTTAGAGAGACCCTTGCCTGAACCAGAAGATCTAGAGGAAGGTTTACCTTCGGACCTCCCGTATTTCGAGCATAACTTTTTTCGAAGAATTTAGAAACACCTCAAAGTACTCATGCTAGAAAAGGCCACCAATCCCCATCACTCCTTGTGATCATCTAGACAAAGAACTTCTTAAGGAATCCATCAACGAGTTGACCGCCATTATCAACAGCGAATGGGTAGAAGAAGTAGAACTTTCTTCTGAAGAAATTCAGATTCACACCCCTTCTTCAACCCTTCAAAGCAAAGTTGGTAGATCTTGGGAAAGGGTGTTATACAAACCTACGGTAGGGGCAAATCTCATGTCCTCATCTTACGCACATCACTATTTAGGCAATGAACCTATAACACCCCAAGTGTTTATCACTAGTTAAGCAGTGGGTTTGAGCTCAAACATGACATGTCAAGTGGTAATCAGGAGCTTTAGTTCCTTATCTCGAAAGTGGTGATGAAGGTGTCAAGGTCAAATCTATGAAAATGAGCCCCACTTGAACTTTTAGGAATAAACACAACACCTTTGTGTTTAATGGTAAACCCTTTTTCAGATATATACCTAAGTAATGTTGAAGGTGCCCTTTTCATGTGCCTCACATCAATTTCCACCGACATTGATGATTGGAAAAGTTTCATGAAGTTGGAATCAAGAAGTCACATGAAATGATAAGTTATAATATTTCTTGAATTGCTTCATCAGGTGAATGGGAACATGGAATGTCGACCAAACCTTGCTACCTTGCCCAAATGACTGTAATTGAACTCTACAACAAAAGTCATGAAGGGCTCGTGTTGAGCAAATGTTAAGAAAATGCCTCAATTGGTCAAAAACCCTAATTCTAGGGTTTAACGAGGTGCTGCTTGGACCAAGATGAAACTATGATTTTGGGACTAGATATGAAGTTTGACCTTTAATAAAAGTTGAAGTTTGAGTGGAGTATAACAAACTTTATTTTTAGACCAAGCCCTAATTCAACTCCTAAGTGGCTCAAATAGTGGTATGAAGTTTGAATGCAGTGCTCTTTTGGGCTCTCAGAAATTTAAGTCCCTGATCGGCAACAACGAGTTGACATGTTGTGACATTTTTATCTTCCAAATTTATATGGTAACCCAACTAGATTCCTTAATATGAGTTGGAGTACACTATGTGGAGGAAACAACTAAACAATTCTCATAACTTTTGGAGCTCGTTTGGATGTTCAAATTGAATTTCAAAAATAGAACCTTGCACTATTTTGTTCCTGATTGGACTAAATGTTAGAACTCTGAATTTTAGTTTCATGTACCCCATTTTGGAGCCTTGTATCTTTCAAACCAAGTCAAACCAATCCTAGATCCTTTAAGCAAAGTTGTAGTTTAGTTTAAGTAGAACAACTTTTGTTTAAGTATCAAGACCTAGGTCGGCCTCTAGTAAAGCCAAATAGTGGACCAAATTTTGAAACCAATGCTGTTTATCAGGTTCCAAAAATCAGTTAAGGCTGGGACTGAACTTTTTTAGTTTATAGTTTGCATGTACCCCACTTTGGGAATTAATATCTCGCAAACCATTTTTACTTGAACCAAACTCTTTTAATCAAAGCTGTAGTATTCGGGTAGCTTTATCACATGGTGTAATTGGTTGAACAAATCACTAACCATTTTGAGAGATATCAAGGGGAGAATATGGAGTTTCAGTCATATTTTTGAGGTGGTATTGTCAGCTCTTTAGCTGATTTTGAACTGGAGCTCGTCATGGTCGACCGTGCTCAGGGGCTTAACGCCGCGTGGTTGCCCTCGCTGCCCGCATGACCGCCACCTTGCCCATGCTCATCGATTTGGAGAAGCCGAGCACCCTCCCTTTCTCCTCTCTCGCTCTCATTCTCTGTCTCTCCCTTTAACGCTCTCTCCCTCTCTGTGTTCACTCACCATGGCTACCATTGTCCGCGAGTGGAGCTGCTGCACCACCACTGCTCCTGCCTCCTCCATCTTCCCTCCGCCCAACCAGCAGCCACACCTCCTTTCCCTTGCCATGCCTCGCCTTCCGCTCCCTCACCATGGCCGCTTTCTACCGCTTTCCTCTGAACGCTGAACCCTGTGGCTTGGAGCCGCTGCTGCTCATGGCCCAGCCTCGTCAGGCCGCCTCCACCCGAGCTATGCCCCTCCATTGGTGTGCACAGCCCTAGGGATGCCACTGCCATAGCCGACAAGCTCCTCGTCGACCCAATCGGTCTTCTCCCCATCGATCCCTTGCTCGGCTCTACGGTGAAGAAGAAGAGAAGGGAGTGAAAAAGGAAATAGAAACTCTTTTGTGGTTCTAGATGCAAAAGTGCTAAAGAGAAGAGTTTTTAGATCTGGTCTAGCCTGATTTGAGGAAAGTCCAGGGTTCTAGATGCAAAAGTGTTTTCCTTTTCTTTTTGTTATATGCATATAAATCGGCTGAAACTTTGGAAATTCATAGTAAATTGCAGAAAAATCATAAAATAGAAAATGAACATGTTTTGAAATCTTTGTGAGTGGCTCTATGTAGTAGTTCCATAATATCATATGTTTTAGTAGAAAGTTTTTACTGCACATAATTATCTTTGTACATTAGGGTTTTCTAGGAATAAATTCATATCTATAGTTATGGTGCTCCAAATGATGTGAAATTTTTATGGTAGGCTACTGATGTTATATGTGTGCTGTGGTAAACATTTCAGGTTTATTGGTCCATGTGTGACTGGGTTATTGATTTAACTAGTTTAGTGCTTGATAAATGGTTTGAAATAAGTTATAATTTTTATGAAGGTGTAAAAATGGAAAATGTTGTTCCTCTACCTTTGTTTGATGTTGTGCTACTATAATAACATATAATATGGGCATGTGTTTATAGAAAATAGTGTGTTTTAGATTTATCTTGCTCTCACATATTTTCTTGCATTAGCAATTTGTCTTTTTTGTAATAATTAGTCTATAAAACCTGAGCATGTAAGATTTGTACAGTAATCATGTTTCGTCATTATCTATCTCTCATAAAATTTTTAGATACAAATGAGATGTTTACAACATCACCTATAATTAATATATAGGTTTTTATATATAGAAAAGCTAATGAAAGTTTGTTACTAGATACTTGTGTTTTTGCCATGTAATACTTCTAATAATTGGTGCTAGGTAATGTGATTGCTTGGTTATATTTAGGATTTTCATGGAGCTGCATATATAGCAACAAAATGTTAGTTGTTAACAACATAAATGGTAAATGCATATAGTTGTATCTCTGTTGTTATGGCTGCATGTACAGTTTTTGTGGTGATGATATTTTATGAGTATGTTGAATACAAAAGTTATAGATAATTTTCTTATCTTGCTTGTCCTAAAATTTTATGATTTTAGGCCTGCTATGTAGGAGTTATAGATTTTACAAGTTTGCTGTGAGCTTTTTCATGTCCTCTGGACAGATCTAAATGATTGTCTTATTTGGCTTATTTAAACATAGAATCATGTATTGGGATAAGAGAAGAGTTGTAGTGATTTTGTTAAGTTTTCCAAATTGTCCAAGAACACCCTTTTTGGTGGTCTAGAACTCCAGTTATAGTTGTTCAAAGTGGAATGGCAGGTTCTGTCCAAATCTGGCAGAGATGCCTTCTTGATGTTGTTCAACCTTGATAGCTATAGAATCATCTTAAGATGATAATAATAAAGTTGTAGATAACTTAATAATATTTCTATAAAGTTAAGGATCATGCTTGTTGGATGAATAGAACTCGAGATATGTATTTCTAAAGTTACTATCAACTTTCTGCCCTTAATTGTATAAGCTCTGCTTTATGATGTATTTTGACCTTGTTAGTTGTTGAATCATCATTTGGTGTTAATAACAAAGTTGTAGACAATTGCCTAAGATTTCCAGAAAGTATAGGACCACCTTTGTTGGATAACTATATCTCTAGTTATGGTTAAAACAAGTGGCTATTGTGCTGCTGCACAGAATCTGAGCATCTACCTAAAGTCATTTGCTTCACTTTGCATTGTTTTCTATGCTTGTTAGTGTTAGCTCATGACACTACTAGAGTTAAATTGATCTACCTAAGGTATCTTATAAATGTGTTATATAATGTTGGTCAAGCACATAACTAATAAATGGTCATGTATGCATGTTGCCACAAATGATCTTGATGCATGTTTTGCTAGAACTTTAATTATGTTGGTGTCGTTCACCGCAGCCCTAGTTCTTATGTGATGCTAGGCTTAATTAGTTCTTGATTGTTAAATGCTTGTAATAGTTTGACTTGAGTTAACTGGTGTGCCATGATTGTTATGCTTGCTATCCCTATGCTAGACTTGAGTGATAGTTAGTTAAATGACTTGCTCTCTAAGTGCATATGTCTTGAGGTGTAACCTTATACTTGTCTTGAATGCTTTTATATAATACATCTTTTATTACCATTCTTCGTATTCATGCACTTGCATCTTGCATCTCATCAAGGTGTGCTAGATGAACCATGTGAAGGATGTGATCTTGGAGCCTAACCCAAAGATGGTGTATGGTGGACCTATCCTGAAGATGGAAGGACTAAGCAAGTGCTAGGACCGTAGATGTCACCAAGACAGTGCGAGCTAACTGAATTGACTTGTGTTGGATCCCAGGCAAGCCCCAGAGCATTTTAAGGCTCCTATGTTTTTACAAAAATATCACTTGAGACCTTTATGTTTGATGCATTAGGTTGTAAGAATTGATTTGGAAACACTTGATGCATAGAACTACCTTGTCCAGATATATATACCTTTAACCATGTATAGGTCTAAGATCGAATATATGCCTAGCAATGCTTAGACCAGTAGAAGTCGGGTGATTTCCTATCACCTGCGAGATATGGGTGGATACCGAAGCATGGTTGGCTATATTTGCTATCGTGGAACAGAATCATGGGGTAATGTAACTGGAGGTCGGGTGATTTCCATCTGTGCCAATTAAGGACTGCATCATTGGAGGCCCTCTTGTCATTTTGAATGCATGCCTCTCACTTAGCTAGCTGAATAACTCATTCCGACCATGAAGCCGAGTAGCTCAACTCAGGTCGGGCCTTGTTCTGTTAGAGTGTGCATAGTGGAGGTAGTAAGGATGTGTGGGGAGCCGGTGTGAGGCCAAGGACAGGTTAAAGTCCTAATCGACCTAGCATCCAATATTGTCCCTGATTGTGCGGCGCTGATCGAACCCGCAAATTGGACCTGAGTTTTACCAAAGGTGACCTAAAACTACCTTGGCACAGGTATGTTTGGGTTTGTGTTAGAAATAAATTCCTAGCTGGTTGCAATCGATTTGAATCACCGTCTCTCCCGGATAGTGAGAAACTTGACAGAGCCCCTTCATCGTAGTAATTGAACTATGAAATTTGATGGTTATGATGAACATGGGAATGTTACATCGGCTATGGTTATTATTGTTATGCTACATAATCATACATCACATGTTTGGTATAGATTAGATGCTAATCTAGAGATGAATAGCTACAATTAACTTAGAATCAAATGATAAAACATATAGCTCAACTATTGGCTTTTTATGCAAAATGTTGTCAAGCCAGCTCCACTTATAAAGCCTTGCATGATCCTTGGTGTCACTTTAGTTTTGGTTTATGATGGATAAGTCTAGCTAAAGTACATTCAAGTACTCTGGGTTTATCCCACCATGTGGCAAGTGAAGTTCTTCGGCCTGCTGAAGATGGTGCCTAACCACTGGTGGGCTCGGTGACCCTATATAATGTTCTTATCTATATGCTTTTGTTAGAGTATGTCACATATGCTAGCAATGTATTTAGAACTTCTATTATTGTAATCATTTGAAAGCTATGTTGTTTCCCTTAACGGGTTTTGAAACCCAAACTTGTACTATTATTTGTGAACCCATTTGTAATATTATTTCCGCTGCAACTCCATGTATGTGATGTGTATTTGCTTAATCATGCGATCTTGGTTGTGATGTTTATTTACCAAGGTCCTTCATGACACTCAGCGGACTACCGGGTTTATATAAGTGAAAGTGTGTGCGCGTCAACGTGTTAAACGGGAACAGTCGTACTTGATCTTGTATAAATTAGGCAGTTTTATCAGAACCCCTTGCCCCTACCAACAAAACCTTGAGACTCACCCCAAAATCTAGTTTGGAATGTAAAGGGGTCCTACATGGTATAAACATACACCTGGACAATACCGTTTTGGCCCTTGATTTCCATTTTTTTGACATTCAGGATTTTGACATCCTGATAGGGCATCCCTTAGAAAAACTCTTCTTAGACCCACAAAAAATAGGGAATCTAGACGTAAAGCTAGGGAGACACTTTCTCCATTCCTATCACACGAGCCAAAAACTCGGTGGTGGAATCTCTCCCCCATTCTGACCTGCCCAAGGAAGTTATGTCGGTTTTACCTTTTGATTCTCCTAAGTCATCCTTAGAAAAGGATGCAAAACTCTTCATAGAAGAAGAAGACGACTTAGGAGAAACCATAGATCTTCCTCAAGAGGAAGCACCGGCATGACTTCCCATTGAGCTAAAACCCCTACCCACTGGATTATGTTATGCTTTCCTAAATGGTGACAAAGAAATTCTTGTAATCATTAGCGATAAGCTTATTGATGAGGAGACATCCAAACTCATCACCATCTTAGAAAAACGTAGGTCAATCTTCAGGTATTCCTTACAAGATCTCAAGGGGATTAGCCAAGCACTCTGTACCCATCACATTCTGATTGACCCTTTGAGTACACCAACTCAAGAGCCTCAATGTAGGCTCAATAATGCGATGCGGGAAGTCATGAAGAAGGAAGTCCTCAAACTTCTTCACGCCGGTATTATTTATCCCATACCACATAGCGACTAGGTTACTCTCATCTAAGTGGTTCCAAAGAAAGGAGGAATGACGGTCATTGAAAATAATAAAAATGAGTTAATCCCACAACGTACCATCATGGGGTGGAGAATGCGTATTGATTACCAGAAACCCAACGTGGCAACTGTGATAGAACCGACCAATTTATAAGAGCACAAGTACAATGGCAACCACCGAGGCGATCACACAATCATACTTGAGCCCATATAAACCTGGTAGTCCATCGAGTATCACGAAGGATCTCGAATAATCCAACATACAACCAAGATTGTACATGATTCAACATACAAGCCACATTATACATAGGTTCACAAGTAGTTCAACATACCTCAGAGTATGAAAAGAGTTATTACAACCTAAGTTCAAATATAGTAGCGGAAGCAATATGGTTCTAAAACCATCATCACACACACTTCTTTAAATACATGTCAGTTTGTGATCAAGTCTAACAAAAGCATCATAGGTAAGAGAGCATAGAAGAGCCTTGCCCGCGGCTTTACTCCTCGTCCACAGCGGGAGAGAAACAATTCTTACAATACCCATGGTATACTGTGCCATCTACAATAAGTGGGAAATAAACCCTAAGTACGAGAAGGTACTCAGCTAGACTTACCCATCATAAACCAAAAATAAAGTGACACCAAGGATCATGCAAGGCTTTATAAGTGGAGCTAGCTTGACAACATTTTTGCATAAAAGCTATTAGTTGAGCTATACATTTTATAATTCGGTCCCAAGTTAATTGTAGCTATTCATCTCTAGATTAGCATCTAACCTATGCCAAACATGTGATATATAATTATGTAGCATAACAATAATAACCATAGTTGGTATAACATTTTCATGTTCATCATAACCATTAAATTCCATAGTCTAGTTACTACGATGTTGGAGCTACTCGAGTTTCTCACTATCTGGGAGAGATGACAATTTGAAATACTTGCAACCAGCTGGGCAGTATTCCTAACACAAACCCAGGCCCACTAACCACGATAGCCTTAGGTCACCTTTGGTACAACTTAGGTGCACATGATGCGGGTTTGATCAGCGCCGCACAATCAGGGACAACTAGCTACTAGGATGTTCAGGCCCAGCTTGCCCTTGGGCTCACGTCTAGCTCCCCGCACATCCTAACTACCACCCAGAGTGTCCACTTTTATAGAACAGGGCCCGACCTAAGTTGAGCTACTCGGCTTTGTGGTCGGAACGAGTTATCCGGCCAGCTAAGTGAGAGGCATGCGTTCAATCTCAATAGAAGTGCCAACAATGGTATAGTCCTTAATTGACACAGACAAGATCAACATCGCCAACCCAACACCATTTGTATATAAAATCCTTCCTGGTCTCCATTTTGATAACACCCCTTGGTTATTTTCCATGATAGAAAATATAGCCAACCGCGCTCCGGTATCCACCTATATCTCACAGGTGACATGAAATAAACTGACTTCTACCGAGCTAAGCCTGCCCAAGCATATGTTCGATCCTAGACCTACATAGGGTTCAGGGTATATTTCTAGACAAGGTAGTTCTATGCATCAAGTGTTTCCAATCAATTCTTATAACCTAATGCATCAAACATAAAGGACTCAAGTGATATTTATAAAACATAGGAGGCATAGAATGCTCTGGGGCTTGCCTTATAGAAAAGATGTAGGCCTATGATCTAGGCACTCCGGTAATTCCTCTAGGGCCTGCTGTTAGCTTTCTAGAGCTACATGCTGCGGTGCCTCCTGGTCCTCTTCTTCCACTGCCTCAAATTCCAACAGCGTTATTCCCTCTGGCGATCCTATATGCATGAGCATGCAATAAGATACAAGAATGCACAGGTGATGATATGGATGGTAGGATATGATGAAATGCATAAACATACATGTATTTCACAACAAGGTACCATGGTGATGACAAGATGAACTTTTTTTTACTAAGTAGGTGTATATCTCTTCTCTAGTACAAGAAACATACACTCACCTTGTTTTAGTAACCTAAGATAGAGTTGTTCATCATCATTAAGATGTCTATTACTTGCAGCTAGCAACTTATCTTAATTAGCCTAATCATCTAATTCAACAAGCATCTTGCTCATACAAAGCAAACAATTCAAGAACTAGATGCAATTGAATTATAGAGCAATAACTATATATAATCGCATACACCTAATCAAAATTAGTTATAACCAACTGTACCAACATATTATATACATCTCCAACATGTTGAAAGGTATAATGGTTGGACCTAAATCAATTGTATATACACCTTTATTAATTTGTTTAATTTGGATGAAAATTGGAACTGCAACTTTTGTTGCACAAAAAATTTAGGAAAACTTATAGCAGCTCATACATGCTCTCAAGAGACTTCTATTAAAATTTCATGCCATTTGGATAAGTACAACAACCTCTACAAAAATGATAAGTTATATGCTTTCTAGCCACTCAAATATACTTAGCATAGTAAAAAGTGTCAAGCAACAAATTTACTATTTTACTTACATTCCTTATAACACTGGAACATTGTAGAAATTATCTCAAGCCCATAAGTTACATAAATCTACCACAATTAATTTCACAAGAACTAGCATTTAATTAAGCCAAAAAAGGAATTCATTTTCCAAGCATGTTAGCTATAGGTTTAACATTTTTCCTAGCTCCAGCATGACAAAACAAGACTAGAAAAATTGGGATAACATTTTTAGCACCTCCCAAACTCAAGTTATAAGATTAATAGGAATAAATAAGATAATTTAAATAGGGTATAGAACTATAGAACATACCAAGTTTCATATTTTTAACAGGTAGTACTCATCAAGATGAATCCAACAAAATTTGGTTCACTCAATTTGGACACTCCTAGCTCTAGATATGAATTTTTGAAGTTTGTATTCAGTTTCTGAAAACAAATAAAGAAAACATTCAAATCCGAAATCGCTATGCGCACCTAGAGCAATGCACCCAGAAGCACTAACAGTTGGGTCTCGTGGTTAATGGTCCCCACATGTCATACACACATGGAGCAGATGCAGCGGTTGATCGGCCATAGCTTGCCGACGGCGAGGCTCCCGACGATGAGGTGAGCACCGGAGTTCTCCCCATCACCACGTGCATCGACTGGAGGGGTTGGTTGTCCAAGGGGCTCGCTGGAGCTAGCTTGACGGTGGCCATGGTGGCTCGACAAAGCTGCATGATGGTGGTCTGGCCATCTCTGGCCACGGCGAGCTCAGACGAGCGCGGCTACATCTTCGTGGTGACCTAGCGAAGATCTAGGGTTCAGATCGAGCCATGGTGGAGCGGCGGTGAGGTCTAGCCGCATGCGCGGAGCTGGGCGGCACCTAGTGCATGGTGGCGTCACTTGCCATTCAGACAAGGTGACTACTGGCAACATGCATTTATCTTAGGGTTAAGGTGCTAGGGCTCAAGGCGGTGTGGAAACAAGCACAAGAGGGTGAGAAGGGGGACCGGTTAGGCTTAGCCATGGTGAGCTCGTGCTTGTGGCCATGGTGGGCACACACAGCGCTGATGCGCATTCTAACGCCGACAAGGTGGTAGCAGTTCAATAGGCTATGGCACTAGCTTATAGGACATACGGTGAAGACAGATCGAGCGAGAGGGAGGTTGGAGAGGCACTGGTTGGGGCCGACCATGGGCGAGCTCGAGCTTGATGTTGCACCACAACCATGGCGACCATGGCTATGGCGCGATGTGGTCTTACCTGAGCTCATATGGTGGTGCTAGCTACTCGAGGAGGTGGAGTAGGTCACGGTAGAGCTACGTGCTAGATGAATCGAATGGCGGTGCTGCGGTGGTGGCGTGCTCGGCCGGCAAAGGCACGGCGGCGATGTTGTTGCTGCTTTGCTCTACTCTGGAATGGTGTGCGGGCGAGAGAGAGAGAGAGAGAGAGAGAGCAAGAACGAGAGTGAGCGTGAGGGTGAGTGGAGAACCGTATGGCTACTATGTGGTGCGCGTGGCCTATGCGGTCGACCACGGCGACATGCGGCAAAGGCTGTTTTTAGACCTGGTGAACCTGACTAAAACCCAAACTTTGAGCCCCCGGATCTCCCAATTCGTGCAGTAATTTGTCAAACTAATTACACCACTTTGTAGAGCTACATGTGTACTACTAAATTGCTTAAAGGAGTTTGGTCTAATTCGAACTAGTTTTCAAACTAAAAATCACCAAAGATGGATACATGAAAACTTTAAATTGGTTTAGACTTAAGAAAATTTTCTAAGTCACAAAACAGCAGCAAATTTGAACTTGTGAGCTCCATTTGACCAACTTAGACACTGAATTAGGGCTTGGCCCTTAAACAAAGTTTGTTTCACATAAGATAAGCTACAACTTTTATTAAGGTCCTATAGCCATGCAAGCTCTCTAAGCTATTGTTCAACTTTGGTCAAACTATCATCATGAAAAAGGCATTTCAAAGTAAACCAACACTTAGAAGCATAATTGGGCTAGACCATGAATACAAACATGGTTCCATTTTCCATCCTAAGTCTGTCTAAGGTGTTTTAGTGACCAAACAACAATCACTTGCATTAGCCAAGTGTGATTACAAGCATATACATGTATAATTAAGCAACACATGTGATAACATAGAGTGTATGAAATGAAATTTCATATGCTAATGCTCATGAATGAATGGGTGATGCTTATGATCATGTAAATGCAAGTGCAAAGTGTAAGCTTAACACTAGGGTGTTACAGCCCCTACCCCCTTATAGAAATCTCATCCCGAGATTTGAATGACCTACCATTTTTCCATAAAATTCGGGGTAAACCTCACGTAGATAATCCTCTCTTTCCCATGTTACATCTTGTTCACTGTGGTTATTCCACACCACTTTGTAGAACTTAATGACCTTGCTCTAGGTTACTCTTTCCATTTCTTCCAAAACTTGTATCGGTTTCTCTTCATAAGTCAAATCTGATTGGAGCTTAATATGGGTTGGTTCAATTGCTTCATCTGATACGCGAAGGCATTTTCTTAGCTGAGAAACATGGAAGATATTGAAAATAGCACTCATCTCTAGGGGAACTTATAACTTGTAGGATACATTTCCCTTTCATTCAATAATCTAATACGGCCCTACATACCTGGGTTCCAGCTTCCTTTTCACTCCAAACCTCTGTGCACCCCTCATGGGCAAAACTTTTAAGTACACATAATCTCCCACTTCAAAGGTTAGTGGCCTTCTTCTTTTATCAGCATAACTCTTTTGTCATGCTTGGGATGCTTCAATATGGCCTTATATAATTTGAACCCGTTGTTCGGCTTCCTTGACAAAATCAATACCGTAGTACCTCCTTTCCCCTAGCTGAGCCCAGTTCAAGGGGGTCCTACATTTTGGCCATAAAGTGCTTTGAAAGGAGCCATCTTGATACTCTCTTGGTAACTATTATTGTAAGAGAATTCCATGAGAGGTAACCAGTTCTCCCATGATCCTTTAGATGATATAACACATGCTCTCAACATGTCTTCTAAGATTTGATTCACGTGCTCGGTCTGCTCGAAGGTTTGCGGATGGTACGCTGAACTTCTGATTAGTTTAGTTCCCAAAGCCATATGCAAGTGTTCCCAAAAGCGGGCTATAAACTATGGTCCTCAATTTAAGATTATGGTCCTTGGTACCCCATGTAACCTCACGATCTGAGAAACATATAGCTCAGCGTACATCCTAGCGTGATACTTTATGCCGACCGGTACAAAATGTGTCGACTTAGTGAGGCGATCCACAATGACCCATATAGAATCGTGACCCTGTTGTGTGTGTGGGAGGCCTATAATAAAGTCTATACTTATTTCCTCCCATTTCTAGCCTAGAATGGACAACGGTTGGTGCGGTCCAGCAGGTTTCAGATGATCTGCCTTAACTCTGCTACAGGTATCACACCTAGCAACATAGGTTGTGATTTCTTTCTTCATCTTTGTCCACCAAAAACATGTTTTCAAGTCTTGATACATCTTGCTACTACTAGGATGGATAGACAATTTGCAAGAGTGAGGTTCATCTAAGATTTGGTTTCTAAGCTCATGATCCTTTGGTACTATAAGTCGATCCTTAAACCATAGCACACCACTCTCATCTAGTCTAAAATGCTTGGTTTCTGTTCCTTCATCTTTCTCTTGATGTGAAACACACCTCCATCAATCTTCTGAATTTCGATGATCTTGCTCTCAAGTGAGCAACTAACAGTGATATTGTGTAACACAACAGGATGTAAGAGATCAAATCCATCTTCCAATAGTGCTTCCAAGGAATTACAATGACACTTGTGGCTTAAGGTGTCTACAACCACATTCACCTTGCCCGGATGACAATGCACTTCTAAGTTGTAGTCCTTGATTAACTCTAGCCATCTTCTCTGTCTCATGTTTATCTACGGTTGAGTGAAGATATATTTGAGACTTTTGTGATCAGTGTATATGTGACATACATTTCCCAACAAATAATGTCTCCATATCTTCAATGCATGAACAACTACTACAAGCTCTAAATCATGTGTAGGATAGTTGACTTCATGCTTTCTCAACTGTCGAGAAGCATAGGCAATGACTCGACCCTCTTGCATTAGCACACAACCAAGACCAGTTCCTGATGCATCACAAAACACATCAAAGGGCTTCTCTATATCAGGTTGTGCCAAAATAGGAGTTGTAGTCAGCAAGGTCTGTAGAGTGTGAAAAGCGGCCTCACACTCCGGGGTCCACACAAATTTCTCATCCTTCTGAGCAATCTCGTCATGGGCATAGCTATCTTGGAAAAATCTAGAATGAAGTGACGATAGTACCCTGCCTGCCCTAGAAAACTCTAAACTTCATGAACCGAAGTTAGGGCCTCCCAATCCATGACCTCTTGCACCTTACATGGATCTACAGAGATTCCATTTTCTAACAGTACATGACCAAGGAAAGGTACTTTCCTTAATCAAAATTCGCATTTGCTAAACTTGTCATACAATTGATGCCCCCTCAGTCTGGATAGGACAATCCTTAGATGCCCGGCATGATCTTCCTCATTTTCAGAGTAAACCCAAATGTTATCAATAAACACAACTACAAACTTGTCAAGTTTGGGCATAAATACTAAATTCACCAAATACATGAATTAGGTAGGAGCATTTGTCAGTCCAAAAGACATGACGAGATACTCATACAAGTCGTACCTAGTTGAGAAAGTTGTTTTAGGTACATCTTTAGGCCTGATCTTAATCTGATCATAGCCTAACCTCAAATCAATCTTGGAGAATACTTTTGCTCTTGCTAATTGATCGAACAAGATATCGATACAGGGCAAAGGGTACTTGTTCTTAATGGTTACGGCATTGAGCGGCCTGTAAACCACACACATCCATAATGACTTGTCCTTTTTCTTCACAAACAAAGCCGGACAACCCCATGGAGATGAACTAGGTTGAATGAGACCCTTGTCCAAAAGTTCTTGTAACTATATTTTGAGTTCGGCTAGCTCATTTGGTGGCATCCTATAGGGTCTTCTATAGATAGGTGCTATACCGGGTACTAGTTCAATTCTAAATTCCACATCCCTATCTGTTGGTAAACCAGGTAATTCCTCTGGAAACACATCTGGAAACTCACATACCACTGGGATATCATAGAGAGTCATGGTTTGGATAGCACAAGATAAGTTCTGGAGGTCAAAACTCTTGGGAAGTGGCACTAGAAAAGCACTACTTCCCTTTGGTTCCCTCAACATGATGATTCTAGTTGAAGTGTCAAAAAGAACTTCGTGAGCACTCATCCATTTCCACCCCAAGATCACATCTATTGCTAACCCTAGCAACACTATGAGCTCGATAGTATACTCCCACTCTTTTATGGTGATGAGCACATCTCTAACTATCTGGTTGGTGGAGATACTAGCCCTAGCTGAACTTATGCAATAACCACCAGTATCTACAACAATCATTTTTTGATCATACTTAGATGCAAGTGTCTAACTCATGAATGAATGTGAAGCTCTATAATCAAACAAAACAATTGTAGGGTGTTTGTTCACAAGAAACATACCAATAGTAACAACTGCCCCTGCAGGAATTTCCTCCATAGCGGTATAGGTACCCACGACGTGCCTTAGCATTGGCCTGCCATTGATAACCCTAACTCCAATTTCCACCCTTATTAGGATAGGGGCACTCTTTGGCCTAGTGGCCTGTCTGATTGCAGTTGTAGCATAACTGGTTGCTTTTTGGCCCTGTTGAGCTTCCTTGGCCTGTGTTTTCCTTGGGTAGGGCAATGGTGAAGGCCTTGTGATACACCTTCTGAGGTCGGCTGGACTAGGTTTTCTTCTACGGAGGCCTAAACTTAGGTGTAAGGGGACAAAATTGTGGCCTTGTTGCCATTAGAGCCTTTGACTGAGATGAACCTGAGGCACCCACTTTAGTGGCTCGCTTGTGCCCCTTTGCTGACAGCATGCAAGTTGTTTTGGTTCTCTTGAGTGAGAGCATCGCTGACAAATTCATTATAAGTGGCACACCTAGAGTTGGTCATGGTCTTCATTAATTTGGTGCCAAGCCCTCACTTGAAGCTTTCTATATTTTTCTCCTTGGTGTTCACAAATTCTGGTGCATACCTTGATAAGTTGTTAAAGGCATGCATGTACTCGGTGAGAGTTTTTGTCCCCTGTGTTAGCCTCATAAACTCAGCTGCTATCATCCTCATCAGCCCTAGGGGTATATGGTGTCCCCTGAAGGCTATCTTGAACTGCTCCCAAGTAACATTAGCATTAGCAGGTAGGGTAGATAAATAGTGAGTCCACCAAATACCTGTAGATCCCTGTAGTTGATGCGAAGCATACTCAGCCTTCATCAGCTCGGTGACCCTCACAAGACAGAATTTTTGTTCAATGGTGTTCAACCATTCATCAACCTAAAGTGGTTCTTCTACATCTTTAAACATGGGAGGCTTTCTATCCAAGATGTTCTTGAATGTACTGTATTGATTCAACTCCGGCCTCTGATTCTGCTGGCGGGCACAGGCCATGTTCTGCGCAATATGGCGCATTGTCTCCTCCATGGCTCACTGGTTTCCCAGGAATTGCGCGAAAGAACTCATTTGCGATGGGCGGTGTTGGTGGTGGTAGGTTGTCATCATTACCACCCTAACTGGTACTAGCCCCATACGAGTGCGAGTCATCTACAACATTGCATCAATAAATAATTATTAGATGATGTCGAGAAATTGTAGAAGAATTGTATAATCATGCCAAACTAAATTTACTATAGAGAATTTTAAATTCATACAATAAAACAGAGGCATACTAATTCATTTCCACAACATAACACCACCAATTTGATTACTTATCATACTCATGACACATTCGCATGCATCTCACATTTTACCAGTAAAACGAAACTGGGCTTCCATTAGAGTTCCAACCATCATGGACCAACATGCAAGGTTCCAATATTACATCAAGGTTACACCACGAAACTGACACTCAAACTACATGTCCATTACATAAGATAGTAGAGGATACCATCTAGCGCATCAAGCTAGTCACTAAAGTTGCTCTACTCATCATCATGCTCGCTGTCAAGGTCGGATATGGCATCATCCACGTCGTCTTCTACTGGTTCCACTTCCTCTTCCCCCCAACCATCATCTTCTACCAACATCTTTGGATCTTCTCCTTCCTCATCAAGGATCAGGTGCAGTTGGTTGTTTAAATGATGCACCTCATGTTGAAGATCAACCACCACATTCTGGGTGAGAGCAAGCTGATGATGCAAATCCCACTCAACACGTGCCTGCTGCGCTGCCTCAGCCTCGGCCCTGTCACGTGCTGCTTCTACTAGAGCTGCGTGGTTGTTAGCTAGGATCTATTGGCGCATAGCAGTAAATGCCTTGACATGAGCGTCATCTAGCTGATCCCACAGTCCTATTAGCATAGCCTGATCATCAGCCCTTGCTACCTAGGCTGCATCCCTATCTTCAGCAGCTGCTCTAGCCGCCTTCCTGTGCCTACGGGCATGCTTCCTGAGCTAACGCTGTGCAGCCTCAGCCCTCATGAGCCTATCCATGCAAGTGGTGTAGGACTCCTGCCAGAAGTCCCAAGTGTCCTGATGGGCATAAAACATCTTCATCACGACGAACATAGCACTCATAACGGAACTAGAAGTCTATGCCCGCTTATCTCGGTCTCGGATCAACGCGTTGTGGTTACGCTATGCCCAAACTACTGTAGATGGATCCACCCAAGGAAAAGTACCAGCGGCACTGCCGATAAGCTCATTACCATGCTGCTCACAAATCTTGCTCAACACCTCAAAAGCAACCACTTGGGCACCTTCCCAAGGAGTTTTTCCCTCGGATTCCGCTTTCCACTCCTGCCATAGGGGTGCTTGTGTATGAGTGGGGATAGTTAGCTGCACTTCAAACCATGGTTGTCCTTCTAGGTACTCATCTGTCTAAAAGTAGCGGGGCGGTTCTGTGTACCCCATGAAGTGCAACACCCTCCAGAGTAGGGCAAGGGTGCCGAATATGTCCAAGAAAGTGTCATTCCCTGTCGTTGCAGCCATCTATACCAACAAAATTTATGGTACAACTCTTACGAGAACAACATTATGTTAGAAAAGAGTTATTTAATGAATTAAGAAACTAATAAGGGAAGGAACATTGCAGTATGCAAATGAATGAATTATCATGATGCATGCACGTTCCATACGTCCTCACAAACTTAGGAAAATACTAAGATTCTAGCGATATACACGATGGCATACATACGTTCTCTCATAATATAAGTGTAGCTAGTCAGACTATACATTTCGCTGTTAGTGTACCTACACAAGAATTTCATTTCAGCCTAGCCCCACCATTATATATATGTAGAAATGAAAATCTGGTCTCTAAGTTGCAAGCTAAATACTTCCATATATATACCCATTATACATATACTTCCATATCAAAGCTACCCAAAAGTAAATACATCCCATACATGCATTCAAATATGCATATATAGTCATATCAAAGCTAACCCACAATTACATACCTCCGTATATATATGAAACATACATACACTTTAGAATCAAAGCTACCTCTCCCCTTAGACCGCATGCTCACATCTTGCGGTTATGCCACTCATCATCTTACCTGGGCGTAGAGGTATTTGATCCATACATTACCATTCAAGTGAATGGCACCCATACAATAGCACGCCGTATGGACGACGAAAATAAAATCCCCCAAGTTAGTACTTATTTAGCCACCTGAAATCCATAACTGGGCATAAAGGAAATGATCACTGGCACACTTTTAGATTCAAATTCTAGATTTGAATACCTATATATAGAGAGCTATAAGTTGCCAAAAAGTAGTTTTGAAAAACAAAAACCTTTGTTTTAAATACACATATGGCAACTAATGTTGAATCTTGCTCCGATACCAGCTGTGGCAGAACCAACCAATTTATAAGAGCATAAGTACTATGGCAACCATTGAGGCGATCACACTATCATATTTGAGCCCATATGAACCTGGTAGTCTATCGAGTATCATGAAGGATCTTGAATAATCCAACATACAACCAAGATCGTACAAGATTCAACATACAAGCCACATGTTACATAGGTTCACAAGTAGTTCAACATACATCGGAGTACAAAAAGAGTTATTACAACCCAAGTTCAAATATAGTAGCGTAAGCAATATGGTTCTAAAACCATCATCACACACACTTGTTTAAATACATGCAAGTTTGTGATCAAGTCCAACAAAAGAATGATAGGTAAGACAACATAGAAGAGCCTTCCCCACGGCTTTACTCCTCATCCACGGCAGGAGAGAAACAATTCTTACAATACCCATGGTATACCGTGCCATCTACAACAAGTGGGAAATAAACCCTGAGTATGAGAAGGTACTCAGCTAGACTTACCCATCATAAACCAAAAATAAAGTGACACCAAGGATCATACAAGGCTTTATAAGTGGAGCTAGCTTGACAACTTTTTGCATAAAAGCCACTAGTTGAGCTTACATTTTATAATTTGGTCCCAAGTTAATTGTAGCTATTCATCTCTAGATTAGCATCTAACCTGTACCTAACATGTGATATATAATTATGTAGCATAAAAATAATAACCATGGCCGGTATAACATTTTCATGTTCATCATAACCATTAAATTCCTTAGTCTTGTTACTACGATGCTAGAGCTAGTCGAGTTTCTCACTATCCGGGAGAGACGGCGATTCGAATCGATTGCAACCAGCTGGGTAGTATTCCTAACACAAACCTAGGCCCACCAACCACAGTAGCCATAGGCCACCTTTGGTACAACTTAGGTGCACATTTCATGGGTTTGATCAGAGCCGCACAATCAGGGACAACCAGCTGCCAGGATGTTTAGGTCGAGCCTACCCTTGCTCTCATGTCTGGCTCCCCACACATCCTTACTACCATCCAGAGTGCATATTTTTATAGAATGGGGCCCGGCCTGAGTTGAGCTACTCGGTTTTGTGGTCGGAACGAGTTATCCGGCCAGCTAAGTGAGAGGCAGCGTTCAATCTCAACAGAAGTGCCACCAACGGTACGGTCCTTAATCGACACATACGGGATCAACATCGCCAACCCAACACCATTTGTATATAAAATCCTGCCTAGTCTCAACTTAGATAACACCCCTTTGTTATTTTCCATGATAGCAAATATAGCCAACCGTGCTCCGGTATCCACCTATATCTCGTAGGTGACAGGAAATCACCTGACTTCTACCGAGCTAAGCATGGCTAAGCATGTTCGATCCTAGACCTACATAGCGTTCAAGGTATATTTCTAGACAAGGTAGTTCTATGCATCAAGTGTTTCCAATCAATTCTTATAACCTAATGCATCAAACATTAAGGACTCAAGTGATATTTATAAAACTTAGGAGGCTTAGAATGCGCTAGGGCTTGCCATATAGAAAAGATGTAGGCCTATGATCTAGGCACTCTGGTAATTCCTCTAGGGTCTGTTGTTAGCTTTCTAGAGCTACATGTTGCAGTGCCTCCTGGTCCTCTTCTTCCACTACCTTGAATTCCAACAGTGTTATTCCCTCCGACGATCCTATATGCATGAGCATGCAATAAGATACAAGAATGCACAAGTGATGATATGGATGGTAGGATATGATGAAATGCATAAACATACATGTATTTCACAACAAGGTACCATGGTGATGACAAGATGAACTTGTTTTTACTAAGTAGGTGTATATCTCTTCTCTAGTACAAGAAACATACACTCACCATGTTTTAGCAACCTAAGATAGGTAGTTCATCATCATTAAGATGTCTATTACTGCAGCTAGTAACTTATCTTAATTAGCCTAATCATCTAATTCAACAAGCATCATGCTCATACAAAGCAAACAATTCAAGAACTAGATGCAATTGAATTATAGAGCAATAAATATGTATAATCGCATACACCCAATCAAAATTGATTATAACCAACTGTACCAACATATTATATACATCACCAACATGTTGAAAGGTATAATGGTTGGGCCTAAATCAATTGTATATACGCCTTTATTAATTTATTTAATTTGGATGAAAATTGGAACTGCAACTTCTGTTCACAAAAAAATTTAGGAAAACTTACAGCAGCTCATACATGCTCTCAAGAGACTTATGTTAAAATTTCATGCCATTTGGATAAGTACAACAACCTCTACAAAAATGATAAGTTACATGCTTTCTAGCCACTCAAATATACTTAGCATAGTAAAAAGTGTTAAGCAACATATTTACTTTTTTCTTACATTCCTTATAATATCGGAACATTGTAGAAATTATCTCATGCCCATAAGTTACATAAATCTACCACAATTAATTTCACAAGAACTAGCATTTAATTAAGTCAAAATAAGAATTCATTTTCCAAGCATGTTAGCTATAGGTTTGACATTTTTCCTAGTTCCAGCATGACAAAACAAGACTAGCAAAATTGGGATCACATTTTTAGCATCTCCCAAACTCAAGTTATGCATTTTTCAAGATTAATAGGAATAAATAAGATAATTGAAACAGGGTATAAAACTGTAGTACATACTAAGTTTCATATTTTAAGAGGTAGTACTCATCACGATGAATCAAACAAAATTTGGTTCACTCAATTTGGAGACTCCTAGCTCTAGATATGAATTTTTTAAGTTTGTATTCAATTTCTAAAAACAAATAAAAAAAACATTCAAATCCAAAATCGCTACGCGCACCCTAAGCAGTGCACCCAGAGGCGCTGACAACTGGGTCCCGTGGTCAACGGCCCCCACACATCATACACACATGGAGTAGACGTGGCGGTTGACTGACCATAGCTCGTCGACGACGAGGTTCCCGACGATGAGGTGAGCACCGAAGTGCTCCCCATCACCACGCGCATTGACTGGAGGGGTTGGTTGTCCAAGGGGCTTGCCGGAGCTAGATCGACGGTGGCCATAGTGGCTCAGCGGAGCTACATGATGGTGGTCTAGCCATCTCTAGCCATGGCAAGCTCAGACAAGCGCGACTACAGCTTCGTGGTGACCTAGCGGAGATCTAGGGTTTAGATCGAGCCATGGTGGAGCGGCGCTGAGGTCCGGCCACGTGCGCGGAGCTGGGCAGCGCCTAGTGCATGGCGGCGGTGCTTGCCATTCTAATGAGGTGACTACTAGTGACATGCATTCATCTTAGGGTTAAGGTGCTAGGGCTCAAGGCGGTGCAGAAACAAGCACAAGAGGGAGAGAAGGGGACCGGTTAGGCTTGGACGTGGCGAGCTCATACTCGCGGCCATGGCAGGCACGCACGGCACTGACACATGTTCTAGCGCCAATGAGGCAATAGCAGTTCAACAGGCTATGGCACTAGCTTATAGGAACTACAGCGAAGACAAATCGAGCGAGAGGGAGGTCGGAGAGGCACTAGTTGGGGCCGGCCATGGGCGAGCTCGAGCTCAAGGTTGCACCGCGACCATGGCGACCGCGGCGATGGCGCAATGTGGCCTTACCTGAGCTCCAATGGTGGTGCTAGCTGCTTGGGGAGGTGGAGCAGGTCATGGCAGAGCTATGTGCTAGATGAATCAAATGGCGGTGCTACGGTGGTGGCGTGCTTGGCTGGTGAAGGTACGATGGTGATGCTGCAGCTGCTTTGCTCTGCTCTAGAGCGACGCGCGGGCGAGAGAGAGAGAGCGAGAGCGAGAGTGAGAACGAGGTTGAGTGGAGAGCCATGTGCTCTCCCTTTTGGCATGGCAGGGTGGGCCGGCGCCGGCGTACGGTCGCCATGCCGGTCGACCACGATGGCGCGCGGCAAAGGCCATTTTCAGGCCTCGTGAACCCAACTAAAACCCAAACTTTGAGCCCCCAGATCTTCCAATCCATGCAGTAATTTGTCAAACTAATTACACCACTTTGTAGAGATACATGAGTACTACCAAATTGATTAAAGGATTTTGGTCTAATTCGAACTAGTTTTCAAACTAAAAATCACCAAAGATGGATACATGAAAACTGTAAATCGGTTTAGATAGAAAATTTTCTAAGTTACAAAACAACAGCAAATAGAAAATTGTGAGCTCTATTTGACAAACTTAGGCATAGAATTAGCTCTTGGCCCTTAAACAAAGTTTGTTCCACATACGATAAGCTACAACTTTTATTAAGGTCACACAGCCATGCAAGCTCTCTAAGCAATTGTTCAACTTTGGTCAAACTAGCATCATGAAAAAGGCATTTCAAAGTAAACTAACACTTAAAAGCATAATTGGGCTAGATCATGAATACAAACATGGTTCTATTTTCCATCCTAAGTGTGTCTAAGGTGTTTTAGTGACCAAACAACAATCACTTGCATTAACCAAGCATGATCACAAGCATATACATGTATAATTAAGCACCACATGTGATAACATAGAGTGTATGAAATGAAATTTCATATGCTAATGCTCATGAATGAATGAGTGATGCTTATGCTCATGCAAATGCAAGTGCAAAGTGTAAGCTTAACACTAGGGTGTTACAACAAGAAAGAAAGATCACTTCCCACTGCCTTTCATTGATGAAATGTTAGAGCGATTGGTGAAGCATTCTTTCTTCTATTTTCTCGTTGGGTATTCGAGGGTATCATTAGATTCCCATCCACCCTGATGATCAGAGCAAGACGACTTTCACATGCACGTATGGAACATACGCTTATCATAGAATGTCATTTGGGTTGTGTAATGCACCCGCTTCATTTCAATGGTGCATGATGTTGATTTTCTCAGACATGATAGAAGAAATTATGGAGGTTTTCATGGATGATTTATCGGTCTATGGCAAAACCTTTAACCACTGTTTGGAGAATCTAGACAAAGTCTTGCAAAGATGCCAAGAAAAGGACCTGGTACTTAATTGAAAAAAGTGTCGTTTCATGATCCATGAAGGCATCATTCTTAGGCACCTTGTGTCTGAGAGGGGGATTGAGGTAGATAAGGCCAAGATTGAAGTGATCGAGCAAGCACCTTGAACATAAAAGGAATCCGCAGCTTCCTTGGTCATGTAGGGTTCTATAGGTGGTTTATCAAAGATTTCTCATAAATTGCTAGATCCCTCATGAACCTGTTAGCTAAAGATGCACCTTTGAGTTCACCGATGAGTGTTTAAGTGCCTTCCACACTCTTAAGGAAAGCACTCATCTCAGCACCAATCATCCAACCACCCGATTGGTCATTGCCAATCAAGATCATGTGTGATGCTAGTGACTATGCTATTGGTGTGGTCCTTGGCCAAACCAAAGATAAGAAGCATCACACGATTGCATACGCTAGCAAGACGCTGATGGGAGCACAAATTAATTATGCTACCACAAAAAAAGAGCTCTTAGCAGTCGTTTTTGCTATCGACAAGTGTAGGTCTTACTTAGTGGGTGCAAAAGTTATCATTTATACTGATCATGCTGCACTTAAATACTTGCTCACTAAGAAATATGCTAAACCTACATCAATGAGATGGATTCTCTTACTCCAAGAATTTGACCTCGAGATAAAAGATAAAAAGGGAGTAGAGAATAGTGTCGCTGGTCATCTATCGCATTTGCAAGTCACTAACCTATAGGAAATGCCAATAAATGACTTCCTACGCGACAACATGCTACTAAAGGTGATGGACACAAACCCATGGTACGCAGACATCGTGAACTTCATGGTTTCAGGATATGTACCATCGGGCGAAAACAAGAGAAAGCTACAAGCAGAAAGCAGACGTCACCTTTGGGATGACCAATACTTGTATAGGGTATGCTCTGATGGCCTATTGAGTACATGTGTACCAACGGCGAAAGGATTGCAAATCATTGAAAAATGCCATGCAGAACCGTACGGAGGCCATTATAGAGTATTTCGCACACAAGCCAAAATCTGGCAGTGTGGGTTCTTCTAGCCAATGATGTATGAAGACACCAAGGAATTCATCTGAAGGTGTTAAAAATGCTAGCTTCAAGGTGGCATCACTGCTCGCAATGTAATGCCCCTCCACTACAACCTACAAGTGGAGATCTTCAATGTTTGGGGCATTGACTTCATGGGGCCATTCCAAAAGTCCCATGACAGCGAGTATACCCTTATCGTCATTGACTACGTATCAAAATGGGTGGAAGCATTACCATGCCAAGCTGCTGACACCAGGCATGCAAGGAAGATGTTCCATGAAGTGATCTTCCCTCGCTTTGGATCCCCAAGAATGGTGATAAGCGATGGGGGATCTCACTTCATTGACAAAACCTATAGAGCCTTCCTGAAAGACCTTGGGGCCAAGCACAACATTGCCACCCCATACCATCCTCAAACAAGCGGTCAGGCAAAAACCTCAAATAATCAAATAAAAACTATCCTATAGAAAATAGTGAATGCAGTGGGGAAAGGTTGGAAAGACAAGCTACCTGATGCACTTTGGGCATACAGGACAACTTACAAAACTCCCATTGGCTTTTCGCCGTTCTAGCTTGTTTATGGAAAGAGTTGCCATCTACCAGTTGAGCTTGAACACTGAGCTCACTGGGCTATAAAGAACTGGAACATGGATGTAAAGCTAGCCGGCAAAAACCAAAGAAACAAATTGCCAAGCAAGAAGAGTGGTGAGAGAAGGCACACCATAGTGCCAAGCTCTACAAAGAAAGAGCTAAGAGATGGCATGATCATCGAATCCAACAAAAAGAGTTTAAGAAGGGAGATAAGGTTCTACTATTCAACTCTCGAGTCAAACTCTTTGGTGAAGGAAAACTAAGAGGCAAATGGCAAGGGCCATACACCATCATCAACACATCGCCACATGGCGCGATCACTATGCAGGATGATGACGGTAACATTTTCAAAGTTAACGGTCAATGTTTAAATGTTTTTCTAGAGCCTTCTTATAACACAAACTTAGAAATAGAGAGAAAATATTTAATTGCTTTTGATAAATTTATTCAAAACTTATGAAAATATAAAAACAATTTTAACATATTATTTCATTTACTTAAAATATAAAAATGTTATTTATCTTCCTAAGCAAGTCATCATGGCTTAATGACCTTTTTACTCTCACTAGAAAAACCATGATCCTTGTTTATTCTTGCTTGATTTTCCTGATCACATGAGTATCCACTCTTTATTACAAAATCATTTGAATTATGCAACATGAATATTCTTGATTCAACATGATTACAAGTATATTTTGCTCAATCACTCGCTGATACTGTTGAATCAAAACCCAGCACCAGCATCCCTCAAATCCATGCACATGCACACGCACATGGATGAAATTTCAGGCCAAGAGGAGGACCTAGGGGTGCGGCCGCACCACCCATGGCTCCACTGGACCACAATCTTCATGCACATGTCATTGATCCTATGTGAATCATGGCCATGGCAGTGCCCTATTTGTTTCCTTCGCGATAGAGGCCCGAGCTCCTATAAAAACCACCCAAGCCTCTCCCTCTCGTTGCACCAAGCTTCAAGCATTTCTTCTCTCCCTCCACTAAGCTCTCTCAAGCCTAAGCCATGGCTAGCCACACCCTCACTTTGTATAAGGGGTCTTGCTCCAGCTACAACCTTGACGGCATTCTAGCTTCCATCGACTTGGTGCCCGAGAGCACCTTTGTAAGGGAAGAAGCAAGGTTGATCACCGAAGCACCACTCGTTATCATGCCACCACCTAGCTATGCTACAAGTGGTGGCACTAGCTTGAGGACTACAACATGTTCCAAGGCACCCCTTGGTGGCGCCAAGGAGAAGAAGGAGACGCTGACAAGACCAACTACCGGCACCATCAGCCTCATGAGGAAGGCACCCGAAGCTAGCGGACCTAGCAAATGCTTTCTTGTAACGCCTTTGGGCAATTCAGTCACTCGTGCTAGTTCGTCCCTACCTTCTGCCAGGCCTAACCCTTCTTACACCGTGGTAGGTGTGCACACACCCGATGGAGGGTACGGGAAAGCGCTCAAGCGTAAACCCACTAAAGAGCCAATACGCAAGCCGTCTCCATCGGGAAAAGAGTAAGCCAAATCCTTGGGTGCGCCTCTTAGGTTCAAAAGGATGGTGAAGCCTCCTATTAGAGGGCAGCCCACTGGATTTTTTAGTGATATTGACAGTGAGCAACCACCTAAAGGACCTACGCTTGCCTCACTTAGTACTAGCAACAAAAGCCTACGCACAAGCATTAGAAAGGCCAATGATTGTCTCGCCAAGAGTCTAGTGAAAATCAAAGACCTCGGTGATGAGATCAGTGAGCTTCGCCGTGGCTTTGGAAAAAAGTAGCTAGGGTGGCAAAAGCGGCGGGAGTAGAACATGCTTTAAATCAGCCTTTCTAGGCCACTACCACCAAAATAACTAGGCGCATCTTTACCTTTCAAGTTTTTCTTTCCAAATCATGTTTGATCTTCATCATGTAATGCGTCTACCATTTTTGATATTTGAATAAAAATTATTTTTATTAGAAATATCTTGCTGCACTTGTTTTCTTGTTTTCTTTTTATCAAATAAAAACAAGAAAGAAAACAAGTGCGGGGGAGGCACCACACTCACCTCCAACTTAGTTGCACAAAAGTTGGCCAAATTAAAATTCGGTTTGTGTAACTCTCACTCTCTCACTCCATATTTAATAGAAGCTTTAAAACTACATGAATCTTAAAATAAACTAAAAATATTCCATCTCCATGTCTTCGTATGATTAAGAATTTGCATATATTTTTATTCCTTGCTATTATTCCAAAACTTGTGAACACTTATCATAGGGAACCCTCTTTATCTAAGTAATTGATGAATGAGATATAGTAGGATGACATGATGCTTGATCATTCTTGCAAAGTACTTGAGGATTTATTTTACAAAACAAAATTCAAAATAGCATGTTCCTTGAATGATATTTCTAATACCTATAAAGGCCATATATGATCATACATGACAAAACCTTCCACATATGCCTCTTACTTTGTGTTGAGTTTGGTCAAAATTTTCTAACCCCTATTGAGAGATGCTTCATGCTCCCAAGATCAAAACTCATGTACATGCCACAAATAAATAGCTATTTCTACACTAGGAATACGCTAAAACATGTTTCCATCACTAGCCTAATAAATACTCCATGCCCTAAATTATGATCCTTCTAGCATCAAGAGACAAAAAGGCTATGCAAAAAGTTCTAAAAAAAGAAAGAATAGGGCACATGAAGGTCCCAAAGTATAGAAAAAAGAGAGGGACACGTGAAGGTCCCAAAAGTATTCAAAAAAAAAAAAAAAAGGATGAGCACATCAAGGCTCATAGAGAAAATAAGCTAGCCATGTCTCAAAATAAAAAGCTAGAAAAAGAGATCATATCAAATAGACAAGTATAATTCCACCAAAAATTCTAGATACTTGCACTATTTTGATCTAAGGGTATGACGCTTCTCCCCGGTGAGGTCCGGGATTTGACTTTACAACATAAGCAAGGTAAGTGTGCCACAACTTTTTCATTCCTACCCAAAAACCCCAGATAAGCGTAGGAGTAGGGTGAGCAAAGAGAAGACAAAATTTCAAAATATGCCTTGGTGAGGAACCAATTACAAAATTGAGTGACTTGAGAGAATCATTCAAGGAACAAAAGCTATCTTTATGTTTTCAAAAATCACAAAAACCCAAGTTTTGAGCATGGATAGAGTGAGAAGATTTGAATTCAAGCTATTCCATTTTTAAATTATCCAAGATAATTTTGCTAGACGCTTGGAAGTTCATAGGTTTAGGTGAAGTTTGGAATAGCCTGTATGAAGATTTTCAAATCAAGGAGATAAACCCACTTAGTTCTTAGAACTTTACTCGAGGACGAGCAAAGGACTAAGTGTGGGGGAGCTTGTTGGCGATGCTTAACTCATATTTCTATCGCCAACATTTAACCAAAATAAAACAAATGTAAATATCAAAACTTAGAAATAGGGTTTCTAACTCACATTTTCCACGAGTTTTGGCATTTATATGTTTTGTTGGACACAACAATGAAATACATGTCAAAGTATGCAATTAGGGAAAGCGTATAGCATATTTGGGCCAAAAGAAACACAAGAAAGCCCATCTCGCTACAAAACCAGGCCAAACACCAATGTGGCAAGGATCTAGGTCCACCCAAGAGCCCACCTGGCGAAGACGATGCAGGGAGGCACCAACCAGGGTGCGGGCGCACCCCCCTTGTTGCCTCTCAGGCCCACTCTTTAGGAGGTGGTGCAATTAATGCCCCTAAGGATGGTTGCTTGGGTGCTTACCAAAAATACCTCACCAAACCATCATACTCAAGCTATAAAAGGAGGCCCCCTCATCACATTCAAGATCATCATACACATTAAAGAAGAAGAAGTAGGGCTACACACATTCCATTAGCTTCTTAGCTAGACTCGTTAGGGAGTGAGAGAGGAAAGAGTTAGAGGAATAGCAGAGTAGCGATGCTCTCTACTTCTTGTACTCGGCAAGCCTTGTACATTGGGGTTGACGGAGTGCCGGACTTGTCAGCCCCCCTCTACACTTGTACCTCCACAATCATCTTACTAATTGGAGTAAGAAGTTCATGTTCAACTTTAGTATTGATTTCTTATGCAAGTTATCGTTGTTACAACATACTTGCGGGTTCGTCGTTCGTCCTTGTGGCAGGTGCTCTAGTAGAGGACTCCTGATAAAGATGGAAGTTCCTGGCCAACGATAGAGTAGTGATCGATAGCGTAGACGTGGTGTCTAAACTAAAAGTCACCTTCGTTTGCCTTGTATCCTCCGGTTGAGGAGTAGGCGGTAGGTGGTGATAGCCCTATCCGTCCTTCACAATCCCCCATGTTCGGATACAACATAGAGCTATATGTCGGTATCGCCTGACAGATCAGGTGCGCCCTAGTGCCCGGAGTGAGTTTGTAGTAGCAAAGTTATCTTCGCTTAAGGTTTCTACCCCTAGAAGAACCTCACTACCCAAGTTACCCTTTTACAAATTCTTGTTAGGTAAACTAGCCAAGAGACTACTTACACCACCATTCCTTGTGAAAATATGATACCCTGAATACCACTGGGTGAAGTGCTACAATGGTACTTCCATGTGCTTGCGGAATTTTTCTACTTACGCTAAGAAGCACCAACAGGTAACGTATAGCTTAGGCACCGTGTCTACACTATTAGTTACTACTCTAGCATTGGCTAGGAACTTCCATCTTTATTAGGAGTCCTCAACTCGAGTATTCGCCACAAGGACGAACAACGAACCCACAAGAATTTAGTGAACAAAGCTAACTCAAGTAGAAACTCACCACCATAGATAAACATGAACCTTATACTTGAAGTAGTACTTGATTCATAGAGGTACAAGTGTAGAGGGAGCCAACAGTCCTAGCACTCCTTCCACTACGTGTACAAGTTGCCTAGTACAAGAAGTAGAGATAGCCGACTCTTCCGCTATTCCTCCAACTCTTCCCTCTCTCACTGCCTATTTTATTTTAGCTAAGAGCTAATGTAGAAGTGGTGCTTGCTCTTTTTCTTCTCTTCAAGTGTGTATGATGCCCTTGTTGAGGAGGTGGTCTTCTTCTTATATAGCTTGAGGAGGTCAGTTTGCCAAGGTATTTTAGGCAAGCCCCACCACAACCGATCTTAGGGGCATTGAATGCACCACCACAAGGAGGATGGGCCCGGGCTGAGGTGGCAAGGGTGTAGGTACACCCCTGGTGCGGCCACACCTGGGCCTGCATGCCTGGCCACTGCCTTTGGTAGGTGGGCTACTAGCTAGGCCTAGAGTGCTCCCCCATGGGTTTTGTGCCCAAGTTGATCAGGTAGGTGGGCTTTTCTCTCTTTATTCTTTGTTTTGCTTGGGCCATATCATATGATGAGTGTATTTCTTCTCCTTTTGGCCCATCTTGATGTGTTTTCATGCTTGTCCTGCAAAACATTATAAACACCAAAAACTTTTTGAAAATAATTTAGTTTTAAGTCCTATTTCTAGGGTTAGTGTTGTTTTTAATGAATTTTATATAAATGTTGGTGGTATATGAAATGAGTTAAGCACCGCCAACAAACTCCCTCACACTTAGTCATTTTCTCATCCTTGAGTAAAGTTCTAAGGACTAAGCGGGTTCATCTCCTAGATTTGAAATCTGCATACAAGTTATTCCAAGCTTCACCTGAACCCGTGAACTTCCAAGTGTCTGCCAAAATATCTTGGGTAATTGAAAAATGGAATAGCTTGGATTGAAATCTTCTCACTCTATCCCTACTCAGAAACTAGGGTTTTTGTATGATTTTAAAAACATAAAGATAGCTTTTGTTCCTTCAATGATTCTGTCAAGTCACTCAAATTTGTAAGTGGTTCCTTACCAAGGCATGTTTTAAAAATTTGCCTTCTCTTTTATCATCCTTATTCTAAAAGCTTATATGTGGAGCTTGGGTAGGGATGAAAATTTGAGGCACACTTACCTTGCATATTTGTAAAGTCTAATTCTGGACCCACCAGAGAGAAGCGTCATACTCTTAGATCAAAAGTGTGGGAGTGTGTGGAATTTGGTGGAATTATACTGTCGCACCTGGTTTTCCGAAGAATACCAAGCACTAACTATATGTGTGCCCAGGATGTCCACACGGCACATGTAGCGACAAATATGTAGAATACCAAGAACAATGCTTTATTATATATCGAACATAGTTACATCAAAACTTGCAACTATTACAAAGCTTAGTGGAAACTATTCTATATCTTCTCTTCGGGACTCCATACTCCACAGGGACGGTTGACTGGTGGAGCACTCGCTTTGGAATTCCAAAGGAAACTCTTCACTTGGTCCACCATCTAGTACCCATCTAGGATTTTTATTGGTGACAACGACAAGCATCAACCCACCATGCTTAGAAAGTATAACATAAGGTTATGCAACGCTCAAGAAGGCTTGACTCGGCTGTACTGTGGTAAGCATTTTTAGTTGGTCATATTTTATTTATTAAACCTGAGTTTCTAGGTTATGCTTAGAGCTCCCATGTGAATATAATTAATTATCATCATCAGGATTAATCATCACCCAAACCATCCACCAAACCATCTAACTCGAAAATGATCCAGGCCGCTTGTGTCCGTGAGCACGGCTGATATATCAATTTGATCAAACTCTACAGAGTGTGTACACTTTCACCATGAGTCATGATTCCCATGTGCCGAGGTTTGCAATGCCCACGATACCTCTTCCTAGGAGGCGTGGCAGGGTCTCACTAAGAAGCCTTTCACTAATTACCATAACAAGTTAGTAGCCGCAAGATTTCAGCGTCTAGGTGAATGGAGCCCCCCTTCAAGAGTGGCACACCTTGAACATAGCCCAGTACACATCTTGCCAGGCAAGAAGCCATTCTGCAACCTGGTCCCCCCTCTTGCGCCTTTCGGTAACTGCTAAAGTTAGAGAAAACTAGCTATATGACTAAGATCGTGCCCACTTTGATTCTCAAGGATGTATGGATATCCTGGGTTGCCGCTTTAAGATTCAGTCCTTACGGAGGGCAGACTAGAGCACCCAAAATGGCCCAATGCTCTAGACCCCTTCTATCCGTGTTGCTCAAAAGCATCATTTTAACCATTGATTCCACAAGTCATTAATCAAAATTAACATTATAATATTTGGTTATTGCAAGCAAAGCAAAGCTACCCATATGCATAAACCCAGGTAAACAAGGAATACAGGATATCAAATGTACTTGGTAAAGTCCTTAGGGGTTCATCATATTAGACACATGCATATGAAAGTGGTTATAAGGTTATTAGGTAACAAGGGAACTCATGTTACACTTGCCTCCAATTGTTGGCTCAAACTTTCCAACTTTTCCTTCGAAACCATCACCGCATATATTCTTCTATCGATAGCAACAACCAGCTCAAGCACCTGAAAATGACCCTAAAAACAATACATCAATCATTACGAAACGATTCTAACACGAAGACGTGATTCTACGATCACGTGAGCACAAAAAAGACCTAAAACGGGTTATGGCGAGCTTTTGAAGTTTTAGGAGTTAAATTATAAAATTGACATTTTAAATAAACTATATATTTTTGGAACAATAAATTTACGCCACAAAAAGGAATTATGGTGAGATATCAATGGCTAGCAACAAGGATGACAACGAGATGTAGAACAATAAAAGGAATGTGAGTTAGATTGCTAAAGGGATATTTATATAGGAATATTAGAATTGTATTTATGAAGGAAAAAGAATATACACATATATGACAACAACATGATGAAATATCGACATGAGCAAGATATATGCAGAACGTGAACTTTTCATCAGCGATTGGTTTAGATTTATTGAAAGGAGGTATATCAAATAACAGGACTGGAATTTCTTTTAGAAGTGATAGAGAACAAGGTGCAGACAACAATAATATATGTTGTAAGCCGACATCATCAAGGGGTTATACCATGCAACACAGATCATGTAGATGTGCGTACAGGTTCTGTAACACCCCGGCTCAGGGCTTAATAGGATTAATAGGATACTCGTACCAATAAGTTGCAATTTCTTTTCCGGAAGCCCATCTGCAAATAACTCCGAGGTTAAGCGTGCTTGGCCTGGAGCGATGGGTGACCGGTCCCCATGGAAGTTCTTCGGCGTGGTGCACACGTGAGTGAGGACAAAGTCGTCCCAAGTTGCAGAAAAAGACAAGTGTTGGTCCGTGAGGGGCAGTCTATATCCTAATAAAGCTGACCCAGATTCACAGTGAGGACAAAGTGTCTTGTGTTTCAAAAACCCTAAAGAAAAAGACAAGTGTTGGTCTGTGAGGGCAGTCTATATCCTAATTAAGCTGCCAGATTTAAGCGGGCCCAGCCTCGGAGAGGTGGGAGGTTACAGGTTCCATATGCTTGCTTGTGAGTTCCGTCAGCATGCATGAGTTAGGCTTAGAAATTGATAATCTAATTGGTGATTTTGGCATGGGAAGAAGCAACCAAAGAAATTATGCATGCTAACAGGAAGTGGCGCACACAGCAAAATGAAAAGATTGCTAGGTAGGTAACCTTGTCACCTTGGGTCGCCAAACACCAGAGAAGTGAGGCAAATAAAATGATTGTAAGATGACAATCTTGTTGCCGACGGTAACGAGTGCTTCAGCCACACTGCTGATGATCCATATATAGTGCACGACGCAGAATGATCATGCCGGTCATGAATATATTCAAAAAGGAAAAGGATTAGTACGCTGCTGCGATAGGAGATTGTAATACCCTAAAATTTACATGGTTTTAAAATAGGAGAAAATGATTTAATTATGTATTTTGTGAGCATTCGTGCTGCTGCATATTATTTTTGAATTGTGTGGATTGAAATCAAACTTTAAATTGATTTGAATTTGTATTTCAAAATTGGTTTGGAAAATTAGAAAAGAAAAAGATAAAGGATTTTTCTCCCACCCTTGCTTTTGGCCTGTTGGCCCAGCTCCCGCGGGCCCAGCTTTGCCCACGCATCATGCCTCGGCTTCTCGGCTTGGCTAGTTGCCCAGCAGCTCACCTGGCGCCATTCCTCTCATTACCCAGTTATACCATGATTGCATTAAGTTGACAAGCTTGCGCTGAAGCCAGCGTCATCTCTCAAAGATCTTTCTTAGAGCTAGTGTCTTGAATTGCACGGACACTACCACGAGACACTTTGTAGTACTAGCCGCCCGGTAACCGACGCGCCCGCCCGAGTCCGCGATCGCTACGCCTCCTCCCTTGCCTTGCGTCCCAAGTTGATTTCGACCCATAAAAGCTGAGCCACACCGCGCTGTTCTCCTTGTCCCGAGTGCGCTCAATCACCGCGCTACAACTAACCCTAGGGCCGCCGCCATCTCCGCCCGCCTCGCCAAGCACCACGCTGCCCTCGTCTGCTCCGCGCCTTGGTAAGCTACCTAGCCGAGCTCACCGTCATCTCCTCTCTCTCCCGGAGTCCTTGGTTTGCTGTTTCATGTTCCGTAGACCGTATTCTATGAGCGCTGCCCGTCTCCGGCCATGGCGCCGCCGTCGGAGCTCGCCGCCGGCCTCGCCGTCCGCTCTCTCTGGTTTATTGCCAACCGTCGATCCAAAATCAAGGGCCAAGATTAGAACATACCCCTTCGTCTGACGTTTTGCAAAAATTCCATTATAATTATTTGGATCTTAACCCGTCATCTCTGCATTTATGCTAAAGAGTCCCAGCATTTTTCTATATTATAACCCGCAGTCCATTGTGCAAATCCAGAACATGTCTTCTTCTTTTAAAAGCGTAGTTTCTTTCGGTTTAGATCTAAAATACGTTTTCATCTATTTATAGTTTTGCCACTAATCTTGTTTTAGCCATAAAATCTTCGTTTTAACTTCAATTTGATCCGTTCAAATTGCGTTAGGTTCATAATTAAGTAATCTACATGTTCATAATACTATTAAGCATGTTTTAAACTTTTAAAAATTGAGGTTAGATTTAATCTATTATTTTACTAAAGAAAATCTTGTTTAATACATAACTTCTTCGTTTTAGCTCTGATTTTTGTGATCTTCGCGTTTGTGTATTCATAGTGAGATGTAGATTCGTTTTGCAAACTTTTCATCTTGATTTTATACTGTTGGTGTACTAATCTAATCTATAGCTTTTGTTTACTATGCATGATTGCTTCTGGATGCTTGTATGTTGCTGTGATTATCGAGTATAGACGGTGAGCAATTCGTGGGTGATCAAGAGTACTACTTTAACGAGCAGGATCAGCAGGAGTATTTTATTCAAGGCAAGTATAGCATGGGATCATCCTTATTTCCTATCAATTTTAATACATTTAATTCATATTCCATGGGTCACCTTGATAGAGATTTTCTAGAATTGAACTGATACCTTGTCTACTATAGGATATGCATTGGGTAGCTTTGCTAGTGCTCACTTAAACCATGATCGTGTAACTTGACTAATGGTATATGCAATAAACGTTAAAACATGACTTTTTAGTAACTTGGAAACAGGGGGCTGGAGTGTTTAGCTACTTTCTAAATGCTTCAGATTTCTCTCCCGAAGGACTTATCTGTAAGTAATAATTTGGGACTTACAGTACAACTGTTAGGGCTACATGGCTCTGGCTTTAGCTCAGTATAAAGATATTTTCTAGCTTGTTAGTGGTTACCTTTATTGGCGTAAGAATAGCTTGACGAATTAGGTATAGTGCGGCCTCTATCCCCTTGAGTATAAGCTGCGCGTCATTGTGCCATTAGGAAGGAGGGCTCTATATCTGTTTGTCGAGTGAATCTAATGGCCCTAACTTGTTAGATGAACCTTTAAAAGGCTTTATAGTGAACCATGTCTGCTCACCTTAGAAGTGTTTTGGAAGTAATTAATCCGGGCATATGTTTATCACGACTCACAGTGAAAGTGTACAACCTCTGCAAAGTGTAAAACTGGTATATCAGCCGTGCTCACGGTCACGAGCGGCCTTATTCATTATTAAGAATAGAGGATTAGAGGATTATTAAGACTTATCCGTTTATGCTATTCATTATTCTTGTTTACATTGATCATGTGTTTACTATGGGATTAAAATAACTTGTTGCTACTCTTATGCTAAAATTGTGACAATTAAAAGCTAAATGTTGTTAACCTGTGTCAAGCCTTTTGAGCCTAATGAACCACATGTTACACTTGTTGAGTACGACACGTACTTACGCTTGTTTATTTTTATTATTTGGATAATCCCGGATGGGTAATAGATGGCTATGGTAATCACGATTTTTCTGAGGCTTACTAGACTTGTGGTCAACCAGTTGACGTTCATGTGATATGGAGCTTCCGCGAGAGATTTATCTTTATACTTCCGCTATATTTATATGAAGACTCTGTCTTATTATTCGTGATGTAATAAACACTTGTGATGATACTATCTATAATTTATCGGCTTATGTGTGTGACTGATTTCTGGATGCACATAAAATTATGAATTCCATTTTATTCTTAAAATCAGGTCTGACAGATTAGAGAAAATCCTCACCTGATCAGCTGAACAGCATGGTGAACGGCAACTTGATGGGGCACAGATGAACGGCAGCGGCGTCAGCACTAAACTCGGAGACGAATGACGATGCACTTGCCAAGGAATAGAAGCTGTGCGGGAGGGCTATCAGGAGCAGCGGTGTGAGATGGAGGAAGGGACTGGGCACTATTTATTGATGGGGCAAGGGAGCTGAGAGGTCATGCGGCAAGAGATGGAATGCTGCTGCTAGTGGAGCTTCGAATTACTGCCACCACAGTTGAGTTGACGATTATTGATGGTGAGAATTAAAAAGACTGTAGTGGAAGACCAGGTTTGCTGGGCATTGACGTTGATGCACTTCATTACATAATAGAGCCAGCGTTCATGCTAGAGAATGCGGCAAGATTTGGGAAAGATATTTCTGGGAAGAGGAAATGACCATGTGCCACTCTGGCAGTGTTGGGGCTAGTTACGTGAAGAATTCTAGTTGCCTGGTGGTTCATGAATGCTTGGGAAGAAATTACGTGCAAAGGAAAATGGCCAGACGAAAAAGAAGAAGGAAATTATGTTGGAATTATTAATGGCAAGGTAAGTCCAAAGGTGTCAACGTGATGAGATGGATAAAGATTAGAATAAGGATATATTTGAATTGAGATATAAAGAATATTGGCTAGAAAACAAGGTTTAAGGACTAATTTTTTTGTTCAAACAAAACTTATATATTTTTTGGAAATAAAATAAAACATTTCCATAACTTAACCAGGATTTTTAATAAGCCATTTTTCAAACAATAAAATTAATGCTTTTAGCATGTATGCAACAAACATATTAAATTAGATTACAAAAGTTTGAGAAAATCACATTTTTCTTTGTTTAAATTATAATCAACATAATTAAATCTTGGAAAATTTTAGAAAATTTATGAATCCTTTTATTTTATTTAGTGCTTTCGATTCACAACCAAAAATAGAAATTTTGGGGTGTAACATATATTACATTGTTTTGATATGATCTCTAGCTTTTATTATGAGACATGGCTAGCTTATTTTCTTCACGAGCCTTCAAGTGCCCGTCATCATTTTTTTCATTGCTTTTGGAACCTTTATATGTTCCCATATATTTTTCTATACTTTGGGACCTTCATGTACCTCATTCTTTCTTTCTATCTTTTTTCAATTCTTTTTGTATAGCCTTTTCGTCTCTTTGGAAAATGCTAGAGAGATCATATATTCAAAGCATGGAGTATTTATTTTGCTGGTGATGGAAACATGTTTTAGCGTATTCCTAGTGTAGGAATAGTTGTTTATTTGTGGTGTGTACATGAGTTCTAATCTTGGATGCATGAAAAATCTCTCAACAGGGGTCACATAAATTGACCAAACTCAACATAAAATAAGAGGCACATGTGGAAGGTTTTTTTTGTCATGTATGAACGTATATGGCCTTGGTAGGTATTTATATATCATTCAAGGAACATGCTATTTTGAATTTTGTTTTGTAAAGAAAATCCCCAAGTACTTTACAAGAACAAGAAAGTGTCATGTCATCCTACTATATCTCATTCATCAATTACTTAGTGTCGACGGCAAAAAGTGAACTCGCCGCCGGCACATGCAGCAAGCCGAGAGAAACCACGTGGAGCACATCCTGAGCTCTCCCAGACTTAGGAGGACACCGTATCGGATGGTCATGACCTTGGGCGTTGTGACAGAACCATCCAATTTATAAGAGCACAAGTACAATGGTAGCCCACAAGTGGTCGCACTATCATACTTGAACCCATATAAACCCGGTAGTCCATCGAGTACCACGAAGGGTCTTGATTCATCGCCAACATACTACCAAGATCGTACATGATTCAACATCCATGCCATATGTTACATAGAGTTCACAAATACATTGCCATACATCAGAGTACGATTATAGTTATTACAACCCAGGTTCAAAATAAAGTAATAATAGTGGAAGCAAAGTAGTTTTTAAACCAACATCTCACACCATTGTTTAATACAAGCCAGTTCGTGATCACTACCCACAAAAGCATCACAGATAAGATATATAAGTAGAAGCGCCTTGCCCAGGGCCTACTCCTCATTCACTAGTGGGACATAAGCAATTCTTACAATAGCCATGAAAGACTGTGTTATCTACAACAAGTGGGAAATAAACCCTGAGTACAAGAAGGTACTCGTCATAAACCAAAAATAAAGTGACTACAAGGATCATGCAAGGCTTTATAAGTGGAGCTAGCTTGACAACATTTTGCATAAAAAAGCCACTAATTCAGCTATATATTTTATAATTCAGTCATCAAGTTAATTATAGCTATCCATCTCTAAATTAGCAACTAACCTGTGCCAAACATGTGATATATCATTTAGTAGCATAACAATAGTAACCATAGCCGGTGTAAGATTTTCATATTCATCAGAACCATCATATTCCATAATCCAATTACTATGATGAAGGGGCTCCGTCAAGTTTCTCACTATTCGGGAGAGATGGCGATTCGAATTGATTGCAACCAGCTAGGTAGTATTCCTAACACAAACCCAGGTATACCAGATCAACAGTCACCTTAGGATTCCTTTGGTACAACTCAGGTCTAATTCGCGGGTTCAACCAGCGTCGTACAATTAGGGACACTACCGGATGCCAGGTCGATTAGGACTCTAACCTGCCCTTGGCCTCACACCGGCTCCCCGCACATCCTTACTACCTCCACTTTGCACAGTCTAACAGAATGAGGCCTGGCTTGAGTTGAGCTACTCGGCTTCACGGTCAGAACGAGTTATCCGACCAGCTAAGTGAGAGGCACGCATTCAAAATGACAAGAGGGCCTCCAATGATGCGGTCCTTAATCAGCACAGACAGAATCACGAGTCAACCTACACATAGCATAACAATAGTAACCATAGCCAGTGTAAGATTTTCATATTAATCAGAACCATCATATTCCATAATCCAATTACTACGATGAAGGGGCTCCATCAAGTTTCTCACTACCCGAGAAAGATGGTAATTCAAGTCGATTGCAACTAGCTGGGCAGTATTCCTAACACAAACCCAGGTAAACCAGATCAACATCACCTTAGGTCACCTTTGGTACAACTCAGGTCCAATTTGCAGGTTCGATCAGCGTCGCACAATCAGGGACACTACCGGGTGCCAGGTCGATCAGGACTCTAACCTGCCCTTGGCCTCACACCGGCTCCCCGCACATCCTTACTATCTCCACTATGTGCACTCTAACAGAACAAGGCCCGGCCTGAGTTGAGCTACTCGGCTTCATGATCGGAACGAGTTATCCGGCCAGCTAAGTGAGTGGCATGTGTTCAAAATGACAAGATGGCCTCCAACGATGCGGTCCTTAATCGGCACAGACAGAATCACATGAGTCAACCTACACATAAACTCCGCCCAACCTCCAGTAACATTACCCCATGGTTCTGTTCCACGATAGCAAATATAGCCGACCATGCTCTGGTATCCACCTATATCTCGCAGGTGATAGGAAATCACCCGACTTCTATCGGTCTAAGCATTGCTAAGCATATATTCGATCATGGACCTATACAGGGTTAAAGGTATATATATCTGGACAAGGGAGTTCTATGCATCAAGTGTTTCCAAATCAATTCTTACAACCTAATACATCAAACATAAAGGAGTCAAGTGATATTTTGTAAAACATAGGGGGCTTAAAATGCTCCGGGGCTTGCTTTTTAGGAAAGAAGTGGGTCAGTGGTTAGGGCACTCTAGTAGTTCTTCTCGAGCCTACTCCTCGCCTTCGGGAGCTGTGAGCTATTGTGTCTCTAGATTTTCTTCCGTCTCTTCTTCAAATTCTAGTAGGGTTACTCCTTCGGGTGATCCTATATGTAATAGCATGAAATAAGATATCATTGATGCATAGATAATGACACGGATGATATAATATGATAAAATGCATACTCATTAGTGTCCTTAATAGTAATGTATTAAAGTGATAACAAGATAAATTTTTCTTTTACTGAGTAGGTGCATATCTCCTCTCTAGTGATTAAACAAATTTTCATTTAACAATTTCTAGGCTACAAGACACCAACCACTTGTTTTGACCATAACTTGAGTTATACACATCCAAACAATATAGTTATGGACTTTCTAGAAAGCTTATGAAATTGTCTACAACTTTCTTATAATCATCTTAAGATGACTCAGTAGCTATCTAGGTAAAACAATTCAATCTTTTAGATCTATCTAGAGGACAAGCAAATCTAACAGCAGGCTTCTAATAGCTATAACTTTTAAACCAATAGGCCTATGACCTTGAAATTTGAGGACAAGCAAGATGAGTAAGTTATATACAACTTCGTTATTAACAAGTTTCACAAGAAAGGTCACTACCATCATGAATTTGTCAACACAACAGAAACTACTCATGCAGCCATTTAGTTGAATTATAAAGCAATAATTAACTAACTACCGATAACCAATTGTTTCCAAGCACAACTACTAATATCAACAGATCATATGCATCACAAGCACCATAGAAAATATCATAGTTAAGCCCAAATAATTTACTTATGTTCATTTATTAATCTCCTTATATAATAGGGTGATTTAGAGGATAATTATTTCCAATGATCAATAAATTCAGAGAAAATTATAGTAGGTTACATATGACCCCAATGATCTACTGTTCAAATTTCATGCCATTTGGATAAGTATAACAGCCTCTACAAAAATGACAAGTTACATAGGCTTATTTTAGCAAAAATAGTTTAGCCTAGTGAAAAGTATCAAACAACAGATTTCATATTTTCCTTACTTTCATCCCACCATAAGAACACTGTGTAGAAATTTGCAAGATCATAAGTTGTGTATTTTTGCCCCAATTAATTTCAATAGAAACTAGCATTTAATTAAGGTGAAATAGAAAGACCATATTCCAAGTATGCCCACTATAGGTTTAGTATTTTTCCTAGCTAGAGCATGCCATCACAAGACTCACAAAATTGGAATCACAATTTTAGCGCTTCCCTAGCTCAAGTTATGCATTTTACAAGATAGAAACAAATTTAAAAGCACTTTACTAGCTTAATTTAATTCCCCCATAGAAAAATACCCCAAATAGTAGGTTTCATATATTTATCAAATAGTACACTTCATCATGAATCCAGCAAAATTTGGATCACCCCATTTGGACACTCCAAGCACAAGATATGGAATTTTTGAAATTTGCATTTAAATCTGTGAAAACATATAATAATCTGACTGATGTTAAAAAAGTAATTAAAAAGGTGATCATGACATCATTATGCATAATCATCATGCATCAACTCATGAATGCATTTCATGTTTATATTATAGTATGCAAATGTTATTTTATGGAGTGTTTTATATATTACCTGAAATAATGTTAATAATAATGATTAAGAAACTTTGTGAATTTTTGGTGTTAATGAAAACTTTGATATGCATTGCAAAGCATTTGGTCTTGGTGAAAACTTTGATGTGCATTCACTAAAACAAGTTTACCTTTATGTTGTATGTGTTGAATTGTATTGTTTGAATCAAGTTTAAAGTTTTGTTTGGATTTGAATTTTCGCAAACCCTAATTTCAGCATTTATGTTTTGACCTGGAAAACCCATTTCAAAATCTAAGCACATTTTGGGGTTAAGCCTAAAAGCAAAAGTGTAGAGCTTGTCGAGTTGTACAAAGTTGATTTTTGGAGTTTTCAAAGTTGTTTTATAAAAATTGAAGTAATTTGAAAAGGCATAATTCTTTAAATATTCCCTTTTTGAATTCAAACTTGCATTTCAAAATGTAGACCAAATTAGGGGGTGGTTATAAAAGCAAAGTTGTAGAACTTTTATTTTTGGAGATTTTTGAGTTTTTACGTAAATTTGGAGAGTAATTTGAATTTTAAATCGAATGACAATTTTGTAAATATGGTGAACAGTAGCCGTGGAAACCAGCTCACCTGTGTGGCCTCTGCTTGCTTCCTGGATGCCCTTTAAAGCTTGTGTCGTCGTCGTTCTTCTTCTTTTCTCCTCCTCTGTTTTCCAGTCACCACCATCGTAGCTCCACCGAGCTCGCATCGCCTCCTTAGCGCAAACCAGCCTCGACAAAGCACCGTCTGAGCTCCGCTTCCTCCTTGCGCACTCAGCCGACCTGCCATTACAGCTTGAATTCGTCGGGAAACTCCGTTCATTGCTCTTCTTCCTCGCGGACGGTAGCACCACCGCCGCGAGTGCGTCGCTGTGGCCGGAGCTCCACGGTGCGTCTTTGTCCTTGCTCAGTGTAGCTCCAGCTTCGCCTTGATGCCGTGGTGCTTAATACCTTGTTCCTTGGTCATTTTGTCCATCACAGTCACCGGAATCCGCCGTCAACGACTGTTGCTCCACCGTGGCTGCTGTGCACGTTGACACGCTTCCTCATTGCTCCTCCGGTCTTGTTTTCTGCTCCAGCGTGTTCAGGGTGAGCTCCTGGTTCTTCCCATGTTGCTTGTTTCACCGCTTCCGGCTTTGTTTTGCCGGCATAGAGCCGCCGAGCCGCCGTGTCCACCATGGGCGGCGTCGTGCTCGGTCCAGTCCGTAATTGGTCTCGCTTGTGCCACAAATCGATGCGTTGTGATGTAGTGATCATGTTAGTACTTTCGCCGTCACCGTTGATCTCACCGGCGGCGAGAAATCGCCGGTCAGCGCCCGTCGTCGCCGTGGTCAGCGCGGAGGTCGGGGATGATAGGTGGGGTCAAGGTGTCAGTGACCGTGGGTTTCAAAATGGAATTTTTCTATTTTCAGAAATGGATGAATAGTGTGTGTTTTTGTTATTTTTGTGTAGAATTTATTAGAGCTCCAAAAATTATGAAAATTTTTGTGTGACCTCTCTATGATGTATTTTATTTAGGAAAAATATGAAATGTTGTTTTTCAGTACTTTTTGAATGTGATAAAAATTGCTCACTTAATTAATAAATGGGTTTCCATGATTTTTCTAGGCTTAATTAATTATCCAAAAATTATGAAAATTGTTTTCCCACTTAGCTATCATGTGATGAACCTTTACAAAAATTTTGAGCTCAATTGGAACAAGTTGATTTATTTCATAATTTTGATTTAAATAATTAATTTATAAAAGCAAATAGTAACCTTTAATGATTTAAGTTTTGTTTGAATTTTTGGATTGAGTGATGACCTTGGGTCATTAGTTGGTGATGATCCTTAGTAATTGAAGTAAGTGTTATGAAAAAGGTTTAGTTAGTTTGACTTGTAACTTTACCGCGAAGGAAAGTTGTATTCAAGTTGTTAATTTTTGGCATCCATCATCGAGCATCATATTTTGTATCTCGCGTCAAGTTAAACATGGCATTGTTACTACGTGTAGTGAACGAAGGTGAGCACGTGGTAGTTAATCCAGTTGTGGAAGAATTTAATCCGCCTGTTGATGTCGGATTTGATATTTGTGGAACGACTCCGAAACTAGACTTTTCCGTCAATGAAGGCAAGCCCCGGATGCATTTAAACCTACCTTGTGTTTTACAATTTGATATCGCTTTTGCTTTTCTACTGCATTAAGTGATTAGGAGTTGAGTGAAAACCTAATTGGTGCATTACCAACCTTGTTTTCCATATCTACCTTGTTAACCGTTTTAATTCATATATGGCTAGTTATGCTTAGTCATGCTTAGACAAATAAAAGTCGAGTGATTACCTGTCACCTGCGAGTTTTAAAGGGATCCTTGGTTACGTTTGGTTACTTATGTTATCATGAGATATGAGCATGTGGAGTAATAAATCTAGACCGGACGGACTAGGTGTGTGAGAGCCACAGGACTTGGAGGTCTTGTGAGCGGGTTCTTTCCGCCTGTGTTGATTGAGGCCTATCCGTTGTTGAACTGCATGAGGTGAGACTTTGTAGTACTAACCACATACTCTGGTAAGCCTTAACTCGGTTATTCTGTTACGAGAATGGCTACTCGCGCACTGGAAGTGTAGAGATGGCGGGAATAGTGTGTACCCACGTGGCATTGGGCTGGATTGGTGGAGTACTATATTCTTGGGTGGCGTGGACCCGTTCTTGTTTTAGAGGATCTGAGGGCAGGTTGGTATATGCAGGTCAGGGACCTACATGTGTCGTGTGGTCTGGAATCCCCAGCTGGGTTAAATCGGTTCGAATCATCGTTGCTCCTCGGTTATAGAGACTCAACTCACTGTTCATCATCGTAGTTAATAACTGGAACTTGAGTAAGGTTTGAGAAAGTGTTGGATACGAAGTTTCATGATCTCAATACGAATCATGTCAGCTTTGTATATGATCTTTATAAAGTTTTAAATGTTGAAATAAAGCATTTTGTTAAAAAGCTTTTACGTAAAAGAACTTTGATTATTGCTAAAGCCATACCTTGAATCCCTGAGCCTGCATTCCTGAGTTCTATCAGTTTCTATTTCGGTTAAGTCTTGTTGAGTACTTTTGTACTCAGGGTTCGTTGACCCTTGTTGCAGGTGAGGCTCATGAGCAGGTCTGCTTTGGACCGTGTTGCATTACGGTTGTTCGATCCGATGACGATAAGTAAATGTGTGGCCCTTGGGCTGGGCAGTTTAATTATGTGTTTTGTATTATGTTATAATGCCACTCCACTTCTACTGTTTGTATTATTAATCGAAGTTAGTTGTTAGGTTTGAAACTGTTGTTTTGTAAACTAAGTTATTGTAAGACTTCCGCTACTTTACTCTGATATAGATATTTGAATAAATGTTGTAATACTGCAATGACTCTGTAATGGGATCCTACTCGGAAATCATGGATGATTCGGGGTTCCCCGAGGACACCCGATAGTATTCTTAAGTTACCGGGAACATATGCATAGATGTCAAAGGTCGTTGGACAGTGACAGGTGCATGTGGGCCCTATAATTTAGGAGGTTCTACCATAGAATATTATCAGAGCGATCGTTACAAAGTCTTTGTTGTATTGTTTTATAAAAACTTCAAAATGATTTGGGACAAATCAATATAACTGTTAATTTGGACCAAATTGCTTCCGACTTATGTCATTCATTCTCCCCATTCCTTATTTAATTAAAAAGGCTCTCTGTGGTGGAGTAGTAATCTTATTATGCCCTATATAATAAAAACAAAAACTTTTGTTTGTTTACAATAGGAGCTTTGATGTTTAAGTTTTATAAGGATGATTCATGCATCATGTCATTAATGAAACCCTGCACATATTCTAGTTATAATCATTCATATGAAGTTGAAATATAATGATGTTTGAAACTTCCTCCTTCCATTTAGAGAATGGCTATTGCTTGTTATAGCTATTTTTGTCGTAATGAATTTGGTCATGTACCAAGCTTTGCTAGTAAACCACTCTTTGATTGTACTTGCTCATAAGTTCCACATCTTTGGGAATTTCTTGATGCACTTTAATTTTCCCCATCTACTCAATGTTGAAACTTGGGACTAATCCTTGAATTCTCAAACCTATGCATGTGGCATGTCTTGGTTTCTCTTAATGCAACCCATGCTAGTTTCTTGACCTTGCTAGCTTGACAAGTGTTACTTGTGAGTTACTTTAGTTGTGCCCTATGGTAGTGCCATGATCCATGATTTTCGGTGCCGCGTCAAAACCTGGGGTCTCCTGTGGACTACAACCATAAGGAAATACTGCTGGGCGCTCGCTGGTATCGAGGTCTACGGTCATGATCCATTATAGCTCCGCAATTAATGGGATTCACTCATCTTGGAACTCTCCTTTGGAATTCATGTTCCATCATTCCATTGAAGTTACTAAAAACTTTGTCCCTTACGACTGTCTTTTGATCTCGTTTACAATTTCAAGTCAACTCTTGTTGTTTTATGAACCACTTGAAAGTTAATGTGTTTGACACATTTCCTTTTCCACTACTCAACCCAACGCTTTTCGCACTTTGTAAATCTCGGGACGAGATTTCTTTGAGAGGAAAGGATTGTAACATCCCTGATGTTAAAAAAGTAATTAAAAAGGTGATCATGACATCATTATGCATAATCATCATGCATCAACTCATGAATGCATTTTATGTTTATATTATAGTATGCAAATGTTATTTTATGGAGTGTTTTATATATTACCTGAAATAATGTTAATAATAATGATTAAGAAACTTTGTGAATTTTTGGTGTTAATGAAAACTTTGATATGCATTGCAAAGCATTTGGTCTTGGTGAAAACTTTGATGTGCATTCACTAAAACAAGTTTACCTTTATGTTGTATGTGTTGAATTGTATTGTTTGAATCAAGTTTAAAGTTTTGTTTGGATTTGAATTTTCGTAAACCCTAATTTCAGCATTTAAGTTTTGACCTAGAAAACCCATTTCAAAATCTAAGCACATTTTGGGGTTGAGCCTAAAAGCAAAAGTGTAGAGCTTGTCGAGTTGTACAAAGTTGGTTTTTGGAGTTTTCAAAGTTGTTTTATAAAAATTGAAGTAATCTGAAAAGGCGTAATTCTTTAAATATTCCCTTTTTGAATTCAAACTTGCATTTCAAAATGTAGACCGAATTAGGGGGTGGTTATAAAAGCAAAGTTGTAGAACTTTGAATTTTGAACAACTTTTATTTTTGGACATTTTTGAGTTGTTACATAAATTTGGGAGTAATTTGGATTTTAAATCGAATGGCAATTTTCTAAATACGGTGAACAGTAGCCGCGGAAGCCTGCTCACCGTCGGTGATCTTCTTTCTCCTTCCAGGCGCGGTTGTGGCCGTCTTTGGCGTCGCGCTGGCATGGGGAAGGCACCTGCGTGGCCTCTGCTTGCTTCCTGGCCGCCCTTTAAAGCTTGTGCCATCGCCGTTCTTCTTTTCTCCTCCTCTATTTTCCAGTCGCCACCGCTGTAGCTCCGTCGAGCTCGCATCGCCTCCTTAGCGCAAACCAGCCTCGACAAAGCACCGTCTGAGCTCTGCTTGCCCCTTGCGCACTCAGCTGACCTGCCATTATGGCTTGAATTCGTCGGGAAACACCGTTCATTGCTCTTCTTCCTCGCGGCCGGCAGCACCACCGTCGCGAGCGCGTCACCGTGGCCGGAGCTCCACATTGCGTCTTTGTCCTTGCTTAGCGTAGCTCCAGCTTCGCCCTGATGCCGTGGTGCTTAATACCTTGTTGCTTGGTCATTTTGTCCATCACAGTCACCGGAATCCACCGTCGACGACCGTTTCTCCGCCGTGGCTACTGTGCACGTCGACATGCTTCCTCGTTGCTCCTCCGGTCTTGTTTTCTGCTCCAGCGTGTTCGGGGTGAGCTTCTAGTTCTTCCCGTGTTGTTTGTTTCACCGCTTCTGGCTTCATTTCGCCGGCATAGAGCCGCCGAGCCACCGTATCCACCATGGCCGGTGTCTTGCTCGGTCCAGTCCGTAATTGGTCTCGCTTGTGCCACAAATCGATGCGCCGTGATGTAGTGATCATGTTAGTAACTTCGCCGTCGCCGTTGATCTCACCAGCGGCGAGAAATCGCCGGTTAGTGCCCGTCGTCGCCGTGGTCATCGCGGAGATCGGGGATGACAGGTGGGGTCAAGGTGTCTGTGACTGTGGGTTTCAAAATGGAATTTTTCTATTTTTAGAAATGGATGAATAGTGTATGTTTTTGTTATTTCTGTGTAGAATTTATTAGAGCTCCAAAAATTATGAAATTTTTTTGTGACCTCTCTGTGATGTATATTATTTAGGAATAATATGAAATGTTGTTTTTCAGTACTTTTTGAATGTGATAAAAATTGCTCAATTAATTAATAAATGGGTTTCCATGATTTTGCTAGGCTTAATTAATTATCCAAAAATTATGAAAATTGTTTTGCCACTTAGTTATCATGTGATGAACTTTTACAAAAATTTTGAGCTCAATTGCAACAAGTTGATTTATTTCATAATTTTTATTTAAATAATTAATTTATAAAAGCAAATAGTAACCTTTAATGATTTAAGTTTTGTTTGAATTTTTGGATTGAGTGATGACCTTGGGTCATTAGTTGGTAATGATCCTTGGCAATTGAAGTAAGTGTTACAAAAAAAGTTTAGTTAGTTTGACTTGTAACTGTATCGTGGAGGAAAGTTGTATTCAAGTTGTTAATTTTTGGCATCCATCATCGAGCATCATATTTTGTATCTCGCATCATGTTAAACATGACATTGTTACTATGTGTAGTGAACGAAGGTGAGCACATGGTAGTCAATCCAGTTGTGGAAGAAGTTAATTCGCCTGTTGAGGTCGGATTTGATATTTGTGGAATGACTCCGGAACCAGACTTTTCGGTCAACAAAGGCAAGCCCTGGATGCATTTAAACCTACCTTGTGTTTTACAATTTGATATCGCTTTTGCTTTTCTACTGCATTAAGTGATTAGAAGTTGAGTGAAAACCTAATTGGTGCATTACCAACCATGTTTTCCATATCTACCTTGTTAACCGTTTTAATTCGTATATGGCTAGTTATGCTTAGTCATGCTTAGACAAATAAAAGTCGGGAGATTACCTGTCACCTGTGAGTTTTAAATGGATCTTTGGTTACATTTGGTTACTTATGTTATCATGAGATATGAGCATGTGGAGTAATAAATCTAGACCGGGCGGACTAGGTGTGAGAGAGCCACAGGACATGGAGGTCTTGTGAGCGGGTTCTTTCCACCTATGTCGATTGAGGCCCGTCCATTGTTGAATTGCATGAGGTGAGACTTTGTAGTACTAACCACACACTCCGGTAAGCCTTAATTTGGCTATTCTATTACAAGAATGGCTACTCGCGCACTAGGAGTGGAGAGATGGCAGGAATAGCGTGTACCCACGTGGCATTGGGCTGGATTGGTGGAGTACTGTATTCTCGGGTGCTGTGGACCCATTCTTGTTTTAGAGGATCTGAGGGTAGGTTGGTATATGTAGGTCAGGGACCTGCATATGTCGTGTGGTCTGGAATCCCCAGCTGGGTTAAATTGATTAGAATCGTCGTTGCTCCTCGGTTATGGAGACTCAACTCACTGTTCATCATCGTAGTTAATAACTAGAACTTGAGTAAGGTTTGAGAAAGTGTTGGATACAAAGTTTCATGATATCAATACGGATCATGTCAGCTTTGTATATGATCTTTATGAAGTTTTAAATGTTGAAATAAAGCATTTTGTTAAAAAGCTTTTACGCAAAAGAATTTTGATTATTGCTAAAGCCATACCTTGAATCCCTGAGCCTGCATTCCTGAGTTCTATCAGTTTCTATTTCGGTTAAGTCTTGTTGAGTACTTTTGTACTCAGTATTCATTGACCCTTGTTGCAGGTGAGGCTCATGAGCAGGTCTGCTTTGGACCATGTTGCATGACGGTTGTTCGATCCGATGACGATAAGTAAATGTGTGGCCCTTGGGCAGGGTAGTTTAATTGTGTGTTTTGTGTTATGTTATAATGCCACTCCACTGCTACTATTTGTATTATTAATCGAACTTAGTTGTAAGGTTTGAAACTACTGTTTTGTAAACTAAGTTATTGTAAGACTTCCACTACTTTACACTGATATAGATATTTGAATAAATGTTGTAATACTGCAATGACTCTATAATGGGATCCTGCTTAGAAATCGTGGATGATTTGGGGTTCCCCGAGGACACCCGACAATCTTCTTAAGTTACCGGGAACATATGCATAGATGTCAAAGGTCGTTGGACAGTGGCAGGTGCATGGGGGCCCTATAATTTAGGAGGTTCTGCCACAGTGAGCTCCGCTATAGCTTTGTGGTGGTCTAGCGAGGCTAAAGGGTGAAGGTTAGGGTTAGTAGCGACGCCAGAGGTGCACAGGCGTGCGCATGGTGGCATGGCAGCGCGAGAGCGGCGATGGTGAGGTCACCATTCCGATGGGACGGTGGTCCGTGATAGATCTCCATCTTTGATTATTGTGCTAGGGTTAATGGAGATATGGAAACACGTGCTAGAGGGGGACGACGGGACCTAGTCAGTGTCGGCCATGGTGAGCTTGAGATCGCGGCCATGGCTGGCGCACGCGGTGCGGTCGTGCGTTCCCACACGGTGGTGGCGGTAGCGGTTAAACCGTCTACGACATGAGCTACTGTGACTTAAGATGATGATAGACTAGTGGAGAAAGAGGTAGGAGGAGCGGTGGATAAGGCTGGCCACAGTGAGCTCAGAGCTTGGCGGCGCTCCATGGCCATGGCAACGACGGCGACGTGAAATGATGCTTTACCTTGGCTCGAATAGTGGCAGTGGTAGGTCGGGGAGGTAGAGGAGATCATGGAGGAGCTATGATGGTGATGGATTGGATGGATGTGCAGCAAGGATGGTGAGCGCTGCCGGTGGAGGCTCGATGGCGGCATGCGGGTGCGGTGCCCGCTCTAGTGCGGCGAGTATGAGAGAGAGTAGAGCGAGTGGTAGAGAGCGCAATTGAGAGTGGAGAGCGAGCGCCCGGACTCTTTTCCTCTTCAGCATGGCGACGTGGGGCCACCGACAGCGTACTACCGCCACACGACGCGCGCGTTGACGCTGGTCGGCCACGACGCATGCGGCTTGCCAGTTCAAACCGGCCATTAGGACGATTGATAAGCCATCTTTGTGCTATTGTTACTCCTAATCCGTGCAGAATTAGCAAAAACTCCCTTACTAAGATTTGTAGAGCTATAGGCGATCTACAACTTTACTTTATAAAGTTTAGTCAAATTCCCAATGGTTTTCAAACTACAACGCTCTAAAGTGGTATACTTTGAAACTATAAGTCATTAAAGACAAAATTTCACGTCCCTAAAACAGCATTTGATTGATTCTTGTGGGCCCTGTTTGACCATATTAGGCACTAAATTAGCTCATGACCCTTAAACAAATTTTGTTCCACATAAGATAAGCTACAACTTTTATTAAGGTTGCACTACCATGCAAACAATCTATGCTATAGTTCAACTTTGGTCAAAGTAGGATAATGAAAAATGACATTATGAGTAAACTAGGACTTAGAAGCAAAATTGGCCCATGTCATGAATACAAATATTGTTCCATTTACCATCCTAGATATGTTTAAGGTGTTTTTGTGACCTCAAAACCATTTCTCACGTTGGTCACACATGATCACAAGCATATGTAAGTATATAAGCAACATCACATGTGATAAAGAGAAGGTGAATGAAATGAAACTTCACATGCTCATGCTCATGCTCATGCTCATGAATGCTTGGATGATGCTTGTGCTCATGAAATGCAAGTGCCAAATGCATTCTTAACACTAGGGTGTTACAACCCCTCCCCCTTATAGAAATCTTGCCCCGAGATTTGAAAGACCTACCATTTTTCATAAAAAGCGGGATAGACCTCACGTAGATCGTCCTCTCGTTCCCACAAGGCATCTTGTTCGCTGTGGTTATTCCACACACTTTGTAGAATTTGATGACCATCTCCAGGTCACTCTTTCCATTTCTTCCAACACTTGGATGGGTTTTTCTTCATAACTCAAATCTGATTGGAGCTTAATATTGGTGAGTTCAATGGCGTCATCAGGTATGCGAAGGCACTTTTTAAGTTGAGAAACATGAAAGACATAGAATATGGGTCGCATCTCTAGAGGTAACTGGAGCTTGTATGCTACCCTTCTAGTTCGCTCGATGATCTTGTATGGGCCTACATATCTAGGTGCTAGTTTCCTTTTCACACCAAACCGTTGCACCTTTTTTCATGGGTGATACTTTGAGGTATACGTAGTCACCTACCTCAAATTCGATAGCCTTCTTCTCTTGTCGGCATAGCTCTTTTGCCTAGACTGAGCGACTTTCATATGTTGTTGGATAATACGTACTTGTTCTTCAGCTTCTGTGACAAAATCAATGCCATAGTATCTCCCCTCTCCGGGCTCAACCCAATTCAAAGGAGTTCTACATTTTTGACCATACAAGCCCTCAAAAGGAGCCATCTTAATGCTTGCTTGATAACTATTGTTGTAGGAAAACTTAGCTAATGGTAGCCTTTTTTCCCATGAACCCTTGGAAGAGATCACACATGCTCTCAACATGTCTTCTAAGATTTGATTTACTCGCTTAGTCTGTCAAGATGTCTAAGGGTGATATGCTGAACTTCAAACTAGGTTGGTACCTAACTATTTGTGCAAGTGCTACAAAAAACCGAGCAGTGAATTGGGATCCTCTATCTGACACAATGGTTCTTGGTATCGCATGTAGACACACTATATGCGTGATATACAATGCTGCGTATTCATGAGGTTAGTAGCGGGTGCTAACTGGAATAAAATGTGCATACTTTGTCAATCGTTCCACAATTACCCATATCGAGTCAAAGCCCTTTTGAGTGGGTGTGAGTCCAACAACAAAATCCATGTTGATATCCTCCCACTTCCATCATAGAACAAATAAAGGTTGGTGCAATCCAGCAGGTTTTAGATGATATGCCTTGACCCTACTACAAGTATCACACCTAGCAACATATGCGGTGATTTCCTTCTTCATCTTTGTCCACCAAAAACGGGTTTTCAGATCTAGATACATCTTATTACAACCCGTATGGATAGACAACTTGGATGAATGACCTTCATCTAGGATTTGATTTCTATGTTCATGGTCTTTTGGTACCACTAGTCGGTTCTTGAACCATAGGACACCTCTTTCATCCACCCTAAAATGCTTGGTTTCTTGTTCCTTCATCTTTCTCTTTATGTGAAACACACCTACATCTGTCTTCTATAGTTGTATGATTTTGCTCTCAAGTGAACAATTGATAGTGATGTTGTGTAGTACAACAGGATGCAATAGATTAAACCCATCTTCCAACAAGGCTTCTAAGGCATTACATTGAGATTTTCGACTAAGTGCATCTGCTACAACATTGGGTTTTCCTAGATGATAGTGCACTTCCAAATTATAGTCCTTGATCAGCTCTAACCACCTTCGCTACCTCATGTTCAGTTCAGGTTGAGTGAAGATGTATTTGAGACTTTTGTGATCAGTGTATATGTGGCATACATTTCCCAACAAGTAATGTCTCCATATCTTCAATGCATGAACAATTGCTATGAGCTCTAAATCATGTGTGGGATAGTTGACTTCATGTTTTCTCAATTGTCGAGAATCATAGGCAATAACTCAACCTTCTTGCATGAGCACACCCTAAACCTGTACCTAATGCATCACAGAGCACATTTGATAGGCTTTTTAATGCCGGGTTGTGCCAGAACAGGAGTAGTGGTTAGCAAGGTTCGCAGAGTTTGAAAGGTAGCCTCACACTTCGGAGTCCAATTAAACTTTTCATCTTTTCTAGAGTAATCTGGTCATGGGCTTAGCTATTTTGGAAAAGTCATAAATAAATTGATGATAATAGCCTGCTAGCCCTAGAAAACCCTAAACTTCATAAACTAAAGTCGAGGCCTTCCAAACCATGACCTCTTGCACTTTAGATGGGTCTACAGAGATTCCATCTTTAGATAATATATGACCCAAGAAAGGTACTTTCCTCAACCAGAATTCACACTTGCTAAATTTTACATATAATTTAAGCTCTCTCAACCTAGACAAGACAACCCTCAGATGTTGTACGTGATCTGCCTCATTCTCTGAGTAAATCAGGATATCATCGATAAACATGACTACAAACTTATCGAGCTTGGGCATGAATACCGAATTCATCAAGTACATGAAATAGATAGGAGCATTTGTCAGTCCAAAAGACATGACCAAATACTCATACAAGCCATACCTAGTAGAGAAAGCTGTCTTAGGTATATCCTCTAGCCTGATCTTAATCTGGTGGTAGCCTGACCTCAAATCGATCTTAGAGCATACCTTTGTTCTTGCCAAGTAATCAAACAAAATATAAATATGAGGCAAAGGGTACTTGTTCTTAATGGTTACGGAATTAAGCGGCCTATAGTCCACACACATCCATAACGATTTGTCCTTTTTCTTCACAAACAAGGCTAGACAACCCTAGGGAGACGAACTAGGTCGAATGAGATCTTTGTCCAAAAGTTCTTGTAGCTAAATTTTAAGTTCTGCTAACTCATTGGGTGGCTCCCGTAGGGTCTTCTTGAGATAGGTGTTGTACCTGGCACTAACTCAATCTTAAACTCCACATCACTATCTGTCGGTAAACCAGGCAATTCATGTAGGAATACATCAGGGAACTCGCAAACTACTGGAATATCACAGAGAGTAGTGGTTTGGATGGCACATGATAAGTTTTGAAGATCAAAACTTCTGGGAAGTGGTACTAGAAAAGCATTACTTGTAACACCTCTGGTGTTTTGACCTAGCACTAAAATTTGGCATGTCATCATATGCATTGCAAAGCATTCATAGAGTAGAAAATTTTGAATGCATTCACTAAATAAGGTTTATTTCATAATGTTGTTATTTCATGTGATGTGTTTCAAAACCCTAAATAAAGATCATGACCACAAGGGTCAAATTTCATGTGATCATGTGAGGCCAGGTGTCATTTGACTCAAATAACCCTAATGGGCCATGTTACTGGTCAAAAATCAAAGTTAAAGTAAAAGAAAGACAAATCAAATTTGAATTCAAATTCAAATTATAAAAGTCCATTTTGCCCCTTTTGACTAATTCAAAATCCATGTGGAATTTGGGGTTGAGGCAAAAAGCAAAGTTGAAGATTATTTTATGTGGATCAACTTTGGTATTCAAAGTTTTTCAAGTTTACATATAAAATTTGGAGTAATTTTGAAATGATTCAAATACTCAAATGCACCCCAAATTCAAATTTCAAAATGGAGGTAGAATTTGAAAATGTTCATTGAAGCAAAGTTGTAGAGTTTGAAAAGTTGAGCAACTTTCATTTTTGGAGATTTTCAACTTCTTTAGAAAATTTGAGAGTAATTTGCAAAATGAACTCGGTGGCAATTCTGTAATTTCTCGGAACAGTAGCCCGACCACCGCCCCACCGCCGGCGTCCTTTCTCCGGTCTTCCAGGCGTGTCTGCGACCGCCCTTGGCTTCGCGCTGGCATGGGGAGCACGCTGCATGTCGAGTCCGCATGCTCCTGGCCGAGCTATAAGACCTAGACGACGCCGTTCACTTTTCTTCCTTCCCTCTGCTTTTCCGACGCCGCCGTCTCAACTCCGGCGAGCTTCTCTCATCTCCTCAGCGCAAGCAAGCCCCGTAAAAGCCATGTTCTAGTTCTGCCTGCTCCTCGCACATCCGACCGAGCTGTTGCTATAGCCTAAGTTCGCTGAGAGCTCGCTGTCCACGTTCATCTTCCTCGCGGCCGACGACCTCAACGGAAACATCGATTCACCATGGCCAGCCTCATCCGGTGAGCCGTTGCCCTTGATTGTTGACTTATGGCTTTGCCTCGATGCTGTAGTGCTCATTCCACTCTTACCTGCTCGTTTTGCCTACTTCAGTCACCGGAACGCTGTCGTCGACGAGGTCCGCTCCGCCGTGATCCCGGTCACCCTCGAAATGCGTCACTAGAGCTTCTCCGGTCCCGCTTGTTGCTTCAACACGATCGGGGTGAGCCACTGATGCTTACGGTACTCTCTGTTTCACCATTACCGTCCTTGTTTCGCCGGCGTAACGCCGCCGTGCCACCGCGTCCGCCATGGCCGGTGTCAGCCTTATTCCATGCCGTAATCAACCTCCAAAGTGCTATATATCGATGCGCCTAGTTCTTGTGGATGTGTTGGAACTTTGGCCGTCGCTGTTGGGCTCACCGTCGGCGAGTTAGCACCGGTCAGCGTCGTCGAAGCCACGGTCAATGCCCGAGGTTGGGGATGATAGGTGGGGGCCGGCTGTCAGTGAGGGCAAGAGAGAGAATAGTGCCTTTTGTTATTTTCTGATTTTGAATAGTGCTAAATCTTTGGAAATTTGTAGGAAAATAATCATAGCTCCAAAAATTCTAAAATTTTTTTGTGTAGCTTCTGTACATACTCTATTATGGTTTAAAAATTTGAAACTTGAAATTTGAATAAATTTTTAATGTTCAAAAATTTAGTCAATTAATTGATAAATGCAATTTCCATAATTTTTGTAGGTCACTGTATAGCTCCAAAATTATGAAATTTATTTTGGTACACTAATTTGTTATGAGGAAGCTTACATAAATTTTTGAGGTCATTTGGAACAAGTTTATTTTTGGGCTTATTTCAAATTAATTAAAAATTTAATAAAAGCAACCCTAATTGTTAGGGTTAGGGTTTAATTTTTGTTTGGGTCATGTTGTGTGACCAGTAGGGTTTCAAGATCAGTTTGGTCAAGTCACGTGTGTGGTTCTTGCCGGTAGAATTGCAAGTTGGTTTTGTTGGCATGCAACTGTACCGTGAAGGAAAATCGTATTCGGGGTGTTGTTACATTTCATGTACCGTGAAAGCATCATGTTTACATTATCATAATGTTAAAGCATATGTTATCATTTCATGTAGAACCCGAGAGTGAAACGATTCTAGTTGAGCAAGTCCTGGAAGAATCCCCGGTTGTCATGGGATTTGATAATTGTGGTACTGATCCGGAACCTGAGATCGTCAACGAAGGCAAGCCCCGGTTTATGCATTAAACCATTACCTTGTTTACTTTGAAAAGTTTATCACTTATGTTACTTATTGCATTAAGTTGATTTACTTCAAATGTTGCCTACTTGATGCATTGCCTACCTTGTTAATTGTTTACCTTCCTTGAAGATGTTTTCATTTACAAAGGCGTAGAATGCTTAGAATGCTTATGGTAGGTTTTCAAAGTAAAAGTTTCGATACAATCAAAGATGGCATACTGGTCAAAGAAAGAAAGAAGGTAGAATGAACTAGAGACTAGTCGGGTGACTTATCTTGAATGTTGGGTAATGTTGCCGACTATGTCGCTTAAAGGCCACTCATTGTGGATCTTTTGAACGAGACACTTTGTGGTACTAGTCACATACTCTGGTAAGCCTACTTCAGCTAATCCGATACTAAGACGAATGCCCATGCACTGGGAGTGGTGAGATGGCGGGAGTAGCGTGTACCCTCGTGGCTTGAATGTGGCCAGATTTGAGGCGTGCTGTGCTCTCGGGTGGCGTGGAGACGGCTTAGTACGAGAGGATCCAGTAGCGAGGTTGATATATGCAAGATTAAGTTCTACATATGTCGTGTGATAAGGAATCCCCAGCTGGGACTTGAATCAATTCGAATTGTCGGTGCTCCGTGGATATGGAGACTCGATTCATTACAGAAGCAATGCAGGACTGGTGAATTACTAAAACATGAGAAAAAGAATGGAATGAGAAGGATTGGAATATGTGATATGAATACTTAGTTTGAGATAATGAACTAAAGTACTTAGGGGTAAAACTCAAAAATAGGATCAAGAATAGTAAGCTTTTGGCAAAGAACTTTTGAATCTTTCTACATCCTTACCTTGACCCAACACCTGCATCCCTAAGACCTTCACCCTTTTTCATCGGGTCAGTCTTGTTGAGTACTTTTGTACTCAGGGTTTGTTAACCCTTGTTGCAGGTGAGTCGCATGTGCAGGCTTGTTTTGGTCCCTGCTGCATGTCAGTGTTTGAAGTCGATGACGATGAGGAATGATGAATGGGCTTTGGACAAGGCACTAGTTTGTGTGAAATAAATAATGTTAATGTAATATTATCCCGCTACTATGGTTGTATGACCCTTATGGTTTTGTAAGTTTGAAACAACTGGTTTGTAATATCAAAACTTAAGTCTTTTGCTTTATAATCTCTGGTATGTATATTGAAAACTGTTGTAATCTGCATTGACTATGATTGGGATCCTGTTTGGAAAAGATTCGTGGATGATTCGGGTTTCCTGAGGACACCCGACAGATCTGTTAAGTTGTTGGGAACTTGTGTACGCTATCTGAGGTCTGTTGAGACATCGATAGGTGCACGTGGGCCCGATTTCTTAGGAGGTTCTGCCACAGCTGGTATCAGAGCAGGTCCTATCTAAGATCATTGTAGGTTGCTTTTGAAAACCTTCAAACTGATTTGGATCAAAGAAATTAAACTAGATATTTTGAGTTCAAATTTCTTTCTTCTTCCCTCTAATCTAGCCTCAATCATATCTTATTTGAAAGTTTGTGGCGGATAATATGATTAGGTTTGTCCTATGTATTAAAAATCTAGTACTTTTGATTGTATAAATCTTTTGTACTCGGATTCATAAGATCGATTCATGCATCATGCTTGAACACCTTGCATAATAATTCCCCTTAAAAGTGGTTGGGTAAGTAATGTCAATCCCATTCTTGCTAACCTCCATTATCCTCAAGCTATCCTTATAGTCCTATCCTAAATTCTACAGGCTATGGCAAAGACCAAGATAACCGCACGCAAGTCCACTGGACCTCACGGAGTCCCTCGCCACTAGTTGGCACCTTGTAACCGTGAGCTTGGTGAAGGAAGTTCCAAGACCCTAGGAGATGAAGGATCTTCAAGCAATCCCGCCAACATTGAGAACCTTACCAAGGAGCTCAACACTCTTCGTTGAGCTCATGCCAAAGATCAAGAGAAGCTAGCGGAAATGGAAAGGGACATCACCAAGAATACCGAGTTGAGGAATGAAGCCTGGACACGAGGGGATGCGACCAATGAACGCGTCCATGAGTTGGAGTTCTACGTAGAAGACCTAGAGATGGACAATGCCATTCTTCATGAGAATGTCCACATGATGTACGCTCAACTTCATCCTCCTCATGGGGATGGTGAAGTTACAGATGAAGAAATGATTGTAGATCCAGGAGAAGTCGAGAATGATGAAGAGGAGGAGGATCCCGAGGAGTTAGTGTACTTCTCCGATGAATATGAGGTTTCGTCCGATATGGGCACGGATCTTGGATGAAAGCTTCGGAGTAGTAATAGTTCTTTTTCGCTTACCTAGTAAACCAAGGTTGTCTTGTGGGATACAAGACATGTAACATAAATAAGAAACCCTTTGTAGCATGAAACCTTTTAACTACTTTCAATAAAATAATAATGTAAATAAACATGTCTCTCTAACAGATGCCTCGCATTAACACCCGAACTGGTGCTAGTACTTCGTAAGACAATGATGAAGTCCCAAATTCTCCACCAATGCCTCCGAGTATGGTAGATGCCATACTTGCACTAAATCTATGCAACGGCCGAGAATGCTAGGTTGTTAAGGAAATGGCTCAGAACCAACAAGCACCACACCCTAATCATGGCCGCCGTAATAATGGAAATGACGAGACAACCTATATTGATTTTACTAACACACGTCCGCTTTGTGTTCTCTAAGGCGAAGAGCCTTTAGAAAGTGACGATTGGCTCTCGGACAATGGAGCAAAAGTTTGAGCTGATTCATTTGCATCGAGATTCAGAAACCAAGGTTTATGACACAGACAACTCCGAGGAGTCTTTGGTGCACAGTGGGCAAATTTGGTAGTTTGACAACCATTGGTCACCAAATCACTGGATGGAGTTTAAGGATGCCTTCAGGGCACACTATATTCTAGATGGTGTGATGACCATGAAGTTAGAAGAGTTCCTGACTCTTAAGCAAGGGGAGCACCCGGTGATGCACTATGTTGGGCGTTTCAATCACCTGTTGCAGTATGCTATAGAGTATGTGAATACTGATAGGAAGAAGAAGAATCATTTCATGAGAGGTCTGAACACCAAACTTCAGACCATGATGGCAACTTGTGGCAACGCAACTTATCATGAGACTGTCAACATTGCTATCGCTTTAGAGGAGAATTACCACCGACACAAGGAGGCGAAGAAAAAGAGGGCATTTGCTTCCGGATCATCGAGTGGAAAGCGTCAAAAGGTGATCTACCATCCTCAGAATCATGGCCGTGCACCATTCCTCCCACAACAAAGTCAAAGCAGGCAGCAAATCTTTATTCGCCCTACAACTAATACGCCTTATACTCATCAAGCGCCGCAGCAGCAAAACAATACAAATAATGCAAACCGCAATGCTACTCCCTAGAATCACAATTATCCATGCTATAATTATGGTAAACCCAGACACTTTTCCCAAGAATGTCCATATCCTAGGAAGAACAATCCTGATGCACCCAAAGCCCCTGTTACTTAAGCTCAAAATTAGTACAAGGGCAATGCTCAGAATAGTCAGAAAGGTCAGGCTGAGAAGAAATCTAGAAGGGTCTTCTATACTCAGGTGGAATCTATTCCAGAAGGAGAACCAGTAATGATTGGTATGTTTCCCATTGCTAAGCACCCTACAATTACCTTATTTGATTCCGGTGCATCCCATACATTCATCAATCGTACATTTGTTGTGAAGCATGGGATAACTATTGGGGAAACAAAGAACCATATCATATACTGATGCATGGGGGACGACTTTGTACAAGGGAGATAGTTCAAAGCATGTACCTATTGATTTGGGAGGACATGAGTTCCCTACCAAGATCTTTGATATTAAAGGATCAAGATATAGATGTGATCCTTGGTATGAACTGGTTAACTCAACACGGGGCTATCATAGATGTCCTGCGTAGAACCATAAGAGTAAATGTACCTGGTAGCAAAACCCAACTTCTCATCCAACTTCCCTTTCCTAAGAGTACAGTTGGAACAGTCTATGCAACTACTGTTGAAGAAGCCAAGAACATTCCTGTGGTATGTGAATTTACGGATGTTTTTCCCAATGATCTGCTGGACTACAACTGCGGACCGAGATGTGGAGTTTAGAATTGACCTGAAACCCAGAACGGCTTTGTGTCGAGAAGAGCATATAGGATGCCACCCCAAAGAACTAGCGAGAATTAAAAATGCAACTACAAGAGTTGTTAGACAAGGGTTTCATTCAACCCAGTTCATCACCTTGGGGATGCCCTGCTATCTTCGTGAAGAAGAAGGACCAAACCTTAAGGTTATGTGTTGACTATCGGCCGTTAAATGAAGTCACCATAAAGAACAAATACCCCTTACCCCGAATTGATTTGCTTTTTGATCAACTTGCGAGAGCTGAAGTGTTCTCGAAGATAGACTTGAGATCAGGCTATCACCAGATTAAGATTAGACGAGATGATGTGCTGAAGACAGTGTTTACTACCCGATATGGTCTATATGAGTATTTAGTCATGTCTTTTGGGCTGACCAATGCCCGGCTCATTTCATGTACCTGATGAACTCAGTTTTCATGCTCGAGTTGGATAAGTTTGTAGTGGTATTCATTGATGACATTCTTATCTATTCTAAGAGCAAAGAAGAACATGCGGAACATCTCCGCATTGTTCTACAACGATTAAGAGATCACCAATTATATGCCAAATTCAGTAAATGTGAATTCTGGTTAGAGGAAGTACAATTTCTAGGTCATGTGTTATCTGCGGAAGGTATAGCTGTTGATCCGAGCAAAGTAGAAGAAGTCCTTAACTAGAAAGCACCTACCACTGTTCATCAAGTTCGTAGTTTTCTGGGGTTGGTAGGTTATTACCGACGGTTCATCCCTGACTTCTCTAGAATTGCGAAGCCAATTACTGGACGGCTGAAAAATCAAACTAAGTTTGTATGGTCAACTGGATGTGAGGAGGCCTTTCAGACATTGAAGAAGTTGCTGACAACTGCACCAGTATTAGCACAACCTGATATCGAGAGGCCATTTGATATCTATTGTGATGCATCTGGAATTGGTATTGGCTGTGTTCTTATGCAAGAAGGCAGAGTCATAGCATACGCTTCCATACAACTCAAGAAGCATGAAAAACATTATCCCACCCATGATCTTGAATTAGCAGCTGTTGTTCATGCACTCAAGGTTTGGCGACATTATTTATTGGGCAATATCTATCATATCTATATGGATCACAAAAGTTTGAAATATATCTTCACTCAGTCAAAGTTGAATATGAGGCAAAGAAGGTGGTTAGAACTTATCAAAGATTATGACTTAGAAGTGCATTATCATTCGGGTAAGGCTAATGTGGTTGCCGATGCCCTGAGTCGCAAGAGTCATTGTCATTGCCTGATTGTAGAACCTATGCAGCGAACATTGTGTCAAGAGATGGAGCATCTGAATTTACAAATCATAGAACAAGGTTCCCTGTCCAATATTGTAGTTGAGTCCACTATCAAAGATCAGATCATTGCTGCTCAATAGAAAAGTAAGGGCATAGCCCATATCAAGGATAAAGTTAGATCTAGAAGATCAACATGTTTCAAGATTGATGAATTAGATGTCGTATGGTTTAAGGATAGATTGGTAGTACCCAAAAATCTGGAGCTGCGAAAGCAGATTCTTGATGAAGCTCATTCTACAAGATACTCCATTCATCTAGGTAGCAACAAAATGTATCATGATCTGAGAATGAGATATTGGTGGACCAAAATGAAAATAGAAATAGCTCAATATGTGGCCAAATGTGATACTTGTCAGAGAGTCAAAGCGATTCACATGAAGACTGCAGGTCCATTACATTCCTTGACAGTTCCATCTTGGAAGTGGGAAGATATCTGTATGGACTTCATAGTAGGGTTGCCTAGGACATCTGTAGGCTACAATTCAATATGGGTTATTGTTGATTGCCTAACCAAGATAGCTCATTTCTTACCAGTCAGAGATAAATATCGAGCGAAGCAGTATACAAAGCTTTATCTGGATAGAATCTTCAGTCTGCATGGGGCACCCAAGACCATTGTCTCTGACAGAGGGTCATTGTTCATATCCAAATTTTGGAAAAGGCTACATGAGTCTTTGGGAACTAAACTTATCCGTAGTTCTGCTTATGATCCGCAAACAGATGGACAGACGGAAAAGGTAAATCAAATTCTTGAAAATATGTTAAGAGCATGTGTTCTCTCCTATGGTGCTATGTGGGATGAATGCCTTCCCTTAGCTGAATTCTCATATAATAATAGCTATCAAGAGAGCATTAAAATGGCACCATTTGAAGCATTGTATGGTCGTAGATGCCAGACACCTTTACATTAGTCAGATGTTGGAAAACGTTGGTTCTTTGGACCGGATGTGGTTAAGGAAGCAGAAGAGAAAGTTAAACTCATACAAGCTAATATGAAGGTAGCTCAATTCCGACAGAAAAGCTATGCTGATAAGAGGAGGCGACCTCTAGAATTCATAGTGGGAGATCATGTCTACCTCAAGATATCGCCAATGAAAGGAGTTCATCGTTTTGGGATTTGGGGAAAGTTGGCGCCCCGTTATGTCAGTACGTTTCAAATCCAACAAAGATGTGGACCAGTCGCCTATCGCGTTAAGCTACCAGATCACATGTCAACTATGCATGATATTTTCCATGTATCCTAGTTGAAGAAGTGTCTTCAAGTACCTGACCAAGTGATGAACTTTGGTGATGTAGAACTAGCACCTGATTTGACTTATGTCGAGTACCCCATTAGAGTCTTAGATCAGAAAGATCGAGTCACTCGAAGGCGTACAATCAAGTTCTACAAAGTACAATGGAACCAGCACACTGAAGAAGAAGCTACTTGGGAGTCCGAGGATTACTTAGAAGAAAACTTTCCTGCCTTCTTTGCTTCTCTCTAGTTGCAATCCCTTGTCTATATTGTAACTTGTTTCTGTTGTCACAAGAATGGAAAACCCCTCACTAGTCTTTTGAATAAAGTTATGATGTGTTAGCTTGACACATTTCCTTTTCCATTACTTAGCCATAAGTTTTAAATCTCAGGACGAGATTTCTTTAAGGGGGAAGGGTTGTAACACCTCTGGTGTTTTGACCTAGCACTAAAATTTGGCATGTCATCATATGCATTGCAAAGCATTCATAGAGTAGAAAATTTTGAATGCATTCACTAAATAAGGTTTATTTCATAATGTTGTTATTTCATGTGATGTGTTTCAAAACCCTAAATAAAGATCATGACCAGAAGGATCAAATTTCATGTGATCATGTGAGGCCAGGTGTCATTTGACTCAAATAACCCTAATGGGCCATGTTACTGGTCAAAAATCAAAGTTAAAGTAAAAGAAAGACAAATCAAATTTGAATTCAAATTCAAATTATAAAAGACCTTTTTGCCCCTTTTGACTAATTCAAAATCCATGTGGAATTTGGGGTTGAGGCAAAAAGCAAAGTTGAAGATTATTTTATGTGGATCAACTTTGGTATTCAAAGTTTTTCAGGTTTACATATAAAATTTGGAGTAATTTTGAAATGATTCAAATACTCAAATGCACCCCAAATTCAAATTTCAAAATGGAGGTACAATTTGAAAATGTTCATTGAAGCAAAGTTGTAGAGTTTGAAAAGTTGAGCAACTTTCATTTTTGGAGATTTTCAACTTCTTTAGAAAATTTGAGAGTAATTTGCAAAATGAACTCGGTGGCAATTTTGTAATTTCTCAGAACAGTAGCCCGACCACCGCCCCACCACCGGCGTCCTTTCTCCGGTCTTCCAGGCGCGTCTGCGACTGCCCTTGGCTTCACGCTAGCATTGGGAGCACGCTGCGTGTCGAGTCCGCACGCTCCTAGCCAAGCTATAAGACCCAGACGACGCCGTTCACTTTTCTTGCTTCCCTCTGCTTTTCCGACACCGCCGTCTCAACTCCGGCGAGCTTCTCTCATCTCCTCAGCACAAGCAAGCCCCGTAAAAGCCGTGTTCTAGTTCCGCCTACTCCTCGCGCATCCGACCGAGCTGTTGCTACCACCTGAGTTCACCGAGAGCTCGCTGTCCACGTTCATCTTCCTCGCGGCCGGCGACCACAACGGAAACGTCGATTCACCGTGGCCAGCCTCATCCGGTGAGCCGTTGCCCTTGATTGTTGACTCTATGGCTTCGCCTCGATGCTGTAGTGCTCATTCCACTCTTGCCTGCTCGTTTTGCCCACTACAGTCGCCGGAACGCTGTCGTCGACGAGGTCCGCTCCGCCGTGATCTCGGTCACTGTCGAAACGCGTCACTAGTGCTTCTCCGGTCCCGCTTGTTGCTTCAACACGATCGGGGTGAGCCACTGATGCTTACGGTACTCTCTGTTTCACCGTTACCGGCCGTGTTTCGCCGGCGTAACACCGCCGTGCCACCGCGTCCGCCATGGCCGGTGTCAGCCTAATTCCATGCCGTAATCAACCTCCAAAGTGCCATAGATCGATGCGCCTAGTTCTTGTGGACGTGTTGGAACTTTGGCCGTCGCTGTTGGGCTCACTATCGGCGAGTTAGCGCCGGTCAGCGTCGTCGAAGCCACGGTCAATGCCCGAGGTTGGGGATGACAGGTGGGGGCCGACTGTCAGTGAGAGCAAGAGAGAGAATAGTGCCTTTTGTTATTTTCTGATTTTGAATAGTGCTGAATCTTTGGAAATTTGTAGGAAAATAATCATAGCTCCAAAAATTTTGAATTTTTTTTGTGTAGCTTTTGTACATGCTCTATTATGGTTTAAAAATTTGAAACTTGAAATTTGAATAAATTTTTAATGTTCAAAAATTTAGTCAATTAATTGATAAATGCAATTTCCATAATTTTTGTAGGTCACTGTATAGCTCCAAAAATTATGAAATTTATTTTGGTACACTAATTTGTTATGAGGAAGCTTACAAAAATTTTTGAGGTCATTTAGAACAAGTTTATTTTTGGGCTTATTTCAAATTAATTAAAAATTTAATAAAAGCAACCCTAATTGTTAGGGTTAGGGTTTAATTTTTGTTTGGGTCATGTTGTGTGACCAGTAGGGTTTCAAGATCAGTTTGGTCAAGTCACATGTGTGGTTCTTGCCGGTAGAATTGCAAGTTGGTTTTGTTGGCTTGCAACTGTACCGTGAAGGAAAATCGTATTCGGGGTGTTGTTACATTTCATGTACCGTGAAAGCATCATGTTTACATTATCATCATGTTAAAGCATATGTTATCATTTCGTGTAGAACCCGAGAGTGAAACGATTCTAGTTGAGAAAGTCCTGGAAGAATCCCTGGTTGTCACGGGATTTGATAATTGTGGTACTGATCCGGAACCTGAGATCGTCAACGAAGGCAAGCCCGGTTTATGCATTAAACCATTACCTTGTTTACTTTGAAAAGTTTATCACTTATGTTACTTATTGCATTAAGTTGATTTACTTCAAATGTTGCCTACTTGATGCATTGCCTACCTTGTTAATTGTTTACCTTCCTTGAAGATGTTTTCATTTACAAAGGCGTAGAATGCTTAGAATGCTTATGGTAGGTTTTCAAAGTAAAAGTTTTGATACAATCAAAGATGGCATACTGGCAAAAGAAAGAAAGAAGGTAGAATGAACTAGAGACTAGTCGGGTGACTTATCTTGAATGTTGGGTAATGTTGCCGACTATGTCGCTTAAAGGCCACTCATTGTGGATCTTTTGAACGAGACACTTTGTAGTACTGGTCACATACTCCGGTAAGCCTACTTTGGCTAATCCGATACTAAGACGAATGCCCATGCACTAGGAGTGGTGAGATGGCGGGAGTAGCGTGTACCCTCGTGGCTTGAATGTGGCGGATTTGAGGCGTCTTTGTGCTCTCGGGTGGCGTGGAGACGGCTTAGTACGGAGGAGGATCCGTAGCGAGGTTGATATATGCAAGATTAAGTTCTACATATGTCATGTGATAAGGAATCCCCACTAGGACTTGAATCAATTGAATTGCGGTGCTCATGGCGGATGGAGACTCGATTCATTACTGTAGCAATGCAGGATCTGGTGAATTACTAAAACATGAGAAAAAGAATGGAATGAGAAGAATTGGAATATGTGATATGAATACTTAGTTTGAGATAATGAACTAAAGTACTTAGGGGTAAAACTCAAAAATAGGATCAAGAATAGTAAGCTTTTGGCAAAGAACTTTTGAATCTTTCTACATCCTTACCTTGACCCAACACCTGCATCCCTAAGACCTTCGCCCTTTTTCGTTAGGGTCAGTCTTGTTGAGTACTTTTGTACTCAGGGTTTGTTAACCCTTGTTGCAGGTGAGTCGCATGCGTAGGCTTGTTTTGGTCCTGCTACATGTCAGTGTTTGAAGTCGATGACGATGAGGAATGATGAATGGCCTTTTGACAAGGCACTAGTTTGTGTGAAATAAATAATGTTAATGTAATATTATCCCACTACTATGGTTGTATTACCCTTATGGTTTTGTAAGTTTGAAACAACTGGTTTGTAATATCAAAACTTAAGTCTTTCGCTTTATAATCTCTGGTATGTATATTGAAAATTGTTGTAATCTACAATGACTGTGATTGGGATCCTGTTTGGAAAAGATTCGTGGATGATTTGGGTTTCCTGAGGAGACCCGACAGATCTATTAAGTTGTTGGGAACTTGTGTACGCTATCTGAGGTTTGTTGAGACATCAATAGGTGCACGTGGGCCTGATTTCTTAGGAGGTTCTGCCACATTACCCCCCTTGGGTTCCCTCAGCATAATTGTTCTAGTGGACGTGTCAATGAGAACTCCATGACCATACATCCAACTCATGCCCAAAATCACATCTATGGCTAATCCATGCAATACTATGAGATCCACAGTATATTCCCTCTCTTGTATAGAGATAAGCACATCTCTAACTATTTGGTTTGTAGAGATAGTAGCTCCAGCTGAACTTATACTATAACCACCCTTGTTTACCTCAATTATCTTCTGATCATGCTTAGATACAAATGTTTGGGTCATAAATGAATGAGAAGCTCTAGAATCAAATAAAATAATTGCGGGGTGCTTGTTTATAAGAAACATACCAGCAGTCATGACTTCCCCTATGGGAATCTCCTCCATAGCTGTATAGCGCACGTATCTAGGACATGCCATTGGATTAGCTTGCTTTTGGTTGCCTTGATTCTAATTTGCACCCTTCTTATATGGGCATTCCCTAGCCCATTGGTCGATTTGGTTGCAATTAAAGCATGGCAGATTGCTTTTTGGCCCTCTGGAGCTTCCCTGGCCTATTTTACCGTTGGGTATAGCAATAGTGAAGGCTCTATGAAACACTTGCTGAGGCTGATTGGCCTAGACTTTCTGCTAGGGAGGCCTGAATTTAGGTGCTGGGGGATAGAATTGTGGCCTAGCTACCACTAGAGCCCAAGAGTGAGAGGAACCTAAGGCACCTGCCTCAGCTGTCCGCTTGCGGCCTTTTGCTACTGTATGTAGGTTGTTCTGGTTTTCCTGTGTCAGGGCATCACTGACAAAGTCATTGTATGTAGCACATTTGGAGTTGGCCATTGTTTTCATCAACTTGGTGGTAAGGCCTATCTTAAAACATTCAATCTTCTTTGCTTCTATATTAACAAATTCTAGGGCATAGCGGGACAAGTTATTGAATCCATGCATATACTCTATAAGAGTCTTGGTCCCTTGGATGAGCTTCATGAACTTAGTTGCCTTCATGTGCATTAGCCCCGGGGGAATATGATGCCCCCTAAATGCTGCCTTGAATTGATCCTAGGTGACATTTGCATTTGTAGGTAGGGAAGATAGATAATGGGTCCACCAGATTCATGCTGGCCCTTGTAATTGATGGGATGCGTACTATGCCTTCATGGTTTCAGTGACTCCCAACAAGTGGAACTTTTGCTCAATGGTATTCAACCACTCGTTTGCTTGGAGCGGTTCTTCTGCCTCTTTGAAGACCGGAGGCTTAGTGTCCTGAAAATCCTTGAAGCAGCTATACTAGTTCGGTTCAGGCCCTTGGTTTTGTTGGCGGGCGCGAGTGGTATTTTGCACAATGAGGCACAGTGTTTCTTCCATCACTCTTTGATTCCCTAAGAACTACGTGAAAAATTCGTTCGTAGAGGGTGGCACTGGTGGTGGTAGGTCACCATCATCGCCACCATTTTGGCTGGTGCTGTCCCCAGTGCGTGTGCGAGGCATCTGCAAAATTGCAATAATAAGTTATTTTTGGATGATGTCAAGAGATTGCAAAAGAATTGTATAATCATGCCAACTAAAATTATTGGAGAGAATCTTAAATTCATACGATAAAACAGAGGCACAATAATTCATTCTCACAAACATAACATCACCAATTTGATCACTTATCGTACTTGCAACGCATTAACATGCATGTCATATTTCACCAGCAAAATGAAACTAGGATTTAATTAAAGTTCCAACCATCACGGACCAACATGCAAGGTTCCAATATTACATTAGCAATACATCTAGAGAACGAAACTTAAATCACATGTCCATTACATTAAAGATCAAAAAAGATAAGGAGCTAGCGCATCTAGCTAAGCACTATAGCTAAGTTATGCCTTGGAGTGGTCACTGCCAACACCGGACACAGCATCACCATGGTCGTCCTCCTAGGGCTCGACCTCCTCCTCAGACTCCTCTTTGACCTCTTCCATGCCATCATCATCGGCAACCAACACATTTGGATCTTCTTCCTCTACGGCTACTAGGGGAGGAATATGATTAATGATGTTGTTGAGGCGATGAACATCATGCTGAAGCTCCGCAAAGGTGTTCTAGTGCTCCTAAATCTGACGTCGGTACTCCGCCTCCCTCCAATTGTAGTCATTCTATAGCCACCTAGCTAGAACCATAGTCCTAGTCCTAGCCTCCTCTCTAGCCTCTGCAAGACAGTAGGCCTCATCCCTCTGCTAGATGGCATGCACCCTTTGAGCATGAGTGGCCCACGTCTCTACCTGTGCTGCTTTCCTACTTGCAACAACATTCTCCATCTAAGTCTGGAGGGCTCCCAACACTGTATGAGCATCATCAGTGTCCCAATGAGCCTCCCTAGCTATCTTCTTGTGCTTGCGCACACACTTCCTCAACCTTCACTTTGGTTCTATAGCTTCCATGACCTTGTTCACACAGATGTTATAAGACTCATGCCAGAAATAGCGGGCATCCTCTTGGGCATAAAACATCTGCATGACAGTGAACATAGCACTCATAGCAGGACTCGAGCTTTGTGCCCACTCATCATGGCCTCGCACCACAGAAATGCAGTCATGCTGCCTCCAAACTACCATAGCTAGATCCACCTGAGGAATAGACCCTGCTGCACTGTTGGTGAGTGAATCACCATACTGCTGACACAGTGTGCTCAAGATCTCAAAGGCTACAACTTGAGCACCTTCCCAAGGGGTTCTTCCCTCATACTCTACTTTCTAGCCCTAGTACTACGGTGCTCGTGTACAAGCTAGGATGGACACTTGCACCTCATACCATGGTTCCTCCTACACATGCCTCTGTGTCCAAAAGTATTGGGGCGGCTCTGTGTAGCCCACAAAATGCAACACTCTCTAGAGCAAGGCAGGTGTCCAACGATATCCAAGAACACCTCATTCCTTCCGCTAGGTAATAGGCTGCCATCTGTAGCAAAAATGGTGCAACTCTCATGAGAACAACATTATAATAGAAAAGAGTTACTTAACCAATTAAGAAACTTATAAGGGGAGGAACAATGCAAGTATGTAATGAATGATTTATCATAATGCATGCACATTCCATACGTCCTCATATATAAACATAACTAGTCGGGCTACACGTTTCGTTGTTAGTGTACCTGCACAAGAATTTCATTTCAGCCCAGCCCCACAATTGTACATGCACAAATGAAAATCTAGGCTCTAGGTTGCAAGCTAAATACTTCCATATATATATATATACCCATGTATATATACTTCCGTATCAAAGCTACCCAAAAGTAAATACGTCCCATACACACATATAAATATGCATATATAGCCGTATCAAAGCTAACCCATAATTAAATACCTTAGTATATATATGAGACAAATATATACTTTAGTATCAAAGCTATCTCCCCTTAGACCACACGCTCACAACTTGCGGTCATGCCACTCATCATCTTACCTTGGGCGTAGAGACATTTGATCCATATATTACCACTCAAGTGAATGACATCCATACAATAGCACTCCGTATGGACGACGAAAATAAAAAACCCCATGTTAGTACTTATTGAGCCACCTAAAATCCTTAACTGGTCATAAGGGAAATGATCACAAGCACACCTTAGATTCAAATTTCAGATTTGAACACCTATATATATAGCTATAAGTTGCTAAAATCTGGTTTTTGTAAAACAAAGACTTTTGTTTGAAATACACCTATGGCAATAATGTTGAATCTTGCTCTGATGCCAGCTGTGATAGAATCGTCCAATTTATAAGAGCACAAGTACAATGGTAGCCCGCAAGCAGTCGCACTATCATACTTGAGCCCATATAAACCCGGTAGTCCATTGAGTACCACAAAGGGTCTCAATTTATCGCCAATATACAACTGAGATCGTACATGATTCAGCATACATGCCACATGTTTCATAGAATTCACAAATATATTGGCATACATCAGAGTACGATTAAAGTTGTTACAACCCAGGTTATACATAAAGTAATAATAGCGGAAGCAAAGTAGTTTTAAAACCAATATCTCACACCATTGTTTAATATAAGCTAGTTCATGATCACCACCCACAAAAGCATCACAGATAAGATATATAAGTAGAAGAGCATTGCCCGGGGCTTACTCCTCATCCACAACAGGACAGAAGCACTTCTTACAATAGCCATGAAAGACTATGTTATCTGCAACAAGTGGGAAATAAACCCTAAGTACAAGAAGGTACTCAGCCAGACTTACCCATCATAAACCAAAAATAAAGTGACTCCAAGGATCATGCAATGCTTTATAAGTGGAGCTAGCTTGACAACATTTTGCATAAAAAGCCACTAATTCAGCTATACATTTTATAATTCGGTCATCAAGTTAATTATAGCTATTCATCTCTAAATTAACAACTAACCTATGTCAAGCATGTGGTATATCATTTAATAGCATAACAATAGTAACCATAGCCAGTGTAAGATTTTCATATTCATCAGAACCATCATATTCCATAATCCAATTACTACGATGAAGGGGCTCCGTCAAGTTTCTCACTACCCGGGAAAGATGGTGATTCAAGTCGATTGCAACTAGCTGGGCAGTATTCCTAACACAAACCTAGGTAAACCAGATCAACATCACCTTAGGTCACCTTTGGTACAACTCAGGTCCAATTTGCAGGTTCGATCAGTGTCGCATAATCAGGGACACTACCGGGTGCCAGGTCGATCAGGACTCTAACCTACCCTTGGCCTCACACCGGCTCCCCGCACATCCTTACTATCTCCACTATGTGCACTCTAATAAAACAAGGCCCGCCCTGAGTTGAGCTACTCGGCTTCATGATCGGAACGAGTTATCCGGCCAGCTAAGTGAGTGGCATGTGTTCAAAATGACAAGATGGCCTCCAACGATGCGGTCCTTAATCGGCACAGACAGAATCACATGAGTCAACCTACACATAAACTCCGCCCAACCTCCAGTAACATTACCCCATGGTTCTGTTCCACGATAGCAAATATAGCCGACCATGCTCGGTATCCACCTATATCTCGCAGGTGATAGGAAATCACCCGACTTCTACCGGTCTAAGCATTGCTAAGCATATATTCGATCCTGGACCTATACAGTGTTAAAGGTATATATATCTGGACAAGGTAGTTCTATGCATCAAGTGTTTTCAAATCAATTCTTACAACCTAATGCATCAAACATAAAGGACTCAAGTGATCTTTTGTAAAACATAGGAGGCTTAAAATGCTCCATGTCTTGCCTTTTCAGAAAGAAGTGGGTCGGTGGTCAGGGCACTCTAGTAGTTCTTCTAGGGCCTGCTCCTCACCTTCGGGAGCTACGGGCTAGGGTGTCTCCTAATTTTCCTACGCCTCTTCTTTGAATTCTAGTAGGGTTACTCCTTCGGGTGATCCTATATGTATGAGCATGAAATAAGATATCATGGATGCAAAGATAATGACATGGATGATATGATATGATAAAATGCATACTCTTAAATGTGCTTAACAGTAATGTATTAAAGTGATAACAAGATAAATTTTCTTTTACTGAGTAGGTGCATATCTCCTCTCTAGTAATTAAATTTTTTTCCATTTAAGCAATTTCTGGGCTGCAAGATAGGAGCCACTTGTTTTGACGATAACTGGAGTTATACACATCCAAACAATATGGTTGGGGACTTTCTGGAAAGCTTATGAAATTGCCTACAACTTTATTATAATCAACTTAAGATGACTCAGTAGCTATATAGGTCAAACAATTCAATCTTTTAGATCTGTCAAGAGGACAAACAAATCTGACAATAGACTTCTAACAGCTATAACTCTTAAACCATTAGGCCTACGACCATGAAATTTGAGGACAAGCAAGATGAGTAAGTTATCTACAACATCATTATTAACAAGTTTCACTGGAAAGGTCACTATCATCATGAATTTGTCAACACAACAGAAACTACTCATGCAGCCATTTAGTTGAATTATAAAGCAATAATTAACTAGCTGCCTATAACCAATTAATTCCAAGCACAACTACCAATATCAACAGATCATATGCATCACAAGCACCATAGAAAACATCATGGTTGAGCCCAAATAATTTACTTATTTGCATTTATTAATTCGGAGAAAATTATAGTAGGTTACATATGACCTGAATAGTCTACTGTACAAATTTCATGCCATTTGGATAAGTATAGCAACCTCTACAAAAATGACAAGTTGCATAGGATTATTTTAGCAAAAATAGTTTAGCCTAATGAAAAGTGTCAAACAACAGATTTCATATTTTCCTTACTTTCATCCTATCATAAGAACACTGTGTAGAAATTTGCATGATCATAAGTTGTATTTTTACCCCAATTAATTTCACTAGAAACTAGCATTTAATTAAGGTGAAATAGAAAGACCATATTCCAAGTATGCCCACTATAGGTTTAGTATTTTTCCTAGCTAGAACATGCCAACACAAGACCCACAAAATTGGAATCACAATTTTATCACTTCCCTAGCTCAAGTTATACATTTTACAAGATAGAACCAAATTTAAAAGCACTTTACTAGCTTAATTTAATTCCCCTAGAAAAATACCCCAAACAGTAGGTTTCATATTTTTATCAAATAGTACACTTCATGATGAATCCAACAAAATTTGGATCACCCCATTTGGGCACTCCTAGCACAAGATATGGATTTTTGAAGTTTGCATTTAAATCTGTGAAACACAAATAAAGAAAACATTTAAAACTCTGACTAATCAGCTGGGCCCCGCGGGTTAATGGGACCCACAAGCCAGTGAGGCAAAGCAGAGCACCGGCCGAGAACTCACCGACAGTGAGGTCTCCAGCGATGGCATCACCACCAGTACACTCGTCTCGTTAAGTTGCATTGAGGGGTACCCTCGGTTGACTCATAGGCTCACCGGAGCAAGCTCGATGGCAGCCATGGTTGCTCGGAGGTGAGGCGCGGCGGCGCACTGGCCATCTCCAGCCACAAGAGACTCAGGCGAGCTCCGCTACAGCTTCACGGTGACCTAGCGAGGCTAAAGGGTGAAGGTTAGGGTTAGTTGTGGCAGCTGGAGGAGCACGGCGGCGCGCATGGCGGCACGGGCAGCGAGCGCGGTGATGGTGAGGTCATCATTTCGATGAGACAGAGGTCTGTGATAGATCTCCATCTTTAGTGATGGTGCTAGGGTTAATAGAGATGTGGAAATATGGGCTAGAGGGGGACGACGGGACCTAGTCGATGCGGTTGCGCGTTCCCGTGAGGCGGCGGCGGTAGCGGTTAAACCGGCTACGGCGTGTGCTACTTTGACTTAAGACGATGATGCACTAGGGGAGAAAGAGGTAGCATGAGCGGTGGATAAGGCTGGCCATGGTGAGCTCGGAGCTCGGCTGCACTCCGTGGCCATGGCGGTGACGGCGACGTGAAATGCCGCTTTACCTTGGCTTGAACAGTGGCAGTGGCGGTTCAGGGAGGTAGAGGAGATGATGGAGGACCTATGAGTGCGATGGATTGGATGGAGGTGAAGCGAGGATGGTGAGCGCTGTCGGTGGAGGCTCGACGGTGGCGTGCGGGTGCGGTGACCGCTTTGGCGTAGCGAGTACGAGAGAGAGCAGAGCGAGAGCGAGAGAGCGCAAGTGAGAGTGGAGAGCGAGCGCCCGGCCTCTTCTCCTCTTCAGCACGGCGATGCGGGGCCGACGATGGCGTGTGGCTGCCACGCGCCGCACGCACTGACGCCGGGCGGCCACGACGCGCGTGGCTTGCAGGTTCAAACCGGCCATCAGGCCGACTGATAAGCCATCTTCGTGGAATTATTACTCCTAATCCGTGCAGAATTAGCAAAAATTCCCTTACTAAGATTTGCAGAGCTATAGGAGATCTACAACTTTACTTTAGAAAGTTTAGTCAAATTCCCAATGGTTTTCAAACTACAATGCTCTAAAGTGATATACTTTGAAACTATAAGTCATTAAAGACAGAAAATTTCACAAGTCCCTAAAACAACATTTGATTGATTCTTGTGGGCCCTATTTGACCATGTTAGGCACTAAATTAGCTCATGACCCTTAAACAAAGTTTGTTCCACATAAGATAAGCTACAACTTTTATTAAGGGTGCACTGCCATGAAAATACTCTATGCTATAGTTCAACTTTGGTCAAAGTAGGATCATGAAAAATGTCATTATGAGTAAACTATGACTTAGAAGCAAAATTGGCCCATGTCATGAATACTAACATTGTTCCATTTACCATCCTAGATATGTCTAAGGTGTTTTTGTGACCTCAAAACCGTTTCTCACGTTGGTCACACATGATCACAAGTAGATGTAGGTACATAAGCAACATCACATGTGATAAAGAGAAGGTGAATGAAATGAAACTTCACATTCTCATGCTCATGAATGTTTGGATGATGCTTGTGCTCATGAAATGCAAGTGCCAAATGCATGCTTAACACTAGGGTGTTATAGGTGTGCTAGTCAATTTGACCTTGTAATTGACAAGGAGAGAAAGGTAATTAGTAATTTAAGGTGGAACATGCCAGTGTTGCTCCAGACAGTTCCAAATATGCGGCTAGATAGCCAACTCGATAAGGCTATCGACTAAACAGTCGATATCCAGCATGTTCATGATATAAGATATTGAAAAAGAACACTATTGATAGTTATTAAAAGTTTAATGATATAAATCTAATGCCAATGATCATAAAACACGCAAGAACATGGTAGATATCTAATATGAATGAAAGCATTTGCATTGACTATACCCCATATTGTCTCAAAGATCAGGACAAAACCAAGTACAATAATAAAAGCCATGGATAGGCCATTAGCAAAAATAGCTGATTCCGAAGTAAACAGATGCATAACACGTGATCAATCACTTATCTAGTATAGATGGATCTACAAGCTCATCAAATCTAACCTAATCATCATTAATAGAGGGGTTCAGCAAGTCAAAGACAACCAAAATAATGATAACAAATTAAACTCTCAAAACACATAGATCTATCCATATTTAGACAAGATTATGAACACGTGTTATGAGCGTGAAAGCATAAATGTTAATGGTGCTTAACTCACATATGTAACCACCAACTATCACATAAAATGAACCAATACGGACACCAAGCTTAGAATTAGGGCTTAGAACTAATTACCAATTTCCACAAGTTTTGGTGTTTAATCATTTGCAGGAGGGCATTCATGGAATACATGGAAAATACATTCAAAATGAGCAAAGAAATAAAGCGTAACACGGTATGGCACAAAGCAAAAAGAGCCCAGAAGGAGAAAGCCCAATACCAAGCCAAATCAGGGCCCAACCATGTGGATAAAAAGAGCCCAAACCCAAATCAAACAATCTCCAATTGGCATAAAACTTCACAGGCGCGGCCCATACATCCCTAGAGGCCTACCAGGCAAAGGCGGTTGTGAGAGGGCTTGGTCAGGGGTCGCTCGACCTACCACATACACATCTCTACCACACCTTCATCTAGTGGTAGCATGGCTACATGCAGAGGTGGTGGAGACTGGGTTTTTGTGCCAAAGATAGCTTCAACACCGCCTCAAGCTTTGTACAAATAGAGGGTCAACCCCCTCTTAATAGACAACACCTCAAGGCAAAGAGCACTTCACATTTGAGCAACACTCCAAGGGCTTGGGCCCTAGATAGCTAGCTAGAGTTATAAGGGAGAGATGTGTGGGAGAGCTCAGGGAAGAGCCAGACTTGTCGGTGTCTCTTTGTCTTGTACCTCAACGAACACCAGCGCTATACTTCGTCGGGTTTTCCCACTAAGTGAGTGTTCATGATTCTTATGGTGTAAAGTCTTTGATTAGTTAAACTTTACTCTTACTTGCTTGCGGGTTTGTCGTCTGTCCCCATGGCGGATACTCCAGTAGAGGGCTCCCGATAAAGACGGATCACCCTATACAGCGCTAGAGTAGTAGTCGATAGCGTAGACGTGGTGTCTAGGCTAGAGGCTACCTTCATTTACCTTGTGCTCCACGGTTTAGGGGTAGGCGGTAGGTGGTGATAGGCCTGTCCGTCCCTTGTAATCCCCCGTGTTCGGGCACAATGTAGAGCTATAGGCTAGCAACGCTTGGTAGACCTGGTTTTCTCCAGTGCTTGAAGTAAGCGAGTAATACTTGTGTTTATCTATCCTTAGGTTCTGAACCATAGGAATCCTCTCTACCCTCAACCAACTCTATCCTTCTATTGTCCTTGGATGAACTAGATAGAAGATTTACTCTGTTCCCTTTGAAAAATACGATACCCTGAATACTTCTGAGTGAAGTACTACAACAGTACTTTCGTGCGCTTGCGGATTATTTCTATTTTAAGTTAAGAAATACCAACAAGCATTTCTGGCACCATTGCCCGAGAATGGTTGCTGTATTTTCTTTGAACCTAGTTTGTCCTCGTATCTGTATCTTTTGGTTTTTTTCTATATAAAAACACACAAAAATATTTTCACCATGAAAACCACTCCTATCCAATATCGGTCCGCTTCAAAGGGCGAGTTCGATGAGCCACCACTTCCACCAAAATCAAACCTATTATCTGGCTATGAACTCCACTGTGGCTTAATAGCCATGGGTCGATCACAACCCTTCTCAGGGCACTATAATGAAAACCCCTGCCATCACCTACACGAGTTTGAGGAGATGTGTTCGTGCGTGAACATCCTAGGCATGACATAGGAAACTCTAAAGTGGAAATTGTTACCCTTCTCTCTCATGGGGAAGACAAAGCAATGGTACACACATGGCGTAGAAAGTACGAATGGGGACTAGGATGAACTTAAAGGCAAGTTTCACCTTGCATTCTTTCCTATGTCCCGTATCGACTCTCTACCAAGGGCAATCCTCGACTTTGAGTAGTGCAAGGAGTCAATAGGTGCAACTTGGGCCAGGTTTTTAGCATTAATACACAAAGGCCCAGACCTCTCTTTACCCGATAGCATATTGTTGTGACTCTTTTGTATGGGTATTGACATGGGTGCTAACCTATGCCTAGACGTAACCGCTAGAGGTCATTTTACACACAAGACTATGATGGAACAAGTAGAATTCCATGAGCACTTCATAGACAAATACTCTTCTTCCATCATAAGAACTAAATCCCTCCAGGCAAAAGTTCTGTCGAGTGTTGAGGAGTCCTCACCAATCGAATCCAAACATTTAGCATCCTTAGATTCAACTCATGAACCCTCACCCGAACCACGAACACCGAAGGAAAAATTAATTCACCCTTTGGAGTTCCCTATCGAGTTCGAGGATTATGGCAACACCTTGAAATAGGTTGGGCCGAAAAGCTTATACGTCCATCTAAGAAAGTTTCCCCTAAAGTAAAACCATCAAAGGAATGGTTGATGGAAGTGAAACGTTCTTCCAAAGCAATTCAGATTCTTTCACCTTCCACGACCATGCCATGCTCATTAAGGGGAACAAACTTAGAAGCCCTGCACAACTCCACAGTCAGGACCAGCATCATATCAGAATTCCTAGCAAAAAACCTTTTGGGTAACTTTCCGCTAGTCCCAACCAATAAACTCTTCAAAACTCCCTTAGGACTCATCTTCGAGTGTTGTGGGATTGCCATGGCCGTGCCCATCAAAATAGACAAAATTGAGGTTTTCATTGATTTCCACATCTTTGCCATCCTTGAGTTTGAGCTTCTCATAGGCCACCCCTTGGACAATCTTTCCCAAGAAAAATCTTCCCATGGGAGCCTTAACAAAGAGTTTGGGAAAACTGCTTTTGCCACTCACTCAAAAATTCCAATCACGAAGCATTACCCCAACCATAACCCGTTCGAGGAGGTGAAGTTCAAAACCCCGTTCATTTCACTATCACCCTCATTCAAACACAAGCCATGTCCCTCTGGCCATCCAAATGTTGTTCTCAATAATGGTCAAGATACAATGTTGACTATACATGATGTATCCTACAAAAAAGAAAACATGTGTGCCATGGACACCTTGCTCAGTACCCGTGCTTCCACTAGGATCCCAACCATCTTTTGATCTTCATTTCTAAAATTTTTAAATGTGCAATGGTTGTTGATGCCTTTGTTTATCATAAATACTGCAAATCCCGTTGTTGCACTATGGTACTAACCTTGCAGCTTGAATGAAAATGTTAAATGCTTGGTGGTAAAGTTGGGAACTAAACGACCATTGTTAGCTGCAAGATGAAGTTCCCACGATCAAGCTTAAGACCATAAATCAAGCACTGCTGGGAGATACCCTGGATTATCATAAAAAAGAAATATATAATGATTATCATAAGAAACCACTTCTTTAATAAATGCAAGAACATGTTATCAAGTTAGTATGCACCTTCGGGTATTCGTGGTTGCTAACCTTTTTCAGGTTGAGATCAAGAAGAACAAGGTACATATGATGCTAAAGAACATGGGAGCTGCATCAATCATACACATCAATGTTCCCCCAACATTGCACATTTGACATTTACACAAAAGTCCAAGTGTGGAGGAGGGTGGTGAAAATCTCACTACAAAGTTCCATCCACAGTAAATGCCATCTTGGGTTAAAAAAATGATGTCAGCTCTACCTTGCTATAAAAAAAGAGACAAAATAGAAAGAAACCTATTATAAAAAAATGAATATTAAAAAAAAGAGAAAAATATAAAGAGAGAGAGAGAGAAGAGAGAGAAGTATTCTCCTCTTATAGAGCTTTGCTATCACTAAGGCTCATGGTCCATACACACTAATTGCGTATATGGCCTAGCCTTTATGATAACCTGAGATGAACCATATACACACCACCGCTGCAGCAGCTTCAAAGCTTCCATCTTCAAATGCTGCTAGTAAGAACACTCAGGTATTCAAAGGTAAATAAAATGTTCACCAAAACATTTTACTCATGTTTGTCTCCATGAAAATATAAACTTGCTTATACCAGTTAATGCTTCCTTTGTTCATGATATGCTCTGGTTTGGTTGTATTCTTGAGGTACATCTATAGGATTTTTAAATTAAGCATGGTGCTTAGGTTAAAATAGCCTTCTTTAATCAAAGTTTGACATGGTGTTCAAATTTGATTAATGAACTTTGAGTATTACTTTGATAAACAATAGAAGTAATCTACTATGGAGATAAATCAAGGCTATGTTTATTTTTGCAAACTTTACCTTAGCCTTATTTATGCTAAATGATAAAAAGTTGGGTGAACACATAAAATGAAATAAAAGAAATAATAATAACAATAATATTATAAATAATTAACATAAAAATAAAAGTAATAATAATTATAATAAAATTAAGGCTCCCTAGTGTTTCAACTGGTAGAGCTCTTGTCTGTTTCTTTCTTTTTCTTTATCAAATAAAAATAGGTACATGAACAAGTGTGGGGGAGATCTCTGAAGCACAACTAACACACATTGGAGATCTTCCACCAACACGTTGCACAACATCGAATGATCTAAGGAGCAGAAGGACAGAACATATGACTCTGGAGAGGGTTGGCTCTACAATTTTGAGTTTGAACAAACATAAATCTTGATCACTAAAATTAAAATCAATGTGTCCCTGCTATCTCCTCCTGATGGATAAATGCACCACACTTCAAATTTTGAAAAGTGACATGTTCATAACATCTTTAAGATAGAGGCCTACATAAAGTTTGTTCCACATACATACACTTATGCTTGTGGGAAAATATTCTAATAGGACAATCATGTGGACTAAGTTGTTGTGGAGAGTGATATAATTCTGACTTAGAAACCCTACCATTTCTATTCAAAACACTTGGAGAATTTGTTTTGATAAAAATGTTACAAAACCATAGGTATCACATATCCTCAATTGGTGAACAATTCCTACCAAAGCCAAATATGATATCTTGCAAGATTCTAGCCTTCTATATATGCTGCTTGTTATTATGTTTAGTTTAGTCAAGTCTTCTTCACCCTTGTTGAGAGATTTATTATGCTCCCAAGATCAAGATCACGTACACCCACATACACATGCTACTCTTACATTGGGAGTACACAAAAACATGCTTCCATCTAGATCCACTAAAAAATTATACTCCTACACTAGGAGTAGACAAAAATCTATTTGTTAGGCAAATACTCCATGTTCTAAAAAGATAAAGATCTTGTTGGTATTTCTTAACGTTTACAGAAATTAATCTGCAAGCGTATGGAATTACCGTTGTAGCTTCCACCTGAAAGTATTTAGGGTATCGTATTTTCACAGGGAACAAAGGTATTTCTTCTAGCTAATTCATCCAAGGACAACACAGAGATAGCTGATATGGGTAGAGAGGGATTCCTATGGCTTAGGGTCTATAGATAGATAAATTCTACTTTCACTTGTTTACTTCGGGAACCAGGTTGCAACTAGTCTACCAGTCGATGCCGGCCTATAGCTCTACGTTGTATCCAAATGTGGGGGATTATGAAGGATGGACAGGGCTATCACCACCTACTGCCTACCCCTCAACCGGGGGATACGAGGCAAATGGAGGTAACCTCTAGCCTAAACACCACGTCTATGCTATCGACTACTACTCTAGTGTGTTAACAAGGGTTATCCATCTTTATAAGAGCCCTTCAACTAGAGCATCCACCATGGGGATGGACGACGATCCCGCAAACAAGTAAAAGTATAGCTTAACTACTCAAAGACTTTATAACCAAAAGAACCACAAACACTTACTAAGATACCCGTTGAGGTACAAAGCTGGTGTTCGCCATGGTACAAGTGGGGAAGGTTACCTACAAGCCCGACACTTCTTCCCTAAACTCTCCTTCACATCTCTCCCTACTAAGTTGCTAGAGCTAGCTAGGGCCTAAGCCCATGGAGTGGAGATGCTCTTGCTCTTTCTTGTCTTGTGTGTTGATGAATGAGGGGGGAAGAGGCCTCCTTTTATAGGTGGAGAGGAGGGGGACATTTGGAAAAGGCCTCATCCCCTCATGGAAGGTGCAAACCAAACTCAAGATACATTGAACCTGGCCGGGCACCTATGTAACCGCCATTGCAACGTCGGTGGGAAGCTACCTACCAAAAATGTGACTGAAAGGGGCCGGTTGGGGTGCGGCCGCACCCGTGGTGTGGCCGCACCACCACTAAGCCCAAACGCGCCCATTTTTGGTGAGCGAGTTGCCTTGGGATTCTTGACTTGGCCCATGGTGGTGTTCTGTGGAATTGAGATGTTTTGGTTTGGGTTTTGGTCTTATTCTCCTCATTTTTGGGCCCTAATTTGCCTAGTGACTTGGCCTCTTTTCTTTGGACTTGAGTAGAATGATATTTATCCTTTGTTATTTGCCCTTTTATTGTGTATTTTCACAAATGTCCTCCTACAAATGGTAAATCATGAAAACTTGTGGAATTCGTTAGTTATAAACCCTAATTCTAAGTTTGGTGACCATTTGTGTAGATTTTATGTGAGAATTGGCGGTTAGAAATAGAAGTTAAGGACCGCCAATAGATCTCTCTCTAAATATGTGGTTTAGAAGAAGAAACATGGACTATGCAAAAAGCTTTAAAAAATATGGACACATGAAGGTCCAAGTACAAAAGAAAAAATGATAAGCACATGAAGGCTCATGTATTGAAAAAAAGAGAGAAGGAAGAGAGATAGCCATGTTTCAAAATAATAAGTTAAAGAGAGAGATCATATCTACAAAAAGGAGTATAGTTTTAGTTTCCCTTTTTCCACACACATGCACATCTTGATCTAAGAGTATGGCACTTCTCTCCTTGGATCCTCGATTTGACTTTACAACATATGCAATACAAGTATGCTATATTGTTTATCCCAACCTAAAGCTCCACATAAACCTTTTTAGAAGTAGGAGAAGTGTTGGCATTTATTAACTTGTCACTTGTTTTAGTAGTCACCTAATGTATGTCTAATGTCTTAACATTACTTTACTAGGTTGTCATCCCTAGTGACGATGCCAGAGATGGTTGTTGGTACTACTAGAATGATACTAAGTAGTTCTTTATTATTTTATGTGACTAGAAAGAATATATATATATATATATGAAAGGAATATGCAAGCGCACAGATAATATACCATTGTAGCACTTCACCCGAAAGTATCCAGGTATCGTTATTTATATTTTTACTACAGGGAAGGTCTGGCAAGGACATGTATTGATAACTTATGCTATTGATGGAGAAGTAAACCATAGCCCATACTCTACTCACAATAGGGGTAAGTCAAGAGGTAAATGTATATATGAATGGTGCATAATAACTAATCATTGATCACTTAGTGTACTCCTTTATATGGCATTAGCATGGTTAAGTAGAATATTATTGGAATAATTCCTAAGTCATTCTTAATTACAAGTCAAAGCATACATTGATTAGTGCAATTACACTTAGTAATCATGACTAAGATCAACTTCTGTCGACAGAATATCATCGGCAGTCCTCCGAGGAGTATCCCATGAAGGTAGATTGATTGACAAAGGTGCGTGTAATCAAGAATAAGAAGGCAACAGAGACACAAGAGTTAGATAGGTTCAGGCCGTCTGCACGATGTAATACCCTACTCTAGTGGTCTGTTGGCTTGTATTGGCTATCGTATGATATTGCATGTGTTTTAGAGGGTGCCCTACCCGCCTTATATAGCTAGGGGTAGGGTTATAAGTCAGTTAGATCTAGGAGAAAACCGGTAAGTAATAATAGGTTATAGGAATCATGGGATCAAGCATATCCTAACAGATCTCATAGCATCTTCAGGATATCGCCCTTGATGTCTTATGGTAAACGCCGAGCAGCACCGTGCACTATAAGTCCTTGTCTTGTGGGCTGGACCGCTCCTGGCCTTGTGGCCCATGTAGTCTACCATGGGTATCCAGGGTCATACCCCCCATAGCTAGTCCCCGAGCGCCTTGTATCCGCTGTGCAACGCCGTCTTGAGCTTATCCGAGTAGGTGTAAACAAAGCTGAGCAGTCAGACTCATAGTTCTACTATCCTAATGAGTCACTGAGCAGTTGTAGACCGTAACCGACTAGCTTAACTATCCGACCGAGCCTGGGCTTACCCAAGTAAGGCTTGCCAGAAGGATGTAAGGAGCTCAAGTTCAAAATCAAAAATTTCCTCGATGTGAACCAAGTGTGCCCACTTAGAGTCTAACCATGAGAAAGGGAGATAATCTTCTTCAACTTTGGGAGGCACGAAGTCTTCCAGTGAACAGATTTAAAGAAAAACACACTCACTAAAAGGTGAAGTGTGCTCACTTAGTCCCTGAGCCTAACAGTAGGTGACGTGGTCATGTGGTGCCAAGGTCAGAAACAATAGTAACTAGGAAAAAAAAGTCCCCAGTATGGTGAGAAACCAAATCATAATGATGACATAGTCCCTGAGCCCGCTAGAAGATTTTGAAGATATCTTGTAGCAAGGTCAAAAAAATTTAATGAAAGCTTGCCAACGTCATCTGCTATGTACTTCATAAGACCCCGGACGTGCAGCCCAAGATTAGCACCCTGATCCGAGTGGCATAGAGCAACTTGATAGCACACCGATGAGACGTAGCAAGATCCGACCACCAAGGGAGTCCCCAGCTTAGCTGGTGACACTTGCACGAAGAATCCGAACACCGAGGAGTCCCTGTCACACGCAATTTTGCATAACAAAACCAAGTGCTCATATATATGCGCCCAGGATGTCCAAACACACATATAATCTCAAATTACAATAATATCAAAGTAAAGTACTTTATTACATCACATAATCTCATCACATAATTGTCACAAGTCTTCCTCGTCGGCAATATTATTACATAGAGTAGATAATTAAGCCCAATATGCCACATGGACTCCAACCGGGGGACATCTTCCTAGTAGTCCTAGACATCCTCTAGAAACTCTTCATATGTATTATCTGTTACCCATCTAGGATTTTCATTGAATGTAAACAAGTGTAAGCTCACCATGCTTAGAAAGTATATCAAAGGGATCTATGAGGCTCAGAGGCTAGACACGGTTTGACTACGGTTAGCAATTTTAGTTGGTCAAGTTTTAGCACCCTGAATCACTACTTTAGTGAATAAACCCAACCCAAGTGGTAATAATGAATATTCAAGATTATGTCAATTCACAACCATCCATAGTAACCACTAATCATGAAGGATCCAGATCGCTCGTATCAGTGAGCACGGCTATTATAACAGGTTAAATATTTTTTTAGAAATTGTACAACTTTACCCACCGAGCCGTGATTCCCAATGCTAGGGTTTGCAAAGCCCACATCACCTCTACCTAGGAAGTGTGGTAGGGTTTCACTACATAACCCTTCGCTAGTCGGACTAATAGATCGTAGCTGCTAAGGTTTTAGCCGTGTAGCCCTATGTGGACCTCCTCTAGGAGTGGCACTCATGGTCACAGGCACGGTACACACCCTAGCAAGAAAAGAAACATACCAACTAGTGACCCCCCTCTTGCCCTTACGGATAGCTACAGATGAGATAGTACAATCTAGTTAATAGGTTAAAGTTAGGGCCATATGACACTCGGGGTTGTACAAAACCTCCTAGGTGGTCGCTTCTAGATTAAGTCCTTATGGAGAGGCACTAGAGCACTTAACCTAGTACTCTAGCCCCCTAATCATTGCTAAAAAGCTCCATTTTAACATATTGCATAATACCTTTAGTCATGTTTAACAATTATTTTATGTTGAGCGCTGCAGCATCTATCCAAAATGCATCCCAAACCATAGGTATCAAGGATATGTGGTACAAATAGTAATCTAGGTAAAGTCCTTAAAGGTAATTCAAATTTAAACACATGCATGTATATGAATTGTAGAATTCATAGGTACAAGGGGCCTTTGCTACACTTGCCTTCTTCAAAGTCTCCTTCCTGGTACTGCTAGTCACCTAACTGATCCTCAGAAACCTCAAACTGATCAACCTCTAAACGTGTTCCAATTCACCAATCAAGCATCCATTCTAATCATCACATGCATACAAAGATACTTCTTTTAGAATAGTACACCAAATAGTAGAAACATAGACTGAAAAGCTTCTAAAACTAATCTATGTACCGCTACGAACACATGAGCGAAAGAATCACTCTAATCGGACTTAAAACGCAAAAGTTATGCATGAAATAAGGTTCCAGTGGCATTCTTATAAATAAAACAAACTCAAATTTGAATAAAACCAAACTATAACGTGTTCTTGGACTACGTTCACTATTACTTAGAAATACAGGGGCTAAATCGGAAGAAAATAGGACTGAATAGAAATGATTTTGAACTATGGTTGGACTGCGGGTTGCTTCCTTGAAAACCCGGGGGCTAAACTGCAAAAACACACAGCTGACCGCGGGTTGACCCACGTTGCCGCTGACTGGATGCCACGCGGCGTGCTTTGGTTGGCCCGGTGCACCAGATGCATGTGGATGCGCTGATGTGGGCACTATGCACCGCGTCCATGGTCCACGGTGGACCGGTCATGACCTCGAAGGGGTATGTTCTAATCACGACCGTCCAACCCCGATCAGACGGCGGGAAACAAAGGGAAACATTCCCCACCACCTGCACAGTGGTGCCGGCGAGCCTACCATGATCGGCAGCGAGACAAACAACACGGCGAGCGCTGGAATGGCATTCCTGACCACCTCGTTCAAAACCAAAAGCACAGAAGCGAAGCACGGGACCTCACGAACTTAGTGGGGTACAAACAGAGATGGGCAGCATGTCAAGGCGATGTCCCCATGGTGGCACCATGGTTGGCGCGATCTAGAGCTCACCGATACGGTGCTCCAGGGCGACATTGATAGCAAGAAGGGTGCGGGAAGATCGAGTGGCTCACCGCGAGTTCGAGGAAGGTGTTCACGGCGACTAGGAGGGCACCAAGGGGTTCGGTCGATGGCGATGGCCAGCTGGAGAGAGAAATCATTGCCGGTGAGTGCGAACCTATATGATTAGTTATCAAAACGAAGAGAGGAAAGCACCTACGGATGCGGCAAGGCACGGCGGAGCTCCTGGGTGAGACCGTGACGATGATTGGGCATCGGAGCAGGCGGATTATGGGCCAATGGTGCGAGCTCAACTGTGAACGGAAAGGGAGAGGAAAGGCTTAGTGGCGGGTCTTATAGGTGAGTGGGTGTAGCAAAAATGGGAAGCATGCGTGGTGGAGCGGAATCAATGGATTTCAAAAAACTTCCATGGCTAGCGTGGGGCATGGCGGCAAGCTACCATGGATGGGAAGCGCCATCACCGGGAATGAAGAAGGAAGGAGGAAAGGGGTGACTGATGTGCGGGTCCCATGACATAGTGAGTGAGAGGGAAATGAGCGTGCGGGCGTCGGCGCGGACCAGGCTTCGCCTGGGCCAAATGGCGCGCTGAGCTGGGCCACATTGTGTGCGTGGCGCATGCGGTGGAAGTGAAGGCGCTAGAGCGGACCGTCGGGCAGGCTGCACTGCCAGGCCATGTGCGCAAAGGAGGAGGGAAGGAAGGGCATGTGGGGCTGGACCGCCAATAGTCCTAGGGCAAATTTGAGTGCGAGTGATGATAGAAAAAAGAAAACTTTTACATTTTCTAGATTTTGCAAACTTGTTCCGAATTCAAATTAGATTTGAATTCAAAGCCACTCAACTCTAACCCTACACTTAGACAAAAATCAAAATGCCTCGGCATGAATGTAGCAATCATGTTACTAAATCTTATAGTAAATTTTAATTAGCTAAAAGTTATTATTTAGCCTAGTTTAAAATGCATAAAAATTAATTAAATGCTCAATTTTAATTACTAAATTGTAATAAAATTTTAGGGTGTTACAAACCTACCCCCTTAAGATGAATCTCATCCCTGTGATTTGGATGATTCGAAAAGATTAGGATAGTTAGATTTTAGATCATCCTCTCTTTCCTAGGTTGCCTCATCCATCGAATGCTTGTTCCATTGAACCTTACACATTCTTATAATCCTGCTCCTTGTGATTCTCTCAGCTGTTTCCAAAATTCTCACCAGATATTCTTTATATGATAGATCCTCTTGGATATCCAGTTCATCCAAAGGTAAATGTTCCTCAGGTACTCTCAAACATTTCTTAAGCTGTGATACATGGAAAACATCATGAACACCTGAGAGCTATTCTGGTAATTCTAGCTGGTAAGCAACTTCTCCTCTCCGGTTGATGATCTTGAAGGGTCCCACATACCTAGGTGACAACTTTCCCTTAGTATGGAACCTCTTAACTCCTCTCATAGGTGAAACTTTGAGATAAACAAAATCACCAATCTCAAACACCAAATCCCTTCTTCTCGTGTCAGCATAGCTTTTCTATCAAGATTGTGCGACCTTCAAGTTTTGCCTTATTGTTTGTACCTGTTTCTCCACCTGTTGCAAAACTTCTGGTCCAAAGACTTGACTTTCCCCCATTTGATTCCAAAACAGTGGTGTCCTGCACTTTCTGCCATACAACACTTCCAATGGTGCCATCTTAAGACTTTTCTAGTAGCTATTATTATAAGAGAATTCAGCATAGGGTAAACTCTTATCCCAACTTGTCCCATACTGTAAAGCACAAGCTCTCAACATATCCTCTAAAATTTGATTTGTTCTCTCGGTCTACCCATCTATTTGAGGATGATAAACTAAGCTAAAGTTCAACTTCATGTCCATGGACTCATGCAACTTCTGCCAAAAATGAGATGTGAACTGTGTACCACTATCTGAAACAATCTTCTTTCGGTACTCCATGTAAACATACAATCCTTTCCATGTATAGCTCTGCCAACTTCGCACCAAAGTTCTCTTCACAGGAATAAAATGTGCTACTTTTGTCAGACGATCTACAATTACCCAAATAGAGTCATATCCTCTCTGTGTACTTGGTAATCCCACTATCAAATCCATTCCAACTTCTTCCCATTTCCACTTAGGTATATTCATAGGTTGAAGTAAACATGCTGGCCTCTGATGCTTTGCCTTTACCCTCTGTCATGTATCATATATGGCCACATGTTCCACTACATCTCTTTTTAGTCCATACCATCAATATCTCTCCTTAAGATCAAGATACATTTTAGTACTCCCTGGGTGTATAGAATAGGCCAAGTCATGAGCTTCCCTCAAAATAGACTCTTTAATAGACTTTACCTCTGATACACAAATCCTTTTTCCAAACAATATTGTTCCTTGATCATCCATGTGGAAACCTGGGGCCTTACAAATCACTATACATTCAACAATATCTTTGATTTTCTCATCATTCAACTGTCCCTTACGAATCTCTCATTCTAAAGTAGGTTCTACCTCTAACTCCATAGTGTTAGCCACAATACCCAAATTCAGGTGTTCGAACTCCTCACACAACTCTCTAGGTAGTTGAGTTGCATAGGCCATGTTAACATAACTCTTCCTACTCAAAGCATCTGCTACAATGTAAGCTTTACCCGGATGATGGTGTATCTCCAAATCATAATCCTTGATTAACTCTAGCCATCTGCGCTGCCTCAAATTCAGATCTGACTGAGTGAATATATACTTCAAACTCTTATGATCCATATAAATCTCACACTTATGACCAATCAGGTAATGCCTCCAAATCTTGAGAGCATGTACCACAGCTGCTAACTCCAGATCATGAGTCAGATAATTTAACTCATGTTTTCTTAGTTGTTTGGATGCGTAGGCAACAACTCTACCCTCTTACATGAGAACGCAGCCTAGACCTTTCCATGAGGCATCACAATAGATAGAGAAGCTTTTGGTAAGATCAGGTAAGACAAGCACTGGGGTAGAAGTCAGTCTCTTTTTCAACTCCTCAAAACTATCCTGACATTGCTTAGACCATACGAATTTGGCATTCTTCTCTAACAGGACAGTCATATGTTTGAGCAACTTAGAGAATCCTTCGATGAATCTCCTATAGTACCTATCCATACCAAGGAAACAACGAATCTCACTAACATCCTGAGGTGGCTTCCAACTCAACACATCTCTAAGCTTCTTAGGATCTACTGCTACCCCTCCATTAGAGATTATGTGGCTAAGGAAAGATACTTCTTTTAGGTAGAACTCACATTTGCTAAACTTAGCATAGAGCGGATGGTCTCTAAGCTTTTGCACTACTAGCCTCAAATGTTCATCATCTTCTTCTTCATTCTTAGAGTAGATTAATATATCATCAATAAACACAATGACAAACTTGTCAAGGTACTCCATGAATACTTTGTTCATCAAATACATGAAGTAAGCAGGTGCATTTGTCAGACCAAAAGACATGACTGTGAACTCATATAATCTATATCGGGTCACAAAAGCGGTTTTGAGAATGTTAGAACGTCTTATTCTCAACTGATAGTATCCAGATCGAAGGTCGATCTTGGAAAATACACAAGCTCCTTTCAACTGGTCAAACAGGTCATCGATTCTAGGTAGTGGATACTTGTTCTTAATTGTGACCTCATTAAGTGATATGTAATCTATGCACATTCTTTGTGTACCATCTTTCTTCTCTACAAACAATACTAGTGTTTCCCAAGGTGAAGAACTAGGTTGGACATAACCCTTATCTAGCAGTTCCCTTATTTGTTTCTTAAGCTCCGCTAATTTATTCACTCCCATTCTATAATGTCTCTTAGCTATGGGCACAATTCTAGGTAAAAGTTCAATTATAAACTCAATATCTCATTGAGGTGGCATACCTGGTAACTCCTCAGGGAAGACATCTGGATACTCATTTACTATCCATATATCCTCTATGGTTGTGCCCTTCAATTGATTAACCCGACAAATTTCCAAGGCAGACTGTGTTGCTACATACTCAACTTTCTCTCTAGATGGAGTGGTTAGATTCACAGAACTGTTCCCACAATTTATAACAACCTTCTAGGACCTCAACCAATCCATACCCAGGATAACATCAATTCCAGATGAGTCTATGACTACAAGGTTGGCTTGAAATTCTAGCCCCTTATGATGAGACTAGCAGCTAAGCATATCCAATTTGCTTTCATTTCCCCTCTAGGTGAGTTTACTAACATGGGTTTCTTCATAACACATATGAGAATACCATGCTTCTTTATGAAAGTATATGCTATGAAGGAATGCGAAGCACCAGAATCGAAAAGAACTGTAGATGAGTTTGAGTAGATCGGAAATGTATCGATCACCACATCAGGTGCCTCCTGAGCTGTCTCTACGGTCACATGATTGACCTTTCCACAGACATAGTTCTGCAGCATATTAGCTGTCTTCTTAGGACATCTGTTGGAGTAATGTCCTAGTTCTCCACAATTGAAACATCTATTGTCATTGACTACATTTGGCTCCTTTGGTGCGCCATTCTTTGGTGGAGCATTAGGGGCATTACCCTTCACAAGAACATTGTTAGTTTGTTGCTGTCGCTGGACCAGTGCCTTATACTATTGCTGCTGCTGCTGTGCACATTGTGGTTGCTGGTTGTGGTTGATCAGACTGGACTAACCCTGATATCACTGTTGATGAGTACAGGCCCGATCTTCCGAGAGGTAGCCGGTAAGTTCGATTTGTGGAGATCTCGACGTTGGCGATCCGGCTTCAAATCAGACGCGATTCGAACCCTGCAACCATTACACCACTGCTCCATTGGTTATCAACCAAGCACAACTTGATTGACCTCGCCAAGAAGGCTTTTCCTGCAAGCGAATCGAAGAGCACAAGCAAGAAGGTAAAACACTCAATCTGATATTGCAAATATGAATGACGCGAATATCAATAGAGGGTTCTAGAACTCGGTTCCAAAGGACTAATCGACACAGTGGAGGAGATCAAGAACGGGGGCCCTGGATCACTGTAAAAGGATTTGTCACCACAGTTACAATGAACGATTCAGTTTCTCGATGGAAAACTAAACTCTAAACAAAACCCAATTGTGTAGCAGCGGCGACGGCTGTGTTTATAGTCTAAGACTCGACCTAGGGTTGGGCACGGCCAGGGGTTGGGCGCCCACAACTTGGGCTTAAGGCCCGACACGATACATGGCCAAGTTGGCCCAAATAGGTGACGCAGCACCTTGCCGTGGTCACACAGAATGATCCATGGACCTTTTGGAGCTGGGACCAGATCCAAAACGACGGCGTCGTCGTCCCCTTTCCAACGCATCCAAGAACGGCCCGTTTCGATGTCGTATGAGAAAGTTATGACCGAAACAGTGACGACGTGTCTGCTGAATCCGAGGGCGACGTGGCAGCTGAGTTGGAAACGAATTGCAACTTGGGGAAGACCATGGCGTCGGTGTGTCCAGCATGGTGATGTCCTCATCATCCTCCCCTTCTCGAATTGGAGTCGTCCTCGACTCCATCTTGGCGATGTCCTCATCATCCCCTCCTTCTAGAATTGGAGTCGTCCTCGACTCCATCCCATCATCGTGAACTCCGCAAAAGGTTAGTGACAAAGCAGGCAATGCACCGGACATAAAAGGTTGACAAAACATAGTATAACATGGTGCATCAGGATTATCACATAACTCAGTGATAGCAGAAGTTGTAGCAAGAAAAGCACCTCCTTTTAACTTAATCCCATTATTTTTAGCAAATACACGTTGGAGGTTTATTTTTAATCTCATTAGCATGTTTAATAATATCCGTAGGGAGACAAAGGCAGCAGTAATTTTCTTGTCCTTATGTATGATAATGTATGTATTAGTTCTACCATGGTGTAAAGCATCATTATCAAATTCCCATGGTCGACCTAACAAAATGGAACAAGCTTGCATAGGGACAACATCAAAATCAGCAGTATCATGATAAGAGCCTGTGAAAAAGCTAATGCGTGCTGATTTAGTTACCTTAGTCTTACCACTATTATTGAACCATTGAAGTTTATATGGATACGAATGTTGTCGTGTGGTCAAGCCAAGCTTGTCAACCAAATCTGAACTCACCAAGTTGTTGCAACTCCCGCTATCAATGATAGTGAGAACACGACAACCCTACACAATGAGATACATGTGGAACAAATTGTGGCGTTGGATCTTCATCTCTTCTTCATGTCCCACACGTGTACTCAACACACGCTGCACAAGAAGGCTAGGGTAGTCTGTGGCAGCAGCCACGGAGTCAATGGTGATGGCCTCCTTGTCTTGATCGCCTCGGTGGGATCTGCATCAATGTTAGCAAACAAGGGCTAAATCATCTTCAACATCACTAGCACTTACTATCCATCCTCGGTAGCAATGAAAGAGCGACGATCGGGGCAATCCTTCATGACATGTCCCATGCCTTTGCATCGGTGGCAAATGATTTTAGAGCTAGACGAGGAGGAGCTAGTAGAAGCACACCAGTGCCACCTTTCTTCAAATTGTGGAAGCGCACATTAGACAATTTACTTACCGGAAGAAAATGGAGGTGTAGATGGTCGTGGTGCAACAGAAGCTTAGGCGTCTCGGCTCGGAACGCTGCTGAAAATTCCTCCCATTGTTAGACCTGAAAGGCTGGTGTTGTTTGCGTCCCTGTACTTCTCGTTCTGCCTTAATAGCAAGATGATACAATTGGGAAAAATTGCGTCATTCTTTGTAATCAAGTATGTTCTGTATATCATGGTTTAAACCACCAAAAAATCGAGCACTAGCATCATTATCATCTTCGTTTATACCACAACGTGCTAAACCAATAAGCAATTCTTGATAGTATGCTTCTACTCCTTTATCACCTTATTTTAAAGTTTGTAGTTTCAAACGTAAATCACATTGGTAATAAGGAGGAACAAAACGAGATTTCATACGTTGCTTTAAAACATTCCAAGTTTGAGGCACAGCAGCAGCATTATTGGTATTGCAAAGATCACTCCACCAGAACAAAGCAAAATTAGTAAACTCACTAGTAGCAAGTCTAACTCTATGCTTAGCGGGAACATTATGAGAATCAAATTTTTGTTGAACAGCAAGCTCCCAATCTAAATATGCCTCTAGATCAACATTACCAGCAAAAGGAGGTAGACTAAATTTAATTTTAGCAAAAGGATCATTATTACCATGATTATTACCTGCCATACCGCGACGATTGAAGTTGAGGCGGCGACGGGCACCACCCATCAGCATACGCATCTTCATCACCAAAAGCATCCGCATCTTCATCATCAGCATGATAAGGTGGAGGGCGTTGCTCAAGCTGTTCAATGCGGGTGACCAGATTGTTCACGTTGCGCGTCAGCTCGGTCATAAGATTGCGTTGTTCAGTCATGAACGTTGTAAGCTCGCCCTTGGACACGCACTCATTGAAGTCCGTCGGAGTTCCTGCCATGGTTAGAAGATAGAAAAAGACAACACCAAAGTATTATCCCTATCAACTAAAAGGAAACAAGTGGTGGTGGTGAAAGTGGAATGCAAAATCACAAGCGGCTTACCACCGTCTTGCCTGTATTCTTACCAATGCCAAACAGGAGCAAAACCAAAATGGCGAAACAATCTGTTGTGGAGCGTGGGTAACAGTTGCAAGATGAACCTGTGCTAACAGAAGAATATGTGGAGCTATGGGTAGGCACACAATATGACAGCAAGGATTAGCAATTAATGAATGCAGATTAATGATTGTTCAATCCGGATCCAAAGTACAAATCACAGGTGCTGGCTAAGACATGTCGAGACGTAGCGCAACAAGGTGAAAACAAAGGACGATCGAAAGAACTCACACAACAAGCAAATAGCCCAGATTTCTCCTTTTTTCCTGAATTTTTTCCTGGATTTTTCGAAAAGGCACTAGAAGGAAACAAACTTTTTTATTTTTTTACTATTTTTTATATACTTTTCTCTAAACAAGGATCACAAAAGATGCAACCACAAAAATTGGCACCTACAACTGGGGTGGGATGTGGTCTACAGAAATTCAGCACGTTCTCTGAAAAGCGTGCAAAAACTTTGACAATTTTTTTTCTATATTTTCCCGATTTTTTTTGGCAATTTTGATGAAACCAAACAGGGCGAAGCAAAGGCCCGACACGATACATGGCCAAGTTGGCCGAAATAGGTGACGCAGCACCTTGCCATGGTCACACAAAATGATCCACGGACCTTCTGGAGCTGGGACCAGATCCAAAATGACGGCGTCGTCGTCCCCTTTCCAACGCATCCAAGAACGGCCCATTTCGATGTCGTATGAGAAAGTTATGACCAAAACAGTGACGAAGTGTCTGCTGAATCCGAGGGCAACGTGGCAGCTGAGTTGGAAACAAATTGCAACTTGGGGAAGACCATGGCGTCGGTGTGTCCAGCATGGTGATGTCCTCATCAACTGCTGTGGATGAGTCTGTTGAGAATTGGTACGAAAGCGAGAGTAGCTCCCGGATTGTTGTCCCTAGAACTTCCTTTTCTTGTCCTCCATCTCACAGCGCTTGTTCTCAATGACCAAGGCTTTATCCACTAGTTGCTGAAAACTAGCAAAGGTATGAGATAACAATTGGTACTGGAGGCCATCATTCAAACCTTCCATGAACAGTTCCTGCCTCTTGTCATCATCCTCCACTTCAGTAGGTGCGTACCGTGACAATTGTATGAACTTGTCATGATACTATGCAACAGACATGCTCCCCTACTTGAGAGCCAAGAACTCCTTCTTCTTGAGTTTCATTAATCCAGTAGGCACATGATTTGAGCGGAAGGCACTACAAAACTCTTGCCAAGTGATGGGATTAGCTTCATTACAACCAAAATGGAGAGAGTCCCACCAGTCAAGTGCAGCCCCCTATAGCTGCCCAAAAGCATATCAAATCCTTCTCTCTGTCATCACATTGTGCAATCTCAAGTTGCCTCTCAATTGCACGCAGCCAATCACGAGCTTGGAGTGGGTTAGTGGAATATTTGAAAACAGGTGGGTGTCCCTTTAGAAACTCTCCCCTCTTGTCCCTAACATGAGGGGACGCATTCCCATTCCCATTATTCTGCATGCTCTGAGCCATTTGCTGAAGCAATTCAGTTTGCATCATCATCAGTTGCTCCATGGTGATAGGCGGTGGCAGCGGCAAGTCCTCGCCTCCTTGGTTGTTCCTCCTGGTGTTCACCATCTATGGATACATTATATAAGTCTCATATGTCCAAAATATATAACCTTTAAGAGATAATGGCCTAATGAGAGGAGGTATCACAAGATCAAGGACAAGAGATAAATATATAGGGTATACAAGAAGATAATTGTTCTGAACTTTTCCAGCAAGTTGGACAAACAGCAGTACAGTAAAATGAGCATATCTCACTCTCTGTTTATTATCTGAATGCGAATTTGACCTTTCTAGAAATCTTGAGAAATTATCTACAACTTTCATTTAGAACACATTCTCAGATTCTGAAGTTTATTCAGGCAAAAATAGATGACAAGCAGTACTGCTCCAGATTTCTGACAGCACAGAAACATTAACTTACAACAGCTGTATCTCACATTTTGTAACAGGTATTGAGGTGATTCCAGAACCAAAAGAAAGATACAGAAGTCTACTTATCTCCATAAAATTTTCATGACCATTGAACATCTAGAACATGAGGTATGAACTAATAAAGGTGGACTGCTCAGAATGATACAGAACGGACAGCAAGATTAAAAGAAACACAACTATTTATTCATATCATCCTTAAACCTTAGTCATAAACTAAATGACTGTGGACATACCCACAAATCATCACAATCATGACAAAAATCCAAATCAAACATTATCCATTATGACAAACATCCAACCACTCAAGTAACAATTGTTCAACCATTGAAAAGAAAAGAAACTAACACACTCTCGCACATCTATGCGTGTTTATTACATATTTTTGGGAAATCCTCCTATGGGTCGATGTTGGTGCTGGTATTAGGGTCTGCATAGCCTCCTCTGTTCCTTGGGGGCAATTCAGTAGGAATACTTGGTGTCTCCACATCAGGACCACCTTGCTGCTGCTTCAATGTAGCATTCTCAAGGGCAAGCTGCAGGTATGCCTTCCCCATGACATCTAACTCATCCAAGGTTTGATCCAAGTCAGTGTTGGTCTAGGCCAAGCTCACCAGGGTAGGCCTCAGCCTATGGTTCTCCTCCCCAAGTGGAGCGGTGATGTTGCAGGTGGACTGGTCGTTCCAACGGCGGGGAAGATAACGATCCTCCTCCCATTTAATGTTGTCGAAGTGGCGGTCATGATTGACCACCAACACCCGTCGAGCAGCATCCCGGATGGCGGTTGCATGTGTGAGCCATGCGGTGATAGCATGGTGGATGTAGCACACCCAACTCCCTTCGTGGATGTACACCTCCATCTCCCAGAAGCTGGTGTAGTCAGGGTGGGTCCAATGCTCCATCCTATACTGCACGATGCACCTGGTGTGGTAGCTGCGTACAAGGGAGAGAAGCTTTGGGTGGTAGTAGGCATCACCATCCAAATCATAGTGGATCTACATGGTCCACCCCTTAGCCAGTAGTGCAGCATGGTAGTCATTACCATCACCACCACCATCTCCACCGTCTCCATCACCATCACCACCATCATCTCTAGTATCATCTCCACCATCTCCATCGTCACCACCATCATTACCCCCATCATCAGAATCAGAGTTGTCAGAAGCATCACCATCATCAGGATCACCAGCTCCATCCTAACCCCCCTGTTCATCTTCCTCCATGGGCTCCTCCTTAGATTCTTCTATCTCTATAGGCTCCTCATACATGGGCCCCTCTTCAGTCTCCTCATCCATAGGTTCATCCTCCATTTGGTCCACCAGAGGTTCCTCCATGGGCACCTCCATAGGCGGTTCCTCCTGAGGCTCCTCCGCTATTTTCCTCAAGGCCTCAACTAGGTGTGGAGGTACGCACTTGCCAAGCATGAACCTTGTCCTCCTTGTTGGCATCACAATGGTACGCTTGCGGGCTGTCAGCTTGGTGTGGGCCATCTATAAGATTGAAAAGGTTGAGTATTAGAATAAGATATTTTTTGCAACAGATAATAGACATAATATAAGCAAAAAAATTTATAGTAAATTAAAGGTAGCAAAATAAAGATAATGTGATTCTAAAAACATCCATTTCTAACTAGGTTGATCGTCCCACAGTCAGTTATAGCTCTGATACCAATTTATCGCACTCAATTTTGCATAACAAAACCAAGTGCTCATATATGTGCACCTAGGATGTCCAAACACACATATAATCTCAAATTGCAATAATATCAAATTAAAGTACTTTATTACATCGCATAATCTCATCACATGACTGTCACAAGTCTTGCTCGTCGGCAATATTATTACATAGAGTAGATAATTAAGCCCAATATGCCAGAGGGACTCCAACTAGGGGACATCTTCCTAGTAGTCCTGGACATCCTCTAGAAACTCTTCATATGTATTATCTGTTACCCATCCGAGATTTTCATTGAATGTAAACAAGTGTAAGCTCACCATTCTTAGCAAGTATATCAAAGGGATCTATGAGGCTTAAAGGCTAGACACGGTTTGACTATGGTTAGTTATTTTAGTTGGTCAAGTTTTAGCATCCTGAATCACTACTTTAGTGAATAAACCCAACCCAAGTGTTAATAATGAATATTCAAGATTATGTCAATTCCCATCCATCCATAGTAACCACTAATCATGAAGGATCTAGATCGCTCATATTCGTGAGCACGGCTGTTATAACAGGTTAAATATTTCTACAGAAATTGTACAACTTTACCCACCTAGCCATGATTCCCAATGCTGGGGTTTGCAAAGCCCACATCACCTCTACCTAAGAAGTGTGGCAGGGTTTCACTACGTAACCCTTCGCTAATCGCACTAGCAGGTCTAGCCGTATGTGGTCCTCCTCTAGGAGTGGCACTCATGGTTGTGGCATGGTACACACCCTAGCATGAAAAGAAACATACCAACAAGTGCCCCCGTCTTGCCCTTATAGAAAGCTACAGACGAGCTAGTACAATCTAGTTAACAGGTTAGAGTTGGAGCCATATGGCACTCGGGGTTGTACGAAACCTCCTGGGTGGCCGCTTCAGGATTAAGTCCTTATGGAGAGGCACTAGAGCACTTAACCCAGTACTCTAGGCCCTTAATTGTTGCTCAAAAGCTCCATTTTAACATATTGCATAATACCTTTAGTCATGTTTAATAATTATTTTATGTTGAGCGCTGCAGCATCTATCCAAAATGCATCCCAAACCATAGGTATCAAGGATATGTGGTACAAATAGTAATCTAGGTAAAGTCCTTAAAGGTAATTCAAATTTAAATACAAGGGGCCTTTGCTACACTTGCCTTCTTCAAAGTCTCCTTCCTAGTACTGCTGGTCACCTAACTGATCCTCAGAAACCTCGAACTGATCACCCTCTAAACATGTTCCAATTCACCAATCAAGCATCCATTCCAATCATCACATGCATACAAAGATACTTCTATTAGAACAGTAGACCAAAGTGTAGAAACATAGACTGAAAGGCTTACAAAACTAAGCTACGTATTGCTACGAACACATGAGCGAAAGAATCACTCTAATCGGACTTAAAATGCAAAAGTTATGCCTGAAATATGGTTCCAGTCGCATTCTTGTAAATAAAACAAACTCAAATTTGAATAAAACCAAACTGTAACGTGTTCTTGGACTACACGCACTATTACTTAGAAATATAGGGGCTAAATCAAAAGAAAACTGGACTGAATAGAAATGATTTTGAACTATGGTTGGACTGCGGGTTGATTCCTTGAAAACCCATGGGCTAAACTGCAAAAATGCACTGCTGACCGTGGGTTGACCCATGTTGCCGCAGACTAGACGCCACATGGCGCGCTCTGGTTGGCCCGATGCACCAGATGTGCGTGGACGCGCTGACATGGGCGTTGTGCACCGCGTCCATGGTCCACGATGGACCCGTCATGACCCCGAAGGGGTATGTTCTAATCACAACCGTCCAACCCCGATCAGACATTGGGAAATAAAGGGAAAGGTTCCCCACCTCCTACACAGTGGTGCCAGCGAGCCTACCTTGATTCGGCGGTGAGCCAAACACCACAGCGAGTGCTGGAATGGCATTCCCGACCACCTCGTTCGAAACCAAAAGCACGAAAGCGAAGCACAGGACCTCGCGAACTTAGTGGGATACAAAACAGAGACGTGGAGCACGTCGAGGCGATGTCCCCATGGCGATGCCATGGACGGTGTCGATGTGAGACCCACGGGATACACCGCAAGGAAGGGAGAAGATCTAGTCTAACTAGGATTCTTACTATGTAATCCTAGTAGTAGAATTATTCTATAATCCTACTAGGAACTCTCATTGTAAACCGACTAGGATTCTAACCTCCTGACTATATAAAGGAGGGCAGGGTTCCTAGAGATAGGACTTTTGAATACTTTACGACACAACACTGGACAATCAATCCAACGCAAAGGCTAACGCCGACTGGACGTAGGGCTATTACTCGATCACTGTCGAGGGCCCGAACCAGGATAAATCGACTATCTCTTGCATTTACCATTGAGTTCCGCATACGCTGAAGCCTGAACATACTGCCGGGTACCCCCGTGGCAGGCTATCGGTGGTGAAACATCGAGATGGGAGTATTTTTTCTTCAAAAAAAGCACACACCACTTGAAGATCCCAAGAAGTGCTACATGGTTTCACTCAAGAAACCACTCGAGCGATGCTTGATCCTGCTCGGCAAGACCTGGTGGAACAAGACAAGGCTTCCGGAGTTCAACCATGAAGTGCTCAGGGGCTTGTCGATGCGGGGCCCACGGGATACACCGCAAGGAAGGGAGAAGATCTAGTCTAACTAGGATTCTTACTTTGTAATCCTAGTAGTAGTATTATTCTGTAATCCTACTAGGAACTCTCATTGTAAACCGACTAGGATTCTAACCTCCTGACTATATAAAGGAGGGCAGGGTTCCTAGAGATGGGACTTTTGAATACTTTACGACACAACACTGGACAATCAATCCAACGCAAAGGCTAATGCCGACTGGACGTAGGGCTATTACTTGATCACTATCGAGGGCTTGAACCAGGATAAATGGACTATCTCTTGCTTTTACCATCGAGTTTCGCATACGCTGAAACCCGAACATACTACCCTGGGTACCCCCGTGGTAGGCTATCGGTGGTGAAACATCGACAGCTGGCGCGCCAGGTAGGGGCTTTCGGCGAATTTGCATCCGAGAGCTCGACGGACCTTGACAACATGATCTTCTCGATGGGATCAACCTTCATCTTCGGTTCATGGATCTGCGAGGCAAGTGACAATGGCAAGCTCCAAAGACGTCTCCTTGAAGATTCGGATCACCATGAAGACCATTCTATTTCGGTGACTACGACAGATCAACTCGCTGGAAGATTCGCGCGGCTCGCGATGTTCGATCCAACTCAGATTTCGCGACTTTGCGCATCCGACTCAAACTCAGGTTCCGCATCCGAAATGGAGTCTTACCCAAGTTCTTCTAAGAAACTAAGTTCTTTTCCAATGGGTCTTAAGAACGCAGCCTTGGCCTATCAAGAATATAACTCAGAGTACACTCAGAGTTTTCTCAAGAAGTCGAGTCCTTTTTCGTTCGGACTCCACAACATGGCAACATCTTATCATACATGGCCCAAAGGATCCCTCGATCCGGTGCTTAGAATGCCACTGAAAGGAGCTCAGGATGGCCTCATACTAACTATAACATCTCAAGACTGCATTGTCCACTGGCCAGGTTCTATTCCTGAGGATAGCGATACCCAACTAGTCGGCACTACGACAACAACAATTCTACCTTACCAAGAAGGAGACACGATCTGCGACCTCAAAGCCTTTACTAAAGTTATCAACTACTCTGACAGTGTGGAAACCGACGCCGATAGTAGAATAATTCACGCATGAGAAGTATTCATGGTTCGTCGTCCTCGGTCACCATTGGTCCCCCTAGAAGCACCCAACGTCAGGTCATCGGATGAATCTGAGTCCAACATATCACCCTTTACCCAGGGGCACGATGGTGAGACCGAGAATCAAAAGCAAGCCAGAGAAAGAAAGAACAAATTGAAACAAGGACGTCAACGCCGTGCTAGACAGCACAAGGAAGCTTGGATCAGATATGAGTCAGATCTGGCCGAGTACAATAGAAGAAAGTCAGAGCGAGAGGTCAAAGAAGGACACGCGGCGAATACACCCTACGATAGGATCCGAGAAGCACAGAAGAAGTCAGAGTAAACGCTACCCTTCAATCAGCAAGATACCTCCAAGGATTAAGACGCCACTACAACAAGAATACCTAGCCTCGATCACTGCAAATCGGAGACCTAGTACTAAGAAGAATACAAAAAACTGATGGACGCCATAAACTACTCAGTCCATGGGAAGGTCCTTTTGTTGTCACAAAAGTCACCGGACCAGGCACGTACAAGTTGATAACTGAAGATGGAAAAGAAGTCAACAATACATGGCACATCAGCCAACTAAGAAGATTCTATGCATGAAAACAACTCAAGGAAGAATACATGTACAAACCACAAGAGATCAATGTTCATGATCAATAAAGATAGTGTTCCTCGACAACATATGTCTTATTATGGCTTATCAACGTTCATGATCAATAAAGATGGTTTTTCTCGACAATGCATGTCTTATTATGGCTTTCTCCAAGTTGTTTCCAATAAGCATACCGGTCGAGAGCAAAAGAGCTAAAAATATGCTTCAGCCCATCGATGAGGGTAGCTAATAAGCTAACACCCGAACCAAAAAGCAAAATGGCTGAAATTATGCCTGAGCATACCGGCCGAGAGCAAAAGAGCTGAAAATATGTTTGAGCCTGCCGATGAGGGTAGCTAATAAGCTAACACCCGAAACAAAAAGCAAAATGGCTAAAATTATACCTGAGCATACCGGCCGAGAGCAAAAGAGCTAAAAACATGCTTGAGCCCGCTGATGAGGGTAGCTAACAAGCGAACACCCGAACCAAAAAAGCAAAATGGCTAAAATTATGCCTGAGCATATCGGCCAGGAGCAAAAGAGCTAAAAATATGCTTGAGCCGGCCGATGAGGGTGGCTGATAAGCCAACACTGGAACCGATCCTAAGATGTTTTTTGCAACTAGGGAAAGAGCCAGATGCCGGCCACATCCAGAATTAAGCAAAAAAGCTGAAAAGAAGAAGCTGAAGATACTTGAGATCGCCGATCCTAAGTCTTTTCAGTACTAACAAGAACACAAAGTTTGTCAAGACAAGGATCTATACTGAGTTGTTTACACGGCACAGACGGAAGCCAGACAAGCACTCGACAAATCAAGAAAGTTTGTTAAGACAACGATCTACATATAACGAGTTGTTTACACGGTGCAGACGAAATCCAGACAAGCACTCAACAGATCAAGAAAGTTTGTCAAGACAACGATCTACATATACCGAGTTATTTACACGGCGCAGACGAAAGCCAGACAAGCACTCTACAGATCAAGAAAGTTTGTCAAGACAACGATCTAGGCAAAGAAGACGAAGGCATCCAGGCAAAGAAGACATCAATAAAAAATAAAGAATCTTTATTCAATCTTCATTCAAAAAGAAGTATAGTATCCTATTATAGAAGCTAGAATACAAAGGTCAATTACATTAAACATTGTCATCAGGAGAAGAAATATCAATATTAAGATTATCAACAATCCTCCTAGCTAAATCATCGACCTCAGGCTCCACCTTTTCAACGGCATCCAGATATTCTTGACTCTTGTCTTCATCAGCAATCTTGGACAAAGGAAACTCCGAAGAAAGAACCTGGACCTGGGCAAGAACATTTCTGGTACATAGTTGGGCGCACCTCTTCACAAACTCCTGGAAATGGGTCGGAACTTGGGGAATAAACTAAGCCCAAGATTGACCATCATCTGCTGAAGTCCAGAGAAGACCGGCTACTGACTGAAATGATTTCCACAAAGCATTCGAGTTCTCAGTAGCCGTTGCCAACTTACCAGTCAAGTCTTCAACAGTTTTTTGGACCTGCACAAGATCCCTGTCAGCTCCACGACTAATCAACTTGGCAAGTGCAAGTTCTTCTTCAGCATGAGTAATTACCTCCTTAGCCCTATTGTGACTATTGCGAACAATTATCTTCATTTCCTCAATACCCTCCGAGAGCTTCTGCTTTTAAACTCGGAGAGCTAGAACAAGCACCAAAAAAGAAGTTAGCAGAAAGGGAAATCAAAATACAAAAGGAAACAAGAAGAACCCGCAATACCATTGCACTCATTCTTCATGGCCTCCACCGCAACATCCCTCTACTTCTCTGCCTCTACCACCCGGGCATAAAGAGCCTTTTCCTCCTTTTGGTGCGTTTGACGCTCAGTCTCCATCTCGGCCCGACAGAGATCAAGCTCTACTTTCAGGGAACTTACCTCAAAAGACAACTTTTTCTCGGTTTCAGGCAAGAAAAAGAAGCCGGTATGATCCTGAGAAAAAGACTGAACAAAAAGAGAGAGAGGAAAAAGGCATAAGAACAAAACAAAGACGAACATCCAAAGAAAGAACTTCAGAAAAACTTACCTGCAGCTTTTCCCCAAAAGAAGTCACAAGGGTTCCCCAGGCACCAGTCAGCTCTGACAACCAATGAGTGACATCGAATTGTTGCACAACATCATCATCAAAATGTTGACCACCAGTACCAAGAGGAACAGAGGAAGAAGTCGGCCGAGGCAAAGAAGGCAAGGCCAGGGCCAGATCCTGGGAAGCCCCGGATGCCTCATTAGAAGAACCAACCGCTGTGGCAACAGTGACCTCCGGAGCCAATGAATCAGCAGCAGGGTGATCATCAGGGAACCCTGCCTCCCTCACAGCCACCTCGCCGACCATACATGCCAAGTCCCGAGACTCAGCACACAGAGGCACATCAGAGGACTGACAAGAGGTCGGCGGAGGGTTAAGGGAAGGCGAGGGTCTGCAAGATGATAAGGAAACTCCATGATAAGAATATGAGTCAGGAAAAAGGAAAACAGAAGCAAAGAAACATAACGAGGAATCACTCACTCAGCTATCTTCTTCTTCATAAAACCAAAAGAAGACCTTAGAGGAGGAACTATGGCAGCAAAAACATCACTGCCACCCTGTGACAGGAGCGGCGTGGTCGGTACCGGAGCCCCAGAAGAACTCAAACTTGATGGCTGCTTACTACAAGAGAACAAGTCCAAAATTAGAACAAAAAGAGGTATTCAACAAAAGAAAAACAAGAAAACAACTCATCGACGCATGACAAGGGCCGCAACATCATCCTCATCTTCCTCACTCTCAAGCAAGGCAACCATAGCGCCATCTGAAAAAGGAGAAAAGTACTCGGTTAAAGGAACAAACAAACCACAAAAAGACAAAACATATTAATATGCCCACCTAGGAGCACACTACCTACAACTGGAGTACCTAGACGAGTACTCGACTGGCGAGACTTCTTGGCAGCAGACAAACCAGAAGGACTATCCGCTCACCCCCTTTTTCCGACACTATGAGGACCTCGAGGAACTGGACGAGGAACATACTCTATATATACGTCAAGAACTGCGGAAGAAACACCAGGAAACATCGTGGTGGTTTGAAACTTACTGGTTAAAGATGCCTCAGCAAGACTCTTCCTAGTCTCCACAATGGCAGGGCAGTCATCAAGGGGGATCGGATCAATGAAGTTACGCCCCAATTCCTATAAAAAAGTAAAACAACAAGACAAGAAAGATTAAGCAAAAGTGGAGACAGCAAAGGAAATACAAAAAGTACCCGCGTAAAAAACAACTCACAGCCGAAGGCGGGTTGTTAGCGCAATACTCAAGGATAGCATGCAGAACGACGCTTACTCCTTTCAACATCTTCTGAAGGCGCTCGAGCACCTCCTCATCAGTCAACTCAAGGGCAGGGACCATACGAGCAGGATCCTCAGCCCCAGAGTACTCAAAACCAAAATTATCTCGCTCCTTCAGAGGCTGAACACGGCGGCGAAGAAAACTAGAGATGATACCAAAGTCGGTCAAGCCCTGCTGCTTCAGAGTACATATCCTCTCAAGAAATGACTTGATCGCCTGGAGCTCATCCATCGTCAGGGGGTTCTTTTCCCATCGGTCATTAACCATGGGACCAGAACCAGAATAAACAGCAAGGGGAGGAATCAAATTGGCGGCATAAACCAATCGGCATGCCAATCCCTCATAGAATCAACCAAGTCATAATCAAAAAATTTACTCTTAAGACCCTGATGAAACTGAATCCCACAGCCACCAAGAACATTGGTGTCATCACAGCGGGGTTGTGGCTTCAGACGAAAGAAGTAACGAAAGAGAGAAAGAGAAGGAGGAATTCCAAGGAAAGTTCCACAAAGATGAACAAAAACAGAAAGATGAAGGACAACATTGGGAGCAAGATGGTTCAAGCTAATCCCAAAATAAATAAGAAATTGATGAAGAAAAGCAGAAGCGAGAAGGCAGAGTCCAGCATGGATAAAAGAGACGAAAAGAACAATCTCATCAGAACCTGGAGTTGGGACCTGATGCTGGCCCGGAGCTTTCCAATCAGCAAAATCCTTGCCCTGGATAAGACCATCACTAACAAGCTCGCGCAACTGATCCTCAATCGTAGTCGGAGCCGGCCAGATCTTCTGAGCAGCCCTCATGGCCATGAATTCTTGATTTTCAATCATAGAAAGCGAAGCCTCCTCATCTACAAAGGCTGCCTAGGACTTGCTCGCTGATTTCTTCCTACCCATATAGTAACGAAAGCAATAAAAGCACTAAGGAATGGTGATGCTCAGGTGGCGGCGCTCAGATGACGGTGACAATGGCGGCGGCGGAGTTTTGAAGACTAGGGTTTCAAGGCAAAAGCAGGGCAGTAAAGAAAAATAAGAAGAAAGGCCTATAAATAGATTTTTATAGCAATAGAAACGTGGCCCACCAGGCCTGTTTAAACACAGCATGAGAATGCAACAGTTCATTTCTCACCATGACTGACGTAGTTGAAATGACAGACAGCATAATTTTACACAACGATACAGTTCAACGGACAGATTTTAGACTTATCCATCCAGCACCACGGCGGAGTTATCATATTGCTACAAAAAGAACTAATCAACCATGAAGCAATGAAGGGTTACCTCACACGGAACACAAGAACCCAGTTCTTATAGAAAGAACTCAGAAATCTCATAAACAACCAGGTCTTCAGCAGAAAAAAGAATGACAATTTAGAAGACAAGATTCTTTTCATTATAAATGGCTTCAAAAAATAGAAGATTACACATCTTACAAGACCCAATGAACTCGGTACTACGACAAGCAAGGTAGCAAAGAGGAACCCGGACACAACTAGGCTCTAGAACGACTACGTGTTCCAAATTGCTACTCGGTAGAACAAACCGCACTCTACTACACTGTTTTCTTAAAAGGACGGACGCAACACATCCAAGGTGGAAATCAGCAGCATGGCGGGACAACATGGTCCAAGAGAAGCCTGCAGGCATCTGTCTACCCAAGTCCGATGTGATGCTGGATATGGTGTTGATCTGCACTGGACAGTCTCAGAGCTGGCGACGAGGATCAACCCAGAACTGCTAGATGAAGGAACGTATCCCACATCACAAGACTTCCTCCAACTACCGCCACGTACTTCCCGGTACAATGCCGCTGCGGGATTAGTCTACCTCCAATCCCTATCACAAGACTCCCTCCAGCTACGACAAGATACACAAGAACTACAAAATATGCCCGGGGGCTGCTCTACTTCACAAACTATCATATTCATGACTACGGAGATTTCAGACCACGCAACAAAATGCTTGATGAATCAAAACAGCACACCAGGAGGATATTTATAGACCAAAGAAGCGGTGCACATGGACCGGGAGCACCAATGGAACAAACCTAACAAAGGACACAGTGAAAAGACAAAATTCAATGAAAGAGGACTCAGGCGTGAAGGAGCAGTACTCAAGAACAAGCATATTTTGAATAATATACCAACAATGTACAACTCGTGAACAAACAACATTTACTCTCAACCACCACCATACAACTACATCTGACAACAGCAGACTACCAGAGAACATGCCCAGATCCTGTATCTGAGTTCTTTTTGAATAAAAGAACCCAGGTATATGCTCGGGGGCTACACTCAGTGAGTGCACTTTTTTCTTCGAAAAAGCGCACGTCACCAAGAAGACTTCTTCAAGACAGCAGTTTTCAAACAACATAAGATTCAAGACCCTCTAACTTTTGGTTCCAAATAGCAAGAGGCTCGGGGGCTACACTCAGTGAGTGCACTTTTTTCTTTGAAAAAGCGCATGTCACCAAGAAGACTTCTTCAAGACAGCAGTTTTCAAACAACATAAGATTCAAGACCCTCCAACTTTTTGTTCCAAATAGCAAGAGGCTCCGGGGCTACACTCAGTGAGTGCACTTTTTTCTTCAAAAAAGCACACGTCACCAAGAAGACTTCTTCAAGTCAGACCACTTCAAGGCCTCATGACAAAAAGAACCCAGATCTAGCTATATCTGAGTTCTTTTTTATAAAGAACCCGGGTATATGCTCAGGACCCCTTCGATGAAGAATCAGAGCAATTTCAAGACAAGACCCTCTAGCTCCTTATTCCAAATAGCAAGAGGCTCGGGGGCTACACCAAGATGGGAGTATTTTTTCTTCAAAAAAGCACACACCACTCGAAGATCCCAAGAAGCGCTACATGGTTTCACTCAAGAAAGCACTCGGGTGACGCTTGATCCTGCTCGGCAAGACCTGGAGGAACAAGACAAGGCTTCCGGAGTTCAACCATGAAGTGCTCGGGGGCTTGTCAATGCGGGACCCACGGAATACACCGTAATTAAGGGAGAAGATCTAGTCTAACTAGGATTCTTACTATGTAATCCTAGTAGTACTATTATTCTGTAATCCTACTAGGAACTCTCATTGTAAACCGACTAGGATTTTGACCTCCTGACTATATAAAGGAGGGCAGGGTTCCTAGAGACAGGACTTTTGAATACTTTATGACACAACACTGGACAATCAATCCAACGCAAAGGCTAACGCCGACTGGACGTAGGGCTATTACTCTATCACTGTCGAGGGCCAGAACCAGGATAAATCGACTGTCTCTTGCGTTTATCGTCGAGTTCTGCATACGCTGAAGCTCGAACATACTGCCCCGGGTACCCCCGTTGTAGGCTATCGGTGGTGAACCATCAACAGATGGTGTGATATAGAGCTCACTGATATGGTGCTCTAGGGTGACATTCACAGCAACAAGGGTACGGAAAGATCGAGTGGCTCACCGTGACTCCGAGGAAGGTGTTCGAAGTGTCCGGGAGGGCTCCGAGGGGTTCGGTCATGGCAACGGCGAGCTAGAGAGACAAACCTTTGTCGGTGAGTGCGAACCCATATGATTGGTTACCAAAACAAAGAGAGGAAGGCAACTATGGATGTGTCAAGGCACGATAGAGCTCCTGGGTGAGATGGCGACGACGATTGGGCACCGAAGCAGGCGGATTACGGGGCGGCGGTGCGAGCTCAATTGTGAATGGAAAGGGAGAGGAAAGGCTCGGTGGTGGGTCTTATAGGCGAGCGGGCGTGGCAGAATTGGGAAGCAGACATGGTAGAGCAGAATCAATGGATTTCGAAACCTTCCATGGCTAGCGCGGGGCGCGGCGGTGGGCCGCCATGGATTACAAGCACCATCACCAGGAATGAAGAAGGAAGGAGGAAAGGGGTGACTGTGGTGCGTGTCCCGTGATGCAGTGAGTGAGAGGGAAACAAGAGCGCAGGCGTGGGCACGGAGCAGGCTTCACCTGGGCCGAACGGCGCGCCGAGGTGGGCCGCGTTGCGCGTGTGCGTGCGGAGGAAGCGAAGGTGCTAGAGCGGGCCACTAGGCAGGCCGTGCTGCCGGGCCACGTGCACAAAGGAGGGGGAAGGAATGGCATGCAAGGCTAGGCCACCAGTACTCCTGGGCCGAATTGGAGTTCGGGTGAAGATAGAAAAAAATAAAACTTTTACATTTTCTGATTTTTGCAAACTTGCTCTGAATTCAAATTATATTTCAATTCAAAGCCACTCAACTCTAACCCTACGCTCAGACAAAAAACAAAATGCCTTGGCATGAATGCAGCAATCATGTTACTAAATCTTATAGTAAATTTTAATTACCAAAAAATTATTATTTAGCCTAGTTTAAAATGCATAAAAATTAATTAAATGCTCAATTTTAATTACTAAATTGTAATAAATTTTTAGGGTGTTACAGTCCCTAGCGTAGCTGGTGAGCCCCCAGCATAGCTAACGATGAAGCCCATGCGATGAGCAGTCCAACCAACTAGTTGGCAGCGCAGTGAACGCCGAGCAGGAGTGAGTGCTGAGTAGTCCGACCAATTGGTTGGCGATGAAGTCCGTCCGATAGGTGGTCCGACCACCCGGACGATGATCATCGTGTCCAGTCCCTAAGCGTAAGCTCGTTGACCGAACCATGCCCCTGTGAAACAAATGTGTAGAATGGGTAGTACATGATGTAAAAATAAAATATATGAACTCCGGAGAAGAAACAACAATGGTGATGAAATAGCGTATGCAGCTCGGTGAAATCAGTTGGTGTGAACACTTAGTGTTATTCTGAAGATGTGTTTATATTTAATATAAACCGCCCGACCAGTTAGTGTGTAGCTGAGTCTCCAGCCCTAGCTAGCCTGTTAACCATAACATGGAGCACGGAGCCCGTGTGCGTGTAGGAAGAGCAGGGCGTCGCTAAGGAGCCACTACTGATCACCCCTAACACAAAGGGCAGGCGCTGATGCTCAGAGATAGGGCCGTCTCTAGGAACATCCGAGCATCAACATGGCTATTCGGGGATTTGCCTTAGGCTTAGCTATATGTCATCTTTAAGATGGTATACATGAAAGAAAATCGTTTGGAGAACAAACATGGACAATACAGCTCGGAGAAACATCATGGAGATATATGAAGGTTGGGGAATTTGTAGAAAAATGTTAAAGCATGACTTAGCTTTAGATACAACATCTGGTCAGTGGCGTATGGCGTTATCTGGTTGGCATGTATGAAATTGCCTGGCCCTCGAGCTTTCTGAACTGTCATCATGGCGGCGGTCATGGTTGTCATCATTGCGACGCGGCAGGCGATCGGAGCGAATAGTCCAGGCGATGTCGTCCTTATGTTACTGGTCGGCGACGTGGGCAGCTCACTTAGCGGCTCGCTTGATGGCTCAGACGGGTACATGGAGTCATAGGCGAACGGACATAATCAGAGCCTAACGGAGTCAATCCGCATGGGGAGGCAAAGTCCTTAAGCATGTCCGACCGAGGAGAGGGCGTAGTCCAAGATCTTCCTAGCATGCGTGAGATATATGAGGTTGCCAGCATCTTTGGTGGAAACACTGCTCCACATCGCGTTATCGCCGGCCGCCTTTCCTGATTGCTGGTTGTCGTGATCCATGGAAATGATCTTGCGTATTGGATCATAAATCACGAGCAACAACAAGATGTGATTAGGTTTCTCCCAACTGAATCATGTAGACATATAGATATATCTAGAAGTATAATAACAATATTTAATTAGGAAGCAACTTGACTTAGCTTTCTTAGATTGCTTGACTCTGATCTTGTTGTCGAGTGTTGCGTCTGTTGGAGGCTCATGGTTGGCATTTTTGTTGATGCGAGCTGCATGGTCCTCATCGGTTTCTCCATCCCATGGAGGGCTGTCGAAGCTGACATTAAAAATCTTGCCTCCACGGAAGAGTGGAAATGGAGGTTGGACGGCAGCGGTTTCGGCGACAATCTCCTTAGAGCCCTAGGACTTAGAGTCTAGATTTTCCTCTAGGATGGTGTGGAGGGATTCTTCCGGACGTTGATAGATTTGTAGCATATTGATAGTTGGCGAGAGTTGGTCGGCGATCGGGTCGGCGAGAGGATAGATGTCTCCAATCTGGTTGGTGAATTTGTCCCTTAGGGCATCCTAATGGATGGTGGGCGTATCCCCTAGTGTTTCTCAATCGGATTCCGATAGATCGAAACCGGAAGGTGGTCGGCGCCAAACCAGAGTGGTCAGAGCCGATTCCATGAGGGAGAGGTAGTCGGTGAGCTTCTAGCCGACCTAATCGATGGATGCAATTAGATCATCGTTGTTGACCTGCTTCCTTGAGTAGCGGGGCAATAGGCAGCGAGTTGTTTGTGAAGACGACCTCAGAGGCGGTTCTAAGATCAAATCTACTGTTGCAAGTGTTGGTGTGGTCGGCGTAGAATCGATCTACACTGGCTTGAAGATCTCTCTATCTTCGTCAGCATTAATGACCCAAGTGATTGATCTGACCATAAAGATCTAGCTAGGCTCTAGAGAGGACAAAGAGCTTGAAAAGTGTACCATCTTGTTCATCATGGAAACAGCATGCACACCCCTACCTGGCACGCCAACTATCTACAAAATATCGTCGATAGTCCTCCGAGGGGTATCCCATGAAGGTAGATTGATTGGCAGAGGTGCGCGTAATCAAGAATAAGAAGGCAACAGAGACACAAGAGTTAGATAGGTCCGGGCCAACTGCATGATGTAATACCCTACTCCCGTGGTCTGTTGGTTTGTATTGGTTATCATATAATATTGTGTGTGTTTTGAGGGGGTCCCCTACCCACCTTATATAGCCGGGGGGTAGGGTTACAAGTCAGTTAGATCTAGGAGATAACCGATAAGTACTAATAGGTTATAGGAATCATGGGATCGAACATATCCTAACAGATCTTGTAGCATCTTCAGGATATTGCCCTTGATGCCTTGTGATACACGTCGAGCAGCATCATGCACCGTAAGTCTTCATCTTGTGGGCTAGACCGCTCCTAGCCACGTGGCCCATGTAGTCTGTCGTGGGTATCCGGGGTCATACCCCCCACAACTTCGTATCTACACATAAGGGATATTACAAAGGAAGATTAAGAATAGAGCTTGTCTTCCTTTGTGACTAGTTCCTACTTGTCCTATATTCGGGGAGTGGACTACAAAGGACTCAACGAAAGTGTCACATCTGTGATCTACCACATGTCCTAGAATATAGGGTGTGTCCGTAGGTCAATAACGTATAAGCACCATGCTTACACAATGTCGACCACTCACCCCACGTACACCAGAGTGAGCGCTATATGAACTTATGCATGAATATAATGAAAATCTAGCTATACTAAGTATATAATCAAAGTAGACGATGAACATGATAACTAGGAACATGAACGGTATGAACAATAATGTCATAATAATTGTAGGAAACAAATAAAAGTAATGAGAGATACAAAAGAGAGAGGGGTACAATGATTATACCAAACCATGCTCTTGACAAGATTGGGAATCCAAGCGAAACCTGCTTGCCTCCCTCTAGACCTAGCCTAACTGGCTATGCCCTAGAATATGATGGAGGTCTGAGGATGATTAGGGTTTCTATCTTCTCAAGTTACTTATCAGGGTTTAACGATTAGGGGGGTGGCAGGGGCTGGTATATATAGGCCGGAGCATCAATCCTGAGCTCTCGGATCAAACCGACTTGAATAGATGGCGTAGATGCAACCTAGAAGGCGATGGAGAACCGATGTAGCAATAGGAGACTGAGCGGTGGGCCTAGAGGGCCGGCCGGTGTGTAGGTGGGACCGGCCAGTCCCACCTGGTGGCCTCTCGCCCTCCGTCGTGGTGTGGTGTCTTCTAAATCCTTCTAGTGCTATTTATGCCGCAAATAAGCATGATTAATTCTGACATATAGGTCCACCTTGACGGTTTTTTGGATAAACCCTATAGAAAATACAGATTCACCAAAACTCATGGAATTTGTTAGTTTAAGCCCCTAAACCTTTGTCGATGATTATATTCATGCCCTTATACATGTTACATTGACGATTTATAATGTTCATTAACTACCATCAACAAATCCCCCAAACTTAACCTTTACTCGTCCCTAAGCAATGCTAAACTCAGCAAATGGATCGAGAGTTGCATCGATATTGTCACTTCTCAAAAGTACACATGCGTTCAAATAAGAATTCTTCTTCGAATTAGAATAAACCGATCTGACTTTCAAACTTACCCATACTACCTTCAACCATGGAGCTTCTTAGCCTTTACTTCGGTCTTGAGCAATTGAAAGACAGAACGATCAAGTCAAGCACTATGTCTCGAGTTCTTTGCTCAACCATTATTCTAGAGTTTTTATGGGTTTTCAAAATAAAACTTAGAGCTTCCATTGTATGACACTCTTAAGTCTCTTAATATATGTGGTATTTGTGGATCCTCACCAAGGTAATAGAGATGTTATGCCTTTCTCTTCCTACAACTAAGGCTAATATGGAGCTCATAGGAGTGGAGAAAGCATAAAAGAGCATACTTGAAATACATATATTGTAAAGTCAAACCTCGGATCCAAAGAGAGTTGAGTCATACAATCAAATCAAGATGTGTATGTGCATGGATATATGATGGTTGTATATGGTGGCTAACCTAATTCTACTATGCTCCTTGAAAACATCTCTCTTTTGAAATTTGGAATTATTTTTGCAAGAAAACATGGGCTATCTTATTCATCTCTTTTCTTTCTTTTTTTAGGCGAGCATTTGAGTACCCATTGTTTTCAATATCCCAAACACTTGTCCATTTTTTCAACTTTTTTATGAATAACTTTTGCATAGCCACATGCCTCTTTTTCTGCAACAAAACTTTTGAGAGATAGTAACAAGATCTTTGGAGCATTTATTTGGTGGATACCGTAACAAGCATGTTTTGGTGTTTACTCCTAGTGTAGGAGTAAAACATTTTCGGGTGGATCTAGATGGAATGGCATGGTTTTGCACCCACCCCTAGTGTAGGAGTAGTGCATATGTGGGTCGTGTGTACGTGATCTTGATTTTAAGAGCATGACAAACCTCTCATAAGGGTCAACAAAGCTTGACAAAACTCAATGCAAAACAAGTAGCATGTATGAGTGGAAGTTTTCCTATTCTAAATATCATATATGGCTCTGATAGGAATTCAAGCTTTGTCATACACGAACTTATCATGTAGCATTTTTATATTTTTCAAAAGATAAATATCCAGAACTTTAGTATCACTTGGAACAAGATAAACAACAGCTCAGGCCTTCTCATATCATATTCGTCAATTACCTAGACTAAGATCAAGCATATGCTACCCATGAGTTTCAAGTTCAGAGTAAATTCTAATATCAAAACATTCATATCCAAAACTTGGGAGAATTCAAGGCTGAAAACTAGGTACTTGAAAAGAATTACAACAGAGCAACTATTCATCATTTCCATTATAAGAGATTATCTTCAAAGTCCTTTTTATTTTAGCTCTTAAGAATAGAAAACTAAACACAAACTTTTTATTTTGTTTTCATCTTTTTTAAGATCACACCTTAATAATATATAAGACTAAGTTAAATTTTTATTTTTCTTTTAGTTATGCATCTTTTTATTTTATTATTATGTTTAGCAACTATATAGCAAACTTAAAAGTAGCAAATGGAAAAGAAATACTTAGCTAAATACATGGGGAATGCTCGTCCCCCAAGCTGGATTGTTACTGTGGTCTTTCTTAGAGTAGTTTTACCAACGGATGTCCTTCTCGTCTAGGGATGGAGTAAGATGAAGTCGACCGGGTGAACTTGCTCTTTATCTTTGTGCATCATCATGCAAAATACCAACAAGAATACCGGGGTTAGCGGTCAGCCGTCCTGAGATTAGTTATTCTTGTAGTTTAGAAATATTTCCTTATTGATAGGATTTTAGCAGGATGTTTACCTAATATATTTTTTTGGATTTTCTAATTTTTTTGTATGCGGAAAGGAAATGTAACTGTATGCATAATATTTTTGTTTATTTTTGTGCCGCCACGGTGAATGTTCTTGCGGGTTTTTACACTCCATGGAATTATTCACATGGGGCTTAGGATTTTAATGCAGTCATGAAACTTTTTATTTTTCTTTTCTAAATGCAATGCTAATGCAGAAATGTAAATATGCTAAAGTGAAAAGAATTCATGCAATGCTAAAAAGTAAATATTGATAACTACCAATGTTACCTCCCAACGAGGGTTTGGATTTTTAAGTCCTCCGGACAGGACTTTTCTTAGGTGGAGTAGGTTCATCCTTCACAGCCTCTACTTCTTCATTCTTTGGCAGTTGATTCCCTTGGCATCAGGATGATCGACATCTCCTCCAGGAGCGGGTCTTCTTTGGCTGCTCATAAGTGGTATAACTATTGAAATAGCAGCGTACCTTTTCTCTAGGGAATTGGAAGTGGACTTCTCTAGATCCAATGTAGATGATCGTGTTGGTGGTGTTGAGGAATGGTCTTCCAAGGATGATGGGTGTGTCGTCTTCTTCTTCACCCATGTCTAGAACCATGAAGTCAGCAGGGGCATAGTGATCATGTATTCTTACCATGACATCTTTTGCTATTCCTTCCAGAAATCAGATTGATTGGTCCGCCATCTGCAATTGCATATATGTTGGGAACAAAGGTTCATCACCAAATAAATATTCATATGTTACCTTCAACATTATATTGACACCCGATCCAATGTCGCAAAAGGTGTTGTGGAAGATTCTTTGTCCAATGATACACTCGATTGTCGATACGCCTGGATCATCCTTCTTAGCAAGGAATGGTGAAGCGAGGAGGTGGTCATACTCTGATCAGAGTGTGTTGATCAGGTTGATTGATTCTTTTGGTGATTGCATAGCTTTGTTCTTCCTCCTTCTCTTGTTGTTCTTCTTCTTGCTCACTGTCATCTCTTCGGGCAGGTATGACATCTGCGGATGTCCAGGACATTGCAAGATACGATTCTTGAAAGAAAACTTCTCCTTTTTATCCTGGATTGTGAAGCAGATCTTGGCACTATCCGTGTAGATGATGGATTTTGTGGTGGTTAGGAAAGGTCGGCCCAAGATAATGGGTGCCCTTACATCTCCACCTGTTTCCAAAATCACAAAATCTATGGGCACATATGATTGTCCCACTCGAACAATAGTGTCTTCAAAAACTCCCTTGGGGTAGCAGAGTGACAAATCTGCAAGCTGCAAACGTATATTTGTGTACAACAAAGAATCTCTATTAATTTTATCATAGATTACCTTAGGCATAATGTTGACACTTGCTCCAAAGTCACAAACAACTTCTTGGAATATGTGCGGTCCAATGGCGATGGGTATGACAGGTCTTTCCGAATCACCTTTCTTTTCGGGCAACGTATAGTCTATCCACCTTTCCATCGATGGTTGTGTATAGTAGTATGTTGCATTGTGAATATCAACAATATTTGTAGTTTCTATATCTTCCAGTTGTCCTGGAATCTTACCTTTATCAGTCGGAGGAACAGCAACAGCCAATGTAGCTATTTGTGATTCTGTCATTTTATTAAAGCTATGCTTGTTCTTAATGGTAGAGGAGAGGTTATCCATTCTATTATTTATATTTTCTAAAACTCTATCATTGGGATCTAATTTTCTGGATAAGCCCTCCATTATTTTAGCTTGGCCAGAAATCAATTCTCTCAAGCGTGGTTGATTGAAATTATTGAAATTATTACCTTGAGGATTATCTTGGTAATTACCTTGGTAGTTCGGCCTTTGTTGCTGATTCCATCCTTAATTTTGTTGTGGATGAAATTAGTTGTTGTTGACAAAGTTCACATCCTCATGGATTTTAGGGCAGTTTTCCCTGAATGCCTAGTGTTTCCAAACTCTTCACATGTCATTCGAGAATCATGAATGTGCATGACTTCTTGCTTCTCATTAGCTCGGTCTTCTAGCTTCTTCATTAGCAGGTCCATCTTGGCAGACAACATGTCTACCTCCTTTAGTTGATGCATACCTCCATCTCTCTTGCGGGTCTGAAGACGTTCTTCATTCCAACCTTGGTTGGAGGCCATCATCTCCATAAGAGCTGTTGCAGCTGGTATGGTGACTAACAAGAATGCACCTCCAATAGCAGCATCCATAGTCTCATAGAAATTGTGGGTCAACCCATGGTAGAAAGTCTATATGAGTAGCTAGTTCTCCATCCCATGATGAGGACATTCTGGTATGTAGTCTTGGAAGTGCTCCCATGCCTCAGGGACAGATTCATCATGTTGTTGTTGAAAGCTTGAAATTCTCCCACGCAGAGCATTGGTCTTGCCTGTGGGAAAGAACTTCACTAGGAAGGCAGTGGACCAATTATCCAATGTAGTATTTCTATCTTTGTTGGTGTAGAACCATTGCTTTGCCTTCCCCAAAATCAAAAATGGGAAGAGGCAAAGTAATATGGCATCTCTAGTAACTCCTTTGATGGTGAAAGTGCTGCAAATCTCTAGGAAGTGTTGGAGATGTGCACTTGCATCTTCATGTGTCTTCCCACAAAACTGGCTAGCTTGCACCATATTGATGAGAGCTGGCTTGAGCTCAAATCCATTGTCTCCAACATTGACTGTTGGTCCATTACGGATGTTGGTTGTAGTTCGAGCAGAGAATTCGCAAAGAGCCTTGTTAGCCATAGCTTCAAATTCTGGTGTTAGGCTTTGCCTTATCTGGTTATCTTCCGACTCTAAAGTTGAGACTTTCTTGAGTTTAGCTCTAGTTCTCCTAATTAATGCTTCTAGATCTTCAACGTAATTTGTCGAAAGGTCAAAACTGGTCATACATTAGCCTGCATAAGATACAAAACTACACAAAACAAGGGTAAGCTTGTTTGAGCAGAGGTTAATGGTTATCTTGATCACATCAATAAGCATAAGTTTATCAATACTTCCTTTGCCTAGCTACCTTCCCCGGCAACGGCGCTAGAAATGCTTGTTGGTATTTATAAACTTGTGACATGTTTTAGTAGTCACCTAATGTATGTCTACATCTCTTAACATTACTTTACTATGTTGTCGTCCCTAGTGATGATGCTAGAGATGCTTGTTGGTACTACCTAGTATTACTACTAGAATGATACTAAGTAGTTCTTTATTATTTTATGTGACTAGAAAGAATATATATATGAAAGAAATCTACAAGCGCACAGATAATATACCATTATAGCACTTCACCCGGGAGTATTCCAGGTATCGTTATTTATATTTTTACCACAGGGAAGGTCTGGCAAGGACATGTATTGATAACTTATGCTATTGATGGAGAAGTCAACCATAGCCAACACTCTACTCATAACAGGGGTAAGTCAAGAGGTAAATGTATATATGAATGGTGCATAATAACTAATCATTGATCACTCAGAGTACTCCTTTCTATGGCATTAGCATGGTTAAGTAGAATATTAGAGGAATAATTCCCGAGTCATTCTTAATTACAAGTCAAAGCATACATTGATTAGCGCAATTACACTTAGTAATCATGGCTAAGATAAACTTCATATCTACACATAAGGGATATTACTAAGGAAGATTAAGAACAGAATGTCTTCCTTCATAACTATATCCTACTTGTCCTATATTCAGGGAGTGGACTATAAAGGACTCAACGGGAGTGTCACATCTACGATCTACCACATGACCCAGAATATAGGGTGTATCCACATGTAAACAACGTATAAGCACCATGCTTACACAATGTCGACCACTCACCCCATGTACACCAGAGCGAGCGCTATATGAACTTTTGCATGAATATAATGATAATCTAGCTATACTAAGTATATAATCAAAGTAGACAATGAAAATGATAACTAGGAACATGAACGGTATGAACAATAATGTCATAACAGTTGTAGCAAACATATAAAATTAATGAGAGATACAAAAGAGGTAGGGGTACAAAGATTATACCAAACCATGCTCTTAACATGATCAGGAATCCAAGCGAAACCTGCTTGCCTCCCTCTAGACCTAGCCTAAATAGCTATGCCCTAGAATATGATGGAGCTCTGAGAATGATTAGGGTTTTTGTCTTCTCAAATGTCTTATTAGGGTTTGATGATGAGGGGGTGGTAGGGGCTAGTATATATAGGCTGGAGCATCAATCCTGAGCCCTCGGATCAAACTGACTTGAATGGATGGCGTAGATGCAACCTAGAAGGCAGTGGAAAACCGACATAGCAATGGGATACTGAGTGATGGGCCTAGGGGGCTAGTTGATCTGTAGGTGGGACTAGACAGTCCCACCTGGTGGCTTCTCGCCCTCTGCCATGGTGTGGTGTCTTCTGGTGTCTTCTAGATCCTTCTAGTGATGTTTATGCCGCGAATAAGCGCGATTAATTCTGACATATAGGTTCACCTTGACGGTTTTCTGGATAAACCCTATAGAAAACATAGATTCACCAAAACTCATGGAATTTGTTAGTTTAAACCCCTAAACCTTTGTCAGTGATTATATTCATGGCCTTATACATGTTACATTGACGGTTTATATTGTTCGTTAACTACCGTCAACAAGAAGGCAAAACATTGCTATGCCTTGGTAAGGTGTGAAATTGGGAAGATGACTTTGTTTCGAGAACTGTTCCACTTTTCAACAACCCAAGAAAACATGTTAGCTGATGCCACAAATCCCACTTGTATAAAGAGTGTGTTGGAATAACTTTCATGTAAGCCATATATCTTAGGATGTTATGCTCATGATTACCTTTATCTCTAAGCTTTGCTCGAGGACAAGTGTAACACCCCAGGTGTTTGGCTTCCACATTTGCACTTGCATTTCATAAACATGAGCATCATTCATCCATTCATGAGCTTAGATTGTATGAAACATGCTTTTGAAACATTACAACATATGTTTATATTCCATGTGTGTTTGTTTTATGAAATGAATAGTGTGCAACACTCAAGTGCAACATGTGCAACACACTTTAGTGAAACATGGTTAGTAGTACTATGCAACACACTCATGAAACATGGCTTTGAAACAAAAGTAACAGTTCACTTGTTCTTCCTTGTTTCAATGCCTGTGATGCTTGATTTTGGTGTGATCAATGTGTGGTATGGCTAAATATATTTTTAAACAACTTAGTTATACTTAGAATGTCATTAGGAACAATGTTCATATTGATCATGTTGCCTAAATATGATTTCAAAAAGTGGTTTGACTTGTTTTGACCCCTGAACTCTTTTGTTTGACTGTTTAAAAAGTGTAGCTTAGAGTGTTTGCATGTCTGAGCTACCTAAAGCAAAGTTGTAGCAAATTTTATAAGGAACAAACTTTGTTTAGAAGCCAAGTCATGAAAATGTGCACAACATGTTCAAAAAGGACCCACAAGTTAGTTTTGAGATCTATTTTGTAACTCTGAAAATTTTCTAAGTGTTATAACAAGATTTCAGTTTCATGTACCCAACTTATGCACCTTGTAGCTCCCAAACAAAGCCAAACCAGCTCGAGCTCCAATTGTAAAAGTTGTAGTTCACATGTAGATGTTCAACTTTGTCAATTACACCTTGAGCTATATCATCACGAATTAGGAGTGAATCAATGTCAAACTTCGCCTGTCAGTCGGGATCGATGAACTCTGAAACGCGAGGTTCAGACCGGTCATGGCCGACCAAGGTCAGAAGATGGCCGCTGTGTGGCCGCCACGCTCCTGGCTTGGCCGGACCGCGCCGTGCGCTGGCCGTCTTGAAGTGGAGGACGCCCTGCTGCCCTCCGCATGCGCTCTGCCCCCTCCTTCGCTTCCTCCGCTCACTGCAGCAGCAGCCAAAGCGCAGCCGCAGTGGACCACGCCGTCGCCATTGGTTCCGCCACGCTCGCGCAAGCTCGCCACTGCACCACAGCCAGCAAGATCCCACCCAAAGCTCCGCTAGAACCCCACAAACCTCGTTGACATTCTCGCTGAGCCAGACGAGCCTTAGGTGAGGGCCCTTGGCCAGTTTTCCGACGTCGTAGCCATGGCCATACCTCGCCAGTGTTGCGGTTCGTCGTGGCCAGCGCATCACCGCACCGCTCCTTCTTCCCTAGCCTTCGTTTCGTCTTCTCTAGCACGTGTAGTTGCTCTAGTGATGATGCTACCAACGAAGCCAGTCCGGCCGAGCCAGAACATGGCCGCGCACCGCCGCGCCATGGTCGCCGCCAGTGACATCACATGGCTACACTCGAGCACTTCACCGCAACCATTAGCACTAGCATAGGTAGGTCCGCCTTGGTCACTAGAAGTTGATGTGCACCTCGTCCGGGTACCTAGCACCGAGGTTCGCCGGAGCGCCGCCGTGCGCCATGGCCGACGTACCTAGAGGTCGATAGAGCTTAGGATGAGTAGGTCAATCGATTCGGGGGGTCGTGACAGTCACGGAGGTACCCTCATCGTCGCCGGAGAAGTCTCCGTCGGCGAGCTTCACCGCTGCCGCGCCGTCGCGAGAGTCCTCCCCTGTTTTTGTCTCACTGACAAGCGGGTCTGGCTGACACGCGGGCCCCACGCGTCAGTGACTATTTGTTCAAAAGGATAGTTCAAATTTCCAGTTTTGAATGCTGTTTTGTCAATTTTGTAACTCCAAATGTGTAGATCTAAATGGTGTGATTCAAATTTTGTTAGACTCACTATGAAGTCTAGTATTTAAGAAAAATATGTCTTGAGCACATGATGTAGAAATTTTGGATGAATTAAATAGGAACTTGAAATGTGTTTCTGAATGCATGCAAACTTGTTTAAATCATATCTTGAGTTTCTGTGATCCAAAAATTATGAAATTTTATGGGTAAGCTAGTCTTGCTTAGTAGAAGCTCTGGTTAAAATTTGAGAGTCATTGCATGTATGGTTTTTAAGTTATAGATTTTCCTTTTATCACTGATTGATACTTGGGTGAATTTTTGTAAATTATCTAGGAATCCTATGACCATGAAACTTGGTGGGTAGTATCCTAGTACCTTAAGGATCCTAGGAAAAATATGAAATCTGTTGCTTGACACTTTTCACTAAGGTTTTCTAATTATGCCATTTTAAGCCATTATGCCTTATCATTTTTGTGTAGGCTGTTATACTTACTCAAATGGTGTGAAATTTTTATGGTAGTCTACTTAGGGAATGTAGTATCTACTGTAATTTTTGTAGATTTAATGGTGTAGTTTTCATATAGATTTATTATTCCTCTTAAATAATGAATTAAATTAAGAAAGGTATTAAAAGAAATGAATTGGTGATGAACACCTTACTTTATGGTGTTCTTGTGATATGTGTGATGAGGTAGTAAAGTTGGTTTTGTCCATTTATGTGTTCGCAACATAAGTTAATAATTATTTTGCTTGCATTATGTCCTTCTGGACAGTTCTGGGGACTTTGCAAAGTTCCTCATGATAATTTGATTTGCTGGGAATTTGGTGAATACAAAAGTTGTAGAGAACTTATGTATCTAGCTCCTGTTAAAATTTATTGGTATTTGGCCTAGTAGTTTAGGAGTTACAGTCGTTTAAAGTTGAATCACAATTTTGCTTACTCTCTGCCTTGTGAGGACAGAGTTCTGTTGATTAAAGAATTCGACTTGGTAAAGTATTGAATCATGCTTAGAGGTCTAAACATTAATTGTAGACAATTTCATAAGCTTTCTAAATTGTCTTGTTGCATGTCATTTGGATTTATAAATCTCCAGTTATGGCTAGTTTACTATACCGCTACATAGTCTTCATTTTGCTGAAATACAAATGCTTGAGTGTATGTTGTTGCAATGTTCTCGTTGATTGTTTAGGGGTTAGCCTAACTTGAGAATATGCTTAGGTGCAGGTGCTAGGTCATTAACTGAAGATGAGCAATTATACATTAGGTTGTATAAACTTGGTAAGTAAAGTGATTTGAATAGGGCTTAAGTTGGAATATGCAGACTACAGCGAACATGTGCATTCCCCGAGCATCCCTGACATTCGTTTATGTGCATCCATGATATTTATCTTGTGCATTCATGCAATAGGTGTGCCGGAGGGAGTGATGTTGCTGGAGTTCGAGGGAGCGAGCCAGGAGGAGGAGCCCGAGGTTCAGGCAATCGAAGAAGCAGCCGCCGAGGAGGAGTTGCCCGAGTGCCCTGACTAGCGTCCATCCTCTTTCCTGAAAGGCAAGCCCCAGAGCATTATAAGTCTCCCATGTCTTTACAAATATATTGAGTATCTTTTATTGTTGATGCTGCATTAAGTATAGGAATTGGTTGGAACCAATTGCTGCATTATATATCTATCCTTATCCAGATATCGCACTTGAATCCTATTTAAGTTCAGGAACGGGTTAAATGCTTAGCCATGCTTAGTGCGGTAGAAGTCGGGTGATTTCCTGTCACCTGCGAGCTTTAGGATGAGGTGGATCACGGTTGGCTATATTTGCTATCGTGGAAAAGAACCATGTTAATAATGAATGAAGACCGGGTGGAGTCTTGTGTAGGGTTGGACATAGTGACTCCGTCTGTGTCATTTAAGGACTGATACGCTGTACGTCCTCAGGTCATGTTGAATGCAGCCTAACACTTAGCTGGCCGGATAAGTCGTTCCGACCGCGAAGCCGAGTAGCTCAACTTAGGCCGGGAATCGTGGGGGTTGGATGCATTCTGGAGGTAGTAAGGATGTGCGGAGAGCCATTGAAATAAGTCCAAGGGGAGTCAGGGCTTAAAATCCTGCACTTCCTGGCAGAGTGGTTCTCTGAGAATGCAGGGCGGCCCGGACCTGCGTCTTTTCTTTTATTTTTCTCCTGAGTTGTACCAAAGGTGACTTGTTTGCGACCCTGATGGGGGAAGCAGGGTTTGTGTTAGGAATACCCCTCCAGCTGGATAGGAATCGATTCGAATCGCCGTCTCTCCCAGATAGTGAGAACTTGACTTGAGCAGCGGCAACGTAGATTCACCTAATTTAACGATATGGTTAAATGGAAGATGATGATGATGGATAATGTTGCCACGATTTATACCTGCTATGGTTATTAATGTTTGCATATTAATCAAGTGGTTGCTTAGTACAGGTGCTAATATAGATGACAGGTTAATGGCTTAAAGTCACTGCTAGCTCAGGTTAAAAGTTAATCATTATTACTTATGCTTTTCCGCAAAAAGGGAGTGTCAGCCTGATCCTCTAAATAAAGCTTTGCATGATCCTTGGTGTTATTTATTTTGGTTTCCGACGGGTAAGTCTAGCTGAGTACATTCCCGTACTCAGGGTTTATTCCCTCTTGTTGCAGATGACCTTCTATATCAGGGCTTCTATAAGTATTGTCTCCACCCGGCGGGTGACGAAGACTAGATCATGGGCATGATGTCTTGTTATCTCATCTGAATGCTTTTATTGGATGTGATCGGCAAACTGGTACTGGTATTTGAACTCATGTGTGTGAGTTAAACTATTTGCTTCCGCTACTTTACAAGACTTGGTTTGTAATAACAATGACTCTGATGGGTTGTAATCTATCTGCAAACTGTTTATGAAATGTTGTAACGTGTGAGATGTTATGTTGAATTACTGTGATCTTGGTTGTATGCAAGTTGGTTTGAAATCCTTCGTGGTTTCAGTTGACTACCAGGTTTATATGGGCTCAAGTGCGAGAATTTGATCGTTTCGGCGATTGTTTTTGTACTTGTGCTCTTATGAATTGGTCGGTTCTGTGACAGCAAGCAAAGGGGTAAGTGTGGGGGAGTTTGTTGATGGTGCTTAACTCACATATGTAACCGCCAACTATCACATAAAATGAACCAGTATGGACACCAAACTTAGAATTAGGGCTTAGAACTAACAATTTCCACAAGTTTTGGTGTTTAATCATTTGCAGGAGGGCATTCATGGAATACATGGAAAATACATTCAAAATGTGCAAAGAAACAAAGTGTAACACGGTATGGCGCAAAGCAAAAAGAGCCCAGAAGGAGAAACATGAATCAAACGATCTCCAATTGGTGTAAAACTTCATAGGCGTGGCCCATACATCCCCAGAGGCCCACCAGGCAAAGGCGGTGGCCAGAGGACCTGGTTAGGGGTCGCCCGACCCCCCACCTATCCCTCTCTACCGCCCCTTCGTCTCGCGATGGTATGGCTCCATGCAGAGGTGGTGGAGACCAAGTTTTCATGCCAAAGATAGCTTCAACACCGCCTCAAGCTTTGTATAAATAGAGGGGCAACCCCCTTTCAACAGACAACACCTCAAGGCAAAGAGCACTTCACATTTGAGCAACAATCCAAGGGCTTAGGCCCTAGATAGCTAGCTAGAGTTGTAAGGGAGAGATGTGAGGGAGAGCTCGGGGAAGAGCTAGACTTGTCGGTGTCTCCATGTCTTGTACCTCAACAAACACCAGCGCTATACTTCATTGGGTTTTCCCGCTAAGTGAGTGTTCGTGATTCTTACAGTGTAAAGTCTTTGATTAGTTAAACTTTAGTCTTACTTGTTTAGGGGTTTGTCGTCCGTCTCCGTGGTGGATACTCTAGTAGAGGGCTCCCAATAAAGATAGATCACCCTCTATAGTGCTAGAGCAGTAGTCGATAGCGTAGACGTGGTGTCTAGGCTAGAGGCTACCATCGTTTGCCTCATGCTCCATGGTTGAGGGGTAGGCAGTAGGTGGTGACCACCCTATGCGTCCCTTGTAACCCCCCACATCTAGGCACAGCGTAGAACTATAGGTTGGCAACGCTTGGCAGACCAGGTGTTCTCTAGTGCCCGAAGTAAGTGAGTAATAGTTGAGTTTATCTATCGTTAGGCTTTAAACCATAGGAATCCTCTCTACCCTCTACCAACTCTATCCTTGTGTTGTCCTTGGACGAACTAGATAGAAGATTTACCTCCGTTCCCTGTGGAAAATATGAAACCCTAAATACTTTTGGGTGAAGTGCTACAATGGTACTTCCGTGCACTTGCGGATTATTTCTGTTTGCATTAAGAAATACCAACAATAAGCAACTGGCTGAGGGCAAATCTAAGTGGTTTTTTGTCGTATAGCATGCGAACATTTTTACCACCAAAGCATAAGTAAATCTACAAACCGACCAAACCCAATTTACGGCACTATCAATAGGTCAAACCAAATCAATGCAGCATTGATAGTAGAACATCAAACTGCAAGCCTAGTGATCTATGAATGTACTTATGTTTTCACGGAATCACAGACGCGTGCCATACACGTGAAAGCTCAGGCTATCGGCTAAAATAGCCATTAGAAACATAGCGGATGGATGACGTCATGTCTCCCATAATGAGTAGATCTATTAACCAACAATACCTGATCTAGTGCGCTACCAACATGTTGGTAACGAATATAGCAAAACCAGAGATTAATGACTAACAAACCTATTCCTCAATGGAAACAGCGCTTCAAACACCCACTATGATCGATCAAGATCAAGATAAAACGGTCGATAAACGGGATCTAACATCAATAGTTGAATCTTAGTATAAAAAATAGTCGATGAACGATAAATCAAAAATGAAGACCAGGAAATCTTTAATCTAGACTGAGCAATAGGTGATATTATGTTGAATAGTAAACTATTTAACACAATATTGATAACTAATCCATATAAGAATTTGTTTGAGATCGAGCCGGAATGATGCAACCATACAAATTTTGATAAGACTCAAAGGATAAATTGCATCAGTTAATGTAAGAGATACGAGCTATGGGGGTATTAACCTCTATACCCTTACGGCTAGGTTTGGGCCGGCCCAGACTAGGGGGTTCGGTCCACCAGGCGACGACGCGCGGCCTAGCCGATCTGCTCAGAGTCCCGCGCAAGGAATCAAGGCAGACTTGGAGATCAAGCAATATCCTGGTTGGTTAGAATAGGAATCCTTATCTGGCCACCTATGGCAATTGTAACCGGTTAGGATTAGTTTCTAGATCTGTAACCCTGCCCCCCAGACTATATAAGGCGGGCAGGGGACCCCTCTCAAAAACAATCTCATTGACATATAGCAATACAATCAGACATAGGACGTAGGTATTACGCCCTCACGGCGGCCGAACCTGGATAAAACCTCGTGTCTATCTTGTGTCACCATCTCGTTCGTAGCTTGCGCACCTGTCTACTGATAATCTACTACCTTGGGGGTGTGTGTACTGGTCTCCAGACAAACAAGATGGTCATCATCCCCGGCTCCATGGCTACGCCGAATGGCCTTATGTTCACCATCGGCCAAATCACCTGGACCACTGGCTCCGACAACTTCATCGCCATGACCACGGAGGAGGCGTAGATCCAATCTGCGTCGACCACTGCTTCACCAGCATCGGCTACGGCTTCAACCACGTTGGATCTGGCTCTGGCACACCAGCGTCGTCTTCAGCCACGCCGACAACCCATCGTTCGCTTCCTCGCTACAAAGGGAGGCAGATCGACAACACGGACCTGCTCGACTCCATCGATTGGGTCGGCACCAAGCTTGCTGAAACCCTAGCTCTGGTAGATTTGATTCAAAATCAACCTACCGAGTAGGTAGCCACTACCCACAACAGATCTACCCGACCAGCTCGGGCCAGTCGTCCGACATGACTCGGTACGGATCTTGTGGTCACGTCTACTCCTGAAGGGCACTCCGTTCATCGCCAACCAGCCCCCACAACAGGTCTCCGGCTCTCCGAGTGCGAAGCCTTGATGGAGAATTACCAGGCCTAGCCCTACGGCCTACGAAACACTGCTTCCAACTATGCGTACAATATACATCGACCTCGACCAAAGCCATGCCACTTCGTCAACATGGTTCGGATTGAGGAGTATCAAGAAGGATCGGTCCACACAGTTCAAGAGGGCGGCTCAAGCTCCTCATCCAGCACCACATCTAATGGCTCCATCCACACAGAGCTTCAGCTTCGTGACGCTGAAGAAGTTGATTATGATCTAGATATCCTAGACTGCCCCCTAGGGTTTCCACAATTCCCATCCTTCCCACCAAGGCGAGGAGACCTAATCAATGTCATCAGTAATGACGAACCCCGGTAGTTGGCGAAATAGAACAAGAAAGGCTAGCACGTGAAGCACGCAACATTGACCAGTTTAATCGCAGACAAACCAAAGCTGAGGTAGAAGTGGAGGCACGACGCATAAGGCTCCAGCCACGCGATCTCAACAATGCCTTTGATAGGGTAGGGGAAAAGCAGGTCTTCAGGACTCCAAGCGCCAACGTAGCTATTGCTATGGCGATAATGCAATGACTGCCCAATACCCCAGAAATCCAGGCAATTCGTGATGATATGCAAGCCTACTTGACGGCTGCTATGGCCCAGACCACAGAGATTGTGAACCAAGCTCGGGCTCCAACCGCCTCAGTCGAATCAAGCCACAGTCGTTAGTATTCAAGTTGCCCATAGCCACCCAACCAACGTGGCTTGCGCAACAACGTCCCACCAGACAACCGTCAAGACGGAAATGGTGGTCATGATGGTGGTTGGGACGACAACCGCCGCTACAACCGGGACGATAATCGACGAGAAAACCACGACAATCGCCATGATAACCATGGTCACAGGGTCAACCAGGGGGCAATTGGGATCGCCGTGATGGCAATAACGATCTCCGCCATTCCCTTGGAGAACGCGATCTGTGCGATCGCATCAACCAAAGAGCCAACGATCATGCATCCTACGAAAGCTATCGCCATATGGAATATGATACTACCCACGGCCCTCTAGGTTTGAAGCAGTTTACTACTCAGCTTCGCCCAGTCGTGTGGCCAAAAAACTTCAAGCTCGAAAAACTCCAGAAGTACGATGGCAAGGAGAACCCTGAGTTATGGGTCATGCTCTACAAAACCGCGTGCAGATCAGCCATGGCTGACGAGCATGTCATGTCTAATTACTTCCCAATCGCCGTCGGCCATGTAGGCCACCAATGGCTGGTCAGCTTGCTGGCAAACTACTTTGATTCTTGGCAAGAGCTCAAGCAAGCATTCATCGACAACTTTATTGCTACTTGTGAACAACCTGGCAACAAATATGATCTATAGCGGATTCGAGATCGCAAAGATGAGCCACTGCGCCAGTACATCCGATGCTTCTCGGAGATGCGCATCAAGGTCCCATCAATCTCTGACAATGAGGCAATCGAAGCTTTTGTCACTGGTCTCCGCTTCCATGATGCCCTAAGGGACAAGCTCCTTCGCAAAAGACCTGAATCGGTCACAGCGCTCTTAGCTACTGCTAAAAAAATATGCGGACACCGATGATGCTAAAAAGATAATCATCGAAGAAGCAGCAATGGTTCCACGCTCTGACCACCCCCCACACCGCGACAACAACCGCGACAACTGTGGTCAAAACGACAATTTTGGTCCCCGTAACCAGCGCAACGATTCTCGCGACCACCACAACTAGCGTAATCAGCAGCGTAATCGCCGTGACGATTATAGGGGCAAGCATGCTCGGGAAGATGACGGCGAAGTCAACATCATTAAAAAAGGTGGTGGACATCGCAACTACGAAGAAGACTATGCTAAAGCATTGAAATGACCCTACCAGCTCCATCCCAAGTCAAACCATACCATGGAGAATTGCCGTGTTCTCAAATCCATCTACATGCGCCAACAGGCTCCGGATAAATCCGACAAGCCTAACAACGCAGGGGAGCAGCGTAACGAGGATGACGATGATGAAGACGTAGATCCCCGTCACAAGTACGTCAAGCCAACCGACCGCGTCCACACCATCATGGGGGGCAAAGTGTCCATCGAGACCAAACGAGAGCGCAAGCTGCTCGCCCGCACTTGCTTGAACGTGGCCAATGCCGACAACCTCATCGCCGATCCGCGGCTCCCTCCTTGGTCTCACCGCGAGATCTCCTTCAGCAGAAAGGATCAATGGGCTGCAATACCTGAGCCAGGGCATTTTCCTCTGGTTCTCGGCCCTTGTAACAACAAGGTTCAGTTCGATAGAGTGCTGATTGACGGCGGCAGTTCCATCGATATACTATTCAAGAACAGTTTGCCAGCTTTGAAGATAACCCAGGCTGATCTCAAGCCATACGAGGCACAGTTCTGGGGTGTTCTCCCCGGACAGAGCTCCACACCTCTCAGGCAGATCACGCTACTTGTGCAATTTGGTACCCCAGACCACTTCCGTACCGACTACGTCAACTTCATGGTCACTAACTTCGAAGGCACCTACCATGCTATCCTTGGCCGACCAGCGCTCACCATGTTCATGGCCATACCTCACTACAGGTATTTGGTGCTCAAGATGCCTACTGAGAAGGGGGTTCTAACTCTCAAGTCAACATATACGCAGCTTACACTTGCGAGGATGACAGCTGCAAAATAGCAGAGGCTGACGACCTCTCTATTCGCATGGCTGAGACCATGCTCAACGCCAAGCAGACACCAGCCAACCACCTAGAGATCCTAGAGCTCGAGGCCCCACGCAAGAACATCAAGTCCAAAGAGCACAAAGAGATCTAGCTGGTCGACGGTGATCCCAGCAAAACAACCCTTATCAGGGCCAACCTGGATCCTAAATAGGAAGACGCGCTCGTTAGGTTCTTGAGGAGCAACGTGAGTGTGTTCGCATGGAAACCCACTGACATGCCCGGTGTACCTCGGAACTTGATCGAGCACTCTTTAAATGTCGATGGCAAGGCCAAACCCATCAAGCAAAAGCTACGACGTTTCGCTCGCGACAAAAAGGAGGCTATTAGGGTAGAAGTTACACGGCTTTTAGCAGCCGGATTTATCAAAGAAGTGTATCATCTAGAGTGGTTAGCCAACCTGGTTCTTGTACGCAAAAAGAATAAGGAATGGAGAATGTACGTTGATTACACTGATCTCAACAAACACTGCCCTAAAGACCCCTTCGGCTTACCTCCCATAAACGAGGTCATAGATTCAACTACCGGTTGTGAGTTGCTTTCCTTTCTCGATTGCTACTCTGGTTATGACCAGATCGCTCTCAAAAAGGACGACCAGATCAAGACATCCTTCATCACGCCCTTCGGCACCTACTGCTACACGACCATGTCGTTCAAGCTCAAGAACGCTGGGGCTACCTACCAACGCACCATACAGGCCTACCTCAAAGGCGAGATAAAAGACGACCTCATCGAGGCTTATGTTGATGATATAGTTGTTAAAACCAAGGAAGCATACACCCATGTCGACAACCTAGAACGTACCTTTGCAGCCCTTAACACATGCCAATCGAAATTAAACAAAAAGAAGTGCATCTTTGGTGTTCCATCTGGTATACTGCTCGGCAACGTCGTCAGTCACGACGGCATACGCCCTAACCCAGAGAAAGTAAAAGCTGTCTTGGACATGAAGCCGCCCAAAAAGGTGAAGGATGTTCAGAAGCTTACCGGATGCATGGCTGCCCTCAGTCGTTTCATATCTAGATTAGGTGAAAAAGGACTACCGTTTTTTCAGCTGCTCAAAGCATCCGAGAAGTTTGAGTGGTCGGAGGAAGCAGACGCTGCCTTTACACAGCTGAAACAATTCCTTACATCACCTTCGGTCCTCACTGCTCCTAGAGAAGACAAAACCCTCCTGCTTTACATTGCGGCAACTAATCGAGTGGTCTCCACTACCGTGGTGGTCGAGCGCGACGAGCCCGACCACATCTACAAGGTACAGCGACCAATTTATTTCGTCAGTGAGGTGCTCAGTGAATCCAAGACCAGGTACCCACAGATTTAGAAATTGATCTACGCCATACTAATTACATCCCAAAAGTTGAAACACTACTTCAATGGATATCATGTGGTGGTCATGACCGAGTACCCTCTGGGAGACATCATTCGCAACAAGGATGCAAATGGGCGCATCGTCAAATGGGTAATGGAGCTATGCCCTTTCTCCTTGGAATTTGCAAGCCGTACTACAATCAAGTCTCAGGCACTTATCGATTTCATCGTTGAGTGGACAGACTTAAGCACACCTGCCTCTCAAGCGGCCGCCGAGTATTGGAAGATGTACTTCGATGGCTCTCTCAACATCAACGGCACAGGAGTAGGAGTCCTTTTCATATCACCATCCAAGGAGCAGCTCCGATACATCCTCAGGATTTATTTCCCGGCGTCTAACAACGCCGCCGAGTACGAAGCATGCCTACACGGTCTACGCATTGCGGTCGAGCTTGGTGTCAAGTGTCTCTATGTCTACGGAGACTCGGCTCTGGTCATCAACCAGCTCAACAAGGACTGGGATACGACCAGCGAAAAGATGGACGCATACTGCAAAGCGACCATAAAGCTGGAAGCCAAGTTCTATGGCATCGAGTATACACATGTGGTCCGGGACAAAAATCAAGCAGCAGATGCGCTGTCAAAGTTAGGATCATCCCGAGCCAAAGTCCCACATGGTGTATTTGTTCAAGACCTGCTCACGCCCTCCATCAAAGAAGAAGATCCCGCGGTCGACAAGCCTCCAGACCAGCCATTGGTGGCTACGGTTTCGGTGTCAAACATCACCAAACCACCTCCGACCACCAAGAAGCCTGACTAGAGAGTACCTTTCATCAAGTACCTGACAGATGGTAGTGGTTACACCGATCGGACAGAGAACGAATGCCTGATGCGTCGCAGTAAGCAGTATCTGCTCGTCAATGGCAAATTGTGGCGCAAGAACGCGAAGGAGGAAATCTTGATGAAGTGTATAACCCAGGAGGACAGTGAACATCTCCTAGACAAAATCCACTCTGGCTCCTGCGGCAACCACGTGGCCTTGAGAACGCTGGTCGGCAAGGCTTTCCGAGCAGGGTTCTATTGGCCGTCAGCCATAGCCGATGTAGAGAAGCTAGTCCGCCATTGCGAAGGTTGTTAGTTTTTTGCCAAGAGGATCCACATACCAGCACACGAGATTCAGACTATACCAGCCTCTTGGCCCTTTGCATGCTGGGGACTGGATATGATCGGGCCTTTCGAACGAGCCCTTGGAAAATTTACATGTGTCTTTGTGCTGATCGACAAATACTCCAAGTGGATAGAGTACATGCCCCCTTGTCAAGGCATCTTCAGAAAAGGCTGTCGCGTTCCTTGACCAGGTCATCCACCGCTTTGGCATACCCAACAACATCATCACTGATCTGGGTACTCAGTTCACCAGGAACATTTTTTGGGACTTCTGCGATGAAAGGAGCATATTAGTGAAATACGTCTCGGTGGCACACCCTAGAGCTAATGGACAAGTCGAGCGGGCAAATGGTATGATCCTAGACGCACTTAAGAAGAGGATGTATAGAGAGAATGACAAAGCTCCTAGAAGATGGCTCCAAGAGTTACCAGTCATGGTTTGGGGTCTCAGAACCCAGCCTAGTCGCAATACCGGCATATCACCATACTTTATGGTTTATGGCGCTGAGGCAGTGCTCCTAGCAGATATAACCTTTAGATCAGCACAGGTAGAGAACTTCGATGAAGACAAAGCCAAGGAAGTGAGGGAGCTAGAAGTGAATAGTGCAGAAGAGAAGCGGCTCGATTCTTGCGTACGTACAGCCAAATACCTTGCTGTTTTGTGCAGGTACTACAACAAGAATGTCAAGGAGCGGTTCTTCATGGTCGGAGACCTGGTCCTAAAGTGGAAGATGAATCAGGCTGGTGTCCACAAACTCGCAACCCCATGGGAAGGACCCTTCATGATTAAGGAGGTCACACGCCCTACGTCTTACAGGTTAGCTCACCTAGACGGCATAGACGTACCGAATTTCTGGCACATCGACAAGCTTAGGCGTTTCTATGCTTAGCTGCTAAGATATGTACCCCTCTTGTACTTTTGATTTATTTCAATAAAGCTATTATATTTCTCTGACCACTCTAATGTGTCACTCCAAAGTCTATTGTTATTTTAACTCTACTAGTTAAAACCGACCACCATTCATTCTCGGGTTCTCGGAGCAGGCCCTGTCTCCGGTTCCCCCCAACGCGTGCATGGGATCCGCTCTCTACGCTATGGGTGATCAGCAGGCGCTCTCTGGTTTGACCTGTGTGTTTCTACATGTTCACAAGCTACGCACCTCACACTCCGACTACAAGACAAACCAGGGCCATACAAACCTTTCAGGATGACGTGTTGACTAAACCGGTACAACTAAACAGAACGCCAACACGTTCTAACTTAGTTATCTCAACATGATATCCGAGCTTAAACACGTTTTTTACAAAACAAACAAGCTTATGTTGAGATACAGTTACGTTATTACAAGCTTGCCTGAAAAGGTCCAAGTTTACCATTACCCAACTACATCTTCTTCTATAGCTATAGCCTACACTATTGGCTAGTTGGGGCACGCGGCACCTGCTGCTCGCTGGGCCTGACATTGTGCTCGGGTCTCTGGGACTCTAGCATTGATCGAGCTGAAGAAGATGGCCCCACCGATGCCTGGCTGGTCGAGACCGCAGGCTTCGTCGGTTGGCTTGAAGATGACGGCGCTCCCAACTGACTTGTTGACGGCATTCCTTGTACGGGTGGTGTCGCACCTCCACACAGGTCAATATCGCCAATTATTTTCGCCGACAAGTCCAGCTGTGTCATCCGTAGCTCCTCGGCCTTGTCTGGATCCACCTCCTTCGGGTATCCAGCCTCTAGGCGCTTGAGATCGATCAAGGGGTAGTGAGCGCATACCATGCTTAGTACATGTGCACCTGTGTACTCTCCCGCCTCCTTCACGAACTCCTAGAACCATCCCCATGCCCTTTGGCATCTCTCGATCAATCCCAGCTATGGCGTCTTTGGCACATCTTCTGCTAGTGCTGGATCGATGAGGTTAAGGACCGGCACAATGCCCTTTGCCACCTCCTAGCACTGGCTTTTCCAGGTGTCACGGTCCTTGGTGATCTCTTGGCATTGCGCCTTCCAGCCATCACGGTCTTTCATCATGGCCTCCAGATGTTTCTTTGCATTGATTTTTATAACTGCAAACCGCACATACCGTTAAGACGTTAGACCACTCCAAACTACGGTGGCAACAAAAACGAGCAAAGGCGGTTGGACAACTTACCTTTCAGCTCCTCTGTCATCTTGGTCGTATGGTCCCGGAGCTATGACTGGTCTTGCGCCAGTTTTCTGTTGTTCTCATTTAAGCGATCACACTCCCCGACCACACGACTGTTCTCCTCTCGGAGACGGATCACTTCAGCTTCTAAGCCTGCACTACAGCTGTTGCTACCAACAGCGCAACAACACTTGTCAGTAGTCGGTATGATCAAGTGGCTACTACTTGTTCTTTCCCACTCTTTCTTCTTGAGCTGGATGACCAGGTTCTGGTTCTAGGAATCTTACACCATCTTTTCATGATCGGCGGCTTCAAGTCATCGGCGCAAGCGGTCCACCTCCACCGTTAGCTCCTTGTTGTTTGCAATGATCCCATCGATCTGGTCGAAGCATTTCTTGCGGTACCTTGCGGTCTTCATTAAGTCTTGTGTGCAGATAGCTAAGTAAGACAACTACGACTAGACCGCATGACCAGGGGGTGAAGCGAAGCTTACCTGCACTTCCATAACAAGCCGCTTCGTCGCTCCTTCAACTTTCTTGGTTTCTTCGACCTCCGGGATTTCCTCATGGATAACCCATTGGTTGTTCTGCCAACGCGACACATACACATGTTGTCGCTTGTCTTACGGATGGCCCAGGACCTCCTCCACCTCGTCCTCTTCGGGCTCTTCTTCGAGTCCTGGTGCTGGCCCGGCGTCAGCAGCATCTGTGATAACCACAGCCTTCCCACGAGCTATAGCGTCGGCAAATGTGGTATGTGCTCTCACCTCCGGCCGCCGCTCCTTGGTTTGGTATGCTACCCTTGACGCTGAGGTGTTGCTCTCAGCAGGTTTAGCGCTCGGAGCACTCATGCCTGGCTCGGCTGGTCCCTCAACCACCCGCTCGGGGACTGTTGTCTGACTGTTCGCTTGCTGAGGCCCCGACGGATCTTCTACTATGGCTTCCTCGGTGGCCGGCTGCTGGGTAGTCTGCTCTGTACTTATTGGTGGCGCCACACCACTTCCGGCTAGCTAGTCTGGAGTTTCTGTGGATACCGAGCTAGTACATCCGAGATAAGTTTAGAAAGCAATCATATTAAATGCAAATTGCTAACTTATATCAAGGTTACAAATACTTACATGTTAGAAGCACGGAATGATGTGGAGAAGGCGCGTCTCTTTGGCTGTACTTACTCCACGTGTTGTGCGGATGACCCCTGGTCTCCCTCTACATCCAGCACGGTCGCTGGGCCTTGGTGCTTGACCCCTCCGCCACTTGTCCTTTGCATTGCAGTGGTTGATGGCGTGCACGGTTGAGTTGTCGCTCCCATCATCGGTCGCGTTCCGTGCCTAGGTACTCCCGAGGTCGACCCGGCTGCATCCTTCACCGCCGTTGGTGATGTGGGTCCCACAGGCGCGGAGGACCCATCTTGCTCCATTGACTCCAGTTGCTTCCTCCTTTTTCGAGGGACAAGTTGAAAGGTGTCTGCGTCTTCTCCCTCCTCCACGTCATCGTTCGGCCAAGCAAAAATCACCTGTCGACGCTTGTTGACCGGGTTCTCCTTCAGTCCTCCTCGGGCTCATTGATACTTAGCGCTCCTCCGGTGAGCAGGGTGGTTACTGACCTCTTCTTTGACTGTTTGGGGGCAGCCGACCGCTTACTAGTAGCTTTGGCCGCTGCCTCCTCTCCAGCTCCGAGCACCGCCCAGTCGACGTCCTCGTCCTCGATCTTGACATTGGTCTGGGTGGTGGGATCAGCTCCTTGTGGCCACTCTACTCCAGGGGGTGGCGACACAAACACTGTCACTCTATCCTGACCATTAACCTAGGTAACAAAAGGGAGTGAACACAGTAAGTTTTCACTTACCCTATCACAATATAAGACTACGGGTACGCGGCAAGATGAGTTACCGTTGGGGGAGGTTGGGCAAGCTTGAAAGCATGCTTGATGTCGCTCAATCTGGCATAATTTGGATCGACTAAGTTAAATAGCTCACCAATTCTAGCTTTGACTTCGATTTTGTCAAGCACCCTCTGCCTCATCCTCGTCGGGTCTGTGCTCCCTTGATACTCATAGCCAGCATGTACCCTCCTCTGGTAGGGCTGGACCCGTCGGCTGATGAAACTCCCGACTACGTTCGGACCATCCAGTTTTTTCCACGGGATCATTCCAAATATTTCTGGGATCTGTCCTAGGTGCTCGGGCTTCTCCGACCAGCTTGTCTTCTTCTCTGGAATGTAGCCCGCGTCGCATAGCGTGATCGTGTTCGGCTCTTCGCGGATGTAGAACCATTTTTTGTACCAGTCGTCGAGTGACGTGTTCCATGGGTAGTGCAGGTACTGGGCTTTCATGCCGTCATGGAGGTTGAGGTATACACCCCTGGTTATCTTCGAACCACCGCTTCCTTTCTTCCGTAGACAAAAAAGATGGCGGAAAAAATTGAAATAGGGCTGGAAGCCGCCATACGCTTCGCACAGATGAATAAAAGTGGCCACAAGGAGGATTGAGTTGGGATGCAGATTGCAAATCCCAATCTCATAGTAAAGACAGAGCCCCTGAAGAAATGGATGCATCGGAACTCCAAACCCCCGTTTAAAGAAATCCTCGAACACCACGATCTCACCTGGTTGTGGATTGGGGTACCTCTCACCCTCTAGCGCATGCCATCCTGCGAGCTCCTTGTTGTGGAGTACCCCCATGGTGATGAGGTCTTCAATGGTCTACTCGTTGCTTTTCGACTTCCACCATTCCTTCGCCATGACCCCTGTTTTCTTCTGCGCATCACTTTTTGCCATTTCCTTTCGTTTTCTGCCTCTGACTCTGGCTTTGCTGGTGAATGGGGAGTGTGCTGATCTTCAACAGCAGTGGGGGATTAGCAGGGATGGTAGTCGAAGCGGCGGCGGATTGATTGGTGGCGATTTCGAATCTGTTAGGGTTGGTTGGCGAGAGGAAGATGACAGCTGCGGTTGCAAATGGCAATGGGGTTCGGTAAATAGTAACTGACCTATGATATGCTGTATTTAACCCAAGAGTTACGTCGTTTCGTCTACTCGAGATTCTTGGGGGACATGCGCATGCGCCGCAGATGGCTGTTTTTCACATTTGCAGTATTACTCAGCCCTGAGATCTACGCCAATAAATGCGCCTCTTCATTGCCAGTGTGGGAGGGCCCATGCTGACGCACCTTCTGACAGGTGCCACGCAACTGTTTGCTTGACAAGACAAAAAGGCAGTATGACGTGCTATACCCGTCTACTTTTTTGACCAGACGTGTCAGACCGGACTTGTTAGAACAAATAAACAAATAAATACATAATAGTAATTGTGGCATATGGTTTTTTGCCACATTCCTTGTGCTCGGGACTGTCCTGACCACCATCATGCTCGGGGACTACTCCGACCACTCTCGTGCTCGGGACTGTCTCGACCGCCCTCGTGCTCGGGGACTGTTCTGACTACGGTTATTCTCGGGGATTCGTTGTTTTCCCCATGCTGCGCTTGAGGACTGCCCCAACCACTCTCCGACCATTGCTTGGGGACTCCTCTCCTTAGCTACATGTGATTTATACTCACATACAGTTTAGAGGCATTTATTTTTTCTCACTTAGACCTTGCTACAAGGCTAATACCTCGCCTTCCTGCAAGCTTGGGGACTACATCGGTACGATGCACCTGTCGGTGCAGCTCGTATCACCTATACGATGATTGGATTCTCAACTAAACTGGAAATTCTTTTTTAGACCCTGGCACCACGTGCCTATGTCACCTACTACTAGGCTCGAGGACTAAGTGGGCACACTTCACCTTGCGGTGAATGTGCTTGTTTTATCGACCCCTACGCTCTGACTATTGGCTTCTTTTTTTCTTTAGAGCACCATGCATTCTTCGGACAACCGGAATCTTTGGCTATAATCGTGGTTTTACTACTCTCTATGCTGACTAGAATACTAGCGCATTTGCTTGGTCAATGTTTCAACCAGTTGGAGATGACATGAAGACAGACCGCATTAGCCGAAGAAGATCAAACGGCGTGTCGCAACCTAATACATGGTGCTCGGGGACTAGCTGTGGGGGTATTAACCACTATACCCTTATGGCTAGGTTTGGGCCAGCCCGGACCAGGGGGTTCAGTCCACCAGGAGACGACGCGCAGCCCAGCCAATCTGCTCGGAGTCCCGCGCAAGGAATCAAGGCAGACTTGGAGATCAAGCAAGATCCTGGTTGGTTAGAATGGGAATCCTTATCCGGCCATCTATGACAATTGTAACCGGTTAGGATTAGTTTCCAGATATGTAACCTTGCCCCCCAGACTATATAAGGCGGGCAGGGGACCCCTCTCAAAAACAATCTCATTGACATACAGCAATACAATCAGACGCATGACGTAGGTATTACGCCCTCATGGCGGCCGAACCTGGATAAAACCTCATGTCTGTCTTGCGTCACCATCTCGTTCGTAGCTTGCGCACCTGTCTGCTGATAATCTACTACCTTGGGCATACCCCTAGGTAGACTATCGACCATATTTTGTCGACACGAGCCAGATCGATGCAACCTTACAAAAACTGATGATAACTAGCTTATACAAAGCTTGTAAAAGGTCAGACCTAACCGATGCAGCCTTACAAACAAAGTATAAGTCATGATGGATACTCACAAACAAGTCGGAGGTCAGACCTAACCGATGGCAGCCCTGCTTTCTTGAAGAACTCACCGAGATCTACTCTACTCCTACTCCTAAGGGTGGCACGGGGCCGAAAAAAGTAAAGGTACTTGTTTTGATTGATGAGTGGATGTCTACTACAATAGCTAGGGTTCAATACTTATATCCGTGGCTTGACTATGAGTCCTAGTCAAACAAGACTGGTTGCAAAACTTGGTAAAGAGAACAAAACTTTCTAAATTACGATAACTTGGACCTTAATCTTTCCCTTCTAAAAGTCCGATGCGTCCTCTTGCTTTTCTGCCACCATTTCTTGCCTATTAAAATTCATCCTAGGGATGACGTCGTCATCATTTGGCTGATCTTGATGGTAACTTGGTTAGCCGATTTTTTGCTGAATATTTTGGCTTTCTTTAATAACCCCCGAAACTCTAGGTTTTCATGTTCCGAACCAAATTTTGGTGTCAACACATGCCCCCAATTTTGGGATAAAATAATTTTATTCCAAAATTACCTCTCATGACGGTTGCATGTGCCACGCATCCACTCTAAAACCTTTGCTCGGTTCCTGACTTTGGCCTAGAGTTTCTATTATATTCTCAAAATTGCCCCTATCTTCTCCACTTGGTCATTCTGGTTATACTCCCCTTTTCACTTCGCTTGCCAGCCACCAAATCTTCCTGAGCACCAAACCCTAGTGAGTCCAAAACCCCAATCTTAGCAAAATATCCTACTATTGTTCATGGAGCCTTGGGGGTGGCTGTTCAACTTGGTTGCACAACACCAATGCTCGCTCGATGATCCGGAGCTACTCCCCCAAGCTCAATGGCGACTATCGACTTTGTTCTAGAGGTATGACTCAGAGACCTTCTTCACTAATTGTTCCTCAATCCCCACCTAATCTCCAGCTCATAGATCCACTCTCCCTAGTTTTAGGTTCTCAAAAATGACATCTTGATCCCAACCAATGTTGAAAGCACGTACTTTCTAGGTCCGATGGGCGACCCGGATCCAATCAAGCTTATTAACTTAGAGACAAATAGGCTCCCATTCAAGCATTCCACATTGAGTCATTTGGTGTGGGATAAAACTTTTAGGGTCTGGCCACTTCCCCTTGATGGATGGAGAGACTGGTACCTTAGAGTGGCCAAGACTCGTCAAGCTAGATGGGTGACTTACGACCTAGATCAGTGTATAGCTCTTTCTCTATCGAACATAAAGAAGAATGAACCTCTGCTGAGATCTACTTCCTACTTCTGGTCCAATGTTTTAAACGCCTTCATATTTGGTCATGGACCAATGACAGTTACTCTAGCCGACATTCACATGTTAATCGGCCTCAGAATCATAGGGCTCCTTCAACCTTACAATCTCATTGGTAAACCAAAGCATAAGGTTTAGAGTACTAGATTTGGGGGGTGGGGAGGCTACATTACTGCCCACGAGTGGACTCAGAGTAGGAATGCAGCCCTAAAGGAACATGCCGCCTTTTTGAACATGTGGTTGGAAAAGTATCTCTTCTATGGGTCTACGTGTAGCTCGACTGCTAATTACTAGTATCTGGTAGAGCAGTTGTCCTATGGTGCTAACATTCCCTTAGGAAAATGCTTGCTTGGATCCTTATACCACTTGATGCATCAAGTATCTTCAAAATTAATGATGAACGAGCCAATTGGCACAATTAGTGGGCCATGGTGGCTTTTGCAGATGTGGCAGAATCGGCACATGTAGAAAGTTGCAGTTAACGACCTCAGAACTTTGAGCTTCCCCTCCTTAAACTACTCAGAGGCCCAGGAGATGAACTTGAATGAAGATAAATTCCACCGATGTCAGTCTTTTGGTGAGGCTACATCGGCTATTTTGATTGGCTAGAGCTCTGGTCAATTCTTCAAAGGGTTTTATAAAGGGCTTCCGAACGAAGTCCTAACTTGGTTTGTCTATCCGGAGATTGCCAAATTCAAGCTCCCAATTTCTTTTAGGTTTGAGATAGCTTGTTCGGATGAAACTTTGACTACAATTTTCTAATGTATAGTCAAACCAAGGCTGCTACCCATAGAATTTAGACGCGGTCAAGAGAAGCCACCGACATCTTATGAATTTTATAATCCTTCCATTGCTGCTCGCCAACTTGGTTTTAGCAGCTCCCCCTAGGCTATTCTATGCATACAAGCTGAGACCGAGGGAAACCGTCAACCAGCCATGGGAATTCTAGAAAATTCAACAGTTTGAGGATGCTCTGCCTCTTATCAATGCTAAAGGATGGAAGTGTGACCCCTTTTCTTTGAATTTATTTGGTGCTTGGTGGCAAGAATGGGCTAAACATCGGTTCTGCAATTCAGTCACATCCTTCTACCAATCATTGGACCCTAGCTTCCAACCTGAGTCTGAGGTAAACATTTTGCTCATCTCCATAACTCCTCTTCTATATGGCTGATGCAACGCTTATCATTATATTGCTCGTAGGATCTGGACTCTATTCCTCCCACAATCAGCAGGAGTAATCAGCCGATCAAATATGCTATCTGGTGCCCAAACCCGAGAATGGGATGCCAAGAACCTACTCTAAAGGCCGTCCTAAAAACACAAGCCGTCCCTGTGATCATGCAACTTACCATGGCATGAAAGCGTAAGGCTCCAAAGGGTCACTCTGCTAAAGTCACAACACAGAAGCGTGCATGCAGAAATATGAGATCTTCATCGACTTCCCAAGTAGGTGTCTTAGTGTACCCTGTAGCATAGATTGCTGAATCTGTAGACCCCAATTATCTTTGCAACAATAACTTAAGAATTTTAAGGTTCAGGCTTCTGGAATGATGCGAGATGGGTGGCCCATCAACAACTGCTAAGATGATAGCTGATGAGCAGAGCTTGTTGTCCTTTGCTAATGCTGTCATCAGAGTAAGCTCTTCTATTATTAATGATTTAAGCATTTCAGAATTGACCAACCCCTTTTCAGGCCAACCCTCAATAGGACGTGGGTGATGAAGTCGAAGAGTAGATCCCTAATACATCACCAAAAGGAGGGACAGAGGTGCTTCCTAGAAACTAGCCTTTGATTGTGCTAGGTTTGGATAATCATGAGCAATTCTTTCTGTAGATTCTATCCGGAGGTCCAGATCATGAACAGGGCTCCCAAGGGACATCGACTACCCTGGTAAGATAATTTTCTGTTCACTTTAACCTATCTCATCAACCTTGTTCATCATTCGCCCTTTAGCTGATTGGGGATCAGGGGAAGGATGATGCCGAGAATGCTGAGACGAGTGCTGCCAATTCTCCTGATGAAGGAGGTCGTGATGACCATCGAGTGGTTGACGGTAAGCCTTCGGGTGTGTTTTTCTAACCCTCATTTGCAGTTCTTTGACGCCAAGCCCTTCTTCCATTTTAGACGCAAACCCTGAGTCAGGGCTGATCCCTGGCACCACCGTTGATCAAGAATCTAGCCAAGGTGCTCACCAGGCAGCTAAAATCAACATGCCACACCCTTTTGTCCAAATTTTGATTGTATCTAAGCTAATCTTTGGCTTGAGTAGGTTTCAAAAAGCCGATTGAAGTTTTTGATGAGGGCATGGATACATCGTCGACTGTCCCTCCACCCCCAGAAAAAGAGGTACTAGCAGTCTAGTAATCAAATATCCTTGTTACTTCAATCTTGACCGTATTTTTGTAGCACAACACTACTAGGATCCAGCCCTGCCATGACGCCTATATTGGGTTGCAATATGGCTATTTTTATTGCAATACGAATCAATCGCATCTATGTATGGTCGTTGATAGGTGGTTGCATTTGGAACGGTGCAATAGGTTCTTGCATCCTTTGGTTGTGGTGTTGCAATATGTTAGTTTTGCAATGCACATAAAAAGACTAACGCAACCGCGATATGGTTGCAAGCACTGATATTGCGACCAGCAGAATGGTTGCGTGAGTTACTGTTGCGACGAAACGCGTCGCTACAATATGACAGTAATGCTAGGAATGAACTTATCACAAAATAACTTTATTGCCACTCCATAGTAACGTGGGAATAAGACCATATTGTCATGTAGTGTCCTCCATAGCATCAAAGAAATCTTGCAATGTAACAAATTTGGTGGCTAGAGTCACAATTGCACATTCATTTGCAGGTGGCAATAAAAGGTAATGTGATGAATCATTGTTGGGGGTAATAGATGGAAAATGCAATGAGTAAATGCTGGTGGTAATAGATGAAAATGCATCGAATCATCGTTGGTGGTAATAGATGGTAAATGCAATGAATCATTGTTGGTGGTAAACATGTCCTATAGCAACATATAAGGTTTGTGGCAATAATATATATTGCAACAAAAATAGTGGTTGCGAGTAGTTTCTTGCAACGAGGGCATTTTGTCCTGTACATTTTTTAATTTCCTTTTATAGATAGAAATTTAATTGTTGCTACAAAATAATTGTGCCATGAGCATAGATTTCATCATCACATATAAGAACTCAAACCTTTATTAACTTCAAACATATGTCTCAACTAAAGTAATAATACAATGAGCATATCAGCGACAATCACCAATAAACCTTTCTCTAATTCTTCATTCTTCTAGCTGTCCATCATCAGTATATAGGCATAAAGGTTTCTATAAATATTTTGGTTGTCCGCGCTTTCCTGCATTTCATGAACACACATAATTTAATATAGGAACCTTGGTGATTAAGTGCACGGAATAACTAAGCAGGTGCGAATTTAATTGCCATAGTAACATAGCAATGATATAAAGTAAATTAAGGAACACCCTGCAAAAATATCATATACCATTTGAGATGATAAGATCCCCATCAGTTTGATGAACTTTACTAACATATCATACATAGCATATTACCCACCATTTCAAAGACAAATCACATTGGTATTCATACTTGCCATTTTTTTTACATTATGATTCCTCAATAGTTGTTGGGTCGAAACATAATTCAATGACCCATTGGCACCCATTGATCCATAAGGATGTCAATTTAGCATTGACATGGAACTGTTCACCGTGATTCAAATTCAGTGAGATAATGGTAAATAAAAATCGGAATATATAGATAGCAACAGTGGTACAACTGCAGGCAACAGTGGTGCAATGAGTGAACACATGAATCTAGCCAAACAGCATTGCTGTATAAAAGACCAAACTTGAATGAGGTAGCTAAACAGACACATGAAACACTAAACATATACAGGTTTGCATGAGACAGCTAGACACACACATAAGATATGCACTCTCCTGCTTCACTACTAAAGGCACTGAACATAGGAAAAGAAGTTCATACACACTGTGTCCTCACACCTACTTGGCTACTAGAGGCACTGAACATAGGAAAAGAAGTGAAATAATTAGCAAACTTTTCAGAAAAAAAAAGAATCTATAGTATTACAAGTACTAAGACTAAGACAAGAGGAACCTTTGTATGTAGATGCATCACAGAACCGAGTAACAATCATATATTTTCTGCTCACATAAGTGGAACAACCATCTTTTGCCAACAAGTATGATTGGTGAAAAATGTGGTCTATTCGACCACTCATTGTACTCCTAAACTATATACTTATATACTTCTAGCTTGGTAATGTATAAATATGAAACTAGTAGCATATAAACCGACGGACAGAGCAAAATATACTTCTATCTTGGTTAAGTATCAATCTGAAACCAGTAGCATATAAACCGACGGACAGAGCAAAATATAGGCAACACTAATCTCACAAGTTAAGAATATTCAGTCAACCATCCCATCAGCACAAGCTTCTTCATGTGCATCTGCCTCATCCGCCATCGTTGCCGGAAACTAGTACTCGCTAGCACTAGCACTGCTCGATGCTACATCTAATCACGGCTGAGACAAAACAAGACTGCAAGAGGGGAAAAAACAGGGAGAATTTGAGAGCATTCATATGGGAGAACAATGGAGGAGGAAGGTGTCACACCTAATTTTAAGGATAAAATTGGATACAAAATCTTATGTGCGCGTAGAGATCAGTCACACATGTAAGCCGATAAATTATAAATAGTATTATCACAAGTGTTTATTACATCACGATTAAGACAGAGTCTTCATATAAATCTAGCAGAAGTATAAAGAAAAGATCTCTCGAGAAAGCTCCATATCACAGGGACGTCAACTGGTTGACCACAAATCTAATAATCCTCAGGGAAATCGTCATAACCATAGCCATCTGTTATCCACCCGGGATTTTTATCCAAGCAATGAAAATAAACAAGCATAAGTACATGTCGTACTCAACAAGTGTAACATGGGGTTCATGAGGCTCAACAGGCTTGACACAGGTTTAACAACATTCAGCTTTTAGTTGTCATAATTTTTAGCTTAAGAATAGCAACAAGTTGTTGCAATTCCCAATGCAAAACACATGATCAAGGTAAACATGAATAATGAATAGCATAAACAGATAATTCTTAGTGTTCATCTATTCCGTAAATGTTCCAAGACCGCTCGTGACCGTGAGCACGGCTGATATACCAGTTTTACACTCTGCAGAGGTTGTACACTTTCACTGTGAGTCGTGATACCCATATGCCCGGGTTAATTACTCCCAAAACACTTTCAAGGTGAGCAGGCAGGGATCACTATGAAGCCATTCAAAAGTTCATCTAACAAGTTAGGGCCATTAGATTCACTCAGCAAACAGATATAGGAACCCCCCTCTCAAATGGCACAATTCCATCGTGGCTATACACATAAGAGTAGAGGCTGTCCTATACCCGATTCGTCAAGCCATTCTTACGCCAATGAAGATAACCACTAACAAACTAGAAAATATCCTCATACTGAGCTAAAGTCAGAGCCATATAGCCCTCACAGTAGTACTGTATGTCCCGGATGATCACTTACAGATAAGTCCTTAGGGAGAGGAATCTGAAACATTTAGAAAATAGCTAAACACTCTAGCCCCTTGGTTCCAAGTTTCTAAAAAGTCAAATTTTAATGTTTATTGCATATACCATTAGTCAAGTTACAAGATCATGGTTTAATTGAGCACTAGCAAAGCTACCCAATGTATATCCCGTAGGTGACAAGGTAAAAGTTCAATTCTAGGCAATCCATACCAAGGCGACACATGCAACATGAATTTTATGTATTAAAGTGAATAGGAAACAAGGATGATCCCATGCTATACTTGCCTTGAGCAAAGTACTCCTGCTGATCCTGCTCATCAAAGTAATACCCTTGATCTCCCATGAATTGCTCACCGTCTATACCCAATAATCATAGCAACATACAAGCATCCAGAAGCAATCATGCATAGCAACAAAAGCTATAGATTAGAACAGTACACCAACAACATAAAATCAAGATAAAAAGCTTAGAAAACGAATCTACGTCTCTCTACGAACACATAGACGCGAAAATCACAAAAATTGGAGCTAAAACGAAGAAGTTAAGAATTAAACAAGATTTCCTTTAGTAAAATAATAGATTAAATCTAACCTCGAATTTTAAAAGTTGAAAACTTACTTAACAGTAGTATAAACATGTAGATTATGGAATTACAAACCTAACGCAACTTGAACGGATCAAATCGGAGTTAAAACTAAGATTTTATGGCTAAAACAAATCTAGTGGCAAAACTGTAAATTGCTGAAAACGTATTTTAGATCTAACTGAAACAAAGTACGCTTTCAAAAGAAAAAAACAAAATCTGAAAAGAGGCTATGGACTACGGGTTAAGATCTGATTAATTGTAAGGGGGGTTTTGCAAAAACGCCAGCGAAGAGGTATCCTTCGATATGGGTCGTCGGATTAGAAGCGGGCGGCTGAGATCGGATCGGGCGGGTGTAGGCGGCCGACGGCGAGGTGAATGGCGGCGGCGCCATGGTCGAACAAAGAAAGCTCACCGGAGTTCTTGGATTACGGACTATAGTGCACGGTTTTTCAGAGAGAGAGAGGAGAGGATGGGGAACTCACCAACGCCGAAAGAAACATGCGGGGAAGTGATGAAGGCGCACGGCGGCTGCACGACTCCGTCAACGGTGGCGGCTACGAGCTCGATGTGAGGGTGAATTCTTGCTGCAAGGTGGGATAGGGAGGTGGCGCAGGCTCGGGTGGTATTTATGAGGCATGGGAGCTTAGGCGGCACGACACTCGCGGCGTAGCGAGCCGAACACGGACGACGTCGGCACGGTGGTGTCCGAGGTGGACACGGCGTGGAGGAAGGAGATGCCCTAACGAGTGGGCCCAGATCATTAGCGAGAGGGAGGAAAGGAGGGGCGCGCTGCGGCCTTGCTGGCTGCGAAGCTGGGCCGGTGGGGAAAAATGGAACGGGCACGAGCGAGGCAGGCTGACTGGGCCGAAATCAGGGAAAGGAGAAAGGAGGGAGGGAAATTCATTTTTGCTTTTCTAATTTTTCCAAAGCAATTTCAAAGTGCCAATTCAACTCAATTTGAAATCCGACTTCAAACCAAGCAACACAAAATAATATGCAACGGCATGAATGCACCATCATGTATTTATACCTATATTTGATTTTATTTTTAACAAAATTATTATTTCCCTAAATTCAAATGCTCACAAAAATACATAATTAATCATTTTCTCCTATTTTAAAAATATTGCAAATTTTAGGGTGTTACAAAAGGGAACTCGCTTCACCTGAGATGGATAGCGAGTAGCGATGGATGTGCCTTTGGGCAACATCAAACCCCTGACCTCCAGCATGCGAATCCGCCGTGCCACCACCTCCACGCCTGCCTCTGTCACGGCTGGATTCACTCACGAACTCCACAAGGCTAATGTAAATGAAGAGCCATACGAGCGAAAGTGCTTCATCGTGAAAAAGGAGGAGCATCTCACCGGATCAAGGACCCTACTAGCCAAATCCAAGCTCTTTCCATGGATCCCGGCCACCCGCCTACGTGCATGGATCCCACCCGGCCGCCCGCACGCCCGTGGATACTGGCTGCCCAAGCTACCGTGGATCCTGGCCACCCTCGCGCCGCTCGAGGTCATTGGAGGTGGACCGCTATTGTAGTCGCTCGAGGAGAGAACGTCGAGGAGAGGGGAGCCAAGGAAGCGGCGAATCGGGAGTTCAGGAGTTGAGGACAAAGTTTGGGGCGGTAGATCTGGGAAAGTGGGGGGTGGGGCGGCGATGTAGGAGGGTGGAGATTGGAGAAAGAAAGCATGCGCGCTAAGACTTTTTATTGGTGCTGAGGGAAGGAACGCGGGATTTTTTTTAATCTATCTAATTTTGAAATTATTTGGTGTTGTGAAGCTTTATGCTTAATTTTAAATTTATTTGAATTTTAAATAGTTCTGAAACCTGGTCTTTGAAACTAAATTGTTGGGGGTATTTTTTATTTCTCATTTTTGTTGTTCTCGTACACAAAATTTTTTCAGACCCAACGTGTGTGGTAAACAAGATCTTTATTTCACAATAGAACTTATATACGAAAAAATAGATACATTTTAAGATCACTTTCAAATTTGGTATGAAATACAAGTTTGGGTTTCAAAACTGATTAGTGAAAACAACATAGCTTTCAAATGATTACAATAATATAAGTTTCAAATACATTGCTAGCATAAGTCACATCCTCTGATAAAAGCATATAGATAAGAAATAAATATAGAGTCACCGAGCCCACTGGCGGTTAGCCACCATCTTCAGCAGGCCGAGAACTTCACCTACAACATGGTGGGATAAACCCTGAGTACTTGAATGTACTTAGCTAGACTTACCCATCATAAACCAGAAATAAAGTGACTTCAAGGATCATGCAAGGCTTTAAAGGTGAAGCTAGCTTGACAAAATTTTGCATAAAAGCCACTAGTTGAGCTATACATTTTATAATTCGATAACCAAGTTAATTATAGCTATTCATCTCTAGATTAGTAACTAACCTGTGTCAAACATGTGGAATATCATTTAGTAACATGCAATAGTAACCATAGCCGGTGTAACATTTCCATATTCATCATCACCATCAAATTCCATTAATTAATGCTATGTTGCCGCTGCTCAGTCAAGTTCTCACTATCCGGGAGAGATGGTGACTCGAATCGATTCCAACCAGCTGGGGAGTTATTCCTAACACAAACACAGACATACCTGCGCCATGGTAGTCTTAGGTCATCTTTGGTACAACTCTGGTACAGTCATGGGTCCGAGTAGCGCCACACGCTCAGGGATACTACCAGTCTGCTAGGAAGTTCAGGCCCAGCCTGCCCTTGGACTCACGCCACTAGCTCCCCGCACATCCTTACTTCCTCTAGTGTGCACACTTTCACTTACCAGGTCCTAGCCGGAGTTGAGCTACTCGGCGTCGTGGTCAGAACGACTTATCCGGCCAACTAAGTGCTAGGCATGTGTTCAACATGACATGAGGACATACGGCTAATTGGTCCCTAACCGACATAGACGGGGATAAATAGGCACCAAGACCTCCATGTCTTGTTGCTTCTCTATCACAATCCCGCTCGGTCTCCTTTTATTTATCAACACATGGTTATTTCCACGTATCAAATATAGCCAACCGAGCTTTGGTATCCACCTATATCTCGCAGGTGACAGGAAATCACTTGACTTCTACTGGTCTAAGCATTGCTAAGCATACATTCGATCGTAGACATACATAGGGTTCAAGGTATATTTCTGGACACTGTAGTTCTATGCATCAAGTGGTTGCAATCAACTCTTATAACCTAATGCATCAAACATAAAGGACTAAAGTGATATTTCTAAAAACATAAGAGGCTTAGAATGCTCCGGGGCTTGCCTAGGATCCAACACTAGGTTAGTGTTTGTTAGACGACACTCGCTAGGTGAGCATCTCCTATTCAGGCATGTACTCCAGGGGTCCTTCCATCTTCGGGATAGGTCCATCAACACTGTCTTCTGGTTCGACTCCATCATCATGTGCGTCACGTCCACGTGTTGTGCATCTAGCGTACCTAGACGAGATGCAACAATGCAAGTGCATGAATGCGAAGATTGCTAACATGAGATGCATCATATAAAAGCATTCAAGACCAGCATCAGGTTACACCTCAAGATATAAGCACTTAGAGAGCAAGTCGTTTAACTAATTATTGCACAAACCTATCATGATAAGTTAGAAGAAAATAAAACCAAGCTTTCACCAATGAGGCACTCAAGTTAAGCTACTTTAAGCAACCATCTAGCACCATCTACTTGTAGGAATCACAAAATCAAGATCAAGCATAAGCAATCAACTTCAAGTATATGCACAAAAATTGGACAGCAACATAGAAACCATTCAATTCAACCATAAATGGAGTTATAAGCCTTAAACAAAGGTGATCCTAGACTTTCTGGAAAGCTAAGGAAATTTCCTACAACTTTGTTATTTACATCTAGAGCTGATTCAAAGGTTAACAATGTTGAAAAACACTAATAAGCAGATCTGCACCAACTAGGACAGAAAATTGTCATGAACTTCAGAAATGCATAACTAGAATTCTAATCATCCAACAAGCATGATTCTTAACTTTATAAAAATCTTATTAAGTTACCTATAACTTTATTATTATTATCTTAAGATGATTCTACAGGTAACATGGTTAAACAACACGAAGAAGGTATCTCTGTCTAGATTTGCACAGAAATCTGTTATTCCACTTTGAATACTAATAACTAGAGTTCTAGACCATCAAAAGTAGTGATCTCAGATATTTTAGAAAGCTTAGGAAAAGCAATACAACTCTCCTATTATCACCAATACATAGTTCCATGTTTAAATGAGCCAAACAATACAATCATTTAGATCTATCCAAAGGACATGCCAAACCTGATAGCAAACTTCTAAAATCTATAACTCCTAAACCATCAGGCCTCAAATCATGAAATTTTAGAACAGGCAAGATAAGGAAATTATCTAAAACTTTGGTATTAACCATGTTTACAGAAAACATCATTTGTTCCATGAAGTTATCATCACAACAGATAATGCACATGTAGCCATTTCAGAATATAACAATTTGATGTTTCACTTGTTTTGCTAACAAAGAGCATACACACATGATTCATTCAAGAACTTCAACCACTACTAACATACTTAGCAACACTTTATTGAACCCCAATCACTCAAAGCATCACAAAATACAATTACAAGCTTTATCTACAATTATGTTTTTATTAATCCTTTTTCCCAATAAACATATATATAATGTTAGTGATATATGAGAATAACTAGTTTGGGGCTGAGACTTTTATGAGTGGTAGATGTTATCAAAACATGGCTACTGCACAAATTTCACATGCTCAAGTTTTATGGATTAATTATTACAAAAAAGACAAATTGCTAATGAAAGAAAACATGTGAGAGCAAGATAAATCTAAAACACACTATTTTCTACAAACACATGGCCATATTATGTATCAACATGACACAACAACATCATACCAAGGTAATGGAACCACCTTTTTATTTTTGTATCTTCATAAAAATTATAACTTATTTAAAACCATTTATCAAGCAATAAACAAGTTAAATCAATAAATCAATCATACTACACCTAATGACCATGAAATTTTTATCACAGTACACACATATCATTAGCAGCCTACCACAAAAATTTTACAGCAATTGGAGCATCACAACTTTAGATATGTGAATAACAAGTAAAACAAGCTAAAATTGCATATTTAACAAGATTAAATCAAAACATTATAAAAATAGCACACAACTAGCATGTTTAATATTTTTATTAGCTAGATCATGTCATCAAAAGATTAACACAACTAGAATTACCATTTTTGGACTTCTATAACTCAAGATATGCATCTGTCCAACTTAAAAGCATTTTAAAAGCACTTTACAAGAATAAATAAAAACAGTAGAAATTTTCTACTAACACATGTCATATTATGACTCTACCGCATATATCTACTCTTAAAGATTCCAAAAAGTCTTCACTTGCTATTTTATGATTTTTCTATGATTTATTATGATTTTCCAAACTTTCACCCATAAAAGAAAAACAAACTTGCACCGAGGACCCTGAACTTCCATGAAAATAAATTCCAGCGAAATAGTCTTTCTAGTCACTATTCACATGAGTCATAGACTTTGCAGATAGGCCCTTCCCTTTCTTCGAATTCTTACGTGAGGTACTTTGCAGATAGTTACTATTCTAAGTGCGGGGAAGGGTCACGACCGCGTAATGGTGGGTCGTGCTTGTCGGTGGACTCGGTCCGGCCTAAGGCCGACCGTGGCTCCCTAGCCATGGGCGCAGGTGGCCGTCCGGTGACGGCTCTGGCAGAGCTCCGACAGTAGGGAAGAGGGAGTGGAGCATCTAGGGGCCCGCGCGCATCCGCTGGTAGCCATGGTTCCCACCGTGGTGGCCCAACGCAGCCTAGCCATGGCGCCATGGCGGTAGGAGGCAGGCAGCCCAGCAGTTTCAGCGCTCGAGCGACGGCAGCACTGGGAAAAGTGTTAGGGAGGCTCCGGTGGTAGGGAAGCGGCGGTAGCGCAGTCTGCTTAGGCGGAGGAAAGCCAAGGGCAAGGAACGGCGGGGGGGAGCTCTGTCTGTCCATCCATGGTGGACGCGACTGCGCCCAGTGCGTGTGAGTGCCAGAGAGTGAGGGAGAGGGAACAGAGAGCGAGGGATAGGGAACAGAGAACGAGAGAGATAGAGAGAGTGGAGGGCGAGCATGAGTGGAGGGGAACGTGCCCGGGCTCTCCCCATCGATGCAGGGGCGCAGGGATGTGCGGCAGCAAGGTGGCATGCTCGCTGCCCTACATGGAGGACGCGTTAGCATTTCATCGAGCACGTGGTGGGTGATGGTGTGGTCGGCGTGGGAAGCATTTTTGGTCCAGTTACGGGCCGAATTGGACCTTGGGCCCAAAAGCAAAGTTGAAGCCCATGAACTGCATTATGGGCGCCGAGTCATTAGAGAAATAGATTAATAGGTAATTAAGCCTAGATTTGACTTTGTCAGCGAATAATCAAGGATTAAGCCTTGCTCTACTTGAGCTCGAATTACTTGGTCAAAACATGGTCAAATTGATTCCAACCTTTTGTATGTCCCTCTCCAAGATGTAAACTCCAACATTTATTTTGGGATCAAGTCAAGTTGCTTAATGAAAACATGAGAACACAACATGCCAACTATCCTTGCCACTAATCTCAGACTTATAATATTTTTCGGTTCTAAAAACAGCAACTGATTCAAACTTGAGACCACTGTTTGAGCCACTTAGGAGTTGAATTAGGTCTTGATCCAAAAATAAAGTTTGTTGTACTCCACTCAAACTTCAACTTTTATTAAAGGTCAAACTTCATATCTAGTACAGAAACCATTGCTTCATCTTGGTCCAAGCAGCACCTCGTTAAACACTAGAGTTAGGGTTTTCTACCAATTGAGGCATTTTTATTGACATTTGCTCAACACGAACCCTTCATGACTTTTGTTATAGGGTTCCATTAGAGTCATTTGGTAAAGGTAGCAAGGTTTGGTCGACATCCCATGTTCCCATGCACCTGATGAAGCAATTCAAGAAAGATTATAACTTATCATTTCATGTGACTTCTTGTTTCCAAACTTCATGAAACTTTTCCACTGATCAAGATGGATGCATGTTGATGTAATGTACATCAAACAAGCATGTTTAACATTACTCATGCCTAACCTTAACCAGGGTCCACATGTAAGCAAATGTGTGTTGTCCAAATTCAGGTTGGGACTCAATTTCATAGATTGGACCTCAACATCTTCATCATCACTTCAAAATTATGAACTAGAGATCATAATCATTGCTTGACATATCCTACTTAAGTCTAATTTCATTGCTTAACTCATGACTAACAGCCAGGGTGTTACAACCCTCCCCCCTTATGGGAATCTCACCCCGAGATTCGATGCGAAAGACTTTTAAGGAAGAGAAGCATGTCATCCCTTTTCCAACATCAGTGATAGCATTAGGCTACTTAACTTCAGAGTACCAGAGAGGCTAATTTGGTCAAGACAACTTTCTGATATTTGCTCTTTGTAGTAAATTTTGTCTGAAGAATTTCTTTCATTGACTTCCATGAAGCATTGTTACTTTGAGAGGAATCCAAGACAGCACAGCACTTTGTTCTCAGGATATGGAGAGTACTACAGAGCATAAACTAACTACCCATAATATCAATTTCTCTAGTGAATATAGCATGGACCATGTGAACTTTGCACTAGACTGCAAGCTTTCGAAAGCTACTCATTACAATTGTTCCATGTTTGTTCATAAAATTCGAAAAGCAGTCCTCTACCAAAATAGCTTGAGTACAACCTTTCATAAGGGATGAGATCACAGATGGGTAAACATCCTCTGAGGCTATGAGAAACTGAGTAACCAACAGACAATATCTATCTTTGGTCAGAATCGTTCAATCACTCAGATGCCAACCGATGGAAAACTACATTATGTTCTATGTGTGCAGTTCTCTTTCTCTAATGATAACACTTTATTATCTGAGTCCGTTCAGTGAGCGGTGAATGTGATAGCTAACTCTGTTGACTCAGCATTTTCTATGATCATTATTTGAGGGAATCCTCGTATCTAAGCGGCAACAGTTATCCGTGTTGAATCTGATGCAACCTCTTGGTTAAAAACACATGGAAGGTACCAAGGACAAGTCCGCCTTGGAAATCCTTGCTAAAGGAGGATAGCGAGGTCTGGAGGACAACAAAAGTTGCTAGTATACACCAATTGGAAAAATAGTGCACTACTATTTACACCAAAAATTGGGAAGAAGAATGCGGGAACTCGAAGCTTCCAAGATCGTGTCATCAAGGAATTGATTGCATAAGGGTCGATATCAGCTGATTCAAATGTAGCACTAGAATTGGCTCTCTTTGAATGATGTCAGCAGATAACGACAATGAGCTATGGTTGGCGTCAGGAAATACATGTCGGACTCTATAAAAATAGAAAGATTAGGGTCCAAGTTGTCTTAAGTTAGGAATGTTTTCTTTTATACCAATGATTATAATGAGTTGTACTTGAGTAGGATTCATGCTTAGGCTCCAGGTATAAATATTGGACCCCAGCTATTGTAAAAGGACATCCAATCAATCAATATAAATTACTTTTTTTGGCTCCGTGCCAACCCTTAGGAGTAGGAGTAGTGTAGATCTCGCTGAGTCCTTCAACAAGCAGGGCTGCATCGGTCTAGCCGACCTCCGGCTTGTTTGTAAGTATCGTCATGGCTTATACTTTGGTTTGTAATGCTGCATCAGTTAAGTTCAACCTCCACTGCGAGCTCTAATATAACCTAGTTATCGATCTATATCTAGTTCAAGTATGGCTACATCGGTTAAGTCTGACCTCCACTGCTCAAATTAGATTAAGGTCAAGTTATCAGCTCTACCTAAGGGTGGCGTCCTTTGGGTAGATTCATTAAGTTACCGATCTTGCTGATGTTTTTACTGTCAATAGTTTTTCAGCAACATCGACCTACCCGATCAAGATCAAACTTGATCGGCCTCATATCCTTTAGGTCCGTCGTTTGCTTTGTGACAATATGATATTTCTTACTTTGAGCGACATGTTATGTTTTATTGGCTATTCTACCTCGATCTTGATCGTGCATAGTATGCGGTTAAGGCACGTATGATCTTGAAGAGGTTTGCTGGCTAGTTAAATCTTGTCTATAGTTCGCTATTATGGCTGCAACGATCCGGTCGATCCCCACCGATGGCACTTTAGATTGGAGGAAGCTAGTTGGTAGATTTGTTCCCGATCAGGTGTGACCTTAGCTATTTGCTATGCTTGCGTCGGTTAAATAGCCGATCGCCTACACTTTAATGCTCATAGTATGTCTTCATGATCCTGTTAAATATGTGTAGATCTGTTTTCTTTAAAGATTTAATCTGTTATCTTTATTATGGCTGCCATCGATCTGGTCGAACCCCACTGTTAAAGATGATAGGTTAGGTTAGAGGAGTTGATAGGTTTGCTCGTATTGAATAGTCGATTGTTCACATGTTGTGATCCTTTTTCTACCAGAATCGACTCTTTTAGCCGATTCGCCTACGCCTGCACACATATAGTATGTCTTTCAGAAACCTATCAGGGTATGGATGGTTTTGTGAATTCTTTGGCTTTAGTTTGTTGTTATCATCATAGCTGCATCGATCCGGTCAAACCTCACTGTTGATGATAGCGGATTAGATTCGAGAGTGTTTGTAGAACTGTTCGTATTAGACAATCGATTTGTTTGCATGTTATATCCTTTCTCGTCAGACTCATTGGCTCAATGCTTCATGCTAGTTATATTTTGTCTAACTGATGATTTTACTTACATCTGTGTTTTTTCCATCTGGCTATTGGCCCACTGGATCACCGGTATTGTCGACCACTCACCAGTGCTGCCGACCATGATTAACATTGTCAGACCACACACTATGACTAGAGGGAGGTCAACGATAGTTTGTGGTTGGCATCACTAGTGCATGGTCAGCAACATTAGTGAGTGGTCGGACATCTCCGTGCTGAAGATCTAGTGGGCTAACACTAGCAGCACCCGAAGCGGCACACTTGGAACTGTCTGGGCAAGACCGGCATGTTCCACCTTAAATTACTGATAAGCTTTCTTTCCTTGTCAATTGTAGGTCAAATTGACTGGCATGCCCTCAGGAGGAATTCACAGGGTCGACTGGTCCTGCATTGAAGCCAAGCGGATCTCCAGCCTTGCTCCGTCAAGCAGATCCTTTCGGCTTGCTGTGTGCTCAGCGCATCGACATGTTTTTGCACCGACACACATTGTGGCACGCCTAGTGGGACTCCACAATCGTCATGGTGACTTACAACAATAGTGACATCCTTATGGTGCCTTATGAAGACCTACTTGATGAAGATAAAGATGTCATCAGTAAAGCTATACAAGAATTTTAGAACAAGTGTTTGTTGTCCTACACCAAGACGCGTGACAATAAAGTTGTTCAGAAATATCCAGTACCAAGAGTTCTGTTGCATGGGTAGACAGATGCAGATGAAGCTAAAGATAGGCATTTCTTTGTAGAAGCTATAAACAGATCTGTTCATGATGCCATATTAAACCATAATACAGTCTTCTTGAACACATTCCACAACACCATGAAAGAGGTGTTTCATGGATTTCGAATTGATCAGGATGGGCCGGCTTATTACAACATTCCACATCCATCGACTTAGGGGACTAATCAAGCCGATACTAGACACCAAGAAGCAGCGCTAACTTGTAATGATGATGTCCAGGCAGTTCAGAGCTTGTCTAAGCAAGTTTAAGGAGCTACTGCTAATTAGATACAGTATAATCCTAGATCATCAGTGCAGCATGTGCAATAGCCAATAGGGCAAGTTCAGAACTAGATGGTTAATTTTGGCACATCAGGCCAAATACCATCATCGGCTCAAAAAATAGCGCCATCAGTTCAAAGGATTCATAGAGATATAGATCCTAACATCTATAACCAGAGACTTCAAGCAACAAACCAGCAAAGAACCTAACAGATAGAGATTCCACAAGGATATCATTATGGCATAGATTACAACACCCTTCACATGATTCCAAATCTAGGGTATCAATGTACCTAAAATTTTAATCCATAGATGGGTCAGCAATTGTAGAGAAATCCAAATTTAAATGCTGATGAGTTGTTGCATAGAGTGACCGAGATGATGAAGAATTAGTTTGGTTTGAAGCCAAAATGGCAGACCTTCTCGTACAAACATCCATATCCAAAGTGGTATGATTTGGTCGCTCTTCCTACAAATTATAGGCTCCCAGAGTTTGCTAAGTTCACTGGCCAAGATATCACAAGCACAATAGAACATGTCAGTCGGTATCTTACACAGTTGGGCGAAGCATCCATTAAAGAGGTCCATCGAGTTCGTTTCTTCTCCTTGTCCCTGTCAGGACCAACCTTCACTTGGTTTTCATTGTTGCCAGTTAACTCCATTGCCAATTCGGCTAACCTAGAGAAGAAGTTTCATACATATTTTTACACTAAGATAGGAGAAAAGAAAATTACCGATTTAACAACTATAAGGTAGAGAACTAATGAATCGGGCACTGAGTTTCTTTGGAGGTTCTGAGAGACCAAAAATTTGTACTTCTCATTAAACTTGACTGATGATCAGCTAGCTGCTTTGGTAGTTCAAGGACTATTGCCAACGTGGAGAGAGCAACTACTGGGATAAGAGTTTGACAATTTAGGCCAGTTGGCTCAACGAGTGGAAGCACTTAATAGCCAATTTTAGAATATGCGCAGAGATACCCGATTCTAGAAAAGTACCGCAATTATCAAAACCTATGATCCATATTCAGTTGATGATGACTATGAGGACGATGAAGAAGAAGAGGTTGTCGTGGCTGAATGGAATTGGGGTAAGAAGACAGTAATGGTGCCAAATCCTTGGGGAAGGGGAGTCGAAGAGAGCTATGATTTTGATGTCACAAAATCAGATAAGCTCTTTGATTTCTTTCTTGAGAAGGGACAGATCAAGTTGCCCGACAATCATGTTATGTTGCCCCCTGATCAGTGGAAGAATAAGAAGTTCTATAAATTTCATAACGCTACGTCTTGTTCCACTAATGAGTGTAGAGTTTTCCGGCAACATATACATAGGGCTATTCAGCAAGGAAGGCTCAAATTTGATACACCTCGAAAGATGAAAGTTGATGATAATCCTTTCCCAAGAGATCAGACCATGGTTGATGCTAGGTTGCTCAAAGGGAAGACTAAAGTCCTAACATCAACTAGATCAAGAGAAACTGGAACAGTCGATCCTGAGATGCAAATATCGGCTAATGAATATAGAAAGATTAGAAGGCATCGTGACCAACAAAAGAGCCAATATGAGCAGGGAGAGACATCAAGGGATGGGGCAACAAGGCCACATGTTACATCTCAAATTTTGTTGAATAAATGGCAGCGGCAGAAGGAAAAGGATTATCAGCATTGGTTAGAAGAGCAAGAATATCAGCGTCAACAAGAGAAAGAGAGGCATGAAAGATAGCAAGCTAAATCACATTGGAATTGTCCTTTCTTCAAGCATTGTTGGAATGAAGGTTTGAAATTGCCTACTAGAAATAATTGCCCAGAGTTAAGTGAGCAATATTGGGAGTTTAGGCAATCTCAAGCCAACCACCGGTCTATCCACGCTCGAGATGAGTATCATCATGATGATATGGATCAGCGCTTAAAATACAAAAGTGTTCTTGATCGGCTTGTAAAGCGAGTTGTTGATCAAAATTGGGCTGATTATGAAGAAGCAAGTAATGATGAAGAATATGTTTGGCAGGAAGGCCAATGGTGTCCAGGAGGTTTGACAAGAAGCCAGAAAAGAAGAGTGCAACACCTAAGGAACAGAGAGCTAGAATAGGCTCAGGCATCTGGCAGACCTCAAGTGTGGTGTGCTAAACAAACAGCTGATAGGAGTCGACCATTGGCTAATATTCAAATGGCTTTTCTGTTGCCATCGGAATTTAGAACTCTAGTAGACCAAGAAGTCTATTTGGATTTTGATGAATTAGAGTATGAGGAAATAGTTGTCAAGTTTACGGTGATACAGCAGGCTACATTTGATAAGCCAGTCAAGCATCGACACTTAAAGACTTTATATGTAAAAGGTTTTGTTGATGGGAAGCTGATGAGCAAGATGTTGGTGGATGGAGGTGCTTCTGTCAATCTTATGCCTTATATCACTTTTCGCAAGCTTGGCAAGGGGCTAGGAGATTTGATTGAAACTGATATGATGCTTAAGTATTTCAGAGGTATTGCATCCAAGACCAGGGGGCAATGAACGTCGAATTGACAATCAGAAGTAAAACTTTGCTCACCACATTCTTTGTTATTGTTGGAAAAGGGTTATATTGTTTACTCCTTGGTCATGATTGGATTCATGCAAACTATTGTGTGCCATCAACCATGCATCAATGTTTGATTCAATGGCATGGAGATGATGTTGAGCTAGTTCACGCTGATGAATCTGTGAGTATCGCAACAGCCAATCCAGTGTATTGGGAACTGGAAGACTTCGAGTGTTTTTCTGGCAAGCTATGGGAAGGAGGCTTCATTAAGATTAGTAATGAAAGCCAACAGCCAATCTAAGCAATCGGCTCTGAGAATTTGTTTTAATGGATAATCCAATAGATGTTACAGATGGTAAACTAGGACATGGCTTTACGTCGTTCGATGAATTAGAAGAGATAGATATTGGTTCTGGCGATAGGCCTAGGCCGACGTACATAAGTGTCAAGTTGGATCCTAAGTATAAGCAAGAGTTAGTAGATATATTAAAGGAATTTAAAGATTGTTTTGCTTGGGAATACTATGAGATGCCTAGTCTAAATCGATCGATTGCTAAACATCAGTTGCCAATCAAACCTGGATATCGGCCATTTAAACAAGATCCAAGGAGATTCAACCCAAACGTTCTTGATGATATAAAAAAGGAGACTAAAAGGTTGCTAGAAGCGAAATTTATCCGACCGTGCCAATATGCAGAATGGATATCGAATGTTGTTCCTATGTATAAGAAAAATGGGAAGTTAAGAGTTTGCATCAATTTTATAGATCTGAACAAATCTACACCCATGGATGGTTATTCGATGCTGATAGCCAATATGTTGGTAGATGCAGCAGCTAGGCATGAGGTTATTAGTTTCATGGACGGTAATGCAGGATATAACCAAATTTGTATGGCTGAGGAAGACATAGCAAAAATAGCTTTCAGATGCCCTAGTGCAATCGGTTTATTTAAATGGGTTGTGATGACCTCTGGTCTGAAGAATGCCGGTGCAACTTCTTAGAGGGCAATGAATTGTATTTTTCATAAGTTGATCGACAAGATTGCTGAAATCTACATTGATGATGTGATGATAAAATCCAAGGGGTACAAGGAACATCTAGCTGATTTGCGGGAGACTTTGGAGTGTATAAGAAAACATGGTCTAAAGATGAATCCTAATAAGTGTGCCTTTGGAGTATTAGCTGGACAATTTTTGGGTTTCATGGTCCACGAGAGAGGAATCAAAATTGGCCAAAAAAGTATGAAAGCAATTGATGAGACAATGCCCCCGACTACTAAAACAGAGTTACAATCTTTGCTTGGTAAGATTAATTTTATCAGGAGGTTTATTTCAAATTTGTCGGAAAGAGTTCTGTCGTTTTCTCCCTTGTTGAAGTTGAAAATGATCAAGAATTTAAGTGGGGTGACGTACAACAAAAGACATTTGAGGAAATAAAAGAATATATGAAATGTCCACCTATGTTGGTCCCTCCTCAGCAAGGTAAGCCTTTTAAGTTTTACATATTGGCCGATGACCAAACAATTGGATCAGCCTTGATGCAAGAGTTTGAAGAAAAAGAACGAGTTGTTTTCTATCTAAGTAGAAGACTTTTGGATCCAAAAACAAGATATTCTTCCATCGAAAAGTTATGCTTGTGCTTATATTTCTCTTGCACTAAGTTGCGACATTACTTGTTATCGGCTAAGTGTACAGTTGTTTCCAAGGCTGATGTGATCAAGCACATGCTATCAATGCCAATATTAAATGGATGAATGGGGAAGTGGATTCTTGCATTGTCGGAATTTGACTTGAGGTATGAATCGGCTAAAACAGTCAAAGGGCAAGTAATAGTAGATTTTGTCACCCAGCATCATAAGCCAAGTATTGGCTATATAGAGCCGGTACCTTGGGCATTGTTCTTTGATGGGTCATCATGCAAGCAAGGTGGTGGTGTTGGTATTGTTATTATTTCACCTTGAGGGGCAAATTTTGAGTTTGCTTTTCCAACTGAGCCAATGATTACCAACAACCAAGCAGAATATGAAGCTATTCTTAAGGGGCTTCAACTTCTTCATGAAGTAAAGACCGAGGCAATTGAAGTATTTAGAGATTCACAGTTAATTATTAATCAGTTGATCGGCCTATATAAGTGCAAAGAAGATACTCTGAGGGGATATTATGATGAGTGCCAAAGGTTGCTCAAGGAATTTCCTCATGTCTCTCTTCAACATATTCCAAGAGCACAGAATCAAGAGGCTAATCATTTAGCTCAGAGTGCGTCAGGTTATCGAGTGTTTCAAGAGATCTTAAGTAGCGAGACCTCGAATAATGATTGGAGAGTTGAAATAGCCGATTAACTTAAGAATCCATCATAGAAGGTTACTAGGAGGCTAAGGTATAAATCGACTAAGTATGTTTTGCTGGATGATCAGTTATATTACAAAATGGTCGATGGGGTGTTGCTTAAATGCTTAAATCAAGAAGAAGCTGAGGTGTTGATGGGTGAAATGCATGAACTGATATGTGGAGCTCATCAATCGGCTTATAAGATGAAATGGATTATTCGTAGGACTAGATATTTCTAGCCAACAATACTAGAAGATTGTTTTGAATATTATAAGGGGTGTCAAAATTGTCAATGTTTTGGTAATATTTAGAAATCGCCTGCATCGGCTATGAATCCAATAATCAAACCATGGCTGTTTTGAGGTTGGGGAATTGATATAATTGGCTAGATTTTTCCACCTTCGAGTAAAGGACATAAGTTCATATTCGTAGCGATGGATTACTTCACTAAGTGGGTTGAGGCAATTCCTTTGAAGACGGTAACCTCAAAGAACATGGTTGATTTTGTGAAGGAGCATATTGTGTATCGTTTTGGGATTCCTCAAACTATCACTACCAATCAAGGGACAATGTTCATATTAGAAGAGTTTGGAGATTTTGCTACCAGTATGGGAATTAAGTTGTTAAATTCTTCTCCTTACTATGCTCTAGGCTAATGGTCTGGTAGAAGTGTCCAATCAGATTATGATTAAGCTGATCAAGAAAAAGATTGAAGAGCAGCCAAGGAAATGGTATTCAACGCTTAATGAGACACTATGGGCATATAGGATGGCCTATCATGGATTGATTAAAACATCACCTTATGAACTTGTGTATGGTCATAATGCAGTCCTTCCTTGGTAGATTCAAACTGGATCAAGGCGTGTCACATTGCAAAATGATTTGTCAGCCGAAGTCTACAAGAATCTTATGATAGACAACATAGAGGACTTGAGTTGCCATCGGCTGCGTGCTCTTGAGAATATCGAAGCCAATAAACTGAGGGTTGTGAAGTATTACAATAAAAAGATCAAGAGCAAACAATTTTCTGAAGGAGACTTAGTCTGGAAAGTGAAATTGCCGATCAGGTCGAAGGACAGCAAGTTTGGCAAATGGTCATCTAATTGGGAAGGACCTTATCAGATTAAACATTGTGCACCTGGCAATGCTTATATCTTGGAAACACTAGAAGGAGAAGAAGAGTTTGACAGAGCAATCAATGGAAAATATCTAAAGAAATATTATCCTAGCATTTGGATTAATACTTGATAGCCGATTTATTCAGTCATCGACTCTAATAGCCGATACCAGAAGGGTATCACCTCTAGTTTGAAAATAAACCCGAAGGGTTAAAAGCCGGTACGATATGTATTGCCTGTTGAGCAAAAATGAACATAGATAAATTGGTACATGGAACATGAAGTACGGGGCAAAAGAGAAACCACTTAAAACGAAGACTTTGTTTGCTAGCTTCTCCTATTACAAGCTAAAGGCCAGAAAATACTTTGTTCACTATGTCATCGACCTAGGAAGCAAGGGCTATGGAGTTGGCGGCGTCGGAGAAATCCTCGACCAGGCGCTCATGATCCCCAGGGTGTTCGGTGGCTGGAAAACCATGGGGAAGAAGTCAAAGCTCGTGGCCACAGCGAGCTTGCATAGTAGCCAATGCCATGGCAGCACCATGACAAACACCATGAAGAGCAACCTCTCTGACATGGTTCAGGATGTCGTGCAAGCGAACCACCGGCACGGCACCCCTAGTGTTGATGAATCCTGCCATGTACTCCGTAGCTGATCGAAGGCTTGCCAGCTGAGCCGATAGATCTAAAAAGACTCAAGGAAGGCATGATCAAGATCTTGAAGACAAAAAATTAAGAAGAGATAGAAAATTGTGGTAGGCATCTCACCCATGATTCTGGCCTCGGCCTTGGCCAACCTCTCCTCCACCTGGTCGGCCTCGGAGGGTGATCGGCACTAAGCCAAGGTGGTCAGAGCCGATTCCGCGATGGAGAGGCAGTCGGTGAGCTTCTGGCCAGCCCAATCGATGGAGGCGATCAGATCATCATTGTCGATCCACTTCCTCGGGTAGCAGGGGAGCTAGCGGCAAATTGTTGATGAAGACGACCCCAAAAGTTGAGCAGAGTCAAACCTATGCTCTAGGATGATGGGAGCATCCCGTTTGCGCCCTCCTGATGACGAAGACGCTGGCGTGGTGACTCAGACTCGTCAAAGGCCCCTGTCGGATACCATAAAAAGGGGTACCCTAAGCAAGAACTGAAAAAATTCCTTAGATCTTGTAAATATCAAATCCAAGAGACAACCATGAGGCCTCGGCCGATTCTCCAATTCGCCCGAGGCCCATGCTGCAAGACCTCAGACGAGGCACCAACTCTTCGCCTCACCTGAGGCCCCCTCACCCGAGACCTCGGACGAGGTACCGATTCTCCGCCTCGCCCGAGGCCCCGCCCGAAAGGCCTCGGAAGAGGTACCGATTCTCCGATTTGCCCGAGGCCCTGCGCCACGAGGCCTCGGACGAACTCTCAGTTACCGACTCACGCGAGGCCGGCTCGACATCGACCCCATCACCGCCGCCTTGACCAATTTCCCTGACAGGATGTCTCATCCAACCATTCCTGCAATGTCAGCCGCGCGTCGGCACAGTACAGCAGAGTGGCCGATGGAACGGGAGTCACATCAGTGCCCTGCCATCCGGGACAGGACAGGGCAGGGGTTACCAGCCGCTGTGCTCGGCACTGTGCCCACGACTGACACCCATGCGGCACTGTGCTACCTAACCCCACTTGCTCCAAGGACAGCGCGGCGTGGAGAGTCAAGTACAGGTCCCGGTAGCCTTGGAATCAATGAATAAAGCCAACTGCTCCCTCCGAGCCTCGGCTATCCGCTTCCGGGCTCCTATAGCCTTGGGACTGGTGCCTGCCAAGCCCCCCACGATGGTTCAGCCTCTGCATTGACTGGGCCTCGGCTCTCTACATCGTCAGCACTCTGGGCCTCAGCACGTCGCCCACAGAACGTGCCATACCCTACGTCAAGCTGTAGGAGCTCCCTTGTCGTGCACAGGGCCAAGCTCCTGTGTCCTCCGAGTCAGCATACCCATTCCATTGCATCAACCTGGCCTCGGCACTCTGCGCCAGTCCAACATACAGCGACCTGCACACCCCCAACAAAAGAAGGTACGCCTGCCACCACAAGACCAGGCGTGATCGGCGCGTCACTCTAGAGTACCAAGGACTGGACCGCTCCATCGACCATACCGCCACAGTAACGAGCTACAGGGCTCGGACATACCGCCTCCGCTCACAAAACACCACGTAGCAAATGCATGTACCGCCCCCGTCCTCTCCTTCTACTATAAAAGGGGGTGACCGGGGCCGTTTCTAGGGGACGAATGGGCAGACACCCAACACACTCACGGAGATATCACTCAGATAGACACACATGCAAGCAACGAGCAACACTCTGTAATATGCATGCTCCCTCATTAACAGAGATCAACATCTCAAGCAACCCACGCTGCTCCACGCAGAGACCTAGGACTAGCTCCCTCTCTCGCCCTGCTAGTAAACCCCTACTACGAGCACCTCGGTGCAAGGAATACAAGATCGCTCTCACAGACTAGACGTTGGGCACCTATTGCCTGAACCAGTATAAACCTTGTGTGTCTTTGCATCACCATCCGGGATAGGGACACGCAGTATATTTTCACTCGTTGGTTGAGGACCCACCGGTCCAAAACACCGACAGCCTCCTCAGCAGACCTCTTGCCATTCTCCATGCCTTCAAACCTATTGAAAGCAGAATCACACCAAAGATATGGAATGTTTGGGATGAAGCAGGTTGTTTTTTGATCCACAGCCATGGCCCGTATATATAGCATGGGAGGTGAGAAGATAGGCTTCATTGAGGTTATAGAATTAAAGTCAGATATGGAAATGGATCGACACTCCAGAAATTCAGGGGACGGATCATGAAGAGACGACAGATTCGGACCTATTGCTTCCCATAATTACAAAATATCATGGGATTGATATAAAAGGTTTACATTGACTGATGATCAACCCACTAAGACTTGTTTGGATTGAAGGGAGTTCAGATCCCCACAAGGCCGAAGGTCATCATGGACCAAGTCAAATCGGCCCATTGATAAAATTGCATCAGGGGAAGAGGAAAGGCCGCCTGCTTGAAAGATGCCCATATACCCAACAGATTTCTTGGTGGCTGGGAAACCGTGGGAAAGAAGTTTGTGGTTTCCCCGATGGGCATTTGATGAAGCAAACAAGGGGAAGGTGTCCACACATTTTAGCTCTTACAAACACTAGAACAGCTCTGTGATCATGGTGAGAAAACTCAGGTGATGTCACAAGAATTCATCTGACCGCAATAGCTGATCCTCTTGCTCGACAAGGCGCTAAAATGAGTGACACAATCACCCAATGCACAAGAATTCTTCTAACCACTCAAGATACTCATAGCAAGGAATTAGACCATGGAGGGTCTAGTGGAGCCAAGGGCACTCGAGGAAGCAAGTAGAAGAGAAACATAACTAAGTTGTTGAGTTGCTCTCACCACGAGTCGGATAGATATTTATGGTCGGTTTAGAAAGATGGATCCAAGTGCCCGTGAAGCAATGATGCTCTCGTAAAGCTTTGAAGCATGGGCTCATAAGCTGGCAAAGACGGTGATAGATAGTAGACCCTAGATCAAGATTCTCTACCTATGACTACGGACCTATCGAAGGCATAGGAGTGGTAATTTTGTAATAAAATTACTTTTATCCCAAAATTGGGGGGTATGTGTTTACACCAAAATTTGGAAAGAAGAACACGGGAACTCAAAACTTCCAAGATCATGTCATCAAGGAATCGATTGCATAAGGATCGATATTAGCTGATTTAAATGCAACACTGGAATCGGCTCTCTTCGAATGACGTCAGGAGATAACAACAATGAGCTACGGTTGGCGTCGGGAAATACATGTTGGACTCTACAAAAGGGAAAGATTAGGGTCTAAGTTATATTAAGTTAGGAATATTTTCTTTTATACCAAAGATTGTAATGAGTCGTACTTGAGTAGGATTCATGCTTAGGCTCCGGGTATAAGTATTGCACCCCGGCTATTGTAAAAGGACATCCAACCAATCAATACAAATTACTTTTTTTGGCTCCGTCCCAAACCTTAGGCATAGGAGTAGTGTAGATCTTGGCGAGTACTTCAACAAGCAGGGCTGCATTGGTCCGGCTGACCTCCGGCTTTTCTGTAAGTACCATCATGGCTTATATTTTGGTTTGTATGGCTGCATCGGTTAAGTTCAACCTCTACTGCGAGCTCTAGTATAAGCTAGTTATCGATCTTTATCTAGTTCATGTACGACTGCACCAGTTAAGTTCGACCTCCACTGCTCGAATTAGATTAAGGTCAAGTTATCGGCTCTACCTAAGGGTGGCGTCCTTTGGGTAGATTCATTAAGTTACCGATCTTGCTAATGTTTTTACTGTCAATAGTTTTTCAGCAACATCAACTTGCTTGATCAGGATCGAAATAGATCGGCCTCATATCCTTTAGGTCCATCATTTGCTTTGTGACAATATGATATTTCTTACTTTGAGTGACGGGTTACGTTTTATTGGATGTTCTACCTCGATCTTGATCGTTCATAGTACATGGTTAAGGCACGTATGATCTTGAAGAGGTTTGCTGGCTAGTTAAATCTGGTCTATAGTTCGCTATTATGGCTGCAATGATCTGGTCGATCCCCACTAATGGCACTTTAGATTGGAGGATGCTAGTTGGTAGATTTGTTCCCGATCAGGCGTGACCTTAGCTGTTTGCTATGCCTGCATCGGCTAAATAGCTGGTCGCCTGCATTTTAATGCTCATAGTATGTCTTCATGATCCTATTAAAATGAGTAGACGCTGGCGTGGTGACACAGACTCATCGAAGGCCCCTGTCGGATACCATAAAAAGGGGTACCCTAAGCAAGAACTGAAAAAATTGCTAAGATCTTGTAAATATCAAATCCAAGAGACAACCACAAGGCCTCGGCCGATTCTCCGATTCGCCCGAGGCCCATGCCGCAAGACCTCGGACGAGGCACCAACTCTCCACCTCGCCCGAGGCCCCCTCGCCTGAGACCTCGGACGAAATACCGATTCTCCGCCTCGCCCGAGGCCCCGCCCGAAAGGCCTCGGACGAGGTACCGATTCTCCAATTCGCCCGAGGCCCCGCGCCACGAGGCCTCAGACGAACTCTCAGTTACCGACTCACGCGAGGCTGGCTCGACATCGACCCCATCACCGCCGCCTGACCAATTTCCCTGATGGGATGTACCATCCAACCACTCCCGCAACGTCAGCCGCGCATAGTACAGCAGAGTGGCCGATGGGACGGGAGTCACATCAGCGCCCTACCATCTGGGATAGGACGGGGTGGGGGTTATTGGCCACTATGCTCGGCACTATGCCCACGACTGACACCCATGCGGCACTGCGCTACCTAACCCCACCTGCTCCAAGGACAGCGCGGCGTGGAGAGTCAAGTACAGGTCCCGGTAGCCTCGGAATCAATGAACAAAGCCAACCGCTCCCTTCGAGCCTCGACTATCCGCTTCCGGGCTCCTGTAGCCTCAGGACTGGTGCCTGCTGAGCCCCCCACGATGGTTCAACCTCTACATCGACTGGGCCTCGGCTCTCTACGTCGTCAGCACTCTGGGCCTTGGCACATCGCCCATAGAACGCGCCATACCCTGCGTCAGGCTGCAGGAGCTCCCCATTCGCACACAAGGCCGAGCTCCTATGTCCTTGGAGTAAGCACACCCATTCCATCGCATCAACCCGGCCTCAGCACTCCGCGCCGGTCAAACATACAGTGACCCGCACGCCTCCAATAGAAGAAGGTATGCCTGCCACCATAAGAGCTCCCACGTTGTGCAAGACCAGGCGTGATCCGTGCATCGCTCTAGAGTACCAAGGATAGGACCGCTCCATCGACCATACCACCACAGTAACAAGCTACAGGGCTTGGACATACCGCCTCCGCTCACAAAACACCACGTAGCAAATGCATGTACCGCCCCCGTCCTCTCCTTCTACTATAAAAGGGGGTGACCGGGGCCGTTTCTAGGGGATGAACGGGCAGACACCCAATACACTCACGGAGACATCACTCAGATAGACACACATGCAAGCAATGAGCAACACTCTATAATACGCACGCTCCCTCATTGCAAGAGATCAACATCTCAAGCAACCCACGCCGCTCCACGCAGAGACCCGGGACTAGCTCCCTCTCTCGCCCTGCTTGTAAACCCCAACTACGAGCACCTCGGTGCAAGGAATACAAGATCGCTCTCCCAGACTGGACGTAGGGCACCTATTGCCTGAACTAGTATAAACCTTGTGTCTCTTTGCATCACCATCCGGGATAGGGACACGCAGTATATTTTCACTCATTGGTTGAGGACCCGCCGGTCCAAAACACCGACAGTTGGCGCGCCAGGTAGGGGGACATACTGCGCGCTAGCTTAATCATCCCAACATGTTCTGGATGGTAGACCCTGTGCAACCTCTGCGTCTCGGCACGGTGATCTGGTTTGGGAGCCTAGAGTTCATGTCTCTAGGATACGAGTACGACCTAGTACTCCTCCCATCCAGAGCCCCGTCTGTAACACCCTAGGTGTTAGGCTTGCATAATTACACTTGCATTGCATAGCATAAGCATCATTCATTCATGTATAAGTATTTCCATATGAAACAATTCTATGAAACATGTGAAACATGACTTGTATATTGTGTTTTTCCTATGTGTATGCTTGTGATCATGGATGATTGAGTGCAAGTGATTGATGTTGGTAACTAAAATACCTTAGCTACACTTAGGATGTATAATGGAACAATGTTCATGTTAATGACTTTGCCTAATTATGCTTTTAGGGTTTAGTTTGACTAGATGCTCCTCTTGAATGCTTGTGTTTGACTGAACTGGAACAATGCCTTAGAATGTTTGCATGTTTGAGCAACCTAAAGCAAAGTTATAGAAAATTTTATATGGAACAAATTTTGTTTAGAGGTCAAGTCATGAAAATGTGTGGAACAGTCCCAAACATGGCCCACAAGTCAGATTTGGGGGCTGATTCTACACTTAGGAAATTTTCTAAGTGTTGACTGCGTTTACAGTTTGACAGGCGCTACTTTGAGTTGATTTTACTCTCTATCCATTGTGAATTATACTTTGATCTCTAAATGAGTTTTGTAGCTAGTACATAGGGCTTCAACTTTAGTTTAGGAAGTTTGCGCTAATGATCAAAGGATTAGGAAATTTATCGACTCCAAAATGTGTCGTCAGGCGGTTGATCGTGGGCCTGATGGCCGTCTCTGTTAGGCCGAGTGGCCGACCGATGTCTGGCCGAGCGCGCCAAGTGGTGGCCATACGCCGGTGCTACCCCCACTAGTCAGTCTGTTGCTGCCACGACAATGCCACGCACCCAAAGGCTCGCTTCTTTGCTTCATCCGCGGCTCCTCGCCTCGCTAGTTCGCCAGAAGCAAAGCACCGCGCCTTCGCCATTGCCGCCGAGCTTGAGCCGCCGTCACGCAGCTCCTCCGCTGGCTAGCCACTAAGAAATCGCTCGCGCACATAGAAGCGCCCTGCACTGCTCTACTTGCTCGAGCTCTCCGCAGTCGTGTTCGTGGCTAGGTGAGGGCCCACTGGCCGATCCTGTAACCACCGCCATGACCGGTGCCTCGCTGGAGTGCGAGCTCACCGTGGAACTTGCTGACCAGCGCTCTTCCGTGTTCCTTTTCTTCTACATCATCTTCTCCATCACATGTAGTTTCTCTAGTGAAGATGTTTCCGACAATGCCGGTCCGGCCGAGCCGGAACACGGCCGCGCACCGCCGTGCACCATGGTCGCACCGGTGACCTCACGTGGCTGCAGTCCACCACTTCACCGCATCCAGTAGCAGTAATGTAGGGAGGTCCGCCATGGTCCCTGGAAGCCTATGCGCGCCTTAACCGGGCATTTAGTGCCAGGGTTCACCGGAGCTCCGCCGTGCACCATGGCCGACGCACCTAGAGGCCGATAGAGTCTAGGTTGAGGAGGTCAATCGACGCGAGAGGTCGAGGCGTACACGGAGGTACCCTCCTCGTCGCCGGAAAATCTCACCGCCGGCGAGCTTTGGCCGAGCAGCGTAGCGCAGCGTCGCTCCCCTGTTTTGGTGCCGATGACATGTGGGCCCTCCAGTTTTGTGGGCCCCGAATGTCAGAGACTCAGCTCCTGGAGGATAGTTCATTTGTTCAGTTTTGAATGCAACTTTGTAAAATTTATATCTCGAGTTTGGTAGATCCAAATTGGGTGATTCCAATTTGGTTAGGATCTTGGTGAAGTGTAGTATTTAGGAAAAATATAAAATGAGCACTTGTAGTAAAGTTTCTGGGAGAATTAAATTGGAACTTAAAATGTGTTTTTAAATGAATGCAAACTTGTTTAACTCATATCTAGAATAGAAGTGCTCCAAAAATTATGAAATTTGTATGGTTAGCTATTCTAGATGAGTATAAGCTCTGGTAAAAATTTGAGAGTCATTGCATGGATAGTTTTTGAGTTATTAATTTCCCTTTTATAATTAGGAGATTCTTGTGCTATTTTTCATGGTAAAAATATGTATCCAGTGAGCACGAAACTTTTTGTACAGTGTTATGGTGTTATTATGAACCTAATAAAAATATAAAATCTGTTGCTTGACACTTTTCACTAGGGTTTTCTATTTATGCTATTTTAAGCCCTATGGTCTTGTCATTTTTGTGTAGGATGTTATGTTTGTTGAAATGATGTGAAATCTATACATTAGTCTATTGGGGACATGTATAAGCTACTGTAATTTTTGTAGAATTTTCTATACACTTTGGATAGGTGTTTATTATTTAACCTAAGTATCTAAATAAATTAATAACGTCATGAAAATAATTTATTTAGGAATGGCCACTATGTTTTCTTATGTTCATTTGATGTATGTTAACTATTGGTAGCATTGGTAGTACTCATGGTGTTATTCTTGTATGTAATGAAATATTATTTTCACTATAATTCATTTATAGTGACTTTCTGGACAGATTTTAGAGTTAAGCAAATTAACTGGTGAATTTGATGTTTGCTGTGAATTTGGTCAATAACAAAGTTGTAGGGAACTTGTTTATCTAGCTTGTGTCAAAATTTCAAGGCATTTGGTCTAGTAGTTTGAGAGTTATCTCAGTTGGAAGACAGCACTCCCAACTGCCTGCTCTCTGGAATCCACAGACAGTTTTGTAAGATCAGTCTATTTGACCTAGTTTTTGTTTGAATTAGACTTTGGTGATTAAACAAAAGTCGTAGACAATTTTATAAGCTTTTCGATAAAGTCTTAAATCATGGTATTTGGACCTATAGAACTCCAGTTATGGGTCAAAATGTCTGCTGCTGTTTGCAGCCTGAAAACTGTTGAGTGCAGTGAATAACTTGTTTGCTTGATATGAGTCGATGTGATTAGTTAGATGCTAGGCTAATTAAAATAACTTGTTAGTTGCAGGTGCTAGACCTCTTACTCAAGATGAATGACTTTATCTTAGGTTGTTGGAGCTTGGTGAGTGTGCAATTCTTGTTTTCTAAAAGAGATATGCACCTACTCGGTAAAATAGATGTTAATCTTGTATCATCGTGTCTTTCATGCGTCCATCTATACATGGCTGTACATTTCATCATCACCTTCCATCTCTTGTGCATGCATGATTCTTATACTATGCATATGCATGCAATAGGTGTTCCGGAGGGAGTCATGCTTCTGGAATTCGAGCAAGTACTTCCGGAGGAGCAGCAGCAAGCTTAGGAGCAGGAGGTGCAGGCCCCAGAAGAAGGTGCCAATGTGGAAGAAGTTCTTGAGTGTCCCGATCACCAACCTTCATCTTTTCTGAAAGGCAAGCCCCAGAGCATTCTAAGTCTCCTATGTTTTGAAAATGGTTACTTTGAGTATCTTTATTTGTAATGCATTAAGTGATAGGAACTGGATGCAAACACTTGTTGCAAATATATCTATTCCTTGTCCAGTAAATATACCCTGAATCCTATTTAGGTCCAGGAGTGAATCAAAGCTTAGCCTTGCTTAGACCGGTAAAAGTCAGGTGATTTCCTATCACATGCAAGTTAGGAAGATGTCTGGTCACGGTTGGCTATATGGCTATCGTGGAAAATAACCATGTGTTAATAATGAATTGTGACAAGGCGGGATGTTGATAGAGAAGCAACAAGGCAAGGAGGTCTTGGGTGTGTATCTATCCCCGTCCGAGTCATTTAAGGACCGATTCGCTATATGTCCTCATGTCATGTTGAACGCATGTCTATCACTTAGTTGGCCGGATAACTCGTTCCGACCGCGAAGCTGAGTAGCTCAACTCAGGCTAGAAGCCAAGAAGTGAAAGTGCGCACTCTGGCGGTAGTAAGGATGTGCGGGGAGCTATTGGCATAAGTCCAAAAGGTGAGATTGACCACCTGACAGAGTGGACTCCCTGAGAGTGCGGCGCTGTGCCGACCCGTGATTCCTGAGTTGTACCAAAGGTGACCCGAGGCAACCACTGATCAGGTTGATTGGGTTTGTGTTAGGAATACCCCTCCAGCTGGATAGGAATCAATTCGAATCACAGTCTCTCTCGGATAGTGAGAACTTGACTGAGCAGCGGCAACGTAGATGCACTTAATGGAACTTGATGGTTAAATCGATGATGATGATGATACAACATTATACTGGATATGGTTACTAATGTTTGGAGTTAATCAATTGCTTGCTCTAGTACAGGTGCTAATCTAGTTGATAGGTTAATATTGATAACTTGCTGCTTACTAATAATTTAAATTATGCTCTCATATCACTAAAGCTTTTATGCAAAATGGTTGTCAAGCAAGATCCACCGATAAAGCCTTGCATACTCCTTGCTGTCATTTATTTTTGGTTTATGACGGTTAAGTCTAGCTGAGTACATTCTCGTACTCAGGGTTTATTCCCCCTTGTTGCAGATGACGTGCTCTATAACGGCTACTGCAACTATTGTCTCCACCCTGCGGGGGATGAAAACTAGATCATGGGCATGATCATCTATGTTATCTTATCATGTTGCTTTTGCTGGATATGACTATGGAACTGGCTTGTATTTGAACTAAGTGTGTGTCATGGTCTCAAAGTACTTTGCTTCCGCTATTTGTGAACTCGTTTTGTAATAACTATGTGAACTCTGATGTATGAGGCACTTGTGAACTACTTGTGAAATGGATGTAACATGTGGCTTGTTATGTTGAATTACTATGATCTTGGTTGTATGCAAGTTGGTGTGAACTACTCCGGTGATTGCTTTCATACGTGTGCTCTTATAAACTGGTTGGTTCTGTTACAGCTGGCATCAGAGCTAGATTCAACATTAAACATGTCATATGTGTATTTAAAACAAAGGTTTTTGTTTGCGAAAATCAGTTTTGACAACTTATAGCTACTTATATATAGGTGTGTTCAAATCTGAAATTTTACTTAAGTGTGCTAGTTGTCATATCCTCTATGCCCAAATAAGGACTTTTAGGTGGCTTATTTAAGTAATGACTTTGGGGGCGGGTAATTGCTTGCATTTTATTTCGTCGTCCATACGGCGTGCTATTGTATGGATGCCATCCGCTTGGGTGGTAATGTATGGATCAATTGCCTCTACGCCTAGGTAAGTGTGAGTTGTGAGAGCATGACCATCCAACAGTCGATCTAGGGGAGAGTTAATTGTGGTTACTGGAATATTTACATGTTACGCACATGTATATATGAAGGTACTTAATTGTGGGTACATCTGTCGGGTAGCTTTGGATACCAAAGTATGTACATATGGGATGTATATATGGAGCGTATCTTAGTTTACTGCTTTTATTGTATGCTTATTTATCTCTTGTGGGATGGGCTGCAATGAATTTGTCTGCAGGTACACTAACAATGCAACGTGTAGCTCGACTAGATACGTATATGAGAGAACGTATGTATGCCACCGTCTATGTCGCTAGAATTCTAAAATTTTCTTAAGATTCGTGAGGACGTATGGAATGTGCATGCATCATGTTTGCTCATGCCATTACATTTTTGCATCACTCCCTCCCTTATCTTTAATTATTCCATTATATATTTCTCATCATGTAAGATAATCCTCTCACACCAAAATTGCAATGTTACTGTGGATGGCCGCACCAGCACTACAGCCCAGGAGCAGCACATTCCTGCACGTATTTGGCACTCCAACCCTATTGTGGAGGGTGCTACATTTAGTGGGATATGTGGAGCCGCCTCATTATACTTGGAAGGAAGGGGAGGCCAAAGGAGGGATGTCGTGGTATGACATTGAGGTGGTTGTCCCACCTCACGCAAACAGACCCCAGTGGCTTGGCTGGAGCATTGAAGCTGATGGACAAACCCCTTGGGAAGGGGCACAGTTGGCAGCTTTGGAAGTTCTACTTGATCTTTGTCAGGAGTTTGGTGGCAAGTTGATCAACGGACTAGCTGAGTCCATTCCTTGAGTAGCCCCGTCTGAAGCAGAGTGGCTGAATTTTGAGGATGATCCCTTGGTAAGGACTGAGGCAGAAAGGGCATAGAGCTCAGGACTAGCCATGAGTGCTATGATGGTTGTTCTAAAGCTGTTTCAGGATCGCTAGGGCACTTATGTCAGTGCCTTGACAGCCCTTCGGCAGGCACTAAATGAACAACTCAAGTGGAAGAAGCGTGCGTGCAAGAATGGTAAGGAGCTTAGGACAGCTCGAAATGATATTGGTGGTCTTATGAGTGCTTTGGAAAATCACAGGCAGCAGTTTGTACGTGTTGTCAGGGAAAGAGATGCTAACCATGAGCAGATCATGCATGTTGGCTCCATATGGATGTGAGCTTTAAATAATAGTCTAGCTTTGATGTTGGCAAAATTGGGCATATAAGCATATGCATCGCGAGAATGTGCGGAGTAAAGTTATTGGCGATGTTATGAGGATGAATTGTTGTGCCTCTGTTTATTGTATGAAATTGTTCTCTCCAATAAGTTCAGTTTGGCATGATTCTATAATTCATCTGTAATGTTTCTGACATCATCCATCATTACTCACGATTGCACTTCTGCAGATGTCGCGCAATCTGCGTTCAGGCCGTGCTGGGAGGTAGTGGTGATGATGATCTACCACCACCGCCGCCCACACCATATGATCTATTGGCCATGCTCGTGGAAGGTCAGCGTGCGTTGGGGGACGCCATGCGTACCCTAGCCCAGCATCAAGCACAGGGCCGCAATCAACGATAGGGACCAGAGCCCAACCAGTATAGTGATTTCAAAGAATTCCAAGATACCAAGCCGCCTGTCTTCAAGGAAGCTGAAGAGCCGCTCCAGGCAGAAGAGTGGCTAAACACGCTTGAGCACAAGTTCCGTTTGCTCAGGTTGACAGAGCAGATGAAGGCGGAATATGCTTCACATCAGCTACAAGGACCAGCAGGTATATGGTGGTGTCATTATAGGTCCACCTTACCTGAGAATGCCCAGATCACTTGGAATCAATTCTAGGAGGCTTTCAAGAGTCATTATATTCCTCCCGGGTTGATGGCCATAAAGCACAATGAGTTTATGAAGCTGGTGCAAGGCACCAAGACACTTACTGAATACCTTCATGCATTCAATCATCTGGCAAGGTATGCTCCAGAGCTTGTTGATTCCGAAGCAAAGAGGATTGCTAGCTTTAAAAGAGGGCTTAGTCCCAAACTGATGAAGTCCATGGGGAACAATAAGAGTGCCACTTTCAATGAGTTCATAAGTGATGCTCTTACCCAAGAGAATAACAACAATGTCTATGCTGCTTCCAAAAATTGCAAGAGGGCCTTTGAAGCAAGTGCCTCTCAGGCAAAAGCTCCAATGGCTAAGACTCAATTTCGCCCACCGGCTACAGCTGTTAGGTACCAGCCACCACAAAAGAAGAATCAGGCAAAGATTGGTTTCAAGAAGGCATTTACTGTACCTCTTCCAAAGGGCACCATAGGACCAGGGAATTCTTTTGTTCCACCAGCTAACAGGCCCTACTGGAATTGTGGCAGGACAGGTCATTGGTCCAAGAATTGTCCATATCCTCAGAAGAACAATTAGAAGCAGGGGAATTCTGGTGCTCATCAAGGGCATGTTAACTACACCAATGTGACAGAGATACCCTCCGGAGAGGTGGTTACTGTGGGTAAGTTTCTTGTGAATCAACATCCGGCAGTGGTACTATTTGATTCCGGTGCTTCGCATTCATTTATGAGTCTAGCTTTTGCATCAAAATACAATCAGAAGGTAGTTACACTATCCACGGGTAGTTATTGCATTAGTGCAGCTGGAAGTAATATTTCTACCAATCAGATAGTGCAAGATGTCAGTATCGAAATAGAGGGACGAGTGTATATGTCCGAGCTGGTAGTGTTGCTGGGACTAGGTATAGATATAATCTTGGGGATGAAGTGGATGAGCGGTCATGGAGTGTTCATCGATACTTCCACTAGGGTTGTTATGCTGAGGGATCCTATCAGCAATGAGGCTTTCCTTGTGCCACTTCCCAGAGATCTAGACCTCCACAACACTGCTAATGCTATCCAGACCCCGGGAATCGAGGATGTTCCGGTAGTTTGTGAGTTTCTAGATGTATTTCTTGATGATTTACCTGGTCTACCGCCAGATCGTGATATAGAATTCAAAATCGAGTTAGTACCGGGCACTGCACCTATTTCTAGAAGGCCTTATAGGATGCCACCCAATGAGTTAGTAGAGCTTAAAGTTCAGTTACAAGATCTATTAGAGAAAGGTCTTATCCGACCTAGTGCTTCTCCATGGAGTTGTCCTGCTATATTTGTGAAGAAGGACAAGTCATTACGCATGTGTGTGGATTATCGTCCACTCAATGCTGTGACAATCAAGAACAAGTACCCATTGCCCCGCATTGATATTTTGTTTGATCAGTTGTCTAAGGCAAAGGTATTCTCTAAAATTGATTTGAGATCTGGTTATCATCAGATAAAAATTAGACCAAAGGATGTGCCTAAGACCGCTTTCTCCACCAGATATGGGTTGTATGAGTATCTGGTTATGTCTTTCGGCTTGACCAATGCTCCTGCATACTTCGTCTATCTGATGAATTCTGTGTTCATGGAGGAACTGGACAAATTCGTAGTTGTCTTCATTGATGACATCTTGATCTTTTCCACAAATGCTGAAGAACATGCCGAGCATCTGAGAGTTGTTTTATCCAGGATATGAGAACATAAGCTTTATGCCAAGTTCAATAAATGTGAGTTTTGGCTAAAGAAAGTACCTTTCTTGGGTCATGTGTTGTCTGATGAAGGAATTTCGGTTGATCCATCTAAGGTGCAAGAAGTATTGTATTGGAAAGCACCAACTTTAGTGCATGAGGTTAGAAGTTTCCTTGGTTTGGTTGGATATTATCGTCGATTCATCCTAGATTTCTCTAAGGTAGCCAAGCCCATGACTAGGTTGCTTCAAAAAGATGTAAAGTTTGTTTGGACTCCAGAGTGTGAGACTGCTTTTTGCACTTTGCAAACCTTGTTGACCTCAGCTCCTGTTTTGGCACAACCTAATATCGAAAAACCTTTTGATATGTTTTGTGATGCATCAGGTACTGGTTTAGGATGTGTCCTTATGTAGGAAGGTTGGGTTATTGCTTATGCCTCATGTCAGCTAAGGAAGCATGAAGCCAATTATCCAACTCATGATCTTGAGTTAGCTGCTGTTGTTCATGCTTTGAAGATTTGGAGGCATTACCTGCTCGATAACATGTGTCATATCTATACCGATCATAAAAGTCTCAAGTATATCTTCACTCAACCGGAATTGAACATGAGATAGAGAAGATGGCTAGAGTTGATCAAAGATTATAACTTAGAAGTCCATTATCATCCGGGTAAAGCAAATGTTGTTGTTGATGCTTTGAGTAGAAAGTCTCATTGCAATTCTCTCTTGGAAGTAGATTATCATTTGGCACATCTGTTACATCCTGCTATGTTGCATAGTATTACTCTTAGTTGCTCTCTAGAAAGTAAAATCATCGAGCTTCAGAAATCTGATGTGGGGGTGTTCCACATAAAAAGGAAGATGAAAGAGCAAGAAACAAAACACTTTCGAGTTGATGAGAAGGGTGTCCTATGGTTTAAGGATAGACTTGTAGTATCGAAGGACAAAGAGCTTAGAAACCAAATCTTAGAAGAAGCTCACTCATCCAAGTTATCTATCCACCCGGAAAGTAGCAAAATGTATCAAGATTTGAAATCTCGCTTCTGGTGGACCAAGATGAAGAAAGAAATCGCAGCCTATGTTGCAAGGTGTGACCATTGTTATAGAGTCAAAGCAATTCACCTGAAGCCTGCCAGACTTCTTAAACCATTGTCTATTCCTGGATGGAAATGGGAAGAGATAAGTATGGATTTCATTGTTGGACTTCCCCCTACCCAAAAGAATTTTAATTCTATATGGGTAATAGTGGATCGTTTAACGAAGTCTGCTCATTTCATACCAATTAGAACTAACTATCGACCAAGTGACTATGCTGAGTTATATTTTAATCAGATAGTGCGTCTCCATGGTGTTCCTAGAACCATTGTATCAGACAGAGAGCCTTAGTTCACTGCTCGTTTTTGGGAACATTTGCACAAGATGTTAGGCACCAACTTAGTCAGAAGTTCTGCTTATCATCCACAAACATCCGAACAAACGGAGCGGGTAAATCAAATATTGGAAGACATGTTAAGAGCTTGTGTCATATCTTCCAAAGGTTCATGGGATAAGTGGTTACCCTTGGCTGAATTTTCCTATAATAATAGTCATCAAGAAAGTATCAAGATGGCCCTGTTCGAAGCGTTGTATGGCCGCAAGTGTAGAACTCCTTTGAACTGGGTTGAATCTGGAGAAAGGAGATACTACGGCATTGATTTCGTCGAAGAGGCCGAATAGCAAGTTCGTACTATCCAAAAGCATATGGAAGCCGCTCAAGCTAGGTAAAAAAGCTATGCGGATAAAAGAAGAAAGCCCATTGAGTTTGAAGTTGGTGATCATGTTTATCTGAAGGTATCACCGATGAAAGGTGTGCAGCGATTCGGAGTAAAGAGGAAGCTTGCACATAGGTATGTAGGTCCATTTCCGATCATAGATAAGATTGGGAATGTAGCCAACAAGATAGAGCTACCTTATGAGATGAGAGCGATCTTCAATGTTTTTCATGTCTCTCAATTGAAGAAATGTCTCCGCGTTCCTGAAGAAAGAGTTTCACTTAGAAATATCAAGTTGAAATCAGATCTATCCTATGAAGAAAGGCCAGTGCGGGTTATTGATACTAGAGAGAGAGAGTAACCCGGAACCGTGTGGTCAAGTTTTACAAGGTTATGTGGAGTAACCAAGGTAGTGAGAGCGATGCAACGTGGGAGCGGGAAGATTATTTAAAGGATGTATACCCTACCTTTTATTCAAAATGGTACGCTTTTCAAATCTCGGGGTGAGATTTTTATAAGGGGGGAGGGCTGTAACACCCTAGGTGTTAGGCTTGCATAATTACACTTGCATTGCATAGCATAAGAATCATTCATTCATGCATAAGTATTTCCATATGAAACATGTGAAACATGACTTGTATATTGTGTTTTTCCTATGTGTATGCTTGTGATCATGGATGATTGAGTGCAAGTGATTGATGTTGGTAACTAAAATACCTTAGCTACACTTAGGATGTCTAATGGAACAATGTTCATGTTAATGACTTTGCCTAATTATGCTTTTAGGGTTTAGTTTGACTAGATGCTCCTCTTGAATGCTTGTGTTTGATTGAACTGGAACAGTGCCTTAGAATGTTTGCATGTCTGAGCAACCTAAAGCAAAGTTGTAGCAAATTTTATATGGAACAAATTTTGTTTAGAGGTCAAGTCATGAAAATGTGTGGAACAGTCCCAAACATGGCCCACAAGTCAGATTTGGGGGCTGATTCTACACTTTGGAAATTTTCTAAGTGTTGACTGCATTTACAGTTTGACAGGCGCTACTTTGAGTTGATTTTACTCTCTATCCATTGCAAATTATACTTTGATCTCTAAATGAGTTTTGTAGCTGGTACATAGGGCTTCAACTTTAGTTTGGAAGTTTGCGCTAATGATCAAAGGATTAGGAAATTTATCGACTCCAAAACGCGTCGTCAGGCGGTTGATCGCGGGCCTGATGGCCGTCTCCGTCAGGCTGAGTGGCTGACCGACATCTGGCCGAGCATGCCAAGTGGCGGCCATATGCCGGCGCTACCCCCGCTAGTCTGGTTGTTGCTGCCACGACAATGCCACGCGCCCGAAGGCTCGCTTCTTTGCTTCATCCACGCCTCCTCGCCTCGCCAGTTCGCCAGAAGCAAAACACCGCGCCTTCGCCATTGCCGCCAAGCTTGCGCCGCCGTCGCGCAGCTCCTCCGCTGGCCAGCCACTGAGAAATTGCTCACACGCATAGAAGCGCCCTGCACTGCTCTACTCGCTCGAGCTCTCCGCAATCGTGTTCGTGGCTAGGTGAGGGCCCATTGGCCGATCCTGTAATCACCGCCATGACCGGCGCCTCGCCGGAGTGTGAGCTCGCCGTGGAACTTGCTGACCAGCGCTCTTATGTGTTCCTTTTCTTCTACATCATCTTCTCCATCATGTGTAGTTTCTCTAGTGAAGATGTTTCCGACAATGCCGGTCCGGCCGAGCTAGAACACGGCCACGCACCGCCGTGCGCCATGGCCGCACCGGTGACCTCACGTGGCCGCAGTCCACCACTTCACCGCATCTAGTAGAAGTAACGTAGGGAGGTCCGCCACGGTCCCTGGAAGCCTATGCGCGCCTTAACAGGGCATTTAGCGCTGGGGTTCGCCGGAGCTCCGCCGTGCGCCATGGCCGATGCACCTAGAGGCCGATAGAGTCTTGGTTTAGGAGGTCAATCGACGCGGGAGGTCGAGGCGTACACGGAGGTACCCTCCTCGTCGCCGAAAAATCTCACCGCCGGTGAGCTTTGGCCGAGCAGCGTAGCGCAGCGTCACTCCCCTGTTTTGGTGCCGATGACATGCGGGCCCTCCTGTTTTGTGGGCCCCGAATGTCAGTGACTCAGCTCCAGGAGGATATTTCATTTGTTCAGTTTTGAATGCAACTTTGTAAAATTTATATCTCGAGTTTGGTAGATCCAAATTGGGTGATTCCAATTTGGTTAGGATCTTGGTGAAGTGTAGTATTTAGGAAAAATATAAAATGAGCAGTTGTAGTAAAGTTTCTGGGAGAATGAAATTGGAACTTAAAATTTGTTTTTAAATGAATGCAAACTTGTTTAACTCATATCCAGAGTTGTAGTGCTCCAAAAATTATGAAATTTTTATGGTGAGCTATTCTTGATGAGTATAAGCTCTGGTAAAGATTTGAGAGTCATTGCATGGATAGTTTTTGAGTTATTAATTTCCCTTTTATAATTAGGAGATTCTTGTGCTATTTTTCATGGTAAAAATATGTATCTAGTGAGCATGAAACTTTTTGTACAGTGTTATGGTGTTATGATGAACCTAAGAAAAATATAAAATCTGTTGCTTGACACTTTTCACTAGGGTTTTCTATTTATGCTATTTTAAGTCCCTACGGTCTTGTCATTTTTGTGTAGGATGTTATGTTTGTTGAAATGATGTGAAATTTATACATTAGTCTATTGGGGACATGTATAAGCTACTGTAATTTTTGTAGAATTTTCTATACACTTTGGATAGGTGTTTATTATTTAACCTAAGTATCTAAATAAATTAATAACGGCATGAAAATAATTTATTTAGGAATGGCCACTATGTTTTCTTATGTTCATTTGATGTATGTTAACTGTTGGTAGCATTGGTAGTACTCATGGTGTTATTCTTGTATGTAATGAAATATTATTTTCACTATAATTCATTTATAGTGACTTTCTGGACAGATTTTAGAGTTCAGCAAATTAACTGGTGAATTTGATGTTTGCTGTGAATTTGGTCAATAACAAAGTTGTAGGGAACTTGTTTATCTAGCTTGTGTCAAAATTTCAAGGCATTTGGTCTAGTAGTTTGAGAGTTATCTCAGTTGGAAGACAACACTCCCAACTGCCTGCTCTCTGGAATCCACAGACAGTTTTGTAAGATCAGTCTGTTTGACCTAGTTTTAGTTTGAATTAGACTTTGGTGATTAAACAAAAGTCGTAGAAAATTTTATAAGCTTTCCATAAAGTCTTAAATCATGGTATTTGGACCTATAGAACTCCAGTTATGGGTCAAAATGTCTGCTGCTGTTTGCAGCCTGAAAACTGTTGAGTGCAGTGAATAACTTGTTTGCTTGATATGAGTCGATGTGATCAGTTAGATGCTAGGCTAATTAAAATAACTTGTTAGTTGCAGGTGCTAGACCTCTTACTGAAGATGAACGACTTTATCTTAGGTTGTGAGAGCTTGGTGAGTGTGCAATTCTTGTTTTCTAAAAGAGATATGCACCTACTCGGTAAAATAGATGTTAATCTTGTATCATCGTGTCTTTCATGCGTCCATCTATACATGGCTGTACATTTCATCATCACCTTGCATCACTTGTGCATGCATGATTCTTATACTATGCATATGCATGCAATAGGTGTTCCGGAGGGAGTCATGCTTCTAGAATTCGAGCAAGTACTTCCGGAGGAGCAGCAGCAAGCTCAGGAGCAGGAGGTGCAGGCCCCAGAAAAAGGTGCCAACGTGGAAGAAGTTCTTGAGTGTCCCGATCACCAACCTTCATCTTTTCTGAAAGGCAAGCCCCGGAGCATTCTAAGTCTCCTATGTTTTGAAAATGGTTACTTTGAGTATCTTTATTTGTGATGCATTAAGTGATAGGAACTGGATGCAAACACTTGTTGCATATATATCTATTCCTTGTCCAGTAAATGTACCCTGAATCCTATTTAGGTCCAGGAGCGAATCAAAGCTTAGCCTCACTTAGACCGGTAAAAGTCAGGTGATTTCCTGTCACCTGCAAGTTAGGATGATGTCTGGTCACGGTTGGCTATATTGCTATCGTGGAAAATAACCATGTGTTAATAATGAATTGTGACCGGGCGGGATGTCGATAGAGAAGCAACAAGGCAAGGAGGTCTTGGGTGTGTATCTATCCCCGTCGGAGTCATTTAAGGACCAATTCACTGTGCGTCCTCATGTCATGTTGAACGCATGCCTATCACTTAGGTGGCCGAATAACTCGTTCTGATCGCGAAGCCAAGTAGCTCAACTCAGGCCGAAAGCCGAGAAGTGAAAGTGCGCACTCTGGCGGTAGTAAGGATGTGCGGGGAGCTATTGGCATAAGTCCAAAAGGTGAGATTGACCACCTAGCAGAGTGGACTCCCTGAGAGTACGGCGCTGCATGGACCCATGATTCCTGAGTTGTACCAAAGGTGACCCGAGGCAACCACTGATCAGGTTGATTGGGTTTGTGTTAGGAATACCCCTCCAGCTGAATAGGAATCGATTCGAATCGCCGTCTCTCCCGGATAGTGAGAACTTGACTGAGCAGCGGCAACGTAGATGCACTTAATGGAACTTGATGGTTAAATCGATGATGATGATGATACAACATTATACTGGATATGGTTACCAATGTTTGGAGTTAATCAATTGCTTGCTCAAGTACAGGTGCTAATCTAGTTGACAGGTTAATATTGATAACTTGCTGCTTACTAATAATTTAAATTATGCTCTCATATCACTAAAGCTTTTATGCAAAATGGTTGTCAAGCAAGATCCACTGATAAAGCCTTGCATACTCCTTGGTGTCATTTATTTTTGGTTTACGACGGGTAAGTCTAGCTGAGTACATTCTCGTACTCAGGGTTTATTCCCCCTTGTTGCAGATGACGTGCTCTATAACGGCTACTGCAAGTATTGTCTCCACCCTGCGGGGGATGAAAACTAGATCATGGGCATGATCATCTATGTTATCTTATCATGTTGCTTTTGCTGGATATGACTATGGAACTGGCTTGTATTTGACCTAAGTGTGTGTGATGGTCTCAAACTACTTTGCTTCTGCTATTTGTGAACTTGTTTTGTAATAACTATGTGAACTCTGATGTATGAGGTACTTGTGAACTACTTGTGAAATGGATGTAACATGTGGCTTGTTATGTTGAATTACTATGATCTTGGTTGTATGCAAGTTGGTTTGAAATCCTTCGTGGTTTCAGTTGACTACCGGGTTTATATGGGTTCAAGTATGATGGTTTGATCACTCTGGTGATTGCTTTCGTACTTGTGCTCTTATAAATTGGTCGGTTTTGTTACACTATTGGCCGACGACGGCATCACGCACCAGCAGCCCAGGTGCAGGCGGTGCCGGGCCACCGCTCTCGTTGCGCTCGCTAGGCACGACGCGAGCGGAACCACCCCGACACCCTGCAAGCTCAGGGCGACGCACCACGCTCCGCCGGTATCCCACACCCGGTTGTTGGTACATAGTCCCTGGTTGGGGACCTGTCCAGCTTAAGCCTGGGCAAGGGAAAGACGCTGGTGGCGCGTAGCAACGCCCCGTCATCAAGCTCTGCCCCGCCACCTCCTGAGGAACCGACTCCGACGGAGCGGAACCCAGTGATGGCACCATCCCCGTACCCCTTCGGGTTGAGCAATGCCGCCGCCGCCTACGCTTCCGCTCACGCGGAGCCCTCAGGACGCCACCAACGCTTTGCCCTCGACCTCTCCGCCACAACCTCGACCCACACCCACACTGACTCCTCGAAGAAGGATGAGGCATGGGCTGGAGCGGACTTCTCTGGGCTTCGCGACCCTAAAGCCATGCACCGCTTCATGGCCGCGAGCGACTACTACTTCGGCTACTCCGACTCTGATGACAAAGGCACTTACGACCCCACTCGTGAGTGCTTTATCATCGAGCTTTGGGATGCCGAGAGTGGGCGATGAAGACGGAGGGGCAGGCAATCGCTCCCGCCCCACGAAGGGGCTGGCGACGCCACACCTCCGCGCGTCGAACCCCCAGCAGCGTGGAACGAGAACCCCGCCCACGAGGAACTTCAAGGCCTTGACTTGGAGCAGCTCCGTGAGCTTCAGGCCAAGGTCGAACAAGACCGACTCCTTCTACAGCAGCTCCGAGACACTCTCGAGAGAGAGCAGTGGGGTTGCGGTGATGGCGGAGCAGCCCGGTGGAGGGCTCACAACGTCTACCACCGCATCAACAACGATGAAGGGGGCGAGCTACCCCCTATCTTCAATTGCGCTAGCTAGAACATTGTGGCAGCGGTGATGCTACTCCGAACGATGCCCGAGCCATCTACCTCGGAGGGGCGATGGGTCCACAGTGAACTCCAAGACCTTCTCGAGACCAGCCGTGGTACAGCAGGCCAAAAGCTCCGCGTCTCGGCGGCGCGGGGACACCTCGAAATGGGCCTCGGCGCCATCTCGACAAGATAGAACGCCCTCGGTGCATGACTGCCTCAAGGCCCCCTCGGTGCACGACCGCCTCAGGCCCCCCTCGGTGCACGACCGCCTCAGTGACCGACGCGAGGCGCAAGGCGACCACGATGTCGTCAGCAGGCGATGGCACCACGACAACGATGGGCCCGCCCGAGGCTACCACCCGCACCGAGGTGGCCGCTACGACAGCGGGGAGGACCGCAGTCCTTCTCCTGGGCCGCTTGGCCCTTGAGTCTTCAGCAAGGCCATCCGTGGCGCTCACTTCCCTGCCCGGTTTTGGTAGCCGGCCAACCTCACAAAGTATAGCGGTGAGACCAACCCCGAGCTGTGGCTAGCCGATTACCGCCTGGCTTGTCAGCTAGGTGGCGCGAACGATGACCTACTCATCATCCGCAACCTCCCCTTGTTCCTATCAGACTCGGCGTGAGCCTGGCTCAAACACCTCCCTCCCTTACAGATCCACAACTGGCGCGACTTGGTAAAGGTCTTCGTCGGGAATTTCTAGGGCACATACGTGCGCCCTAGGAACTCCTGGGACCTCAAGAGTTGTTGCCAGAAGCCGGACGAGTCTCTCTGAGACTTCATCGGACGCTTCTCCAAACAATGCACTGAGTTGCCCTACGTCGGCGACTTGGAGATTGTCCAATCATTCCTCTCTGGCACCTCCTACCGAAACCTGGTCCGAGAGTTAGGCCGGAACATACCGACCTCAGTGGCCGCGCTCCTCGACATCGCCACCAACTTCGCCTCGGGCGAAGAGGCTGTCGGGGCCATCTTCCCCGACAATGACGCTAAGGGGAAGCAGAGGGATGAGGGCCTCAGGGCCTCGGCCTGCTGTTTCTCCAAGAAAAAGAAAAAGGGGTGCCAGGGGAAGCAAGAGGTCCTCGAGGCCAATCTTGTCACAGCCACAGATCGCAAGAATCCCCGAGGCCCCGCCAGGGGCCCTAGGCTCTTCGACGACATGCTCAAGAAGCCATGCCCTTACCACTAGGGCCCGGTGAAGCATACCCTTGAAGAATGCACCATGCTCTGGCGTTACTACGCCAAGCTCGGGCTCCCCAATGACGATACCAAGAAGAAGGGCGTCGGCGATGGAGATAACGACAAGGACGACGGGTTCCCCGAGGTGCACAATGCCTTCATGATCTTCGGTGGGCCTTCAGCGTGCCTCACGGAGCGTCAACGGAAGAGGGAACACCGGGAGTTCTTCTCGATTGAGGTAGCCACTCCCTAGTACCTCGACTAGTCTCAGGAGGCGATCACCTTCGATCAGGAAGACCACCCCAATTATGTTCCAAACCCTGGGCAGTACCCGCTCATCGTCGACCCGATCATCAACAACACCCGGCTCACCATGGTACTGATGGACGGAGGCAGCGGCCTCAACATCCTCTACGCCAACACCCTAGAGCTCCTGGAGCTCGATCGGTCATGGCTCCAAGGCGGTGCCGCACCCTTCCACGGCGTCATGCCGGGGAAGCGCACGCGACCCCTCGGGCGCATCGACTTACCCGTCTGCTTTGGCACTCCCTCCAACTACCGCAAGGAGATCCTCACCTTTGAGGTGGTTGGGTTCAAGGGGACCTATCACGCCATCCTGGGGCGCCTGTGCTATGCCAAATTCATGGCGGTCCCGAACTACACCTATGTCAAGCTCAAGATGTTAGGCCCCAACGACGTCATCACCATCGAGTCCACGTACGAGCATGCATACGACTGCGACATCGAATGCATCAAGTACACTGAGGATATCGTGGAGGCCGAGGCCCTCATCGTCAACCTCGACCAACTCGGTAGCGAAGTGCCCGACTCCAAGCGTCATGCCGGGACTTTTGAGCCCATAGAGGCCATCAAGCTCGTCCCGGTCGACCCCACCTGCTCCAACGGCCGAGCGCTGAGGGTCAGCGCCACCCTCGACAGCAAATAGGAAGCCATGCTCATCGACTTTCTCCGTGTGAATGCCGATATATTCGCATGGAGTCCCTCAAACATGCCGGGCATACCGAGGGAGGTCGCCGAGCACGCCTTGGACATCCGGGCCGGCTCCCGGCCGGTGAAGCAGCGCCTACGCCGATTCGACGAGGAGAAGCGCAGGGCCATCGGCGAGGAGGTGCAGAAGCTCTTGGCGGTTGATTCATCAAGGAAGTGTCCCATCCAGAGTGGTTAGCTAATCCTGTATTAGTTCAAAAGAAAAATGGAAAGTGGAGGATGTGTGTGGACTACACCGGTTTAAATAAAGCATGTCCAAAGGTTCCATTTCCATTGCCTCAAATCGACCAAATCATTGACTCCACTACAGGATGTGAGACCCTATCTTTCCTTGATGCGTATTCCGGTTACCATCAAATCAAGATGAAAGAGTCCGACTAGCTCGCGACTTCTTTCATCACCCCATTTGGCATGTACTGCTATGTGACTATGCCATTCGGTCTTAGAAACGCAGGGGCCACGTACCAGCGGTGCATGACCCAGGTCTTTGGCGAGCACATCGGGCGAACCATCGAGGCCTACGTGGACAACATCATGGTCAAGTCCAGGAAGGCCAGTGACCTCATCGATGACTTGGAAGTAGCCTTCAAATGCCTCAGGGAGAAGGGCATCAAGCTTAATCCCGAGAAGTGTGTCTTCGGGGTCCCCCGAGGCATGCTCTTGGGGTTCATAGTCTTAGAATGTGGCATCGAGGCCAACCCGGAGAAGGTCTCGGCCATGACCAACATGGGGCCAATCTGAGACCTCAAGGGAGTGCAGAGGGTTATGGGATGCATCGCAGCCCTGAGCCGCTTCATCTCGCGCCTTGGCGAAAAAGGCTTACCTCTGTACCGTCTCTTGAGAAAATCCGAACGCTTTTCTTGGACCACCGAGGCTGAAGAAGCCCTCACCAAGCTCAAGGCACCGCTCACCAACCCTCCCATCCTGGTACCGCCACCCAAGGATGAAGCCCTTTTACTCTACGTCGCCGCAACGACCCAAGTGGTTAGTGTGGCCATAGTAGTCGAGAGGTAGGAAGAGGGGCATGCTCTACCCATCCAATGACCTGTTTACTTCATTAGCGAGGTGCTCTCCGAGACTAAGACGCACTACCCCACATCCAGAAGCTGATCTACGCCATAGTCTTAGCTCGACGCAAGTTGTGTCACTATCGAGTCTCACCCGGTGACCGTGGTGTCGTCTTTCCCTCTGGGAGAGATAGTCTAGAACCGGGAGGCCTCAAGTAGAATAGCCAAGTGGGCCGTCGAGCTCATGGGGGAAGCTTGTCTTTTTTGCCTCGGAAAGCAATCAAATCCCAGGTCTTGGCCGATTTTGTAGCTGAGTGGACCGACACCCAACTACCCCCTGCTCAAATCCAGGCGGAATGTTGGACCATGTACTTCGATGGGTCTCTGATGAAGACCGGGGTGGGCGCGGGTCTGCTCTTCATCTCACCCCTCAGAGTGCACATGCGCTACATGATCCGGCTTCACTTCGCCGCCTCCAACAATGTGGCCGAGTACGAGGCCCTCATCAACGACCTGCAGATCGCCATCGAACTTGGAGTACGACGTCTAGATGTACGGGGCGATTCACAGCTCATCGTCGATCAAGTGATGAAGGAGTCAAGCTGCCATGACCCCAAAATGGAGGCATACTGTGAGCTGGTATGCCGCTTAGAAGACAAGTTCGACGGCCTCAAGCTCAACCACATTGCGCGAAGATTCAACGAGGACACGGATGAACTGGCAAAGATGGCATCGGCGCGGGCTCCGGTTCCCCCGAACATCTTCGCCAGAGACCTCCACAAGCCCTCGGTCAACTATGCCTCGACGGCAGAAGATGGCCCACCGATCGAGCCCACCATAGGGCCCGAGGCCCCCTCTGCCACTGAGACCCCGGCGGCCAAGCCCGAGGCCATGGAAATTGAAGCATGGCCTCCCGAGGCCGACCAGGGTACGGACTGGTGAGTCCCACTCCTTGATTGCCTTGTTCAAGGAGTGCTTCCTGCGGACAGGACAAAGGCCCGACGGCTTGCGCGATGAGCCAAATCTTACGTCCTCAGCAACGGCGAGTTGTACTGGCAAAGCCCATCTGGTGTCCTCCAGCGGTGCATCACCACCGAGGCAGGCTAAGCCCTACTTTGGGACTTACACGCGGGAGCCTGCGGGCACCATGCTGCGCCTCGGACGCTCGTCGGAAACACCTTTCGCCAAGGATTCTACTGGCCAATGGCGGTTGCTGAGGCCATGAAGCTGGTATGCTCCTGCGAGGGATGCTAGTACTATGCACGGCAGATGCACCTCCCGGCCCAAGCCCTCCAAACCATCCCCATCACATGGCCATTCGCCGTGTGGGGGCTGGACATGGTTGGGCCTCTGCAAAAAGCCCCCGGGGGCTACACCCACTTGTTGGTAGCCATTGACAAGTTCTCCAAGTGGATCGAGGCTCGTCCGATTACCCAAATCAAATCCGAACAAGCGGTGTTGTTCTTCACTGATATCATCCATAGGTTCGGGATTCCAAATACCATCATCACACGACAACGGGACGCAATTCACCGGCCACAAATTCCTGACGTTCTGCGATGACCACCACATCCATGTGGTCTGGTTGGCCGTAGGACACCCTAGGACAAATGGCCAAGTAGAACGTGCCAACGACATGATCCTATAGGGCCTCAAGCCAAGAATATACAACCGGTTGAAGAAATTTGGCAAGAAATGTCTTGCCAAACTCCCGTCAGTCATCTGGAGCCTGAGGAACACTCTGAGCCGAGCCACGGGGTTCACACCAATCTTCCTGGTCTATGGAGCCGAGGCCATCCTCCCCACTGACTTGGAGTACGCTTCCCCAAGGCTATAGGCCTACAACGAGCAAAGCAACCGCACTGCCTGCGAGGACACCCTCGACCAACTGGAGGAAGCCCGAGATGTTGCGCTGCTGCATTCGGCCAAGTACTAGCAAGCCCTATGACGCTATCAAGCCCGACGCATTCAGAGCCAAGACCTGAAGGTGGGCGACCTAGTGCTGAGACTAAGGCAGAGCAACAAGGGCCGCCACAAGCCGACCCCACCATGGGAAGGGCCATACATCGTCGCCCAAGTGCTAAAACCCAGGACTTACAAGCTAGCCAACGAGAAGGGCGAAATCCTCACCAACGCTTGGAACATAGAATAGCTACGTCGTTTCTACCCATAAATTTCCAAGCATTGTATACATTGTTTCTCGAAATACATTAAAGAAGCGTTCTTTAGTTCTAATTTTTCGAGAAATCCCCCGAGCTCTTCGATGGGGGATCGGCGTTACGATAACGCTATAAGGGAGACTCGGCTCCGCCTCTACAAAGGTGCCCACCACAGGGCTCGAAAAAGACTTGGCTCTGCCTCTGCAGAACCGAGCCTCCCTCGGGGGCTAAAAAGGGGGGAACCCCCTAAGTCCCAGGATCCATTTTTCAATCGTTTTTTGAAAAAATTGCTACGCCAAACTCTCTTGCGTACTTTGACAAGTCGATTGTAAAAAACCTAAGGACCAAAAGTTCGCCTCGAGGCCAAAAGGCCAGCCGAGCCATGAGACTGCCTATGCCTCTGGGCTATGGTACCTCCCTCACCACCTTTCGCCCGTAGGGCAGCTTAGGCTCCGAGGAAGTTTTTTGCAAAGGACTTGTCTAGAAAAAAGACAGAGGGCAGAGGCTCAAAAATACAATAAAAAACATATACACATGAGTACTTTAAAAGGCCTCGATGGCCACAAGCGTTATGATATGGTAACACAAGTCCTAATTTGTTTACATGACCCCTTTGGCCTAGGTCAAAACTCAGGGTCTCTAGCGTCGGCAAACGGCATGGGAGGAACCACCTCCTCTTTGAACAAACTAGCCAGCACCCTGCTAGGGGCCTCAGCTGCCTCCTCTAGCTTCATGACCTCCTCATTGGCCTACTCGTCATCCTCAGCCATGACATAGCCATCACTGACGGCCGCGAGGTCGATGCCGGTGTAGTGCGAGGAAACGACGACCAACGCGCTTGACGCCCGTATGCAGCGCCCCCCGAAGCTGCTCGTGGACTCGGCTGCTCAGCGCGGTCAGGCGGCTCCTGAGGGAGCTGCCCGGATTGACCCCCCCCCGACCTCCAGGGCCTCGCAGGTGGTATAGACGGCGCTCTACAGCGCGTTGTGCTCCCGGATCTCAGCCTCGAGCACCGACTACACTTCAACGGAGGCCTCGGCTGCCCGGGAGACCTCCTTCTCTAGCTCTGCGCCCAGATAGGTGGGATGGGGTTAAGAACGAAAGAAAAACAAATAAAACAAGGGGCGCGGTTTAATAGGACTCACCCTTGGACTGTTTCTTCCAGGATAAGGCCTCGACTCGGGAGGCCTCGGCCACCTTGAGGGCCTCTGCTAGGGCACCCATCATCAACTGATGCGCGCCATGCTCCGCGCCTAGCAGCCCATCAGTGGTTTTGGTGGAGGCCATCGCTTCTTCAACCCGAGACCTGAAGGTGTCCCGCTCGCCGGCCACCCGGGTCAGCTCCTCCTCTAGCTCCTCGATCTGCGCCGAGAAAGGGGCAACCTACTCCTCGAGCCGTGGCCGCCTTGACCTTCATATCAGCACAGCGAAGGTGGAGATCCTCCACCTCCGTGCTCTCACCGACAGAAGCTCGTTGGCACCAGCAAGCAGATCCGTCTGCTGCCGGAGCTGGTCCTAGATATCCCTCTCCCGCCGGAGGAATATCGACTTCTCGAGGGCTCCCTTCATGGGTGACACTTTTAAGTATACATAATCTCCCAATTCAAAAGTTAGTGGTATTCTTCTTTTATCAACATAACTCTTTTGTCTTGATTGAGCTGCTTTCATATGCTGTTGGATAATGCGCACCTATTCTTCAGCTTCGGTGACAAAGTCAATGCCAAAATATCTTCTTTCTCTAGGCTCAATCCAATCCAAGGGAGTTCTACATTTCTGACTGTACAAGGCTTCAAAAGGAGCCATCTTGAGTCTCGCTTGATAACTGTTGTTGTAGGAGAACTCAGCTAAAGGTAGCCACTTTTCCCATGAACCCTTGGAAGATATAACTCAGGCTCTCAACATATCTTCTAAGATCTAGTTGACTCGCTCAGTCTATCCCAAAGTTTGTGGATGATACGCTGAACTTCTGATTAGTTTAGTTCCCAAAGCCTGGTGCAAGTGTTCCTAGAAACGAGCTATAAACTATGGTCCCTAATCTGAGATTATGGTCCTTGGTATTCCATGTAGTCTCACGATCTAAGAAACGTACAGCTCAGCATACTTCCCCACGTGATACGCTGTTTTAACCGGTATAAAATGTGCTAACTTGGTGAGGCAATCTACAATGACCCATATGGAATTGTGACCTTGTTGTGTCATTGGAAGCCCTATAATAAAGTCCATACTTATCTCCTCCCATTTCTAGCCTAGGATATACAATGGCTGAAGTAATCCCACAGATTTCAAATGAACGGCTTTGACTCTACTGCAATTATCACACCTAGTGACATAGGCGGCGTTCTCTTTCTTCATGTTGGTCCACCAAAAATGGGTTTTCATATCTTGATACATTTTGCTACTACCCGGATGGATAGACAACTTGGATGAATGAGCTTCATCTAAAATTTGATTTTTAAGCTCATGGTCTTTTGGTACCACAAGTCGGTCCTCAAACCATAGCACACCTCTTTCATCCAACCTAAAATGCTTGGTTTCTTGTTCTTTCATCTTTCGCTTGATGCGAAATACACCTACATCTGTCTTCTGTAGTTCTATGATTTTGCTCCCAAGTGAGCAACTGACAGTGATATTGTGTAGCACAACAGGATGTAACAAATTAAATCCATCTTCCAACAAGGCTTCCAAAGTGTTGGAATGAGATTTCTGACTAAGTGCATCTACTACAACATCAGCCCTTCCTAGATGGTAGTGCACTTCCAAATTGTAGTCCTTGATCAGCTCTAATATCTTCGCTGCCTCATGTTCAGCTTAGGTTGAGTGAAGATATATTTGAGACTTTTGTGGTCAGTATATATGTGACATACGTTTCCCAACAAGTAATATCTCCATATCTTCAACGCAGGAACAACTGCTGCAAGCTCTAAATCATGCGTGGGGTAATTGACTTCATGCTTTCTCAACTATCGAGAAGCATAGGCAATAGCTCGACCTTCTTGCGTGAGCACACACCCCAAACCTATACTCGATGCATCATAGAACACATCAAAAGGATTTTCAATGTATAGTTGTGCTAGAATAGGGGTTGTGTTAGCAATGTCCATACGGTGTGAAAAGAAGCTTCACACTCTGGTGTCCAACTGAACTTTTCATCCTTCTGGAGTAGTCTGGCCATGGGCTTAGCTATCTTGGAGAAATCTAGAATGAAACGACGATAGTAGACTGCTGACCCCAGAAAACTCTGAACTTCATGAACCGAAGTTAGGGCCTTCCAATACATGACCTCTTGTACTTTAGATGGGTCTACAGAAATTCCATCTTCAGATAAGATGTGACCCAAGAAAGGTACTTTGCTTAGCAAGAATTCACACTTATTGAATTTGGCATATAACTTATGCTCCCTCAATCTGGACAACACAACTCTTAGATGCTCTACATGGTCTGCCTCATTCTCCAAATAAATTAAGATATCATCGATAAACACAACCACGAACTTGTCAAGCTCGGGCCTGAATACCGAATTCATCAAGGACATGAAGTATGCAGGAGCATTTGTCAGTCCAAAAGACATGACCAAATACTCATACATGCGATACCTAGTGGAGAAAGTTGTATTAGGTACATCCTCTGGCCTAACCTTAATCCGATGACAGCCTGACCTCAAGTCAATCTTAAAGAATACCTTTGCTTTTGCCAGTTGATCGAATAGGATATCGATGCAAGGAAAATGATACTTATTCTTAATGGTCACAACATTAAGCGGTCTATAATCCACACACATTCTCAAGGACTTGTCCTTCTTCTTTACAAATAAAGCTGGACATTCCCATGGAGATGAACTAGGTTGAATTAGACCTTTGTCCAATAGTTCTTGTAATTGAATTTTAAGTTCAGCTAACTCATTTGGTGGCATCCTATAGGGTCTTCTTGAGATAGGTGCCATACCTGGCACTAACTCAATCTTAAACTCCGCATCCCTATCAGGTGGTAAACCTGGCAACTTATCTAGAAATACATTAGGAAACTCATAAACCACTGGAATATCACAAAGGGTAGTGCCTTGGATAGCACAAGACAAGTTTTGGAGATCAAAACTTTGGGGAAGTGGTACTAGAAAAGAATTGCCTCCCTTCAGTTCTATCAACATAATTGTCCTATTGCTAGTGTCAATGGGAACCCCATGTCCACTCATCCATTTCATGCCTAAGATCACATCTATGCCTAATCCTAGCAATACTATCAGATCTATAGTGTACTCTCTCTCTCTCTTGTATAGACACGAGCACATCTCTGACTATTTGATTCATAAAAATAGTAGCCCCAGCTGAACTTATACTATAACCACCCTTGTCTACCTCAATTATGTTCTAATCATGCCTAGATGCGAATGCTTGGCTCATAAATGAATGAGAAGCTCCATAATCAAATAAAACAATGGTGGGATGTTTGTTAACAAGAAACATATCGGTGGTGATATCTTCTCTCGCAGGAACTTCTTCAACAGCTGTGTAATGCACGTATCCAGGACATGCCTTTGGATTTACCTATTTCTGATTACCCTGGTTTTGATTGCTATTCCTCTTGGGATGGGGGCACTCCTTGACCCAATGGCCCAATTGACTATAGTTGAAGCATGGATGATTGCTCCTTGGTCCTGCTGAGCTTCCATGCCCTCCATTTCCCTTGGGTAGGGCAATGGTGAATGCCTTGAGAAACACCTTCTGAGGTCGGCTGGCCTGGGCTTTTGGTGGAGGTGACCTAAACTTAGGTGCTAGTGGATGAAACTGTGGCCTAACCACCACTAGAGCTCTAGACTGGGAAGATCCTGAGGCACTTGCCTCAGCTGCTCTTTTGTGGCCCTTTGCTGCTGCGTGCAAATTGTTCTGGTTCTCCTGGGTCAAGGCATCACTAATGAACTCATTGTATGTGGTACACCTTGAGTTGGCCATAGTCTTCATTAGCTTAGTGCCAAGGCCTCTATTGAAGCATTCTATCTTCTTTTCCTCTGTATCAACGAACCCTGGGGCATAATGGGACAAAATTGTTGAAGGCATGCATGTACTCCGTAAGGGTCTTGGTCCCTTGTATGAGTCGCATGAACTCGACTGCTTTCATGCACATTAGCCCTGGGGGAATGTGATGTCCCCTAAAGGTTAACTTGAACTGCTCCCATGTGACCTATGAGTTGGTAGGTAGAGAGGATAGGAAATGGGTCCACCATATCCCGACCAGTCCCTACAATTGATGGGACACATATTCTGCCTTCTAATGCTCAGTAACCCTCAAAAGATGGAACTTTTGCTCGATTGTGTTTAGCCATTCATCCGCCTAGAGTGGTTCTTCGACCACCTTGAAGATAGGAGGCTTGGTGTCTTGGAAATCCTTGAAAGAGCTGTATTGATTTGGCTCAGGCCCTTGATGTTGCTGATAGGCATGAGTAGTGTTTTGCGTAATGAGGCGTATCATATCCTCCATTGCTCTCTAATTACCCAGGAATTGTGTGAAGAATTCATTAACAAATGGTGATGGCGGTGGTGGTAAGTCTCCATCGTTGCCACCTTAGCTGGTGCCTGCTCCAGCGCGAGTGTGAGTGATCTACAAAGTTGCAACAATAAGTGATTATTGGATGATGTCAGGAGATTGCAGATGAATTGTGTAATCATAACAAACTACAATTACTGGAGAGAACCTTAAATTCATATAATAAAACAGAGGCATAATAATTCATTCTCGCAACATGGCATTACCAATTTCATCACTTATCGTGCTCGCAGCGCGTTAACATCCATGTAATAATCCACTAGTAAAACAAAAGTGGAATTTCATTAAAGTTCAACCCATAGTGAAACGACATGCAAAGTGTCAATATTACACTGAAGTCAAATCACGAATACCGAATTTCAAGCTACAAGTCCATTACATGACTATCAGGGATAAATCTAGCGCTTTAACTAGTCACTAGGCGATTCTAATCTTCAGCGTGCTCGCTGTTGAGGTTAGAGATAGCCTCATCCTCATCCTCTAGCTTTACTTCTTCTTCCCACCAGTTATTTTCAGCTAACATCTCTGGATCTTCCTCTTTCTCATTAAGGATCGGGTGTAGTTGGTTGTTCAGAAATGCACCTCATGCTGAAGGTCAACCACCATGTTCTGGGTCTGCGCAAGCTACTAGCGCAAGTCCCTTTTGACATGGTCATGTTGTATGCTTAAGGCGTGGGTCCTATCTTGTTCTGCTTCTACCATAGCTGCACGGTTGTTTACTAGGATCCACTGGCGCGTAGCTGTGAGTGTGTCAGCACGGGCGCCCTCCAGCTGCTCCCGTAGTCCTGCTAGCACTGCCTGATCATCTGCTCTTGCCTCTTGGGCGGTAGCTCTCTGCTGATCAGCTTGCTCCATTTGAGTGTGGAGATTTCCCAATGCTACATAAGCTTGATCAGTTTCTAATCGAGCCTCACTTGCTGCCTTCTTGTGCTTGCGCACACGCTTCTTTAGCTTACGCTGTGCAGCTTCGGCTCTCATGAGCTTATTCATGCAAGTGGTATAGGACTCCTGCTAGAAGTCCCTGGTGTCATGATGAGTATAGAACATCTTCATCACGGCAAACATTGCACTCATAGCGGGACTAAAACTATATGCCTGCTCATCCCAGTCTTGGATCAATGCATTATGGTTGCGCTGTGCCCAAATTATTGTGGATGGATCCACCTGAGGAAAAGTACCAACGGCACTACCGATAAGCTCATCCCCATGTTGCTGACATATATGGCTCATCACCTCAAAAGCAACTTCCTGGGCACCTTCCCAAGGAGTTTTTCCTTTAGATTCTGCCTTCCACTCCTGCTACAGGGGTGCTTGGGTACGAGCTGGTATGGTTAGCTGCACCTCATACCATGGCTATCCTTCTAGGTATATCTCATCCTAGGAATAGAGAGGCGGTTCGTAATACCCCGCATAATGCAAGACTCTCCAAAGTAGGGCAGGGGTACCAAACATTAATAGGAAATTCTCACTTCCAGCTAGTGCTGCCATCTGTACCAACAACATGGTGCAACTCCCATGAGACAATGACATAATGGATAAGAGTTATATAACCGAGTAAGAGACTTATAAGGGGGAAACAATGCAAGTATGTAATAATGATTTATCATGATGCATGCATGTTTTGTACGTCCTCACAAAGTTAGGAAAAATTAAAACTTCTAACGGCATACATGGTGGCATACAAGCGTTCTCTCATATAAAACGTAGCTAGTCAGGCTACACGTTTTGTTGTTAGTGTACCTACACAAGAATTTCATTTCAGCCCAACACCACAATTATATATGCAGAATGTAAATCTAGGCTCTAGGTTGCAATCTAAATACTTCCATATATATATATACTTCTATATCAAAGCTACTTGAGAGTAAATATGTCATATATATACATATAAATATGCATATACAGTCATATCAAAGCTAACCCATAATTAAATACGTCCATATATATGAGGCATATATACACTTTAGTATCAAAGCTAACTCTCCCCATAGACTACACGTTCACATCTTGCGGTAGTGCCACTGTGATGATGATTGGCAGGTTACCTTCGGCGTAGAGGCATTTGATCCATACATTACCACTTAAGTGAATGGCATCCATACAATAGCACGCCGTATGGACGATGAAATTGAAAACCCCCAAGTTAGTACTTAATTAGCCACCTGAAGTCCTTAACTAGGCATAAAGGATGTGATCACTGGCACATTTTAGATTTAAACTCTAGATTTTTAAACACCTATATATATAGCTATAAGTGGCTAGAAACTGGTTTTGAAAAACAAAAACCTTTGTTTTAAATACACATGTGGCAATTAATGTAGAATCTTGCTCGATGCCGGGATTGTAGCAGAAACCGACCAATTTATAAGAGCATCAATTACAATGGCGAATCGCAAGCGGTCAACTGTCATACTTGAGCCCATATAAATCCGGTAGTCCGTTGAATACCACGAAGGGTCTCGATCAACCATCAACATACAACCAAGATCGTACATGATTCAACATACATGTCATACGCTACATAAAAGTTCACAAATACAGTTCATCCATCAGAGTACAAATTTAGGTTATTACAAACCAAGAAGTAAAATAGTAGCAGAAGCAAATTAAAGTTTGAAACTAACATCTGCCATCATAGTTCAATAAGAGTGCCATCTCATGATCACACCCACAAAAGCATATGAGAAGGATTAATAAGAGATGCCTACCTAGGGCTCACTCTTCGTCCACGATGGGACATAAGCAGTTCTTGCAATAGCCATGATAAACTGTACCATCTACAACAATGGGAATAAAACCCTGAGTACGAGAAGGTACTCAGCTAGACTTACCCATCATAAACCTAAAATAAAGTGACTCCAAGGATTATGCAAGGCTTTATAAGTGGAGGTAGCTTGACAACATTTTGCATAAAAAGTGACTACAATTATACAATTATAATTCGGTCATCAAGTTAATTATAGCTATTCATCTCTAGATTAGCAACTTACCTATGCCAAACATGTGGTATATCATTTAGTAGCATACAATAGTAACCATAGCCGTTGTAGTAATTCCATGTTCAACTGAAGCATCATATTCCATAACACAGTTACTACGATGTTGGAGCTAGCCAAGTTTCTCACTATCCAGGAGAGACAGCAATTCGAATGGATTTCAACCAGTTGGGAATATATTCCTAACACAAACCTACACAAACCAGATCAATGGTGAACTTAGGTCACCTTTGGTACAATTCAGGTGCACATTTCGTGGGTTCATTCAGCGCCACAAAATCAGGGACAACCAGCTGCCAGGACGTTCAAGCCTAGTCTACCCTTGGGCTCACGTCTGGCTCCCTGCACATCCTTACTACCATCCAGAGTGCGCACTTTTACAAAATGGGGCCCAACCTGAGTTGAGCTACTCGGCTTCGTGGTCAGAACGAGTTGTCCGGCCAGCTAAGTGAGAGGAATATGTTCAATCTTGTTAGAAGTGCCAACAATGGTATGGTCATTAATTGACACAGACAGAATCACATGAGTCAACCTACACATAGACTATGCCCGGCCTCCATTTACATTATCCCATGGTTCTTTTCCATGATAGCAAATATAGCCAACCGTGCTTCAGTATCCACCTATATCTCATAGGTGATAGGAAATCACCCGACTTCTACCGGTCTAAGCATGGCTAAGCATATATTCAATCCAACACCTACATAGGGTTAAAGTTATACATAACTAGATAAGGAAATTCTATGCATCAAGTGTTTCCAATCAACTTTTATATCCTAATGCATCAAACATAAATGACTCAAGTGATATTTTGTAAAACATAGGAGACTTAGAATGCTCTAGGGCTTGCCTTTGAGGAAAGAGGTTGGCCAGTGATCTGAGCACTCAGAGAGGTCCTCGAGAGTTTGCCCCTCTTCTCTTGAGGCTACGACCTGAGGTGTCTCCTACTGATCCTCCTCCTCTTCTTCATTGAACTCCAAAAGGGTTATCCCTTCGGATGATCCTATATGCATGAGCATGAAATAAGATATCACGAATGCATATATGATGACATGTATAATATGATATGATGTGATGAATGCATCCACATAAGTGTTTTCAAGAGCATTGCATTAAGGTGATAACAAGTTACATTTACTTTTACTGAGAAGGTGCATATCTCATCTCTAGTAACTTAAACAAACACTTATGTAAATCATTTTCTGGACTACAAGACAGTAGCCACTTGTTTTGACCATAACTAGAGTTATACACATGAAAATAATATGGTTGTGGATATTATGGAAAGCTTATGAAATTGCCTACAACTTTATTTTAATTGTCTTAATGTGATTCAGTAGTTATCTTGGTCAAACAATTCAGTCTTTCAGATCTATCCAGAGGGCAAGCATTTCTGATAGCAGATTTCTAACAGCCACAATTCTTAAAACATAAGTCCTATGACTATGAAAATTTAACACAAGGTAGACCATTAAGTTATATACAACTTTGTTATTAACCATCTTTATAGAAAAGATCAGTATCATCATGAAATCATCACCACAACAAAAACTATACATGCAGCCATCTAGTTGAATTATAAAGTGATAATTAACTAGATGCATACAACTAATTAACTAGATGCATCACAAGCACCACAGAAAACATCATGGTTAAACATAACTAATTTATTTATATTCATTTATTAATTTCCTTAGATAATAAGGTGATTTAAAGGATAAATATTTCTAGTGCTTAATAAATTCTAACAAAATTACAATAGCCTACAAATGACCTTAATAGTCCACTATATAAATTTCATGCCATTTGGATAAGTGTATCTACCTCTACAAAAATGACAAGTTAAATAGGCTTATTTTAGCAAAAATAGTTTAGCATAGTGAAAAGTGCCAAACAACTGATTTACTATTTTTCTTAGCTTCACCATAACACGAGAACACTGTACAAATTTTGCATGAGCCCAAGTTATGTATTTTTGCCTTATTTATTTTTACTAGAAGCTAGCATTTATTTAGGATTAAATAAGAAGACCATATCCAAAGTATGACCACTGCAAGTTTAGTATTTTTCCTAGCTAGACCATGTCAATACTGCACATACCAAGCTTAAGTTATGCATTTTCTAATATAGAAACCATTTAAAAAGTATTTATCTAGCTACATTTTTTTCTCCTAGGAAAATACTAGACACAGTGCATTTCATATTTTTATCAAATACTACACCTCATGAGAAATCCAACAAAATTTGGTTCACCAAAATTGGACACTCCTAGCTTGAGATATGAATTTTTGAAACATGCATTCAAATCTAGAAAAATAAATCAGAAAATCAAAACATCACACAGGCTGATAGCTGAGGCCCGCGGTCAATAGGACCCACCCGTCAGCGAGATCAAGATAGGGGACGACGCTGATCGGGAAGAACTCACTGATGGCGAGGTTTCCGGTGGTAGCGTCTTCACTGTTGCACTCTTCTCACCTCCGCGCATCGACTGGTAGGCTTAGTTTGCTCGGTGGCTCACCGGAGCAAGCTCGACGGTGGCCATGGTGGACAGCGGATGTCGAGCGGCGGTATGCCCGCCATCTCTGGCTATGGCATAATAAGGCGAGGATGGCTACTCCATCCTAGTAACCTAGTGAAGCTACATGGTGCAGGTGAGGGCTCGAGGTGGCATCGGTGAGCTTGGCCGCATTCATGGCCGTGTGGCGGAGCACGGAGCACAGCGGTGCTCTCAACGTTCCGACTAGACGACGGCAAAAGGTGGGTCTCCATCTTGACACTAGTTAGGTGTAGGGTTACTCGACCTAAGATGCGAGAGAAAGGATGGAGACGGTGAACCAACTCGGTGGCGGCGAGCTCGAGTGCCACGATGCCCATGGCGGCCGCGCTTGGACCGGTGACTCATTCCGGCGCAATCAAGCGGTGGCGTCATTCCTAGATCTAGCCTAAGCCTCTAGACTCTAGTGTGGTGCTAGACCAGAGAAGATGGAGGCATGTGGTGTGGTGGAACAGCTGGGCCATGGTGAGCCGCAAGCGCGTCGGCGCTCCGGTGATGACGCCGGTTACGGCGAGGCTAAATGCTGCTATACCTGGGGTCGATAGGTGATGCTGGTGGCTCGAGGAGGTGGAGGTGATGGTGGAGCAGCTGTGGCTGAGATGAATCGATCGGTGAGGCTATGTCGGTGGTGAGCGGCTATGGCGGAGCTACTGTGGCGCACAACGAGCTCAGCATGGTGCTTTGGTGAGGCAAAGTGAGCGGGAGAAGGCGAGAGCAAGTGAGTGGAGCGAGCGGCGAGTGCGCGACGCTTATGTGTCCGCTTTGGCCTGACCGGTCGGGCCAACGCCGGTGTATGACCACCATGCAACGGCCATGGCCTGTGTCCTATCGGCCACTAGCATGCGCGTGAATGCGGTCGTCAGGGCAGATTACGACAATTGATAATGTGTTTTTAACAATATATATCTCCTAATATGTTCGTCCATTGCAAAAACTCCATTAAGGAAAGTTGTAGAGCTACATGCCATCTACAACTTTGCTTTAGGGAGTATTCCTTAATTCACCATGGTTTGCGAGTTAAATCATCCCAAAGTTAGTTACTTGCAATCTGAAATCAGCCCAACACTTAGAAACATTTCACCAAGTGTAAAACATCATTTTCTTGCTAATTGTGAGCTATTTTTGAGCATGCTATGTACTGAATTAGACCTTGACCCAAAAATAAAAGCTATTACCCTAGTTGCGTACTACAACTTTTATTTAGGTCACATAGCCATGTAAAAAATCTAAGCTACTGTTCAACTTTGGTCAAACTAGTATCATGAAAATAGCATTTCCAATGAAACCAACACTTAGAAGCAAATTTGGCCTATGTCATGAATACAAACATTGTTCCATTTATCATTCTTGATGTGTCTAAGGTGTTTTCATGACCTCCCAACCATTTCTTACATTGGTCATACATGATTGCAAGCATAAGCCTACATATAAAATCAACATTTCATGTGATAATGTATAAAAATGAGATGAAATTTCATATGCTCATGTTCATGAATGCTGGGATGATGCTTGTGCTCATGAAATAAGGATGCCAAATGCAATGCTTAACACTAGGGTGTTACAGCCCCTCCCCCTTATAGAAATCTCGTCCCGAGATTTGAAAGACCTACCATTCCTCATAAAAGGCGGGATTAACCTCACGTAAATAATCCTCCCGTTCCCATGTGGTGTCTTGTTCATTGTGGTTATTCCGCACAACTTTGTAGAAATTAATGACCTTGCTTCGTGTTACTCTTTCTATTCCTTCTAGCACTCGGATTGGTTTTTCTTCATATCTCAAATCTGATTGGATCTTAATGTTAGTGGGTGCAATGGCTTCCCAAGGTATGTCAAGGCATCTTTTCAACTAAGAAACATGGAAGACATCAAATATCATACTCATCTCTGGAGGAAGTTGTAACTTGTAGGTGACATTTCCTTTCCGTTCAATAATCTTGTACGGGCCTACATACCTAGGCGCAAGCTTTCTTTTTACTCTACATCTCTACACTCCCTTCATGTGTGACACTTTTAAGTATAAATAATCTCCCAATTCAAAAGTTAGTGGTCTTCTTCTTTTATTAGCATAACTCTTTTGTCTTGATTGAGCTGCTTTCATATGCTTTCATTTAAAGTTTTAGCCAAAATAGGCTTTTTAAAACCAAAACTTGGCTTTTAAAACTATGTAGATGAGAGTATTATGCTTAATCTTGCTCTGATGCTATCTGTGACAGAACCACCCAATTTAAACAAGTTCAAGTATGGCTGTCCCCGTTAAACACGTTGACACGCGCATACTTTCACTTATATAAACCTAGTAGTCCGCTGAGTGTCACGAAGGACCTCGATAAATCAACATCATAACGAAGATCGTATGATTAAGCAAATACACATCACATACACATAGTTGCAGTGGAAATAATGTTTATAATGAGTTGACAAATAATAATACAAGTTTGGGTTTCAAAACCGTTTAGTGAAAACAACATAGCTTTCAAATGATTACAATAATATAAGTTCCAAATACATTTCTAGCATAAGTGACATCCTCTGATAAAAAGCATATAGATGAGAAATAATATATAGAGTCACTGAGCCCACCGGTGGTTAGCCACCATCTTCAGCAGGCCGAGAACTTCACCTGCAACATGGTGGGATAAACCCTGAGTACTCGAATGTACTCAGCTAGACTTCCCTGTCATAAACCAGAAATAAAGTGACTCCAAGGATCATGCAAGGCTTTATAGTTGGAGCTAGCTTGATAAAATTTTGCATAAAAGCCACTAGTTGAGCTATACATTTTATAATTCGATAACCAAGTTAATTATAGCTATTCATCTCTAGATTAGCAACTAACATATGCCAAACATGTGGAATATCATTTAGTATCATGCAATAGTAACCATAGCTGGTGTAACATTTCCATATTCATCATAACCATCAAATTCCATTAATTAATGCTACATTGCCACTGCTCAGTCAAGTTCTCACTATCCGGGAGAGACGGCGACTCAAATTGATTCGAACCAGCTAAGGAGTTATTCCTAACACAAACCTAGACATACCTACGCTAAGGTAGTCTTAGGTCACCTTTGGTACAACTCAGGTACAGTCGCGGGTCCGAGCAATGCCGCACCCTCAGGGATACTACCAGTCTACCAGGAAGCTCAGTCCCGGCCTACCCTTGGATTCACGCCACTGGCTCCCCGCACATCCTTACTTCCTCCAGTGTGTGCACTTTCACATACCGGGTCCTGACCTGAGTTGAGCTACATGGCTTCGTGGTCGGAATGACTTATCCGGCCAACTAAGTGCTAGGCATGCGTTCATCATGACACGATGATGTACGATGAATTGGTCCTTAACCGACATAGATGGGGATAAATAGGCACCAGGACCTCCATGCTTTGTTGCTTCTCTATCGCAATCTCGCTCGGTCTCATTTTATTTATCAACACATGGTTATTTCCACGATAGCAAATATAGCCAACCATGCTTTGGTATCCACCTATATCTCGTAGGTGATAGAAAATCACCCAATTTCTACCAGTCTAAGCATTGCTAAGCATACATTCAATCCTGGACCTACATAGGGTTCAAGGTATATTTCTAGACAAGGTAGTTCTATGCATCAAGTGGTTCCAATCAACTCTTATAACCCAATGCATCAAACATAAAGGCTCAAGTGATATTTGTAAAAATATAAGAGGCTTAGAATGCTTTGGGGCATGCCTGGGATCCAACACTGGGTTAGTGTTTGTTAGATGACACTCGCTTGGTGAGCATCTCCTGTTCAGGCATGTACTCTAGGGGTCCTTCCATCTTCAGGATAGGTCCATCAACACCGTCTTCTGGTTTGACTCCATCATCATGTGCTTCACGTCCACGCGTTGTGCATCTAGCGTACCTAGATGAGATGGAACAATGCAAGTGCATGAATGCAAAGAATGGTAACATGAGATGCATCATATAAAAGCATTCAAGACCAGCATCAGGTTACACCTCAAGGCATAAGCACTTAGAGAGCAAGTCGTTTAACTAATTATTGCACAAACCTATCATGATAAGTTAGAAGAAAATGGCACCAAGCTTTCACCAATGAGGCACTCAAGTTAAGATACTTTAAGCAACCATCTAGCACCAGCTACTCCTAGCAATCACAAAATCAAGATCAAACATAAGCAATCAACTTCAAGTATATGCACAAAAATTGGACAGCAACATAGCAGCCATTCAATTTAACCATAACTGGAGTTATAAGCATCAAACAAAGGTGATCCTAGACTTTACGGAAAGATAACAAAATTGCCTACAACTTTGTTATTTACATCTAGAGCTGATTCAAAGGTTAACAATGTTGAAAAAAACTAATAAGCAGATCTGCACCAACTAGGACAGAAAATTGTCATGAACTTTAGAAATGCATAACTGGAATTCTAATCATCCCACAATTATGATTCTTAAATTTATGGAAAGATTATTAAGTTACCTATAACTTTATTATTATCATCTTAAGATGATTCTATAGCTAACAAGGTTAAACAACACCAAGAAGGTATCTCTGTCCATATTTGGACAGAAATATGCCATTCCACTTTAAATAGTAATAACTAGAGTTCTAGACCATCAAAAGTAGTGATATCACTACAACTATCCTATTATCACCAATACATGATTCCAATTTTAAATGAGCCAAATAATACAATCATTTAGATCTGTCCAGAGGACATGCAAAACCTAAAAATGCACATCATTTGATCCACGAAGTTATCATCACAACAGAAAATGCACATACAACCATTTCAGAATATAACAATTTGATGTTTCACTTGTTTTGTGGACAAAGAGCATACACACATGAGTCATTCAAGAAATTATACCACCACTAACATATTTAGCAACACTTTATTAAATCCCAATCACTCAAAGCATCACCAAATACAATTACAAGCTTTATCTACAATTATGCTTTTAATAATCTTTTTTTCCTAATAAACATATATATATATAATTTTAGTGATATATGAGAACAAATTGTTTGGGGCTGAGACTTTTATGAGTGGTAGATGTTATCAAAACATGGCTACTGCACAAATTTCACATGCTCAGGTTTTATAGATTAATTATTAGAAAAAAGACAAATTACTAATGCAAGAAAACATGTGAGAGCAAGATAAATCTAAAACACACTATTTTTTGCAAACACATGGCCATATTATGTATAAACATGACACAAAAACATCATACCAATGTAATGGAACCACCTTTTTTTATTTTTGTATCTTCATAAAAATTATAACTTATTTAAAACCATTTACCAAGCAATAAATAAGTTAAATCAATAAATCAATCATACTACATCCAATGATGATGAAATTTTTACCACAGTACACACATAGAATCTGTAGCCTACCATAAAAATTTCACATAAATTGGAGCACCACAACTTTAGATATGACAATAACAAGTAAAACAAGCTAAAATTGCCTATTTAACAAGATTAAATCAAAACATTATAAAAATAGTACACAACTAGCATGTTTAATATTTTTATTAGCTAGACCATGTCATCACAAGATTAATACAACTAGAATTACCATTTTTGGACTTCTATAACTCAAGATATGCATCTGTCCAATTTAAAAGTATTTTTAAATGTACTTTACAAGAATAAATAAAAATAGTAGAAACTTTCTACTAACACATATCAAGGATTCCAAAAAGTCTTCATTTGCTATTTTACAATTTTTCTATGATTTATTATGATTTTCCAAAGTTTTAGCCATAAAAGAAAAACAAACTTGCACCGAGGACCATGAACTTTCACGAAAATAAATTCTAGTTAAACAGTCCTTCTAGTCACTATTCACATGAATCATAGACTTTGCAGATAGGCCCTTCCCTTTCTTCAAATTCTTGCACGAGGTCCCTCTTCTTCTCCTCGTCGGGCAGAGCAGAGGAGGCCGACGGGCCGGCCGGTCTTGGCGGGCGGTGGATGGCAGCGGCGGGCAAGGGTCACGGCCGCATATTGGTGGGCCGCGCTCGTGGGTGGCCTCGGCCTAGCCTAAGGCCGACCGTGACTCCCTGGCCATGGGCGCAGATGGCAGCCCATCGATGGCTCCGATGGACAGGGTGCTAGCAGAGCTCTAGTGGTGGGGAAGAGGCGATGCAGCATCTAGGGGCCCGCGCGCATCCACTGGTAGCCACGGTTCGCACCGCGGTGGCCCATCGTAGCCTGGCCATGGCGCCTTGGTGGTAGGAGGCGGGCGACCTAGTGGTTTCAGCGCTAGAGCAGTGGCGGCGCTGGGAAAATGGTTAGGGTGGCGCAACAAGGTTCGAGAAATGCGGTAGCGCTGTCTGCTTAAGTGGAGGAAGGCCAAGGGCAAGGACAACAATAGGGAGGAGCTTTGTCTATCTGTCCATGGCGGACACGGCCGCGCCGAGCGCGTGTGAGCGCCAGAGAGCGAGGAGAGGGAACAGAGAGCAAGAGAGGGAGTGAAGGGCGAGTGTGAGTGGAGGGGAACATGCCCGGGCTCTCCCTATTGAAGCAGAGGTGAAGGGACATGTGGCAGCAAGGTGAGGTGCTCACTGCCCTTCATGGAGGACGCGTTGGCATTTCGTTGAGCACGTGGCGGGCTACGGTGTGGCCGGCGTGGGAAGTATTTTTGGGCTAGTTACATGCCGAATTGGACCTTGGGCCTAAAAGAAAAGTTGAAGCCCATGAATTGTTCTACATCTTTTATTAAGGGCGCCAAGTCATTAGAGAACAGATTAATGTGTAATTAAGCCCAGAGTTGACACTGTCAGTGACTAATCAAGGATTAAGCCTTGCTCTGCTTGAGCTCGAATTACTTGGTCAAAATGTGGTCAAATTGATTCCAACTCTTTGTATGTCCTTCTCCAAGATGTAAAGTCCAACTTTTATTTTGGGATCAAGTCAAGTTGCTTAATGAAAACATGAGAACGCAACATGCCAACTATCCTTGCCACTAATCTTAGACAGAATATTTTTCGGGCCTGAAAACAGTAGCTGATTCAAACTTGAGACCACTGTTTGAGCCACTTAGGGTTGAATCAGGTCTTGGTCCAAAAATAAAGTTTGTTGTACTCCACTCAAACTTCAACTTTTATTAAAGGTGAAACTTCATATCTGGTACAGAAATCATTGCTTCATCTTGGTCAAAGCAACACCTTGTTAAACCATGGAATTAGGGTTTTCGACCAATTGAGGCATTTTCTTCACATTTGTTCAACATGGACCCTTCATGACTTTTGTTCTAGAGTTCAATTAGACTCATTTGGGAAAGGTAGCAAGGTTTGGTCGACATCCCATGTTCCCATTCACCTGATGAAGCAATTCAAGAAAGATTACAACTTATCATTTCATGTGACTTCTTGATTCCAAACTTCATGAAACTTTTCCACTGGTCAAGATGGATGCATGTTGATGTAATGTACATGAAACAAGCATGTTTAACATTACTCATGCCTAACCTTAACCAGGGTCCACATGTAAGCAAAGGTGTGTCGTCCAAATTTAGGTTGGGACTCAATTTCATAGATTGGACCTCAACACCTTCATCATCACTTCAAAATTATGAACTAGATATCATAATCATTGCTTGGCATATCCTACTTAAGGCCAATTTCACTGCTTAAATCATGACTAACATCCAGGGTGTTACAGCAGTGACAACTTACCCCAGCCTATTTCGTGGATCACCTCGGTGGCCGCCTCGTGGTGGCACAGCACACACCCCTTGTTGCGTAGCTGCCTACTCGTTGGTCTGTCGCCCACCGCCGCTGCCCATGATTCTTCCTCGCCCTCGACCTGTCTCATGTACTGCCTCATAGTGTCGTTGTCATGGGCATCACCATTGTGCCTATAGAGCAATATGGTGACCAGATAGGCCACTAGATTGTGCACGCCATCGGTGGCGCTGGCAAGATTGTCGAGGCATGGCTAGGGCCAGTGATTTCCTCGAATACGATTGGTATCCTATTGAGGAAGCAAGCCTCTAGGTTGCCGAGTTGGGTTAGGACAGCAAGGAGGGCATAGTAGTTGCTGAGATCGTCCCACCCCAGCCTGCATCTACGCTAGTGCAGTGCCACATGCTGAATGACGGTGGGGTTGCCGCAGATGCGGCGCATGGATGAATAGGTCACCCATAGGCTATGAAGGTCTGCTTCGAGGTCACAGCGAGGTGGTTGGCGATCTCAATGGCTAGCCTGTTAGGGAGCGCCAACAACTGTGACATGGGGTGTCACCTTGCCACCATGATTGCTAGCGTTGATGACGTCGCATGATGCGGAGCGCGAGAAGGCCTACCAAGGGCTCATGCGATAGTGTGGATGGAGCTACAGTGTGTGTGTGTGGATGGAGCTATGGCATGTGGATGGTGGTGAGATGGAGAGCTGGAGGGGTGGCACGGCGCGATCGACTTATGTTGATTGAAGAGGAGGCGAGGGAGGTGGCCAAGCGGGGGTTACAATAGGAGTTTTAAATACCCTGTGCGAACTGGTGTGGGAACTTGCAATGATGACACGGTTCATATTACTGGGTGGGTGGGTCACTAAATGGTCGAGACGGTCAGATTACCAGGAAATGCAGAGTTTTCTGGTTTCTTTCTATTCACATTTTTTACTGCACAAGTAAGAAAGTCCGCCCACTGTACATTTCATCTCGTAGGATAGTATATATTGTGGAATGTACATTTGAAAGTTGTAGCAAATTGAGTGCATTTGTTCATAGCTGACAAAAGTACTTCAGCCCCACGTCATACATTAAAACATTGTTAATTTTTTATGTGAGTAGAACTTGCCTAATCGGTTGTGCTACAAACAACAGCTGTACCTACTGTGGCTTCATGCATGAAGTAATACTAGTAAGTTAAGAGTATGTCTTTACTTAGTAGTTGGATTCCTAAAGTGGCAACGTCAACCACAACCCAGGGAGTGTAGTCGATTAGAACCTATGAAACCTTGTAGCCATCTCTAGCTACCTGCTGCCCCTTGGCTGCCGCGAGCCTACGACTGCTTGGATTGGAGTGCACTATATACTTTGCTGGATGACAGAAGGTCCGACCATCTAAAATATTCACTACTTGAATACTAGTAATGATGAACGTTGTGCGGTCACATCAGAAGCCTATTCCAGCCTTGGCGTCCCTATGTGTACAAAGCCTAGCCTCACTCCCATTGTAATGCCATCTCTAGCTAGCTGACTACCCGACTGCCTCTCGACTACTGTAAGTCCTCTTCATAGACGCACCAGGCCTTCAAGTATCAAGCGTGTCATGGTGGTCAAAAGCACTTCTTCTAAGATGCACTTCTTGTGCCTAGCTTTCCTACGCATTCACATCACTTTCGGCAAGCGCACAAGGTCTATATGGGAAACTCCCCCTTCCCTCAAAGATTCTGAATTTTGACCAAATATATCTAGAGACACTCTACAACAAACGATCATAAGTTTTCCCTAGACCATGTCCCTCTAGTATATTCGGTGAAATGACATTTACCTGTTTCTTATAAACTATATGCTCGCTTGATAGTCTAAGTAGTGTAAATTTGAATGGGTTGGACATGTAACTAATTTCAATTTTATTTGTTTCTTTAGGATTTCAATGTATGTATTCGTACAAAATAGGTTTCCTTGTATAACGTGAGATGTGTCTGGCCTAGTTAGATTTACAATGCTCGGACTTTCTTGCGTGTGCTATAAAATTTGAATAGCTATGTGGCTCCTCCATTAGGCATTACATCGACGCGAGACTTCATTAGATCAATTTCGTTATGCATGTTTACCATACTACAGATCAGAAAGAGAACCAGAAAGAAACCTGCAGGCAAAACCAAACAACAGCGGGTAGAAATCAGCTACCAAATGACCAAAGGACCTGATCTACACCATGCTCAACAGAGTTTACCCCACCTAATTAATACAAAGTTCAACAATATAGTAAACACAGACATGCAAATAAGACTTCACAAACCAAAACCTCTGTAGATTTGAACGCATCCGACATAAAATGAAAGGGAAGATAAATAAGGAAGAGTAACAACATAAGGAAAGAGTAACATGTACTCCCTCCGTACTCCCAACATAAAGAAGATACATCAAATGCAATGCGAGATACATCAAATGCAACGTGAGATACATCAAATGGAACTTTATTTACTCCTCTACTCATCGTTAGTATCACTATCCTCATCCTCATCCTCCTCATTGGTATCAACGATGTTGTCGTCCTCATCAACGGTGATGTGGTTGGTCACCTGCTCAGCATCAGCACAAACCAGGTTGTGCCAGTGCTTCTCAGTGTTGTGGGCGGTGCTGATTCCCTATGTCATGATGCTAGTGTTGAAGCCATCTCTCTAGCTCAGATAGCAGGCGAGGATGTACTCCATGTTGTTCGTGCGATTCTTGTTCAGGTAGACTGACAGTTCTTCTAGGACATCGGTGAGATGGTGAAAAATGAAGATGTAACTGCTCACCTTTTCCTCCCAAGGCGGGTTGATGGTGCCTAGACGGGTGTTCTGTAGCACATGCCTGATCTTCAAGAAAGCCTTACTCATGATACCAACGGCCCAATCATCTCTATCTCCAAAGGGATCCACCGGAGCTTCATCTTGATTCACCATAGGCACAGCGTCATCCTCCTTCACCATGGGCATGACATCATTTTCCTTCACCATAGGCACAGCATCATCCTCCTTCACCATGGGCATGGTGTCATCCTGCTCCCGTGCGCGCTTCGTAGAAGGCTCGCCCTTCACCGTCGTGGTGGCTAAGAGTGAAGTAAGTTTGGAGAAGGCAACCGCACATTCCTAGCCATTTTAGATCTATAGTGGGAATGGGAGGGCTCGGGGAAAGAAGGAAAGCAAGCGGAGTTGCGGAAGAGATCACGATGGTTAATATACCACTACTATAGAGGAGCCATTGGTGTTTTTTGGGAACAAAGAGGAGCCATTGATGTCGAAATGTTACTACACACACAAGAAAGTCTGACCTCTGTAGGTTTGAACACTTCTGACACACTGCACAGACCTTAGCTTACATTACAAACAAGTTAAAGTTGCTGCAAAATAATGACAACATCCATCCAAGAGCAAGTTAACATGTCCATAGACAATATAATCAAACAACACTGATCCATTTAAACATGTCATGACAGAGAGATACATCATGGAACTTTATTTACTCTACTAATGACTCCAACTCCGAGAACAAGGGAACATAGGAAAGATAGTAAGGTCCGCCGTTGATTTCTAATAGGATGGCATGTTTGAAAAACTGACTATAACATATAGGAATGAAATGAACTTTTCTACTGTTCATGTTATGTGCGACGATGTCATTTTCTGCCTCAACTCCAACAAAGAGAAGCAAATTCCATTGTGGGTGAAAAGTTGAGTAGTACTCATTAACAATGTAGTAACAACAAAATTCAATGTTAGTCTTTGCAAACACCTTTAGAATGCTAATAGTATGCTTCAATGTCCATTTACTAGTACCATAGTCTTCAAGGATCCAGATTGAAAGTTTGGACATATTGCGAACATGAACAGTACATACACACAAGTGACTTTGAGCTTGATGGATGGAGGGTGAAGAACCACGCAGCCTTGGAATTTTCCTCCATGTCTCTCCCTCCATATCCATAGCAAGTATCTAAGGGAAAACCCTCGAGTACCCCATAATGTGCAGACAACCGTTAAGATACATAGTTTTTGATGATCTCATTTCTTCTAATCTCTCAATTGTCACATAAGTATTTGGTCCCCATTTAGATTCCTTACAGATCCATACTGCAGTTTTAGATGGGTAGATGTCCACACCCTTGCACTCATAAACCTCCTCCTCTTCTATATATTCAATCACATGGAAGTGCGAGGAGGCTATCGGATCGAACCCCAATCGAGCCTCGCCAATAGAATGGATGCTAGGCGGCAGGTCCTTGAACTTCTTAGTTGCCGGATTATAGATGACATAGCGGTATAATCCATCATCCCCTTGGCACCAGCATAGGATGAGGCCATTGTAGATATCTAAGACAGATACATTGTCCAAGGTGAAGGGCAAGAAGGACAAGGATGGGTGTTCACCGGTGACGCTGGTGTAGCGTCGATGGCCTTGGTCAAAGTCATAGAAGAAGCAGGCCAGAGTCTGGGGCAGCACCTAATGGTTGTTGTAGTCCTTGATGAGGCGGTTCTAGGAGTGATAGACACATTTGTAGCAGATCAAGGAGCGAGCGGGGAGGTGGCAGAGGATCTCGACAACGGCATCGTTCGTGAGGCTAGCTAGTGTGTTCCTTTTGTTGGGGGCCTCCCCCATTTCGTCTGTGTGTAGTAGGATTAGAGCTTCCTCAGTAATGAGATCACTAATAAAAATAATCTAACAAAGATCCATCAGTGAAATCCACGACTCATACCAAAGTGCAACTTTAACAACCATTAACAATTTTCATGGTACGACCTCAAACAAATTTAGAGTAGCACCACATAGATATATATAACTCAAATAGAGTAGCAGTTAATTGTATGACCTCAATTCCAGCTAAATCAAGTCTATCCATCACACTTACAATCAGTACACAAGCTTAGAGCTTCTTCCATAGGAGACAGACAAAGATTAAGAAGATGACAATTACAACAGTTTTGAAGGCAGAAGCAATGGGCCTGTTTGGTTGCCTAGACAGATAGGTATAATCAAGCAAGCACTTTAAAATTAACAAGCCTAGTTGCACACAAGCATTTATAGTAACAACACTGAACATATACATAGACAATCAAACAACATTGATCCATTTAAACATGTCATGACAGAGAGATACATCAAATGTAGCTTTATTTACTACTTTGCTAATGACTCCAACTCCGAGAACAAGGGAACACAAAGAAGATTGGTAGATCTGCCATTCATTTCTGGTAGTATGTCACATCTACCATACTGAATGTAATGTGTAGGGATGACATGAACTATTCTGCTATCCACGTTATATGCGATGATAGCACTTTCTACCCCAACCCCAACAAAGAAAATCAAATTCATTCTGGGTGAACTATAACCGCTCTATAGCATGACTAAAAATCAAAGTAACCCATCTTATGCAGGCTCATAGTATGCTTCAATGTCCATTTATTATTAGTACCATAGTCTTCAAGGATCCAGATTGAAAGCTTCGACATATTACGAACACCAACAGTACATTGACACAAGTGACCCTGATTTTGAAGGAAGGCGAGTGAAAAACCATGCGTCCAGTTAGGAATTGTCCTCCATGTCTTTCCCTCCATATCCACAACAAGTATACAACAGTAACCATCACATAACCCAATATAGTGTAGACAACCATTAAGAAACACAGTTCCTATTTTTGAAAATGTCAACTAAGCCTTCTTGCCCCATTTAGATTCCTTAAAGATCCATGCTATAGTTTTAGATGAGTAGATGTCCACACCCATGCACTAACCATTCTCCTCCATACATTCAAACACATGGAAGTGTGAGGAGGCTATCAGATCACACCCCAATCGAGCCTCACCAACATAATGGATTCTAGGCGGCAGTTCCTTGAACTTCTAGGTTGCCGGATTGTAGATGACATAGCGGTATCCATCAGCCCCAAGGCACCAGCAAAGTATGAGGCCGTTGCAGCAATCTGAGATAGCTACATTGTTCATGGTGAAGAGAAAGAAGGACAAGGAGGGGTAAACACCAGAGATACTAACGAAATTTTGTTAGCCATATAATCCATCATAGAAGAAGCCGGCCATAGTCTGGGGCATCACCTTATAGTTGTCTGAGATGAGGCTATTTCAAGAGTGACAGACACCTTTGTAGTAGAAACAAGGAGCGGGCAGGGAGGCGGCAGAGGATCTCGACAACAACATCATCCGTTAGGGTAGCTAGTGTGTTCCTCTTGTTGGGGACCTCCTCCATTTCGTCTATGTGCAGTAGGATGATAGCTTGCATAGTAATGAGATCACTGAAGAGGAAAATAATCCAACAAAGATCCAACAGTGAAGTCCACAACACATACCAAAGTGCAAGTTTAACAACCATTAATAATTTTCATGGTATGACCTCAAACAAATTTAGAGTAGCACCACATAGATATATATAACTCAAACTAGAGTAGCAGTTAATGGAGCTATAACCATTACAATTCCAGCAGTGCATGAGCTTAGAGCTTCTTCCATTGGAGACAGACAAAGGTTAAGAGGACGACAATTACAATAGTTTTGAAGGTAGAAGCAATGCGCATGTTTGTTTATCTAGACAGATAGGTATAATCAAGCAAACACTTGACAATTAACAGGCCTAGTTGCACACAAGCATTTGTAGTAATAAAACTGAACATATGCAAAAAACTAAGACATCAGCAGAAAACCAACTAATGCCACCTCCCAGTTCTTTTCATCATCATATCATTGGCCTATCTAGATTTCTAACTCTAGAATGTTTCTTGTATACCTTATGTTCAAGCAAGGACCAAAACAGTGAAGCAAACAGGAAAAGGCGAGAAAGGAGACATGCGGATCAGATCTGCTGCCTCTGCCACGACACACAATGGACACGGACGCCAATGCACCGTGTTCCACCGGCAAGCCCCGCCGCCTAGGCTCCAAAAGGATGCCTAAGCCACCACAACACACCGGGGATCCTCCACCGCTAGTCTAATGGGCACAGATTTGTTTCCACTTGAAGGGGAAATATCTAATATAGGTCAACCTGTAGGGCATCCACATAGAGAATATAATACTATAACGACTCTAAAGACATGTCAATACAACCAGGAATCTAGCGCAATGGTAAAGACCGTGCATTCCATTGTTCGAGTCCTGGGTTCGACTCCCGGGCATTGAGGTTTTTCTTGAATTTATTAGACCCCGGTGGCACAAAAGGTACAAGTGACATGCAAGCCATCGGGTCCCACAAGTCAGATGGAGACGGTGATAGGTCCCATAGGTACACATGACACTCAAGCCATTGGGTCCCACATGTCGGGTGGAGATGGAGAACGGTCCCATAGGTACACATGACACGTAAGGCGTCGGGTCCCATAGGTCGGATGCTGAAAGGTCCCACAGGTACACGTTGGACAGAGAAAGGACAGAGCAGAGACTTTTATGACGAATTACAAGCATCACAGATGAGTAACTACAGGTCCCATAGGTACACATCGGATGAAGAAAGTACCATGTGGATATCCATTACGAAGGCCGTTCATTACATATCAAATGTTGTTCATCATAGATGTGTAATTAGTGCAATGATGAAGCCCTATTGGTCACATTATTAAAGGAGATCGTCATAGATGAGTCACACAAGTGATCTGTGATGAAACCCTATGCTCTTCTATGATGTTTTTTGTGATGATGCCTAATTTCATCATAGATAGGGAGAGTTGGAGGATCGTCACCACTGATCTATGATGAAACAGAAATATTCGTCATAAAAAGCGATCTTCTATGATAGTTTTGGATTCGTCATTAAGATTCTCATCATAGAAGTGGATATTTCTAGTAGTGAATCTTCAAGTCCGTGATCTAGAACTAAGTGAAAACGCAAAGAATCCCAATAAATGAAGTTTCACATCCGTGATCTCTGCAACCACTGCTTTAACATTCAGCCACGCGTAGCTTCCTCGATCCCCAGAATGGCCTCGTGCCTTCCATTAACTGTATTTTAATCCAACGCGGCTTGAGAAATCCACCAGCGTCCACATCGGCTATAAATACATTCTTAGGGGATAGTTGAGAAATCACATCCGCACTCGCCTTTGCTTCTGCCACTGCACAACTTCTTTTCCTTCATTTCTAGATCTAAAAACCATCTTTAGGAGAACAATGGATCATGGCAAGCGCATCACCAATGACCTCACAGAAGACAACCATCCTCTGTGCTGATGCCCTCGTCTCTAGGGGCAAAGAATCAAATCTGACTTTGACTCCTCCTTTCATTTTGCTGACCCTTTTGGGCTTCTATAGTGGTGACCTTCCTGGTGTCGTCCAAGATGCCCATTCCATGGCATAGGTGCCGCTGATTCCTATGACGGCGATGATGCTCGGCGTTATCGTTATGAATGGCCCATGACAGTTGATCGTTATTCCGAGGTGACTCTAGAGAACGGACGGCTAGAGTTTGCCCTGAACCCTTCCTAGGCCACCCTCGTAGTCATTGATGGGGAGGCCAACGCCATGCAGGTGTAACTAGTGGAGTCGGACACCAGGGTTGCTGGTATGATCCCTAAATAACTTTGTCCATTTGATGATTCTATTTTATCAATCATCTAATGGCTTCTGTATCTTCTGCTTTCTAGCTTTGATGGCGCAACTGGAGGAGCTCCAGTTGGTGATGAATGACGCCGCTAGTGCCCTAAATTTCCTGGGGTGATACCTTGGTGGACCGCCTCTAGGATGTCCTTGTGCACGCTAGGGAGGTGGCCCTCCATGGCATCCGTCATGGAGCTACCGTCGCCCTAGCGGTGGCCCAAGTGTGCTTAGGGCACGACCTCTGCCTGCTACAACTCGGCTTCCGGCACGGCGAGGATCCTACTTCTACCGGGATCTAGTGTAGGACTTCGAGGGAACCGCCGAAGCGGTGGCAAACATAACCCAGGACGAAGAAGTTGTGATTATGAAATAAAGTTCTTGGTTGGCACCTGTGTGTCTATTTTCTGTCTGATTTCACATGAATTCTTTTCTTGAGATGATTCTTGTAATGCTATTTCGAATCGATCCCACACGACTTGTATTTTTTCTTTTATTTTTGCACTATAGGCGATGCATGCCGCACCGGCTTTTGCCACTATAGGCGATCCAAACTGGTCACCCTTTATAGAAAAACGCTCTTTAGAGTAGCCGATGATAACTTAAAGAAAAATCAAATTATCCACCACGAGATATATAAAATCATCGGCTATCAAATCCTTTGTAGAATATAATATGTCTGGGCCCAATCTTGATTCCTTGAAACAGAATGACTATATTTCATGAAATAATCTGCAAAGAAAATGTTCAGCCGTTCCGCGATGATTTAACTAAGGAACTTATCAAAACAAGCTTTTAGAGCCAATTGTCTGGATCGGCTATTGACGTTCATCGTTGACTTGATAACGCCTCCTTACCAGGTTCTACCAAAAAAGCACATGCAATCTTCAAATTCCTAGTACACTGGATCAGCTATTGCCACACTTACATATGTGCCCACTTGGACCACTTTGACATTGTCCCCTTGCCACTTGTTAAGGCATTGGTTCATTGTTGAAGGGATGCAACAATTAGCATGGATCCAATCATGACCAAGGAGTAGACTATATGTTCCTTTACCATTGTTGACAAAGAAAGTAGTAGGTAGAGTCTTACTCCCGATCGTTAATTCGATGTTAACTGCTCCTCGGGTTTTAGACGCATTACCCCCAAAGTCCTTTAGCATCATGTTGGTCCCAAGCAAATTTTTAGGACCTTTCCCAAGCTTACGTAACATGGTATAAGGCATCAAATTGATAGCAGCACCTCCATCGACTAACATCTTAACCATCGGCTTCCCAATGACAAATCCTTTAATGTACAAAGGCTTCAAGTGCCAATGGTGAGTTGGCTTGTCAAATATAGCTTGTTGGGACTGGAGGGTCAGCTGAGCCACTACTTCTTCCAACCCTTCTTCATCAGACTCTTCTTGCTCATACTTAGATGGAGCCCTAAACTCTATGGGTAGGATAAAAACCATATCAATATTAGTCGATGGCTTACCCTTATCGTCTGTTTATTTGACGTGCCATGCTTGAGGTCTACTAGATTTCTGAGCTTCCAATTCTCTATTCCTTAAGCACTGAACTCTTCTTTTCGGACTCCTTGTCAGACCTCCCAGACACCTTTGGCCTTCTTACCAAACATGCTTTTTTCTTCTTGGTCACGATCGGCCCAGTTTTGATCATGCTCATGCTTACCTAGCCAATTGTAAACTCCTTCATTTTTTATGCACCGATCCATGTCGATGGATTGATGACTTAAATGCTCATGGATAGACCAGTGGTTGATTTGAGATTGCCTAAACTCTAAATACTGATTACTGCACTCTAGGCAGTTATGTCTTGTAGGAAATTTCAAACCTTCGTTCCAGTAGTGCCTGAAGAAAGGGTAATTACAATGTAATTTAGCTTGCTGTCTCTCATACCTTTCTTCTTCGCACCGACATTCATACTCTTCTTCTTCGAGCCAACGCTGGTAGTCCTTCTCCTTCTGGCATTGCCATTTATTCAACAAAATCCTAGAAGTCACATGAGGACACATAGCACCAGCTATGAAGGCCTCACCTTGCTCATATCGTCTCTTTTGCTGATCGCACTACTGCTTAGTGTTCTTCTACTCATTAGCCGATATCTGAACCTTGGGGTCGACTAACCCATCTTCTTTGGCTTTAGCTAATGTCAACACTCTAGTCTTCCCTTTAGCCAACTAAAATTCTACCATATACACCCCTAGGAAAGGATGCCCGTCTATGTCCATTGCTAATTTCTTGGCTGGCTCAAACTTGATTTTCCCTTCCTCAATTGCCTTTTGAATATGATGGCGGAAGATTTTGTAGTCATTAGTATTATGATTGGTAGCATTGTGGAACTTGCAATATTTCTTCCCTTTGAGTTCTCGAGCCAAATGGATCACATGATTTGCAGGTAACTTTAATTGTTTTTTCACCAGCAGCAAATCAATGATCTTATCGGCCTTTTTGATTTCAAAATCATAGGCACTTTCTGTCTCCTTTACCCAAGGACAAGATACAGGAGCCTTCCCCCTTGTCCACTTAGTGGTTGCAACCTCTGGATCATCCTCATAAGAGTCTGCATCGTATGGATCAGACATAGCTACAATACCCTTTAAATACTTCTCCTTGTGTATGTGTTGACAAATGTTAATGTTAATCATAAACCATTAATATATCCTACGTATACACTTAATTCCATCACCAAACATAGGTATAGGGTTTAAACTAATGAATTCTACAAGTTTTGGTGAATATATGGATGCAGGAAGATTTATCTAGAAAGTAGCTTCCGGGATCACTGTCATACACTCCAAATAGGCAAACCGACACCAACAAGTGATTCAACTCATGAAACATGTGAAAATCAACTCAAGATGGAGCCTATGTAACACCCTAGGTCTTAAGCACGCATTTAACCTTGACATTGCATGAGCACAAGCACCATTGATCCTTCATGAGCATGAGCATATCAAGTATTATCTCTTTGTTAGCTTATATTGCATGTGTGGTCACTCAAATGCCTCACATATGCTAGGGTTTACATGTAACCAATGTATAAAATGTTTGTGGAACCATAGGGGTACCTTAAACATGTTTAGAATATCACATGGAACAACTTTGGTATTCATGACTAAGGCTAGTTTGATCTCTAAGTCATATCTATAGTGTAAATCATTATTTTCAAGTTGTATATTTGACCTAAGTTGAACTATGTCATAGAGTGTTTGGATGGCAGTGCACCCTTAAGAAAAGTTGTAGTACTTGATTAGATCAACAACTTTTATTTTTTGGTCATGAGCTTATTTAGTTCCTAACTTGATCATTTATAGCTCACAAGAATCAACATTGTACTATTTTTGGAACTTAGAATTTTTTTTAAGTCAATGTGAGTTTACAGTTTCGATGTGCCTGACTTTGTGACAATGCAACTTGCTGACCTTTGCGAATTAGACCTAGATCGCTTAAGCAAAGTTGGAGCTGGTATCTATATCTACAACTTTTATTAATAGAGTTTTTGCTAGCTCGTCATGGTTTAGGAGTTAGGGAGGGACGAAATTTGGGTTTCAGGGGTAGTATTGTGGCTCCTTCAGGCTTTTGAATTGGATTTCAGTAGCCGACCATCGTAGATTGCTCACGTCACGTGGGAACTGTACACCGGCGCTGCCCCCACACGCCGTAGTGCATCGAAGTTAAGAGCCGAGCCAGCGCCGTCTCGCCCTCCATCTCCCTTAGTTCCTCGCTCAGCCTCCCTCGTCCATCCCCATTTCTAGTTCAAGCACAGGCGACTGCTGGGTGCACCACACCGTGCACCGCCGCGTCACTGCTGTCGCGCCTCGCTCCAATCCACCGCACCAACAGCACCACCACGGCCCTCGCCACATCCTCGACCTAGCTGCGACGCTGTTAGAACGAAGGTGAGGCCCCTAGAGCCGAGGCTGCGGCCATGGCCACCATTGCCGCTACCTAGCACATGCTCAACGTGGCCATGCCACCTCGGGTTGTCTCTCTTCTTCCTTGTGCTTCCTCTGAGTATGCATTAGGATGTCGAAGCTCCACCGATGCCTCATTGCGCTATCGTGGCCAACTCTGGTGGGCTCGTCGCTACAGCTCGCCGCCACCGGCGAAGCCGCCGCTGCTGCAGCATGCGTGTGTGGCTAGGGCACCACCGGCCATCGTAGGCCGGGCTGCGTGAGCCCATGGCCGTGGTCTGCTGCTATGCCCCTCCGGCGCCTCTCCCTGATCGCCGGCAGGCACCCCGTCACCGACGCCGGCCTCCCCTGCTCCCTGCAGCGATCCCAGCAAGAAGGAGGGACCTCGTGCTCAAATAAGGGAGAAGGGAGGGGGTTAAGTGAAGAATCCATGACTTAGAGGAATAGTACCAACAAGGGCCGGTTCGCTAACGTATGATTTATGTTTTCTGCAGGGACCCTAGTGAAAAAGCGTTTTCCTTTTCTTTTTCATTATATGCATATAATAAGTTGAACTTTGGAAAATTGTAGCAAATTGTTGAAAAATCTAAAAATGGCAAATGAGGACTTTTTGGAATCCTTGTGAAATTATCTATATAATATGTCATCCTTTAGTTTAAAGTTTTTGCTGTCAAAATCAATTTGTGTAGTTAGCTTTTTAATACTAGTTGTGTATTGTCTTTTTCATAACTGCAGTTGTTGTGCTCAAATAAATGTGAAATTTTTATGAAGTGCTACAAAGAAGATGGTTGATGTATGGTAAAAAATTCAGGAGTTTAGGCTTGATAGTTTAAGAGATATAAAAATAACAAATACCCTGTGTTGCTTTGCTCCTATTCTGAATAGGCATGCATGTTTGTATTAATTGGCTCAATTAAGTTATGAATCATGCCTTGATGAAATTAAATGAGTTGTAGTACTTTTATTAAGATTTTCAAAAATCCAAAGATCATAATTTTTGGTTAAGTAGATCTTTAGTTATAGTTGCTTCAATTTCAATGGCTGTTTCTGTACAAATAGAGATAGGTTTTGTTTGTTGGTACTGTGGAGCCTTTTTAATAGTAGAATTAGCTTTATGTGTTTATAACAAAGTTGTTTATAATTTGCTAATCTTCCTAAAAAGTCTAGAACATCATTTATTGGACATATAGAACTCTAGTTATAGCTGTTTAAATTGGCATGTCAGTTTCTGTCCATGTTTTGGAGAGAGATGCATTTATTGGATTAATTGACCTTGTAGAATAATCTTAAGATGAGAATCAGAAAATTGTAAGTAACTTCATAATATTTTCAGAAAGTTATGATTTATGTTTGTTGGAGGTCTAGAACTCCAGTTATGCTTCTTTGAAGTTCCTATCAGTTTTTTGTACCGCTGCTGTTTGGGCTGCATGAGCAGTTTTGCTTGTGCAATTATTTTCATGGTGTAAATGATATTTTATGTGGTTTTAGTGAAGACCAAAGTTGTAGCTAATCTCATAATCGTGCTTGTGTTCAAATTTCATGACCATAGGCCTGATAGTTTAGGAGTTTGAATTTGACAAATGATCTATCAAGTTTGGTCTATGCTCTGTGCAGATTTTAAGGATTTCATTGTTTGACCTAGTTAAGTATGAAACCATGTCTTAGTTATAATATAAGAGTTATAGTGCTTTCCTTAAGCTTTCCAAATTATCTGAGATCACCCCTTTTGGTGTTGTAGAGCTCCAGTTATAAGCCTATGAAGTTGCATGGCAAAATCTATCCAAGTCTGGACAGAGGTGGTCAATTGTGCTCGATTGACTTTGTTAATTGTGGAATCACATTGTGATGATAATAAACATGTTTTAGATAATTTAATAAGATTTCTAGAAAGTTAAGGTTCATGCTTGTTTGATGTCTGTAACTCTAGTATTAAATTTTTGAAATTACAACTACTTTTTTGTCCTAGTCCTGTACAGATCTGAAACATTGGCATAGTTGACCTAGTTAGATTTGGAATAAGCTTTTGGTAATAATAACAATGCTGTAGGAAATTTCATTAGCTTTCCAGAAAGTCTAGGGTCACCTTCTTTGGAGGTCTAGATCTCTAGTTATGGTTAAAATAAGTGAATGATGTGCTGCTGTCCAGATTTCTATACATGTGCTAGGTGATTGCTTTAGCTTGCTCTTGTTTTGGCTAAACATGTTGGTTAGTTCTTGATCAATGCATGTGTTTAATATCTGAACTTAAGTTCACTTGTGTGCCATGCCTAATATGCTTGCTATCCCTCTATAATAGGTTGAGTGATGTTTAGTTAAATAACTCTAGGTGCCTATGTCTTGCATGGTCTTATGTTTGCCTTGAATGGTATTATGTGATGCATCTCATATTACCATTCTTCATATTCATGCACTTGCATCTTGTATCTCATCTAGGTACGCTAGACGAACCACGTGAAGGACGTGATGTTGGAACCAAACCCAAAGACGGTGTATGGTGAACCTATCCTGAAGATGGAAGGACCCCTGGAGTACATGCCTGAATGGGAGATGATCGCCAAGCGAGTGTCATCTAACAAACACTGACCTACTGTTGGATCACAGGCAAGCCCCGGAGCATTATAAGTCTCCCTATTTTATTAATGTCACATAAGTTATTCGTATTGATGCATTACGTGACAGGAGTTGTTTGGAAACACTTGCTGCATATTACCTTTCCTTGACCAGGAATATCTACCATGAATCCTATTTAAGTCCAGGAATGCTTATTATGCTTAGCTATGCTTAGATTGGTAGAAGTCGGGTGATTTTCCTATCACCTGCGAGCTATAGGTGATAACTTGATCACGGTTGGCTATATTGTGCTATCATGGAACATAACCTGGTACTGTTGAATAAATGGAGACCGGGCGGAGTCTAATGTTGTGGTATCATAGTGATTCCGTCTGTGTCATTTAAGGACCAGACGTTGGAGGTCATCTTGTCATGTTGAACACATGCCTCTCACATAGTTGGCTGGATAAGTCATTCCGACCGCGAAGCCGAGTAGCTCAACTCAGGCCGGGGACACGAGCAATTAAAGTGCGCATCCTGGAGGCAGTAAGGATGTGCGGAGAGCCAATGGCGTAAGCCCAAGTGTGGGTTAGAGTCTCGAGCCCCCTTGGTAGATTAGTTGTATCTTTGAGGGCGTGGTGCTGGTCCTACCTGCAATTGTACTTGAGTTGTACCAAAGGTGACCTAAGACTACCTTGGCGTAGGTATGTCTGGGTGTGTGTTAGGAATAATTCCCCAGCTGGATAGGAATCGATTCGAATCGCCGTCTCTCTCGGATAGTGAGAACTTGATAGGATCACACTTCATCGTAGTAATTGATGGAAGTGTGGTTATGAGATTATGCAAGAACTCAACTTGATATGGTTATTATTGTGATGACTTAATGGTACCAACATGTTTGGCATAGGATAGTGCTAATGTAGTATGAGATAGGATTAATAACTGGTGATTCACAGTTTAACTGATATTGGACAACTAATGCTTTTTATGCAAATAATGTCTACCAGCTCTACTTATAAAGCCTTGCATACTCCTTGGTGTCATTTTATTTCGATTTATGATGGTAAGTCTAACTCGAGTACATTCAAGTACTCGTGGTTTATCCCACCATGTTGCAAGTGAAGTTCTCACCGCCGAGGATGGTGGCTACCCATGCTGATGGGCTCAGTGACTCTATATTTATTCTCATCTATATGCTTTTGTCGAGGATGTCACTTATGCTAGCAATGTATTTGGAACTTATATTAATGTAATCATTTGAAAGCTATGTTGTTTTCACTAATCGGTTTTGAAACCCAAACTTGTGAACTCATTTGTAATATTATTTCCGCTGCAACTCTTTGTAGGTGATGTGTATTTGCTTAATCCCTCGATCTTGGTTATGATGTTGATTTACTGAGGTCATTCATGACACTCGGTGAACTACCAGGTTTATATAAGTGAAAGTATGCGCATGTCAATGTGTTAGTGGGGATAGTCGTACTTGATCTTGTATAAATTGGGCGGTTCTATCACAGCCTAGGACCCACCACCCGAAGGCAAGGCCCACCTACCATGGTAGTAGGCTAGCCGGCCTAGTGGTGAGGCCGGTTGGTCCATTACGGAGGCCCCTCGCCCTCCGTCGCCTCATACACCTTTCTAAGATCTAGACCCTTGGTGTGATAACTGTAGTAGAGTAAAAGCTGTCCATATGAAATCTGCCGGACTACTTCAGCCATTGCCTATTCTAGGATGGAAATGGGAGGAAATCAGCATGGACTTTATCACAGACCTTCCAATGACACCACAAGGTCACGATTCAATATGGGTTATTGTTGATCGTCTCACCAAGTCAGCACATTTTATACCCGTGAACACACGGTATATAGTTGGGAAATACGCTGAGATATATGTTTCCCAGATCGTGAGACTACATGGAGTACCTAGGACTATAATCTCAGATCGAGGACCACAGTTCATAGCTTGTTTCTGGGAGCACTTACACCAGGCATTGGGGACCAAGCTAATCAGAAGTTCGGCATACCATCCACAAACTTCAGGACAGACAGAGCGAGTGAACCAAATCCTAGAAGATTTACTTAGAGCTTGTGTTATATCTTCAAAGGGTTCATGGGAGAAATGGTTACCTTTAGCTGAATTCTCCTATAACAACAGTTATCAAGCGAGTATCAAGATGGCTCCATTTGAAGCCTTGTATGGCAGAAAATGTAGAACTCCATTGAATTGGATTGAGCCCGGTGAAAGGAGATACTTTGGTATTGACTTTGTCAATGAAGCCGAAGAGCAAGTACGTATTATCCAACAACATCTGAAGGTAGCTCAATCAAGACAAAAGAGTTATGCCGACAGAAGAAGAAGACCACTGACTTTTGAAGTGGGTGACTATGTATACTTGAGAGTATCATCCATGAAAGGTGTGAAGAGATTTGGGATGAAAAAGAAGCTTTCACCAAGATATGTAGGGCCATACAAGATTGTGGAACGAAAAGGAAATGTCACTTATAAGTTACAACTTCCACCAGAGATGAGTGCAATATTTGATGTTTTCCATGTTTCTCAGTTGAAGAAATGTCTTCGAGTACCTGAAGAAGCTATTACACCCACCAACGTGCAGCTTCAATCGGATTTGACCTATGAGGAAAAGCCAATTCGAGTTTTAGAGGAGTTGGAAAGAGTAATACGGAGTAAGATTATTAAGTTCTATAAGGTGGTGTGGAACAATCATAGTGAACAAGATGCTACGTGGGAAAGAGAAGATTATCTACGAGAAGTTTATCCCGCCTTTTTCCAAGAATGGTAGGTCTTGCAAATCTCGGGTCGAGATTTTTATAAGGGGAAGGGGCTGTAACACCTCGGGTGTTAGCCTTGCATAACATGAGCATGATCATCAAGCATTCATAAACAAGCATTTACAACTGAAACATTGGATTGAAACATCTGCAACGTTTGCTTGTTATCGCATGTTTCTTAAACAGATGCAACTTTTCTCGTTATTTCATGTCTCCATGTGTCTATGCATATGATCATGAGTGGACACATGTACTTGGTGGATGTGAGTCACATAAACATATAGCCACACCTAGGTTAGCAAATAGGACTTTGTTCTTGGTCACATTTCATGAACCAACCCTTAAGCTTCATGTGATTACACTAAATAGCTCTATGAGTGTCTAATACATGAAATGATTGAATGACCTTGCAAATTGCTTAAACATGTTTATAGTATCATTATGAACAACTTTGATATTCATGGTTAGGGGTAAATAGGTCATTAGGTCAGAGTTCAAGTACAAGTCATCCTTTGAATGTAACATGTTTGACCAAGTTTGAACTATGTGCTAAAGACCTTGCATGGGGGTGGGCACTAAAGCAAAGTTGTAGTGTTTGGCAAGAGGAACAACTTTTATTTTTGGGTCATTGACTGATTTAGCTTCTAACATGCTTGAATTAGGCTCACAAAAATCATCAAATAACTATTTTCAACACTTAGCACATTTTTGCCAAGTCAGTTAACTGACAGTCGGACAAGCCCGACTTTGGGGAGACATAAATCGAGATTGGTTGAGAATTAGGACTTGAGTTCTCAATGAGAATTGGAGAGGGTACTTAGGGATACAATTTTTGTTTTAGAATCATTCGGTGAATTGCTTTGTGTCGTGAGGAATTGCGCTGTCAAAACACGTCGTCAGGCTCGGAATTGCGTTCACTGAAGAACTGAATCGCCATTCTTCAGTGGCCAACACCGGCAGAGTCCGCACGCCATGTGGACGTCCCGGCTGGCCGCGCGTCGCCGGTGCCCTGCCCCGTGCGGCCAAGCCAGGCCAGTGCGCGCCTTAACGCCCCCAGCACCCGCCCGCACTGAGCCGCACTTACCATTTCCATTTTTCTGCCTCCACCATCGCCGACCGAAGCACCGCAGCGGCAGCTGAGTTTTTCCCCACCTCCGCCGTCGCCATAGCCAGCGCAAGCTCGTGTCTTGTCGCCCAATTGCCTCCGCAATAGCTCCTCCGTGATCCCTCCGTCACGCCGTGCCCGCAATCATTTCCCTAGCCACGCTCGATAAGCCGTTTCGCCGTGCGGACCTCGCCGGAGCATCACCGCCGCGCCCGTCGTCGTGGCCACGTCGCCACCATCCACCCCAGGCCACGATAGAGCGCTAGCTAGGTCCGCCATAGCTCTGTGATGCTCAACGTAGCATTTGTTTGAGCCACCGTAGCTTCCACCGGCATCTCGCTGTCGGCCCGCACCTCTGCCCCGCCATGGCCGCCGCCGCCGTTGATAGCACCAACGAGAAGTCCCACCAAGTAGAGCATTTTATGCGCGAGGTCAAGTAGAACATCTGGTGATGATGTCACCGCTGGCAAGTTCACCGTCGGCGAGCTTTGACCGCGCCACCGTCGTGCAGCGTAGCTGCTCTGTTTTCGCGTCGCTGACGTGTGGGTCCAACTGACACGTGGGTCCCTGCTGTCAGTGACTCCAACTTAAAAGCTAGTTCATTTAAATCCAGATCTGGTGCTATTTTGTAATTTCTAGATCTCCAGTTTGGTAGCTTCAAAAATTGTGAAATAAATTTGGTTATGTTCCTTAGGAAGTGTAGTAATTAGGAAAAATATATTCTTGACACTTACAGTAGAATTTTTGGAAGATTTAAATAGAGATTTGAAATGTGTGTTTTGAATGCATGCAAATTTGTTTATTTTATATCTAGAGTTTCTGTGCTCCAAAAATTATGAAATTTTTGTGGTAAGCTATTCTTGTCATGTATGAACTCTGGTAAAAATTTGAAGATCAGTGCATGTGTAGATTTATAATTATAGATTTTTCTTTTATAAATAGTTAATCCTTGTATGAATTTTTATAAATTAATTATGAATCCAAAATTCATGAAATTTGTTGGGGGTAATTCTAGTACCATATGGATGCGAAGAAAAATAGGAAATCTATTGCTTGATACTTTTTAATAGGGTTTTCTAATTATGCTAATTCAAGCCTTGCTGCCTTGTCATTTTTGTATAGGATGTTTTACTTGGCAAAATGGCATGAAATTTTTACAGTAGTCTATTGGTAGCACTAGTAAGCCACTGTAATTTTCTGAGAATTTATGATGCACATTTGGTATAGGTTTATTATTTAACCTATGTGTCCAAATAAAATAATAAAGGCATTTAAATAAATAGTTTGGGCTTCACCATTATGTTTTCTTGGATGTATTTGGTATGCTTAAACTGTTGGTAGACTTTTGGTTGTCAAAATTTGAATACTTATATGAAGTAGAAGTATTGTTACTTTATAATGTGAATTGGAATAGTTTCCGAACAGATTCTAGAGTTTGCTAAGTTGCATGATAGGGATGATGTTTGCTGTAAAAATGGTTAATAACAAAGTTGTAGATAATTTGATAAGCTTTCCAGAAAGTCTAGGATCACTGCATTCGGATTAGTAGAACTCCTGTTATGAGTAAAACAAGTAGCTGCTGTTTTGTGATATAGTAGATGCATTGTGGAAGTAGTAATTAAATAATCGAGAAGATATATGCACCTACTCAATAAACATGATGCACTTGTTAACATATATGCATTCGTAATACTTATGCCATATTCATGCATCTAGGATCGGAGGAAGAGATAACGTTGCTGGAATTCGAAGAAGTAGAGGAAGGGGACCAGCAGGAGAATCCTCAAGTCGCAGCTCCCGAAGGCGAGGAGCAGAATCCTGAAGAGCTTCCGGAGTGCCCTGATCACCGCCCTACTTCCTTTCTGCGAGGCAAGCCCCGGAGCATTCTAAGTCTCCCAGTATTTTACAAATGATTACTTAAGTACTTATGATTGATGCATTAGGTTACAAGAGTTGAATGGAACCACTTGATGCATCTACATTCCTTGTCCAGCTATTACACCTTTAACCGGTATAGGTCCAGGATCAAATATATGCTTAGCCATGCTTAGACCGGTAGAAGTCGGGTGATTTCCTATCACCTGCGAGATATAGGTGGATACCGGAGCACGGTTGGTTATAATTGCTATCGTGGAAAAGAACCATGGTTAATGTAAATGGAGACCGGGCGGGATGTCGATAGAGAAGCAACAAGACATGGAGGTCTTGGGTGTGGATCTATCCCCGTCTGTGTCGATTAAGGACCGTACCATTGTTGGCATTTCTGACAAGATTGAACGCATTCCTCTCACTTAGCTGGCAGGATAACTCGTTCCGACCGCGAAGCCGAGTAATTCAACTCAGGCCGGGACCCGTTCTGTTGTGCGCTCCTTCCGGGGAACGATCAGACTGAGCCCAAGGGCAGGCTAGGCCTGAACGTCCTGGCATCTGGTGTTCCAGATTGTGCGACGCGGTATAGACCCACGAAATGTGTACCTGAGTTGTACCAAAGGTGACCTAAGGCTATCGTGGCTGGTAGACCTAGGTTTGTGTTAGGAATAAATTCCCAGCTGGTTGAAATCGATTCGAATCGCCGTCTCTCCCGGATAGTGAGAAACTTGGCTAGTCCCAACATCGTAGTAACTGTGTTATGGAACATGATGGTTCGAATGAATATGGAATTACAATACCTGCTATGGTTACTATTGTATGCTTTTAAATTTATATACCACATGTTTGGCACAGGATAGTTGCTAATCTAGAGATGGGTAGTTATAAATAATTGATAAAGGAATCCTAATTGTACAATAAGCCAATTGCTTTTATGCAAAATGTTGTTAAGCTATCTCCACTTATACAGCCTTGCATAATCCTTGGAGTCATTTTATTTCTGGTTTATGATGGGTAAGTCTAGCTAAGTACCTTCTCGTACTCAGGGTTTTATTTCCCATGTTGCAGATGGCACTGTGTATCATGGTTATTGCAAGAGTTGCTTCTATCCCACCGTGGATGAGGAGTAAGCCTTGGGCAGGCTTCCTTATTAATCCCTGTCTTTGCTTTTGTGGACCGTGATCCTACTTGGCACTGTATCAAACTATGTTGGAAACTTTATTTTCGAACTTAATTGCTTCTGCTTTATCTATCAAACTCGGTTTGTAATAACTTTTATTCGTACTCTAATGGAGAAATGTATCTGTGAACTTTATGTAATATGTGGCATGTATGTTGAATCATGTACGATCTTGGTTGTTGTAAATCGTTTATCGAGACCTGTCGTGGTACTCGACGGACTACTGGGTTTATATGGGTTCAAGTATGACAGTGCGACCACTTGCGGGCTGCCATTGTACTTGTACTCTTATAAATTGGTCGGTTCTGCGACAAAGTTTCTCATGGACATCTGATGTCCGCTCACCTCTGTCTTCATCGTCATTGTCATCTGAGCTATCCCCACTAGCCTCCGAGCTGGCTCGATGCTGGGGACTGCCCGGCCAGGCATCAACACCCCTCAGCCAGTCCATCAATGGCATGGCTGAGAAGTATGCTGCTTGGTCCTACCCACGGATCTTCAAGAGCATGAATGAGTACATCATAACAAAAAGGAATTAGGCCAAACTACTACAAAGACTCTTACCTCTGTTGGGAGGTTCCAACACTGAGGGCTGTCTACTAGTCGTCAACCTTGTGGCGCCCCGTGAGGTAGAACAACATCCCAATCTGCCGCTTGACTTCCTCTCAGTCAATCAGCTCGGGCACCTCTCGGGTCCTGTCAGTATACCCCCAGAACTCATATGTAGGGTCTGCCCTCTCCTTGTTGGGCTGGCATCGCCGAAAAGTAAAGTTTGTCACCACTATGATCCCATCTACTCTCCTTCGGTCAATTAATGCCAGGAGCTCCCTCACATGCTCCATTCCACTGGCACAAGGTCTCTCGACCACCACTTGGCATTACTCACGGGGATCTAATCAATGTCGCACGCCACATAATGTTCCCACTGTGGCATGTAGAACCATCGCTAAGCCCAATACTTCATGTTAGTGTTCAATGGGGTAGCGGTGTACTGCCCAACCATCCCATCCCGCAGCTACAAGTATGCACTACCCACAACCCTAGATCCAGATCCCCCACAAGATTTCAAACAAAAAAAGTGGCAGAAGAGATCAAAATGTGGGAGAATGCTAAGATAGGCTTAGTAGAAATGGATGAAGACAGAAACGTGAAGGATAGAGTTTAGGCCTAGATTGCAAAGACCAATGGCGTAATACTTAATCAATCCGCGGAGGAACGGATGGATCGAAACGCCAAATCTGTGATAGAAATAATCTTCAAACACGACCAAATCATCACCATGGGGGTAGGAAAGCTCTCACCACGAGCAGGACGCCATCCCGCTGTCACCCTATCTGGTCGCACGCCATCCACCACCAACTAGCTGAGCACCACCTTGTTGTTGATGGAGCTCACCCATTCCTTGGTGCGATTAAGCTTGCGCGATGCCCTGCTCGAGCTGCTGTGACTTCTCTTGGGTGCCATCTCATCGATCTGAGGAATGGTGGGAGATTATGAGCTTGTGGCTGCTAAGATGGCAGAGCAATTTGCGGGGTGATGTGGTGCAGGCGCAAGGAAGAAGATGAAGAGGTGAGAGCAAGGTGGAGAATGTGCACTGGGGCTACAACACTTTATAACGGTTCAACCCCTGACCCTTTGCCTTCTAGGGATTTTGGGAAACCGCACCTGACCCACCGTATTCCCTCTCAAAACTGCTATACGTTGATGGGCCGCCAAATGAGCAAGGTGGGCCATGGCGTTAAATCATGTCGAATGTGGAATGATGAAACAAATCTCTGGACTCAACGCTAGGTCAACGGAATTCATTATGCATCTGTGCCAAGATATTTTTCCTTGACCCTACTACAAGATTTCTTCATCATCTTCCAGCAGGCTCGGGGACTAAGTGTGTACACTTCACCTTGCAGTGAATGTATTGGTTCTGGGATTACTCAATCTTTCGACAATGATGGGGACTGCACATTTTTCTTTGACCCTGCTACAAGATTCCTTAATCATCTTATAGCAGGCTTAGGGACTACATTGTATACAGTGCACCATGCAGTGCAAGTACTTTTTCTTCTTCATGGTGTTTCGACTTCATCAAGTCTCTGCCCATGCTCTGCCCTAATGACCACATCGTCAGGACCATCACAATTGGCACTTAAATGTGTACACTTCACTAACCAAGACTTCAAATTTTTTACCTGAGCTCCTTACATCCTTATGGTAAACCACAACTTTGAGTGAGTCCGAGCTTGACACCAAGTTAAACTAGTCAGATGCCTGTCTCAGCTGCTCGGACACCCACTTTGATAGCTCAGACGCTCGTTCGAACTGCTCAGATGCTTGCTTCAATAGCTCAGCCCCTATTTGAACTAGTCGGAAGACTGATCCTAATGAGTTGCTGCAAGCTGGACAGCTCAGATGGACGCAAGATGATGTTGCTCAGTGGATACAAGGTGCTTGGGGACTAGCTATGGGGGTATGACCCCTGGTACCCATAAGGCTCCACGTGGGCCAAGTCACTAGTCAAGGCCTAGCCCACAAGACTATGCATGGGTCATGCCATTGGTCGAGGCCTAGCTCACAAGACAACGCCACGTGAAGTATGTCGGAGGATGATGTGCTTCACAAGGCAACATGAAGATCCTCGGTGATCTATGAAATCTGCTCGGTTATGATAGATATTGTATGATCTGTAACTTCCTATCTTATAAACTGATCAGAATGGAAATAACCGATCTGTAACCCTACCCCCCAAGCTATATAAGGTGGGTAGGGACCCCCTCATTTTTATCTGAACACACGCAATACAATCCACAAGGACACAGGACATAGGGTATTACATCAAGCCAATGGCCCAAACCTATCTAATCGTTGTCTCTTGCATTCTGTGTCACCATCCGGTCTCCTCACGCGCACCTCCACCGATTCATCTACTACCATGGGCATACCCCTCAGTAGACTGCTGACCAGATTTCATCGACACTCATGGCTTGGCTCAGGCTCAACACGGAGGGGTTCTAGTGAGGGAGTGTTCTCTAGAATGCGGTCCAGGAGAGCTTCTCCTTCCATCATGGTTTTGTGGATAAATGAACCTTCGGCAGCTATGTCGAGCTGTAGGGTAGATTCCTTGCTAAGACCTAACAAAAATGTTGTAACCTTGATAGGATTCAAAAACGGTCCTAGGCTACACTATGGTTTCTTTCTCTTTATGTTGGAAGTTGAGGATCTCTTGTTGTAGGGCAGTGATTCAAGATATAGGGAAGAACGCAAGACAGAATCTATTCCTCGGTTCTTCCCAATCTTCAACTACCTTCCCTACATTGTGGGCGTACCATTGTTTCGCCCTCTCATCAAGTGAGAAAGGAAACAACCGCAGTGTTCCTTGTGACATGCCCAAAATGGTTAGGCAAGCACTGAGCTATTCAAACTCCCTTAACTGATGATAGGGGTTTTCATAATCTAATCTCAAGAAGGTGTATTCCCAAACCATGGCAATAAAGCTAGGGCAGAGTTCATAACTGGAAGTTGTGATTCGCTTCAATGATTGTGGTGGTTCTACGAACTCATCCTTAGGAGCAGAAAGGTTTTGAATGGTTGGTTGCTCCATTAGAAAAGAGTGACAAGAAAAGAAAGGTAAAAACAAAGGATACATGGGTGAACTAGGTTTGGAGACTAAAACAACGACCGTTCCCTAGCAATGGCACCAGAAATGCTTGTTGGTATTTCTTAGCGTAAGCAGAAAAGTCCACAACCACACAGAAGTACCATTGTAGTACTTCACCCGGTGGTAAGCAGGGTATCGTATTTTCGTGAAGAACGACTGTGTTAAAGGTCTCTTAGCTAGTTATCCCTAGAAGATAAGAAGAAGGATAACTCGGGTAGTGAGGCTTTTCTATTGATAGAGAATCTACGTGATGAGAGTTTAGCCACTAGAAACTTGCTTCAATCACCGAATAACACTTGGTCTGCTAGGGGAGGCCGGCCTGTAGATCCATGTTGAACCCGAATGTGGGGGATTAGTTGGGACGGATAGGGCTGTCACCACCTATCGTCTACCCCTCAACCATGGGGAATGAGGCAAATGAAGGTAATGTATAGCTTCTACACCACATCTACCCTATTAGTTACTACTCTAGCGTTGGCCAGGAAGTTCCGTCTTTATTAGGAGTCCTCTACTAGAGTATTCGCCACAAGGATGAATGATGAACCCACAAGAATTTAGTGAACAAAGCTAACTCAAGTTGAAACTCACCACTATAGATAAACATGAACCTTACACTCCAAGTAGTACTTGATTCATAGAGGTACATGTGTAGAGGGAGCCAATAGTCCTGGCACTCCTTCCACTACATGTACAAGTTGCCTAGTACAAGAAGTAGAGGTAGCTGACTCTTTCGCTATTCCTCCAACTCTTCCCTCTCTCACTCCCTATTTTATTCTTGCTAGGAGCTAATGTAGAAGTGGTGCTTGCTCTTCTTCTTCTTCTTCTCTTCAAGTGTGTATCATGCCCTTGTTGAGGAGGTGGTATTCTTTTTATATAGCTTGAGGAGGTCAGTTTGACAAGGTATTTTAGGCAATCCCCACCGCAACTGACCTTAGGGGCATTCAATGCACCGCCACAAGGAGGATGGGCCTAGGCTAAGGTAGCAAGGGTGTGGGCACACCCCTAGTGCGGCCGCATCTGGGCCTACAAGCCTATCCACCGCCTTTGGCAAGTGGGCTGTTGGCTAGGCCTGGAGTGCTCCCCATGAGTTTTGTGCCCAAGTTAATCAGGTAGATGGGCTTTTCTCTCTTTCTTCTTTGTTTTTCTTAGGCCAAATCGTATGATGAGTGTATTTCTTCTCCTTTTGGCCCATTTTGATGTGTTTTCATGCTTGTCCTGCAAAACATTATAAACACCAAAAACTTTGTGGAAATAATTTAGTTTTATGTCCTATTTCTAGGGTTGGTGTTGTTTTTAGTGAATTTTATATAAATGTTGGTGGTATATGAAATGAGTTAAGCAACACCAACACGCTACCTCTTCTTCTTCCTCTTGAGGGCCCCTTCCCCTTAGTGGTGCTCGCAAACTCCACTGCAGCCCTGTGTCTCCTCGTCTGCACGCCCGAACCTGACGCACCGTGACCGGTATGGCTCGGGCGAGGCATGGGGACAATGGCACTCAACTCCTCCTAAAGTGCAGACATCTCACCATTACTGGTGGATGCCTCCGCATAATTGATCCCCTTCCCCCGGACCTTGTTAAGAGGGGCCCTAGAATGATACCTCTGACGAGCCTGGAAAGCAGAATAGATTACACAAAATCAGGACAAGCTGCCAATTGAGCATCAGCTAATGGCACCTTATCGAGTTCTCATTGTCTCTTAGCTTTGAACTCAACGGCTCCACCAGATGGTCTTTTCCTATAAGCTGGGATTTTAGACCCTGCACCTTGTTGGTTACAATGAGCAACTGAAGTGCGGTCATCGGCTCGATGGGTTCCCCCGACAGACTCATGGCATTGGGAGAGTCGTACATCAGGGACGCGCATTCCCTCTGGGGCTAGATCCACCTCAAAAAAAAGGCCGCCAAGCAAGCTTGACAGGTAACCCCTCTTCTCCGGTGATAATCCTACAGGTCACTCTCGAGTTCATCTGCTTTCTCCAACTCGGATTCGAGAACTTCCTCCTTCTCTGCTAAGGGCATAGGAGGGGGAAGCTTGTGGGAAAACTGTCACACCCCAAAATTGTCATTTTGGGATGTGACTTGAAAACACTAAAAACAATCCTAAAGATTTTTACTATTTTCTAAAATTTCCCAACTTTAGTTAATTGGTTGACATTCTAGATTGTGGAAAATGTGGGTTTCTAAAATTTTTGTTACCAATTTAATGGTTTGATGCATTTCATGCCTTTGCATTCTGTTTATGTGTGGAAAATGAATTTCAATGTTTAAAAATGCATTTAGGGTTTGAGCCAAGTCATATCTCCCAAAATCCAACTTAAAGTCTCTAAAACCTTGGTTTCTGTTAAACCCTGATCAAGGTTTCGAAAACCCTAACTAGTCCTAGTCACCTCATGTCTTCTGTTCATTTCTCTTCCATTCTTTTACCAAACTCTAAATCAATCTCAATTGGTATGAAGTTCGATCTCTCTTCTTTCTTTTTCTTTCTTGTTTTGTTTTCTAACCCAAATTCATCTCAATTTGGGTTAAGCCTATGCCGACCCACTCTCTATTTCTATCATGAATAGCAGCCCAACTTGCTCTTTTTTCGCTGATGGACTTAGTCCTCTCTCTTCCTCTTGCTTTGTGTCAAGCACAGCACAGCCCAACACCATTCTTGCCTCCCACTTCTTGGCTGAGCACTCTCTCTTTCTCCCATGAAAACATGAGCCATCTCCTCTCTGATCATGCATGGAATCAGCACCATAACTCTCTTTCAGTTTCTCTATTGAATTGTGCAAGTTAAAGATGAGTAGCAGCCAGCATATTCCCTCCCTATGCCGCATTCTCCTCTTCCTCATGCAAAAACATCAGGATCTAAAGCCTCATCATCAATTTCTCTCTTGCTCTTCAATTGTATGCATGCTAAAGCTAAAACAACAGCTCATCTCTTCTCCTATACCGCATCCTCCTCTCCCTCACTGAAAATCTCTTCCTCCTCCTCAATGCCGGCCCCTCCCTTTTCCTCTCATGCAAAAAAAGCCACATTTGTTCTCCCCTTAATCACCTGGCCACACATCTCCCTTAATTCCCATTTTACTCCATCGGTTTCTCACATCTTCAATTGCATGAATGCATGCAGAAAACAGCCTCCTCCCTCATGCACACAACAGAAGGACGCCCCATCTCCTCCCCTCCCACCTCCATGGACAGCCCTCCATCTCCCTCTCCTTCCTCTTCACCAAATGGGATCCCTCTCAGGGCAGCAATTCTATTTTGCCGCTGCGATCCTCATCTCGAGCAGTGAAGCCATTAATTGGAGATGGCAGCAGATGTTGTTCCTTCTCTGTACAAGTCATGTGGATGTCGCCCCCTTTGGATGAAGGCTGATGATCTCCTCTGCTGCAGTAAGTTGACCCTCCCTTCCTTCTCTCACTGTGTGTTCCATCTCCTGCTCCTCATCCCTCTCTTGATCTCCTCATGTATCACAGGATGTCCCCGAAACTATCCCTCGCTGCTCCTCCTTTCGTGGACGGAGTACATGAGTTGTGGCACTGGCAATCTTCGCAGCGGCATCATCTCCATCAACTCGTGCACTACTGCAGCACCACATCAGCATGAGGATGTTTCCCTAGCATGCCTTGCTATCTCCTCAAGCCTGCAACACTGCCGCATCCGCCACCCACGTACAAAAGTTGTGTCACCACCCATCATCACCGCTGGCGGCCATCGATCGTGCATCGGCTTCCGCTAAACCCAAAGTGAGACCCGCTTTAACTCTCATACATCTGGTTTACCTTATCACTCAGCAATTCATAGCCATAACTTGAGATCCATCGAGTTCTGGTGAGGTTTGGCCACGTTACGCGTTGCTGTCTCCTCGTCCAGCTATGCTACAGCTGATGGCAATGGCGTCCCCCACTGATCCATTGAGTTTTGTGATAAATCCTTTGACTAGAAAATTCCTCATGTACCTGCACATGTCTCCACAAAATTTCATTGCTAGTGAGTCCAAGTCGAGAGAGATATCATCACTTTTGTTCTTGATGTCCCTTCTTCCTTGCAGGAAAGCTGCTGCCAGTTGGCATGTGCGTTCCCAGTGATTCACCACTATAGTGATCAAGATCTTCGACCATGATGTGTACCACACACCTGCACATATCCTTACAAGGTGGATCATCCATACGATCTTCTGCATTGGAGATACCGATGTTGCTGTGCTTGCTGCTCCAGCCATGCCACAACCACAAAGTCCAGTGTTGCGATCGCGTTTCCCGCTAAACCGCTATACAAATAACCAGACCCTTCAAGCAACTTGTGCATTTAATCCTTGCACATGACTCAGAAAATTGGTTCGGCCATTCGTGCCATGATGGTCGAGATATTGATGTCGCGGCGCCTTCTGCCCCTACTGTACTTGCAGCAGCACACACCCATTTTTACAATCATGTTTTCCAGCCAACCATTGCTCAAAATGGCAAGCTCTTTTGCCAACACATACTCCATACAGTGCTCAACATCCCCACAAAATAGATCACCATTTTGTGCTGCCCTTGCTGATCATAACCTCCGCTGTCCGACGTACACGTGCACTAGCGTTTCGCTGCGTTCCCTGCTGATTCATTGTCTGGTTCGTTGAGCCCTCTGGTTGACTATGTGTTTATTAGTTGCACATTATCCCACCAAGTTCCAAGTCCATAAGTTGAGTGTGGCTCTGCCTTTTGTTTGCCACAGCTGCCGCTACCCGGCGCCGGTCATGTTCAGCCGGTGCACAGATTATCGTAATTGCATTCCTCATTGATCTAGCAACTTCCTCAATGCACTAGTTGCCCATGATGTGTTTCAAAATAAACACCACAAATATGCAGAAGCACTCCCTCATATCTCTAAGAAATAATTAGAACATGAGACATATGTGTAACCTCTCTTTCCACCTTAAATCTACGGTCACCATGCACTTCGCAAGTTCAAGCTATCCCAACCACCACCATCATCTTTGTCATGTGATGTCGTATAACCAAAGATGAATCTTGATGCCTTACCTTAGTTTAGTTATCACCATACCATCTCAGTCTTGCATTGCCATTGCCATGTATATGTTTCCTCTTGTCAAGCTTGCATAGTCTTCTCGTGTGATATAGCACTGAGATCTTTGTATGCTTACTTCATTCTTATCAATCAGATGTCCATCTTACATACAAGCCCCTAATCATCTACATTGAACCTATATATCCTATTGCTTTGCAAATATTCCAAGTTAGCCCACACACATCATGCCTATTATATTCCTATCATTTATCAAACCTTCCAACTTTCATTCTTTTAAACCGTATCTTCGTTTTTAGTAGTTTTTGCACTCATACGTTCGTAGCTACAAGCTCTACATGTTTTAAAACCTTTATATCTTATTTGATAATGCTTGGTGTATTGTTTCTTGGTTTCTTTAAGATGCTTGTGCCGCTTGATGCTATTGCTAGAAGTGGAGCTATGCAAGGAAGATCTACAAGAGTTGGAAAGTTGCATGGGCAGGATTTTGGAAGGCAAGTGTAACATGAGTTCCCTTGTTACCTAATAACCTTATAATCACTTTCATACGCATGTGTCTAATATGATGAATCCCTAAGGACCTTACCTAGTATACTTTGATATCTTGTATCCTCGTTACCTATGGGTTTTGCATACGGGTAGACTGACTTAGTTTGCTATCACCAACTATAATGATCTATAATATTGATTAATGATATATGCAACTATGGATTAAAATGTGCTTTTTAGCAACACGGACAGAAGGGGGCTAGAGCATTGGGCCTTTTTGGGTGCTCTAGTCTGCCCTCTGTAAGGACTGAATCTTATAATGACAACCCAGGACTTACAGTACAACCACAAGAACTACATGGCTCTGGTCTTAGCTTAGTATATTGATCTATTCTAGTTTGTTAGTAGCTTATCGAAAGGGCATGAGGGGGTACCATGCTGCTTATGGGCCTTGTCCTGCCAAGATGAGTGTTGGACTAGGATCAAGTGTGTCACCCTTGGAGGAAGGTGTCCATGACACTTGGGATACTAAAACCTTAGCGGCTACTACTTATTAGAATGATTGGTGAAAAGCTCCATAGTGATCCCTGCTGACTTTCCTTGGAAGTGAGTCAATAGGCTGATCACCTCGCCAAACGACAATCATGACTCGTGGTGAAAGTGTACAAACTCTGCGGAGTATAAAACTGATATATCAGTCATGCATACGAACATGAGCAGCCTAGATCCTTTTTGAGTTAGTTGGTTCTATGGATGGTTTGGGTGATGATGATTAATCTTGATGATAATTATTATACTTCTTGCCTTGGGAGCTTAAGTATAACCTAGAAACATAGGTTTAATAAATAAAATATGACCAACTTAAAGTGCTTACCACAGTTAAGCCATGTCTAGCCTTTTGAGCCTTGCATCCCCTCATGTTATACTTGTCGAGTATGGTGCGCTCACACTTGCTTTACAATCAACAAAAATCCCAAATGGTGATTCAAGTGATGAATTTACCAAAGGAGTTCCAAGAGTACTAGGCCAGTGCTCCCCTAGTCAACTATCCCTGTGGAGTATGGAGACCGAAAGAGAAGATTAAGAATAGTTTTTGCTATGCTTTGTAATAGTTGTAAGTCTTGTTGTAACTATGTTTTGATATATAATAAAGCATTGTTCTTGATATTCTCCATATTTGTCGCTATATGTGTCATGTGGACATCCTGGGCACACATATAGTTAGCTCTTGGTTTTTTTGGAAAACCAGGTGTGACAAAAAGTCCGCATAGAGTAGCCATAAACATAAAACCACTTCTTAGCCTAATTTAGGATGTTGGAAGGGAGATCGATGTGGAAGAATGAAGACTTGTCGACCGCCTTGATCCAAAGGCTACTGGTGACCTTTCGCTCCGACTGAGGAAGAATGTCGAAGCAACGGCAAAACAACGCCCAGTGGGGTTTGATCCCCGCAAAGTCATCGCAATAGGAGATAAACATCGCCAAATGTAGGATCCCATTCGGGGTAATGTGGTGTACCTACGTGTCATGGTATTAGAGGAGATCTCGAACAAACCAGTGGATGGGCACCCTAAATCAGTGGTGAAATAAGTCAATGAAGACTACGATCTCGCCAGAATTAGGGGCACGGATGTCCTAGCCAAGAGCACACCGGTAACCCAAATGCTCCTTCGGCACCAGAAGTCCACCAACCACAAGGCCTTTGATGTCCTCCTCCGTCCTCGTTGACACCTCCCATAGAGAACTAGGGATAGGACTCCATCCCCCTTGCTCTTCGAGCTCATATCTTCTTCACCTACTAAACTAATGGTTTTGGTTTTCTTAGCCAGGGTCTTACTTGGTGCCATCACTATGACTGCCGAGAGCGGGATCTAGATGTGATGACGTCTGCTAGGTCAAGGTAAGCAGAGGAGTGAGCACTACTGCTTTTGTCGGTGGCGGCAAAGGGACAAACCATCTCAACCCTCAGCTACTTATAAGGGCGACTAAAACTAGTCAAAACCCTTATGGACCCTGGGCCCAAGGCCCAAAATTACTGGTGAAACCGGGTGGACCAACATTTGGTCCCCACCAAAGTGAACGTAGCCCACCAAAGTGGTAGGCGCAATCGGTGGTTCTGGCCTAGAACCATGAAAGCCGAACCCTGCCTTCTCAGAGTAAGAGGGATGTTCGGGAGTGTTGCCAGCCAATCCTAAAACCTCTAGTATTTAAGCACAATGGATATCCCTCGAGTACTATGTAAATCTCCCAAATGTTCGAACGGGCTCCAAGTACCTTAATTCAACTTATGTGTGCCCCTTTGTGGGAAACCAAAAATTGGTTGGCCCGTGGCTATAAACAAAGTATGAACTCCTAAATTCTAGAAAAGAGTTTTATGATGTGTTCCTGCTGGTCAGGCTTTGTCCTACCACTTCCTTTCAGTGATAGTGGACATTCACCTATTCTACCAGGTATTAACTCAAAAGAATAGCATACGCTACAGTGCCAGAGGTTTATGTGTTCGCTATTCACCCAAGTGATCCTTGAGCATTCGGGATCTCTGGCTTCAGGAGCCACAAATAACCACACTTGTTCAGAGTAATATTTCAATTCGAATCACTTGCATAACCCCATAGTTATACTAACTACCCATCGGGTCAGGAAGAGGGGCCCAAAAAAATGCAAGGCCGGTTTGACTAAACAAAAATCACCAAAACGCCCGATCAAATAGGGACACATATAGCATTGTTCAAAATCAATGAAAGTCATTCTTTTTCGATTAAACTCTATTAAACTTTTATACAATAACCAAAATCTATCAAAACTGCTATAGTTATGATAGCCTTGTGAGTGCAGGACCGATTCTGCACACAGCGATGGACATCTCATAAAGCATAGAAGTCGGACGAAGGTGCATGGTGACCTTCACCTTGCCTTCAAATCTTCACGAGCAGGGATGATGCCTAGAAGACACCTCAGGGAATCCTACCTCATGGATCTTCCTCCAACACCCAAGAGGAGGAGGAGCCCTATGAGGAGGCCAACCCGCGCCATCTTCTATGACATCAGGGAGGAGCAAACGATGATGAATCAACGGCTCATTTGCCCTCTAGAATTTCCTACAGGTATTTTGACCTGGAGACCTCTTATGCGCTGACCACTAGCGAGCCTAGCCACCATGCCCTTAGTAACTCGGGCCACCAATGGTATTGTTCCTCTCCATCTTCGCGGAACTTCCTCTAACACCCATGGAGAATGGCCATCACCAGGCCACCGTGGAACCTGACTTTGAATGCTTTCTCCTAGTGATGGCGCGCGAGCAGAATCGCCACTCTCTCACTCAGTCTGAGGCTAGAGGAATTGGGGAAGGAAGGAGGGGGTAAAACTCACTAGCCTCCATAACCTCTGCTTAAATAAGCGCCCTAAGGATGATAGTGGGGGAGATGTTGGTTGGCATTAAAGACAGACCCAATCATCGAGAGGGTTCCACAAAGTAAAAGTGTGAGAAATGGAATGGTTCGAGTTCCTAGGCACCACTATCCTTATTCTTTATAGGATTCAATGACATGCAAATGATGTACTCAAATGGGTGGGAGACTTCCACCCAAATAGTTCTCAAAACTCGAGAAGGCATTACTGCCAGCAAGTGCAACATGCACAGTCACCCCGACACTCGGGACTCTCTGATTGTATTGAAACATCTTAGTACCTGAGAAGTGATCATCAAGGCCTATGGCACCCGAAGGCTGTAGGGACCTATGGCACCCAAAGGATTGTATAGCTCTACGAGCCCACCATTGAATCCTATGGGGACTACTATCAGATATATGGGCCCAAGGTACCCTCACCGACCATGTATCTAGCCCATCAAATGAAGGATGTCTAGGGATGAAGCCCACGAGGATTAGGCGCAACCATCGATTTTGAGATCACAACGTATCAAGACTATCTGCCACCATCGTAGCTATGGTAGGATAGGATTGATATGTTGTAACAAACTTGGAATCCAATCTATAGCACCGATCACCATTGTTATAACCCTACCCCTCTGCCTATATAAAGAGGGGTAAGGATCTCATGATCGTCACATCCACCACGACACCATTGCCTCATTCCAATCTACCTCGTTGCTAGGAGCAACAGCCCCTGTAACCGAGTATACGAATACAAGAAGAGCAGCACCCACTAGATTAGGGTTTAGAGCGCCACCGCGCCCCGAACAAGTATAAATCCTTATGTCTCATGTGCTACCATCTGGATCCATCTATGTGATCATGTTGTTAAGCATTGCCGGAGCTAAATCATCCGACACATAGTGCTTGACTTGATCGTTCTATCTTTCAACTACTCAAGACCCAAGTGAAGGCTAACAAGCCCCATGGTTGAAGGTAATATGGGTAAGTTTGAAAGTTAAGTCAGTTTATTTTAATCCAGTGGAGAATTTTTGATTAAACGCTTGTGTACTTTTGAGGAGTGAAAGCATTGTAGCAGCTCCTGATCCATTTTTCAAGTTTTGCTTTGCTTAGGGACTGGCAAAGGGTAAGCTTGGGGGAGTTTGTTGATGGTAGTTAACACTCATCATAAACCGTCAATATAACTTGTAAAAATTAATGAATATGTTCACCAAGATGGGTCTAGGGGTTTAAACTAATAAATTCCATAAGTTTTGGTGAATCTATCAATATAGGAGGATTTATCCAAAAAATGGGCTAAGTGGGCTATATCATCAGAGCAAATCAAGATTATCCGTGACGAAACTGACTTCTAGAACCTCACAACCGCCATACAAGACTTACCGCCAAAGATCAGGCCGAGTAGCTGACAGGGGGTCCAGTCAGACGCACCCCTAGGCCGGTAGCCTCTAGGCCCCACCTATCAGGCTCCACTTTGAAGGTCGGTTCCCCACCGCCTCTTAGGATCAATCTACGCCATCGATCAAGGTTGGTTTGAATCGAGAGTCTAGATGAAGCGTTGCCACGGATTCATGGGCCCATAGGATGCCTGGTGCCCCCTATAAAAGGAACCCCTACACTACTAAATTTTGACCCTATTGCATCATGTCCCCTTGCATCGAACACAAATCTGATGCAATAGGTGGCTGCTATTGCATCAATTTTCAAAATACGATGCAATAGGTGGTCGTTATTGCATCGAAAATGAGTTGGATGCGATAGTAATTCATGTCGATGCAATAGGTATGATCTATCGCATCATTTCGAACATGGGATGCAATAGGTAGAAATTATTGCATCGGACACATTTGGTTGCGTTAGTATTGATTTTTTGATACAATATGTAGGTGGTATTGCACCGGTTTAGAATATGGATGCAATTAGGAAGTACTATTGCAGCGGATTTGTGTCTGATGCAAGGTCACCTTACGACTGAGTAGCTTGCTGGTGGGACCACGTGTAAGTTATTTTTTTGAAATAACATTGACTAACTTGAAAAAAACATCTTGCGACTGCCTAGCTAGCTAGTGGGACCACGTCTAAGTGAATCGCTAGTTGGTGGGACCACGTGCAAGTTAATTCTTTTTTGAAATAAAATTGAGTAACGTGAAAATAACACCTTGTGACTACCTAATAAGTGAATTGCTAAATTTAAGAAAAATGACACGTCTAAAAAGTGAATTATTAATTATTTTTTGAGTACTCTTATTTTAAAAAAAAACAGCTAGGACCACGTCCAAGTGAATTGCTAGTTGGTGGGACCACGTGTAAGTTAATTCTTTTTTGGAATAAAATTGACTAACGTGAAAATAATAACACCTTGTGACTACCTAATAAGTGCATTGTTAATTTAATGAAAAATGAGAAGTCTAATAAGTGAATTGTTAATTATTTTGAAAAAAATAACAACCAATGTGATGGGCAGAGGAGTCAAACCTGTGCCCTTAGGATTGTCCAAATCGTGGACAAACCACTAGTCTAGTTGCATGTTGTTGCATGGACTAGTATATTTATTCTTTTATACTATTATCTAATCATGTTTTGACTTTGTATGTGTATTTACGTAAGGAACATCTATTTTGTGCGTGCCATACCTAAACAATATATAAAATACCGAATATATGTATTATATATAGTAGTAAATAAATGTATATTATATATTGATGAAGTATACACATTTATACGGTAATACGGCGGGAGTGGCCTGATGGGCTCCGCTTGATGGGCCTGGCTGCCTGGATACCAGAACGCAGAGGGATATGCTCGTCTGCTCGGTACCTATCCGGCCGTCTCTTTGTGTGCGCCTTCCGTGAATACGCGTGGCCGATCTACACTCCTTCGTATCTCCCTACTGCATGTGTTGTGCGGAGTGCGGACGTGCGGCTGCGGCAGGCCGGCCACAGGCGCCGGACGATGAGCGACCAGGGACTACGAGCGATAGCATAGTTGAGTGCAGGTATACGTCTCCGATCTCCCTATTAGCCTGCTCGTTTAGTCAGGTCAGGTTTCTTTTGTGTCTCTCAATCTCTTCCAGTCTGAATGCCCTGACTCGTGCAGAACTCTGTATGTCATTTTTTTCTCCATATAGTTGGGTTTTGCAATTCATATACTCATCTATAGACATGTTATATTTATAGCGGTTAAAAAAAATTTAGACAACAGACTACTATATCTCCAAATTATGGCAACGCTTGGCTAGATGCTGACGCGACTATTTATGGTGGTGGCCTTTATAAACTTGCCACACCTAGAAACTATTTCTGCCTCCGTAGTAGATGATGGAAATAAAATTCATGGTGAACACCTAAGTTGTTGGAGTTTTTTCATATATATGTTTGTTTTTTTTCTTTTGTTATGCTTGAGATAAATATTACTGTTCTTGCTGCGTATTGAAATAAAGTGCTGCCCTAATTTTCTATTTTTGTTACAATATTAATTGGTAGCAGTAGGTTGTTACAATCAATCATATTACTATTTACTTTGCATTTGTTTCCAATCCGTAGCATGTTTATTTATCTTTGCGTGTGTTTGTCAGGTCTTCGAATCAATGTCACACCAGGGTAGTAGTTGGATGCGGCTGGATAAGGCATCTGCAGAGTGGCAACAAGGATTAACAGATTATCTTGATAGCACCTTCGGAGGCAGCTCTAAAGGAGGAACGGCACCATGCCCATGTTCAGCATGTCGTTCCATGTCATTTAGAAAACGGTCCGATGTTTAGAAGCATTTGCTTCGGAAAGGTTTTGATGAAAGCTTCATCCGAGAGCAGGAAAGTATATGTGAAGGTTCGGCTATTGATGATGTTGATGATAGGGCTGGTACCACAGAATTGTTACATTCTTTGATCAGGGGTACTATACGTGGAGAAATCGATGAGGAACAGCCAAATGAGATGGCAAAGAAGTTTTTTAAATTGCTACAAGAGGCCAAGAAGGAGTTGTTTCCAGGCTGCATGGAAGCTACCCAGGTGTCTTTCATTGTCAAAATGTTTCAGATGAAGTGCATGCTTGGTTGTAGTAATGCTTGCATGGAGTACGTACTTGGGTTGTTCTTACTTATTCTTCCTAAAGGACACTGCCTCCCAGATAGTATGGAGAAGATCAAAAAGGTTGTTAGAGATCTTGGTCTAAATTATGAAAAGATAGATGCATGCTATAATGATTGTGTGTTATTTAGAGGGAAAGAATATGAGGGCCTGGATAATTGTCCAAAATGTGGTGAGACAAGGTGGAAGCAGTCTAAAGAGGTACATGATGTTGGCAATAGTTGTGGCTCAAAAAAGCGTGTTCCACGTAAAATCATACGGTACTTGCAGATGCATATATTTCCAACTCCATTGTAACTGTGTACTTTCACTTTTTTGTATGTGCAGATGCATATTTAGATGATGAAACCATTGAAGAAGACCGAAGTGGTGACAATAGCGCAGCACCAATGCAGTTTCCAGCTCATGCTCGTAGGCCAAAGGCCTCTCAGAAAGGTATGCAATGGTTCAAAGTGTTCATACATTACTATAACATAAAAATGCTGATTTATAATGTTAACATACGTTCCATTTTGTAACATCAATTTTACAGTAGGGGTTGGCGACAAGAGAAAGATTGGGCGAGGAACCTTGAAAGGTTTATCGGTCGAAGCTAAGAGATTTAAACTTAGCACTGAGAAACTTAGTATAGATTTCTCATCCACAAAAGGCGGTCCTATAGGAGATAACTATCGCTCGTTTGTTGATGAAATAGTTCGGTTTACAAAAAAAAGGACTCCACTTATTGGAGTTAAAAAGTGGGGAGATGTCAAGCAGATTGTTAAAGATAAAATAGCACGAGATATAATGGTACGTTATAGTCTTGCTCCCACATATGATAAATTAATTCTTTGTAATATCTTAATTGTTCACAATTTGTTGGTCATCCCCTTTCTACAGGTTAGGTGGAACATTGAAAACAATGATGAAGAGAAGGCTAGGATATGGAAGATTGCAAAGTATCGTTACAAAGGATGGTGAGCTCAATTTAGTGCCACATACAAGGCATACAACAGTTATCATGAAAGAATGAAACATAAGCCAGATGATTTGGACATTGTGGAGTGGCACTACTTGGTGTTGTATTTTGGAAGTGAAAAATTCCAGGTTCCAAGCCTCTGACATATATGTGTTTATTGTCTGTATTTTGTAGTGCAACTAACATATCTGTGTTTATATTAGCTTAATGAGCACCACAAACTCTAGCAATTCCCAAAGATCGATGGACAATACATCTTACAGGATCAAAACCTTTTTCACAAGTTAGTTTTGAGCAGGTAATGACATGGAACCTAATCTTTTTCTTTTATTTTTTACCTAAACAGTAACAATGTTCAATTTTCACATCTTAGAGAAACTTGGATACTGGTGAAGAGCCAGATGGTTTGACATTTTGGAGGAGTACACGCACCAAGGAGGGCCGATGGTCTTCTGATGCTGCTAAGGAAATATATGTAAGTGCTACTTTGTTCATTGGTACTTAGTGATGTTGCAATTATATATAACATAATTATTATATTGATGGTTGTACATGCCCTGATTGGGTGATAAAAGGTCATCATCTCCTTGTCCTTGTGTTCGGTTTGGCAATTCTATCTTTATGCTATTTTCAGTTTTCAGCTGTGCCACCTGTTCTTTTTGGTATAGCAAGTTACGATGAGCCAAATGCTTCCAAACTTTTTCTGTGCTCTCCTGGTAGCATATGCTAGCTGCTGTAATTTTTGTAGAGCATTGTTGAGTGTCAAGTGCGACTGGACGCTGGATCGGACGCACAGTTTCCGTGCCCGGTCAGTGTTGCAGAGTGGCTGTGGTCCATTTTTCGACCGGACGATGAAGAGAGTGCATGACCGGACGCACCGAGACTTGGAGTCCGGTCACGAACAGAGAGTGACCAGAGAGGGTTTTTGCTGAGCGGACGCGTCCGGTGATGAGTGACCTGACACACATGCGCATCTAGTCAGCTCAAATGGCTATTTTCTGCTGCTGTACTATTTCAGCTTGTATTGTTGTGACCAGTGTGTCCGGTCGTGTGCAACTGCGCGTCCGGTCATGTCATCAGCTTGTAGTTTTGTTTAGCTTTTCGAATTCAACATGTTTCTATCGTGGTTACTATTGTTGTCTTCATCCATTTACTTGCCTTATCATTTCCAACAACCTAATATGTAGACTCATCTCATGTACCTAATATCGTACTTATGCTTTATGTAGTTAAGTTATGTTCTTTAAAGTGATTTGAATAGAGCTGGGCTACTTGGTAAAACGAGCGTCTAGTGATGTATGTTCTAATAACATGTTTTATTCATTTATCTCCAATGTCATACATATCTCTGAAATGCTAGCGTTCAACTGTCCATTGCTTTCTCATAACATGTTTTATTCATTTATCTCCAATGTCATACATATCTCTGAAGTATCCATTTTACCTAATTCTTATTACACTTCAATTGGAACTGTTGTTGCTACTTGCTAAAGTTGAATACACTAATTGTGTTTTTAAATTTAGGAAAGCACCTTCTCCAAAGTTGCAGAGAGAATTGAGTTGGAAGCTTCTGTGATTTCAAAAGAACAAGAAAGGCACATTCTTCATGAAACCTACAAGGAAACCACTGGATGCAGGAGCAGGAAAGGTCCCGGACATGGATACATGGCAAAGTATCCACCCAAGCCAACTTATGAATGAACGAAATGAAGAGCGTGCTCATGCATCTGCATTAGCAGCAAGCAGCCCAACAGAAGAATATTGAGATGCAAGCTGAGGTAGACAAGTTAAAAGAACCGCTTACCGTTCAAGCCGCTGAGAGGGAGAGCGACAAGGAAAAAATTCAGCAGCCGCAACATCAACTGGAGAGTACAAGTAGCAAGATTAGAGAAGAACTACGGCAAGAGTTTTTTGCACTAATCAAACAACAGAATCAAGCACCGCCTTTGGTACTAATACCACTTCTTAATTGTTACCAACATCATTGTTTTTAGTAAAGCTTGATTGCTAATGTTTCTCCTTATAACTCCAATGCTAGAATGCTGCACCAACCACAACAGCCCCTCAGCCTGCAGAAATAGCCACTCATCCTTCAGAATTCACAACCAATGCTACTGGTATTGAAAATATGGTTAGTGGAAATGAAGGTGCAGATTTAGCGCAGGTATTATTTTTTTATGAATGCAAACTGCAATGTAATGGATACCTACATTTAATCTGACATAATGTGTGAATCTTTTTTTTAAATATGAAGGCTGCTGTTAGTGCAAATGAAGTTGCAAATTCAGCACAAGTACTATTTTTTGATAAATGAAAACTGTAATGTAATGAAAAAGGATACCTACATTTAATCTTGAGGTAATGTGTGTATCTTTTTTTTAATGAAGGCTGGTACAAAATCTACGCTGGGCATACATAATGCACCTTCTAATGGGCCTGTTGTTGTTCCCACTCGTAGCCAAGGACCAGAACAAGTGCAAAAGGTAATATACTTCAAAAATATCACCTGTACTTTAACAGATTCTTAGAATTGCTAAGTGGTGATTGCTCCTTCAAATCTTCTTGTTTTTGCAGACTGTAGAAGACAGTGAATTAGTGAGCAATAAGATGAGTATCCAACCTAGTCGCCTCACTCACAGCAATACCAACATATCACTTTTCCCAAATGACAAAGGCAGTAATGAGTCTTTGAAGTTTATTACTTCACATACACTGAGGAATAATGCTGCAAGTAAAAAGCAAGTTTTGAGAAATAAATGAGCTCAAAATCTTATACATGAATCAGGTGTCATTTTAAGTTGTTGTCCATATTATTAACATGAACTTTGTTCACTTATACATGAATCATGTGTCCTTGCTGCTGCTGCTGTAAATTTTGCAAAGAAATACATGAAACTTGATAAGTTTTGCAGCGAGAGCACAGAAAAGTTAAACATGTCCTTGCTGCTGCTCCTGCTAGCATTCCAATTTTGATTAGATAGTGAACAGCTTTAACTGACAGTGTCAAGCTGCTGTAGAGTGTTGCTTTCCACACCGGTGGGATTGGTGAGTTATAGTAGTGCCATGACCCGGTTGGATTGGTCCCTGTGCCTATGCTGCTACTAGTCTTTGAGGACTTCATTTTAGTGATGCTACTTTGCAATGAACAACTGATGTTTGGCTGGATAGTACTGCAATCATTAGGATTTTGCAAGTTACTTATTTTATTCCCTAGATGGTCTTACTGGATTCTAGTGTTATGCTCTTTATGCTCAAACCTGCAGAAAGTGTCCAATGTTAATCAACTCCCCTATTCTCATGTAAGCATGAGTAAAACCTTGATTAGCATCTCCCCTATTCCCTAGATGGTCTTACTGGATTCTAGTCTATGTTTGATTCCAACTGTGTGATCAACTGTATATATTACTAATGCATGTCATTTTGACTTTTTTAGGAAGATCAACCTTGAGGGAGTCTTGGCAAGCTAAAATGAATCTAATATTGTGCAACGAGAAAGATATCATGTTGATCTGTGCTAAGAGACATGTATTTTTGTTTATGATTGCCTATTTGTAGCATAAGTTAGTGGTTTGTAATGCAGTTCAACTTTCCAATTACCTATTTGGAAATAGGATGGCATTTGACTTCCTCACATTGTACAAATTATTGAATGCTTATGATCCAAGTTACTAATATGATTGCCTTTTTGTGCCATTGAATTTTGTAATTTTATGAATTTCTGTGCAATGAATCCGATGCGATAATTGGTTGTCCTCCCAATCTCATGTCGATGCAATAGTTTGTATTGTAGCAAATCAAAATGGTGATGCAATAGAACCTCTTGCATCCAACCTCATGTCGATGTAATAGTTTGTATTGCATCCAACCTCGTGTTGATGCAATAGTTTGAATTGCATCAAACATAAAGTCGATGCAATAGTTCGAATTGCATCAAACATAAACTCGATGCAATACTTCGTATTGCATCAAACATAAACTCGATGCAATAGTTCATATTGCATCAAACCAAAATGGTGATGTAATAGGTTCTATTGCATCGAACCTAATATCGATGCAATATAGTCTATTGCACCGAACGTTGGCCGTTGCAATAGATGTATTGCATCAACATGATTTGGATGCAAAAAGCTATTGCATCTCTCAATTTTGATGCAATAGACAACGGACGGACGATGCAATAGCTGCTTCTCGCATCAACCACAAGTAACTGATGCGAAAGGCTATTGCATCAAGACCACTTGCATCGGCTGGCATCAAAAGAGAAATTGATGAGACACCGAACTATTGCATCTATTTTAGACCTATAACATCAAAAATTGCCCAGTGCAACAGGGTCAAAATTTAGTAGTGCTACCTCCTCTAGAAGGCCATCTCTCCAATCTCCAATCTCTAAAGAAATCCATCAGAGATCAATATCAAGACACACCAGGAGGATTAGGTCTAGAACTCTCCAATGTTGTAGATTAGTATCTTAAGAGTTAGGGTTGAGTGGACTCATGTCTAGATTCTGGATCTAGTCTCAGAGGCTTGGTAAGCTATTGTATCTACACTTCCATATCTTATGAGACTTCAATGCTTCATGTTATATTCTTATTTACATGGTTATGCTTATGATGTTTATATGCTTAGAAGTAGTTGAAGTTATCTTTATATTCATGCATAGGATCATACAATGCTTGACCTAGCTAATTAATTGGGTTGAGTGGGCAACCATGTGTAAGCGTGGTGCTTATACATGGTTTGCCTATGGATGCATCCTACATTCCAGAATGGTAGTAGATCGCAAGGGTGACAGCCTTGTTGAGTCCTTTGTAGTCCACCTCCTATTTGTAGGCCAGTAGGACCCAGTTGCTATGGAATAGCATACTCTGTTGTGCTTTTCCTTAGTAATGTCCCTTATGCATGAATAGGGAGTTAATCTTTTGCTATCACTAAGTACATATACTTGTATTAAGAATATCATAGGAATTATTGGGGGTCCATAACGACCATATTCGACCACCAATTAATATCCAAAATGGGAGAAATAAACAAACTTTCGACACATATCCTTTTATTATTAAACATATTTCCACATGTATTGGAGACTCAGTGTTTTGTAGGAGTTATTTACAAAGTACATGAGAATATGATCAGAAGGGTGCAACACAAGAAAATGTGAAGCAGAAAAGTGCAAAGGAGCCAAGCAAAAGCCCACCTACATGCCAAAACTGGGCCGAGCACCACCGAGGAGGCAACCCAGGCACAGCCAACAGCCCACTGGAGCAAGGCGATGCCAAGCGGAGCTAGCCCTGGTGTGGCTGCACTAGGGGTGTGCCCGTAACCCACCATGTCTCCTAGGCCCATTTTCTACAGGCGGTTGCATGGCAACATGCTGAGGTGGTATAGGGTAGTTTCCTAATTTAGTAAGGCCAAACCGACCTCTAGCTTTGTATAAAAAGAGGGGTGATCGTCACCTTTGAACTACACCTCATTTGGAGCCTCTACCTCACTACCACATCTTGTACTCTTTTTACTTTTTAGTAGTGTTTTATGAGCAAGGCAAAGTTGTCAAGGAGAGCTTGATTCCTTGGAAGAAGGGATATTTGGTATGAATACTATGAAGAGTTCTTTCAAAGTCTTGCTCTCATTTTATCATAGTAGTGCATATGAACTAGAATATAGTTTTCATATTATGATATTGGCATATGTCCATCCCTTGTAACCCCCATGTTCGGGTATTGTGTAGGAGTCTTAAAGTGTAACAGAACCATCCAATTTATAAGAGCACAAGTACAATATCAATCATCGAAGTGATCAAACTATCATACTTGAGCCCATATAAACCCGGTAGTCTGATGAAATCATGAAGGATCTCAAAGCAACCAACATACAAATCAAGATCATACATGATTCAACATAACAAGTCACATGTTACATCATAGTTCACAAATAGTTCACATAGTTATTACAAACCAAGTTCAAATAGCGGAAGCAAAGTAGTTTGACATCAACATCACACTTAGTTCAAATACATGCCAGTACCACGGTCATTTCTAGCAAAAGCATAACAGAGAGGATAACTTAGGAGTACCATGCCCCATGGTTTAGTCCTCATCCATGGTAGGATGAAGGCAGTTCTCATAGTACCCATGATACATCATATCATCTACAACAAGAGGGAATAAACCCTGAGTATGAGAATGTACTGAGCTAATCTTCCCCGTCGTAAACCAGAAATAATATGACACAAAGGAGTAGCAAGGCTTTATCGGTGGAGTTAGCTCTATAACATTTTGCATAAAAGCTTAAGTAACATAACTTGAAGATTTAATATCTTTAGCATCAAATTGAATACATATTCAATTAAGCATCTCTAGATTAGCACCTATACTAGAGCAATCATTTGATTAAACTAACAAGCATTAGTAACCATATCCGGTGTATTAATTTGAGCATCATCATAACCATCAAGTTCCATCAATTAATGCCACGTTGCCACTGCTCAGTCAAGTTCTCACTATCCCGGAGAGACAGCGACTCGAATCGATTTCAACCAGCTGGGGAGTTATTCCTAACACAAATCCATACTTCCCCCATCGGGGTCATGTCGGGTCACCTTTGGTATAATTTAGGTACAGTCTTGGGTCCAATCAGCGCCGCACCCTCATGGATACTACCAGTCTACCAGGAAGTTTAGGCCTGGCCTGCCCTTGGACTCACACCACTGGCTCCCCGCACATCCTTACTTCCTCCAGTGTGCACACTTTCACTTACTGGGTCCTGGCCTGAGTTGAGCTACTCGGCTTCATGGTCAGAACGACTTATCCAGCCAACTAAGTGCTAGGCATGCGTTCAACATGACATGAGGACATCAGCGAATCGGTCCTTAACCGACATAGACGGGGATAAATAGGCACCAAGACCTCCATTCCTTGTTTCTTCTCTATCACAATCCTGCCTAGTCTCCTTTTATTCATCAACACATGGTTATTTTTACGATAGCAATTATAGCCAACTGTGACAAGATATCTACCTATATCTTGCAGGTGATAGGAAATCACCCGACTTCTACCGGACTAAGCATGGCTAAGCATATATTTGATATTGGACCTACAAAGGATTCAAGATATATTTGTTTGGACAAGAAAAGTATATGCAGCAAGTGGTTCCAATCAACCCCTAGTACTTAATGCATCAACATAAACGGACTCAAGTTGATATTTAGAAAACATAAGAGGCTTAGAATGCTCTGGGGCTTACCTTTTAGAAATGAAGAAGGTTGGTGGTTAGGTCACTTAGGAAGATCTTCCACATTGACTCCTTGTTCTACCTAAACCTCCAGCTCCTTGGCTGCTTGTTGCTCCTCCTAACGCTCGGGTTTGAACTCGAGTAGCGTCACTCCTTCCGGGGAAAATATTGCATGCACATGCACAAGTGAGTACCATGAATGCATAAGAGATGAGATGACATGATAAAGTGTATATGCATGAGCATGGTTATCCGCAAGATGTATGATAAGTTTAACATTCATTGACCAAGTAGATGTATAACTTTCTTCTAGTTGATCTTTACTGAGTAGGTGCATATCTCTTCTATAGTACAAGAAACATACACTCACCAAGTTCTAGTAACCTAAGGTAAAGTTGTTCATCATCAGTAAGAGGCTTAGAACCTATAGCTAACAACTAATCTCAATTAGCATAAGCATCTACACAAGCATCACATAAGAAAAACAATTACAATTTGACTTAGTCATTTCCTGGACTGTAAACAGCCGCTACTTATTTTGTCCATATCTAGAGTTATACTCAACCAAATACTATGATCTTGGAGTTTCTGGAAAGCTTATAGAACTTATTACAACTTTCTTATAGTGATCGCAAGATGATTCAATGGCTATCAAGGTCAAACAAAGCAATTTCCCAGATCTGTCCAGAAATTCTAGAGAATAAGCATTTTTGGAGACAAACTTCCAACAGCTATAACTCTCAAACCATTTAGCCTATTGCCATGAAACTTTGACACAAGCAATATAAGTAAGTTATCTACAACTTTGTTATTGACAAGATTCACAGGAAACATCGTTTTACCCATGCAATTTACTTAACAACAGAAACTATCTAAAATAGTCACTATAATTGAATTATAGAGTAATTAATATTTCACTGCATACAAGCAATCAAATCTGGGCACAATCGATGGTACCAACAGTTCAAAGACATCATATACACTTTAGAAAACATAATGTGGTCAAGCCCAAATAAATTATTTAAATGCCTTTATTAATTTATTTGGATACTAAGGTGAAATAAGGAACATATATCAAAAGTGTACAATAAATTCTAAGAAAATTACAGTAGCCTACATATGACCCAAAAAGTCAACTGTACAAATTTCATACCATTTGGATAAGTATAGCCATCTCTACAAAAATGACAAGTTGCATAGGCTTATTTTAGCAAAAATAGTTTAGCCTAGTAAAAAGTGTCAAAAAATAGATTTTATATTTTTCTTAATTTCATCCCAACACTATAACACTGTGTAAAAATTTGAATGATCATAAGTTATGTAGTTTTACCCCATTTATTTTCACTAGAATCTAGCAATTAATCAAGGTTAAATAGGAAGACCATATTCCAAGTATACCTACTATAGGTTTAGTATTTTTCCTAGCTAGAGCATGTCAACATAAGACCAGTAAAATTGGAATGACAATTTTTGCACTTCCCTAGCTCAAGATATGTATTTTATAAGATGGAAATAAATTTAAAAGCACTTATCTAGATCAATTAAATTCCCCTAGAAAAATATCCCAAAGAGTAGGTCTCATATTTTTATCAAATAGTACACTTCATGATGAATCCAACAAAATTTGGTTCACTCAATTTGGACACTCCTAGCTCTAGATATGAATTTTTGAAGTTTGCTACAAAATCTGGAATAATAAATAAAGAAAATCAAATTTCAAATCGAGTTGAGCTGCTAGGTGCACCCGGTCTAGTGCACCCACTGCGACTGACAGCAGGGGCCCATAGGTCAACGGGTCCCACCCGTCAGCGACACAGGAGTAGAGGAAGGCGCTGACTGGCGAAAGCTCACCGACGGCGAGGTCTTCGGTGGTAGCGTCACCACCACTACACTCATCTCTCCATTCCGCATTGACTGGTACCCTCGGTTGGCTTAGAGACTCACCGGAGCTAGCTCAATGGCGGCGATGCGTGGCGGCGCTCGGCTTTACTTGGTGGGCGAGAGAGAGGCAGAGCGAGGGCGAGAGAGCGAGAAATGAAGGGAGCTGCGATGTCGCCTCCCTCTTCACTCCCCTTCGCCTGACCAGTGGGCCCAGCGCTGGCGTATGGCCACCAGGTAGCGGCCGCGGCCTGCGTGCAGTTGGCCATGACAGCCAACGTCGAAATTAGCTAAGTGCAGATTTAGTTGACTGAACCCACGATCTTTGAGCCCCTAGATCTGCTAAGCCGTGGTGAATCAGTGAAAATGGTATTAGTAAAAGTTATAGAGCTATGTGAGTGCTACAAGATTGCTTAAAGGAGTTTTTCCTAAATCTGAATGGTTTTCAAACTATAGTTCTCCAAAGTGGTGCACTCGAAACTAAAATCAGCATTTTGGACTTAGCAAACAACATAAGATAAGCTACAACTTTTATTAAGTCTAGAAACAACATTTTTTTGATTCTTGTGAGATCTATTTGACCATGTTAGACACTGAATTAGCTTATGACCCTTAAATAAAGTTTGTTCCACATAAGATAAGCTACAACTTTTATTAAGGGTGTGCTACCATGCAAACAGTCTATACTATAGTTCAACTTTGGTCAAAGTGGGATCATGAAAATTGGAGTTTCTAGAATAAGTATTACTTGGGGGCTGTTTTGGTCCATGTCATGAATACCAAATTTGTTCCATGTACCATCCTAAGTGTGTCTAAGGTGTTTTAGTGATCAACATCAACCACTTGCATTAACAAGCATGACCATAAAGCATACACATGTTGCAACATAGAATAACAAAGGTATGTTTCATATGAATGTTTCATATGTTTATGCTCATATATGAATGAATGATGCTTATGCTCATGAAATGCAAGCGCAAAAGTGCAAGCCTAACACCTAGGGTGTTACATAAAGTCTCTTGTGCTTACTGGCAGACTAGTGCTCGGAGATCTCCCCGTCCATCCTACACTTAGTTCTAGCTCTAACCATGTAATTTGTATGATCATCAACTGTTCTTTGCATGGCTATATTAGAACTTACCTACTCCACCTAGGAACATTCTTTTATTCTTTGTTTTCCTTTTATCCTTAAGGTTGGCCTAGATGTGTGTCCACTATGCTTGAATTACCATTTTTAACCCTGTCATAGACTATTGGTTCACTATGCAAGTACGTAGTCTTGTTCTGTCGACATGGAAATTTTGTCCCATGCCGAGGGCACATGAGCAAGCCGGAAGGGTCTACTCGATGGAGCTATAGATCTGCCTAGCTTCAACGTAGGGGTGGTCGATCCTACGTACTCCTCCCAAGACATGCCAGTCAATTTGACCCCGCAATTGACAAGGAGAGAAAGCTAATCAGTAATTTAAGGCAGAACGTGCCGGTGTTGCCAGATAGTCCCGAATGTGAGCTCTAAGAGCCGATATGAAAGGAGATCGACTAAATAGTCAATTCTAGCATATTCATAAGAATAAATCAGTTAAAGCTCATGGGGTTGTGGAAGAAAAATCGGTTATCATTCAAGATGAATATCATTATTTAGACAAATATTTGTCAAGGGCAAGAAGATGTCAACAATAATTAGTTTATGCTAAGCCAATGACCACAAGTAACCAAATCCCTTTTATATAAAGAATAAGCAGCTCATTATCATTTGACCATTTAATAAAAATAAATCTAATAAATAATTTAGATCTCATCTACCGCTATGACCAGTGGGGCATAAGGCAGAATCATCCAGGCCGTAGAAACAACAATAGATTTGATGACCCTAACTTATTACTAATATCAGTGGGGCATGAGACAGAATCATGCAGGCCGTAATACAATAATAAGATCTTGGGGCTAACACATCTTTCAACCTATCTTTACTTCAACGGTCGCGTGACGCGAACTGTATGTGTGAAAGCACTCGATATCGGCTAACCAGCCGATTCAGGCATAGCGCACACTTAAGGTCATGTCCTATCAGGAACAGATCTACCAAATAACGATCCCCACTCCATGGTGCTAACAGTGGGGTGTGAGGTAGAATCACACAGGCCGTGATAACGAGCCATGGAATGGTTTTTGTTAGCCAACAGATCTATTCAAGACCAGACATGCCTTAACTGCACACTATGCATGATCAAGATTGATATAAAATAGCTCATAAAACATAACTCATCATTTAAGATGCAGATTAGATCAGTTTTAGATTAATAAATGATGGGTTAAATAGGATATAAGGCCATCTAGATCAATCCCAATCGGGCAAATTGATATTGCTGTAATTAAATAAATAATGGAAGCAATAAGCAATATCGGTAACTTAATGAATCTATCCGAAGGCTGCCACCCTTAGATAGAGCCGATAACTTGACCTTAATCTAGTTCGAGTAGTAGAGGTCGATCGGATCGATGCAGCCGTACCTGAACTAAACAAGAGTCGATAACTAGCTTATACCAGAGTCACAGTGGAGGTTGACCGGATCGATGCAGCCGTACAAACAGAAGTATAAGCAATGACGGTACTTATAGACAAGCCGGAGGTTGGTCGGACCGATACAACCCTGCTCGCTGAAGAACTCATCGAGATCTACTCTACTCCTACTCCTAAGGGGTGGCCAGAGCCAAAAAAAAGTAAGTAACTTATATTGGATTGATGTGTTGTCTTTTATAATAGCCAGGGTCCAATATTTATACCCGAAGCCTAAACATGAATCCTATTCGAGCACGACTCGTTACAATCTTTGGCATAGAAGAGAACATTCCTAATTTAAGATAACTTGGACCCTAATCTTTCCCTTTTTGTAGAGTCCGATATGTAGTTTCCTGGCGCCAACCGTAGCTCATCATTGCTATCTGCTAACATCATCCAAAGAGATATGATTCTAGAGTTGTATCTGAATTAGCTGATATCGATCTTTATGCGATTGATTCCTTGATGGGCACAATTTGGGAAGCCTTCGAATTTCGCGTCTTTCTCTCCAAATTTTGGTGTAAACACATGCCCCCAATTTTGGGATAAAAGTGATTTTATTCTAAAATTCCTATTTATCCATTTACCACGCCGCAACCATTTTGCTCTCGAGATATACGCGCGACTCCTGACTTCTCGGGCTGAGTCTTATATAATGTCCCAATAGTATCCTTTTCGACTCACTCGGCCTGTTTGCTTTCCCCTTCTTTCTCGAGCAAATCTCAATAGCTGACGCCGCCATCGCCAAAACTTCAACCCTAGCAAATCTTTTGCCTTGTTAAGCTCTTATTCAAGAGGTCTTCCTTAGGTTCACATCTATCTCGGCTATAATGGCGACCAGCGACCACATCCCTAAGGTATGCTTTCAAACTCCCATTCTCAAAATGTCGGTCGCTACCCTATATTTCCTTTGTCCTCAAATTTATTTTACCCGATTTCTAGGAAATGAGGAATGAAATCTTGATTCCATCAGTTGTTACTCCCAATGTTTATTTCCTTGGGCCTATGGGTGATCCTGATCCATCTGATTTCATACGTCAAGAAACCAACCAAATCCCCTTCAAACAGTCTATAGTGGATTTGTCTTCTTGGAATACCAAAACTCTCTTTACAAATTGACCCAAAATGCCTAAGGGATGGAAAAATTGGTTCCATAGGGTGTCTGATAAAAAGGGTGGAGATTGGGAGCTTTATGATTTGAATCAATGCTTGACACTCTTGTTGTCCGGGATGGAGAGGAATGATTCACTCTTGATTTTTGCATCTTATTTCTAGTCCAATGCCCTTAATGCTTTTGTATTTGGTCATGGTCCAATGACCATTACTCTGGCTGATGTTTACATGTTGACCGGCCTTAGAACTACTAGATCAATGCAGCCTTATGAGTACTTGAGTGTTGGATCCAAGAAATTGGCCAAGATATCAGACTACACAGGATGGGCCAGCTACATTCTGAACCATATCGGAGACAAATCAAGTGTTAGTGAAAGGGAATATGTAGCCTTTCTGAACATGTGGCTTGAGAGATTCGTCTTCTATGGGTCATCTTGTGGCCCGACTTACAATCATAAACTCTTGGCCGAGCATCTAGCAGTAGGCAAGGACATCCCTCTCGGAAAGTATCTGTTAGGAGCCGCTTATCATCTAATGTACTAGGTTTCCACCCAATTACTGAAGAATGAACCAATGCATGCTATCAGTGGCCCCTAGTGGTTGATACAACTGTGGCTTAACTTGTACATGCACAAGATTGTAAGGCTTGATCTCAGAAACCTGAGTTTCCCTTCCTCCAACTTTGATGAGGAATATAGAGGCGAAGAAGGAAGAACCCATCAGTGTACAAGCTATGGTGAGGCTGCATCGGCCATAACAATTGATATCGATATTGGCCATCTCTTCAAAAAGTTTTACAGAGGGTTCGATGCAGGCATCTTGACTTGGCTACCATATAACGAGGATGAGAACGATGAGCTAATTTTCCCATTCAAAATTTTGTTTGAATCAGGATTTTAGACGAGACAGCGGCTACAATCTTTAATTCTTTCATCAAGCCCTATGTTCTTCTAGCTGAATTTCATCATGGTCATGGCAAAATGGCTACAGGCTCGTTTATCCTAGGCAACCTTCCAACTTATGAGTTTTACAATCCATCCTTTGTAGCCTGTCAGTTCGGCCTCAGCCAATTGCCTCCTCAACTATTCTTCAAGAACATACTGAAGCCACGGGAAGATATCAGTGAGGTCATGGAAGCCTCCAGAGTTTTTTTAGTTGGGATCAGATCTTCCTTCCCTTTGCTTGCATGACTGGATTAGGGCTAGCTTTTCTTCTACTCTTTTTGACTCCTGGTGGCAAGAATGGCACTCACATCTCTTCTATTGGTCGGTCCATCCTTTGTGCATAGCTCTAGATGGGGAATTTGCTTCTGATAGTGAGGTGACTTGCCATTTCTTTTAAGAAAATTGTTCGATGAATTCTTTCGCCAACTATTCTAACCGACACTTTTCAGGATATTGAATTTGATCCTCCAAGCTTGGATAGGAAGGGGCATCCCATAGACTATCGGCCACCATGCCCGGTTGCAAGAATGGGATCGGCTGCACCTTCGTTGAAGAAATTGATGCAAACTCATGCTGCCCCCACAATCATGACATATCAATCTTCAAAGCGCAAGGGGGTTCAAGTGACAACTTAGAAAACCACTACTGGGAAGAGACTCCACATAACGAGACCATCAACTACTCAGGTAAACAATTTATCTCCTTCTCAAAAATGTTATTCAACTGCTGATCTCATTCCTTCACAGCTATCGAGCATTACGTCCCAACCTGTTCTAGGAGTGGGACTCCTATCCCAGGTGTTTGACTCAACACCAACTGAACTCCCATCAGCTGATCCTCAAAAGGAGCCAATTTCAGTTGAAATAACCCATGCTTCCATAATAGCAGAAAATATGAGTTTTATCCTTGATGCTTGTCAGAGCATTTTCTTTAACCTTTTGATCTACTCAGTTTCCATTCTTCATCTAGCTTCTTACTATGCCAGATACTTCCTGAGGAAACACCCACGCAAGAGTAGGAGCCTACCAGCCCACTTAATGATCCTGTCGACGTCAAACATGATCCTGTTGATTCCCTAGCTCAGCATGCAACTGATGGTAAGGAAGTTAAACGTCCCTTTTATTCTTCTACAATAATTATGAACTAAAATGTGACATTGCATATACCAATGTTGAAAGCTCAGAGCCGATCCAACCAGATGCTATCGGTGTATCATCGGCTGTTCCTTCTTTTCAGATAGAGGCTACTATAGAGAAGGTATTGTATCCTCTTTGCCATCCATTTGTTATAAACTAATTTAAGCCTCCTAATCAAGATTTCCTTATACATAGGCACTCAATCTTCTAGCCTTGAGTTACTCTTTCAATCTTGAGGAGTATTTTGATGAAGATGAAATTAGTTTGTCAGCCACTTCCTCTAAGGAAACCTTGCCAGAAGAGACCAAAAATCAGCTAAGAGATGTTCTGCCAATATTTGAGAAAAATATAGCCAATTTGGTCCAAGACATTGATCCAATGCATACAGTCTTCTTGGCCATCAAGGGTAATCCATCCCCAGCTCTCTCTAGAGTCTTGTCTCCTTTTTCTATCTTTGAAGATCAGGTCATGAAGGTGAAACAGGCTCAGAGGAATCTGTTTGATCGTGAAACTTTATTGTCCAAGGGGAACTTTAACAGGCAAGAGGCTAAAGAATTGTCATAGTCGATTGATCACTTGAAGAACTCCTCCCTCAGTATTGTCCTAGAATTGTCTCAACTAGAAGCTAGGAGTGCAGAACTTGAGAAGGAGCTAGAAAATGTGAAGGCTGCCATTGACCGTCATAAGTCCACCCTGGCTAAAATACCTAATGTCATTCAACAAAAGAAACAGGAACTGCTGGCCAAAGTCAGAGAAGGTAGAGCCATCCGAAGTATCCTTGAGAGCAATCCTGGATCGACCAAAGAAGATAAACAACAGATCGCAGAAGCTGATGCTATTCGGCTAGAAGTGTAATCTAGGATGTTCTAGACTTGTAATTCATGTATCGACATATGTCTTGTGTAGAACCAATGACAACCATGCTTTCCATTGTCTCACTATGTTTTTCTTTGTTCCGGCTAAAGAGCCGATTTTGAAAATAGCCGATTCCAGACTCATGATCTCAATCCCATTTAGGTATGAAAACATGGCATTTATTAAGAGAGCCCTTCAATCTTCTATCCTTAGTCACCCGACGTCGTATTCTCTTCGGTATTAGTGAGGTGGCGCTTCGCCTTCTATTAATTGCAGTTGCCTTTTGCACATCCTGAGGCGTTCACCTCTTCATTCTATGGCTTCAAATACCATCCAAGGGCTCTGGCCTTAAACACATCCGCACTCGCAACCGCCCCTGTTCTTTTGCTTTTCTCCACCCTCATAGAACTTTGTAGTGGCCTCCCTTCCTTCCTGTAGATCCAATCGACTTCATGGTCAGCGAAGAGAACCGCGGCAAGCTCATGGAGGAGGAGGTTCCAGAGGAGAACATACCGGTGAATCAGCGCCTCCAACACATGAGGTGGGATCGACATCTTCTACTTGTGATGACAAATAGTTCTGATTTGTCTATAGATTCATTTTGAATGATAGTCTCCATCCTTTTCCTAGGGCTGGCGAGCCCTCTGACGCTGCATCTTCCGCGCCGGCCTCATCATCGAATTCTTCTGATTCATACAACGGTGACGATGCCCGGTGCTTCTTCCAAGAGTGGAGGGTGGCCTAGGATCGCTATTCCGAGGTGACTCGGAAAAACGGCCAGCTTGAGATACATCTCAGGGTCTTCTAAGTAGTCCTTGATGTGGCTGAGGAAGAGGCCAGTGCCATTTGAGCATGGCTGGTTGAGTCTGACGCCATGGTGGCGGGTAAGATGAGCTCCATGAATGCTTCCATTCTAATTTCTACCGCCTTTATCTTGATAGTCTTTCTGTTCCTGTGATTGCCAGCCCTGACGGTGCTGTTGGAGAATCTCCAACTGGCGGCGAACGCGGCCGCGGATGCCGTCAATGCTCAGGGTTCCCTCATCAATGCTCACCTCCAAAACATCCTGGCCCACGTTCAGGAGATCGCCCTCCATGGCGTTCGTCATGGCGCGTCGGTGGTGGTGATCGTGGCACAAGTCTAGACAGGGTATGAGCTCCATGCCATGGAGACTGGCTTCCTGATGGGCGATGGCCCCGAGGAGCATGAGGACCTGATGGAAGAATCCATCATAGTGGTGGAGGCCATCGTGGATATCACATCTGCTCAGGATGTGGTGAACAAGGTCTTTGATTAGTCTGTACTTAGGGCAAACTAATGAATGAAACCTTTTGTTCTTTCCTGAATGTATCTTAGTGCAATGCGCCTGTATGTGTCATGAATGTCTTTGTTTTTGTTTTTGCTCTGAAGGCGATACATATAGTATCAACTTTTATATATTCGAAGATCTTTATTTTTTGAACTAGAGGCGATACCTTCCGGTACCGGCTATTAGAGCCGATGACTAAATGAAATGGCTATCAAGTGTTGATCAAATGCTAGGATAACATCCCTTTAAATATTTTTCATCGATCACTATTGATAGATCGCACCAGAACTTTTCATACCAAAGGTTAAACGATCGATCAATCCAGGCCAAGCATCTCATTAAGCAAAATAGAACTTCCTTTAATAAGTCTATCAACTCTGAATTGCACTTATGACTCGACTTAGCATTCACATATGTCGACCTAAGCCCATCTCTAGGACCAGTACTTATTCTTCCTTAATCCAATGGCCAATGTGGAGCCATTACTATTTACTAAAACAAACTCTCAGAGCCAATTGTTTGCATCGGCTGTTGGATTTCATTGCTTATTTTAATGAAGCCTCCTTCCCATAACTTGCCAGAAAAGCATTCAAAGTCTCCTAGTTCCTAAAAGATCGGATCAGCTGTTGCGATACTTACAGACTCATCAGCGCGTACAAGTTCGACATCATCTCCATGCCATTGAATCAAACACTAATGCATGATTGATGGTACACAACAGTTTGCATGAATCCAATCAGGACCAAGGAGCAAACTGTACGACCCTTTTCCATCGATGACGAAGAATGTGGTGAGCAGAGTCTTACTCTCGATCATCAGTTCGACATTCATTGCCCCCCGGGTCTTAGACGTATTACCCCTAAAGTCCTTAAGCATCATGTCAGTCTCAATCAAATCTCCTAGTCCTTTGCCAAGCTTACAAAAAGTGGTGTAAGGCATGAGATTAACAGAAGCAGCTCCATCCACCAACATCTTGTTCATCGGCTTCCAATCAACCAAACCTTTTACATATAAAGCCTTTAAGTGCTGATGCTTGACTGGTTTATCAAATATAGCTTGCTATATAACCATTAGCTTGGCAGCTATCTCTTCATATTCTGATTCATCAAAATCCAAATAAACTTCTTGATCTACTGAAGCTCTGAATTCTGATGGCAATAGAAAAGCCATTTGAATATTAGACGATGGTTGCCTTTTATCGGCTGTTTGCTTAGCACGCCATACTTGAGGTTTACTGGATGCCTGAGCCTGTTCCAACTCTCTATTCCTTAGGCGTTGCACCCTTCTCTTCTGGCTTCTTGTCAAACCTCTTGGACACCATTGGCCTTTCTGCTAAACATATTCTCTCTCGTTGCCTTCTTCTTCATAATCAGCCCAGTCTTGATCAACAACTCTTTTTCCAAGCCGATTATGTACACTTCCATTTTTTAAGCACCGATCCATGTTATTATGATGATATGTATCTTGAGCATGAATAGACCGACGGTTGGCTTGAGATTGCCTAAACTCCCAATACTAATTGCTGCACTCTGGACAGCTATTCCTGGTAGGCAACTTTAAACCTTCGTTCCAGCAATGTCTGAAGAAAGGACAATTTCAATGCAATTTAGCTTGCTTTCTTTCATACCTCTCTTTTTCTTGTTGACACTGGTATTCTTGCTTTTCTAACCAACACTGATAATCCTTTTCCTTCTGCCGCTACCATTTATTGAACAGAATTCGAGATGTAACCCGTGGCATTTCTCCTTGCTCATATCGCCTCTTTTGCTTGTCGCCCCATCTTTTGACGTTTCTCCTTGCTCATATCGCCTCTTTTGCTTGTAGCGACGTCTTCTAATTTCTTTGTATTCGTCAGCCGATATTTGCATCTCGGGATCGACTGTCCCAGCTTCTCTCGATTTGGTTGATGTCAGGACCTTGGTCTTTCCTTTGAGTAGCCTAGCATCGACCATGTTTTGGTCTCCTAGGAACAGATTATGATCAACTTTCATTTTCTGAGGCATATCAAATTTGAGTCTTCCTTGCTAAATAACCCTCTGTATATGCTGCCAGAAAATTCTACATCGATTAGTGGAATGAGAAGTAGCATTATGGAACTTACAGAACTTCTTATTCTTCAACTGATCTGGGGGCAACATAACATGATTATCGGGCAACTTGATTTGTCCCTTCTCAAGCAAGAAATCAAAGAGCTTGTCTGATTTTGTAACGTCAAAGTCATAGCTCTCCTCGACTCCTCTTTCCCAAGGATTTGGTACCATTACTGTCTTTTTGCCCTAATTCCATTCAGCCATGGCAACCTCTTCTTCTTCATCTTCATAGCCATCATCGACTGAGTATGGATTATAAGCTTCGGCCACTGTGGTACTCTTCTGAAATCAGGTATCTCTGCGCATACTCTAAATTGGCTATTGAGCGCCGCCACTCATTGAGCCAATTGACCCAGGTTGTCAAATTCTTATCCCAGCAGTTTTTCTTTCCATGTTGGCAGCATTCCTTGAATGGCCAAAGCAGCTAGCTGATCATCAGCCAAGTTTAATGAGAAGCACAAATTTCTAGTCTCTCGCAACCTCTAAAGAAACTCAGTGCCTGATTCATTAGTTTTCTACCTTATAGTTGTCAAGTTGGTAATCTTCTTTTCTCCAGTCCTAGTATAAAAATATGTATGAAATTTCTTTTCTAGATCAGCCCAATTGGCAATGGAGTTGACTGGTAGTGATGAAAACCAAGTGAAGGCTGGTCCTGACAGTGACAGGGAGAAGAAACAAACTCGATGGGCCTCCTCAACTGATGCCTCACTGAATTGTGTAAGATACTGACTGGCATGTTATATTGTGCTTGTACTGTCATGGCCAGTGAACTTAGCAAACTCTGGAAGCCTGTAATTGCAGGAAGAGCGACCAAATCATACCATTTTGGATATGGGCATTTCTATGAAAAGGCCAGCCCTTTTGGCTTTAGACCAAACTGATTTTTTATCATCTCGGTCACCTTTAGCAACAACTCGTCAGCATGTGAATTTGGATTTCTCTGCACTTGCTGACCCATCTGTGGATTGAAATCCCATGTGCCTTGATACCCTGGATTCAGAATCATGTGAAGGGTTTTATAATCTATGCCATAATGATACTCCTGTGGAATCCCTATCTACTGGGTCCTTTGCTGGCTTGCTGTTTGAAGTCTCTGGTTATAGACATTGTGATCTATATCTCTATGGATCCTTTGAATTGATGGTGCTATTTTTTGAGCCGATGATGGTATGTGGCCCGATGTGCCAAAATTAATCACCTAGTTCTGACCTTGCCCCGCCGGCTGTTGCACATGCTGCACTAACGATCTAGGATTATACTGTATCTGATTCGTAGTAGTACCTTCAGCTTGTTTAGATGAACTCTGAACTACCTGGACATCATCATTACCAGCTGGTGCTGCTTCTTAATGGCTGGTACCGACTTGATTAGTCCCTTGGGTCGACGGATGTGGAATGTTGTAATAGGTCGGCCCAACCTAACCAACTGGACAACCATGAAACACCTCTTTCATGGCGTTGTGGAATGTGTCCAAGAAAGCTTCATTATGGCTTGATATGGCATCATGAACAGATTTATTCATAGCTTTCATGAAGAAATGCCTGTCTTCAGCTTCATCTGCATCTGTCTGTCCGTGCAATAGAACTCTTGGTAATGGATATTTCTAAACAATTATATTGTCACATGTTTTGGTGTAGGACAACAAACATTTGTTCTGAAATTCTTCTATAGCCTTGTCGATGACATCTTTATCTCCATCAGGTAAGTCTTCATAATGTACCATAAGGATGTCGTTGTTGTTGCAAACCGCCATGATGATTGCGGTGTCCCATGGAGCATGCCAAGAACGTGTGTCAACACAGAAATTTCATCCCGTGCCGAGGGCACACGAGCAAGCCGGAAGGGTCTGCTCGATGGAGCTGTAGATCCGCCTGGCTTCAATGCAGGGGTGGTCGATCCTGCGTACTCCTCCCGAGACGTGCCAGTCAATTTGACCCTGCAATTGATAACGAGAGAAAGCTAATCAATAATTTAAGGCGGAACATGCCGGTGTTGCCAGACAGTCCTGAATGTGCGGCTCTGAGAGCCGATATGAAAGGAGATCGACTAAATAGTAGATTCTAGTATATTTATAAGAATAAATCAGTTAAAGCTCGTGGGGTTGTGGAAGAAAAATCGGTTATCATTCAAGATGAATATCATTATTTAGACAAATATTAGTCATTGGCAGTAAGATATCAACAATAATCAGTTTATGCTAAGCTAATGACTACAAATAACCGAATCCCTCTCATTATCTTTTAACCATTTAAAAAAGATAAATATAATGAACATATTATATCTCATCTACCGCTATGACTAGTGGGGCATGAGGCAGAATCATGCAGGCCATAGAAACAACAATAGATTTGACGACCATAACTTATTACTAATATCAGTGGGTCATGAGGTAGAATCATGCAGGCCGTAATACAATAATAAAATCATGGGGCTAACACATCTTTCAAGCTATCTTTACTTCAACGGTCGCGTGACACAAACTGCATGTGTGAAAGCACTCGATATCGGCTAAATAGCCGATTTAGGCATAGTGCATAGTTAAGGTCATGCCCTATCAGGAATAGATCTACCAAATAACGATCCCCACTCCATGATGCTAACAGTGGGGTGTGAGGCAGAATTACACAGGCCGTGATAACGGGCCATGGAACAGTTTTTGTTAGCCAACAGATCTATTCAAGACTAGACATGCCTTAACCGCACACTATGCATGATCAAAATTGATATAAAACAGTCGATAAAACATAACTCATCATTTAAGATGCAGATTAGATCAGTTTGAGATTAACAAACGATGGGTTAAACAGGATATAACGCCGATCTAGATCAATCCCAATCTAGGCGAACTGATATTGCTGTAATTAAATAAATAATGGAAGCAATAAGCAATATTGGTAACTTAATGAATCTATCCAAACGCCGCTACCCTTAGATAGAGCTGATAACTTTACCTTAATCTAATTTGAGCAGTGGAGGTCGACCGGATCGATGCAGCCATACTTGAACTAAATAAGAGTCAATAACTAGCTTATACCAGAGTCGCAGTGGAGGTCGACCAGATCGATGCAGCCATATGAATAGAAGTATAAGCCATGACGGTACTTATAGACAAGCCGGAGGTTGGCCAGACTGATGCAGGCCTGCTCGCTGAAGAACTCACCAAGATCTACTCTACTCCTACTCCTAAGGGGTGGCCGGAGCCGAAAAAAGTAAGTAACTTGTATTGGATTGATTGTGTTGTCTTTTACAATAGCCGGGGTCCAATATTTATACCTAGAGCCTAAACATGAATCCTACTTGAGCACGACTCATTACAATCTTCGGCATAGAAGAGAACATTCCTAATTTAAGATAACTTGGACCCTAATCTTTCCCTTTTGTAGAGTTTGATATGTAGTTTCCTAGTGCCAATCGTAGCTCATCATCGCTATCTGCTGACGTCATCCAAAGAGATCCGATTCTAGAGTCGTATCTGAATCAGCTGATATCGATCCTTATGCGATCAATTCCTTGATGGGCACAATTTTGGAAGCCTTCAAATTCCCGCGTCTTTCTCTCCAAATTTTGGTGTAAACATGTTCATATCCATGCTAGACTCTTACACCTTGCCTTCCTTTGGGAAAATATAAATAATGATACCTTGAATAATTCCGAGTGAAATGCTACAACAATAGATCCATGACCTTGTGGATATTTTTTATAATCGTTAAGAACTATCGTGTTGGTGTTCCTTGGTGATGTTGCTAAGATTTATCCAAATCTTAGTGATGGTGCTAAGAAATACCAAGAGACATTTCTAGTGCCGTTGCCATGAATGGATTCCATCTCCATACTTGGTGATTATGCTAAGAAATGCCAACAAGCATTTTTTACGCCGTTGCCGGGGATGACATAGGTTAAAAGAATCTAGTAGGTCATGATCATGATCACATGCATGTAATGGTATCCATAGTTTATGCAGGCTAACTCTGCATGTTTTCTCCCTATTGTGGATGAAAATAGGATAGTGTATGACCTGTCTCGTTATGCCAAAAAACTACACCGATAATCCAGAGGCGCTCCTAAGGAAGAACAGGTCCTGTACTACTTCTTCCTCCGCTACTCTATCGACAATTGAACCAGTTACCCCAGCACCATTCGCTACTTCACTCATGGCCAAATCACTCCACGCCTACTCCACCCCTCTATTACCAATGTGCCCACTACGCCCACTGTCAACACGGGCACTGGAATCTTTGAGCTCTGGACTCGCCTGATCACGATGGTGTAGGCAAACTAGTTCTATGCTTTGCCTAGCGAGGACGCGAATGTACACCTCAAACACTTCCTTGAGTTGTGAGACACCATTGTCATAAAAGATGTCGCACCAGTGAGTATCTAGCTTGGTATATTTCCCTTCTCCCTCGCGGGGAAGGCGAAGCAGTGGTTTTATAAGGAAAAGGAAGCAGTCAACACGTGGGACTAAATATTCTGTAGCATTCCTCATGAAGTTTTTCCCCATGGGAAAAACCAATGCCCTGAGGGGGGAAATTTCTAATTTCTAGCAGAATTCCATGGAATCTATCGCCAAGGTGTGGGAGACGCTACAGGATTACATCCAAGCATGTCCGCACCATGGGATAGAGAATTGGCTCATGCTCTAGAACATCTACGATGGGCTGATGCCCATGTCAAAGGGGCACATTGATGCCACTGCTGGAGGCACATTTCTTTCCCTCACCATCGATGGAGCTACGGCTCTCATCGACAAAATGGTGTCCAATCAAAGCTAGGGGGAAGAAACAAAACAAAAAAAGGCATGCATACCATGAAGGAGATGAATATGCTTGCTGTAAAAATGGATTTACCGTTGAAAAGACTTGACAAGCATGCTGCTGAGAAAGAAGCCATGAAGGGCACCGTCTAGGTCATAGACTCTTAAATGACTTGCGAGGTTTGTGGAAATGTCAGACACTCGGGGAATGTCTGTCCTGAGACCTGTGAAGACACTGCATACAAAAACAATGGTTTTCGATAAGGTAATAATAATCAGTCACGCTTCTAAGGAGGTAACAATAATTACAATTTGAATTTCAATTCAAACCAACCCTCCTTGAAGGACCTAGTTCTGGGTCAAGCGAAAATTAACGAAAATCTTACTAAAAAGTTGATGTATAATGATAAAATGATTGAAAATATAAATTCTAAAATATAAGTTTATCCTCCTCCATAAAGAATCAATTAAGTTTTAATAAAATAATTGAAACACAAATTGCTCATATAGCTGCCGCTATTCCTATCAACCATTCGGGGAAAATCCCAAGGCAACCCAAGAATTCCCCCGAGTTTGTTCACATAGCTGTAGAGCAATAAAGGAGAAGTCTTGTCGATAGACTATAAATGTCGAGCCCTTACCGAAGGCAAAATGGTAGTTATCCTTTAAAAAAATCAAACAAATTCAAAATGTCAAATTTAAAAAAAAATCAAAATTTAAAATTTTGCGTCAAAATAAACTTTTCAAAAAAATAAAACCAAAAACATTTTCTAATAGTATACATTTTTCTTTTATCATTTCTCATTTTATACCAGAACCATTCAATTTATAAGGGCACAAGTACAATAGCAGCCCACAAGCGGTCGCACTGTCATACTTGAGCCCAAATAAACCTGGTAGTCCATCGAGTACCACGAAGGGTCTCAATTCAACCAACATACAACCAAGATCGTACATGATTCAACATACATGTCACATGTTACATAAAGTTTGCAAATACAGAGTATGATTAAAAGTTATTACAAACTAAGTTCAGGTAAAATAGTAGCGGAAGCAATCAAAGTTTGAAACCAGCATCTGTCATCATTGTTCAAATATGGTGCCAGCTCATGATCACAATTCCACAAAAGCATAAGAGAAGGATTATCATGAGACGCCTTGCCTAGGGCCCTACTCCTCGTGCACGGTAGGACAGAAGCAGTTCTTACAGTAGCCATGATACATCGTACTATCTGCAACAATGAGAAATAAACCTTGAGTACAAGAAGGTACTCAGCTAGACTTACCTGTCATAAACTAAAAATAAAGTGACTCCAAGGATTATGCGAGGCTATATAAGTGGAGCTAGCTTGACAACATTTTGCATAAAAAGCTTACCAATTCAAGTATACAGTTATTATTCGGCCATCAAGTTAATTATAGATATTCATGTCTAGATTAGCAACTTACTTGTACCAAACATATGGTATATTATTTAGTAGCATAACAATAATAACCATAGCTGGTGTAATAATACAATGTTCATCATAACCATCATGTTCCATAATACGGTTACTACGATGTTGGGACTAGCCAAGTTTCTCACTGTTCAGGAGAGACGGCGATTCGAATCAATTTCAACCAGCTGGGAATTTATTTCTAACACAAACCAAGGTAGACCAGATCAACGGTCACCTTTGGTACAACTCAGGTCCACATTTCGTGGGTTCGATCAGTGCCGCACCATCAGGGATAACCAGCTGCCAGGACAATCAGGACTATCTTGCCCTTGGGCTCACGTTTGGATCCCCGCACATCCTTTCTACCATCCAAAGTGCACACTCTTATAGAAACAGGGCCCGACATGAGTTGAGCTACTTGGCTTCATGGTTGGAACGAGTTATCTGGCTAGCTAAGTGAGAGGCATGCGTTCAATCTTGACAGAAGCGCCAACAATGGTACGGTCCTTAATCGGCATAGACAGAATCACATGAGTCAACCTATGCATAGATTCCATCTGACCTCCAGTTACATTACTCCATGGTTCTTTTCCATGATAGCAAATATAACCAACCGTGCTATGGTATCCACCTATATTTCGCAGGTGACAGGAAATCACCCGACTTCTACTGGTCTAAGCATGGCTAAGCATATATTTGATCCTGGACATACATAGGGTTAAAGTTATATATCTAGACAAGGTAGTTCTATGCATCAAGTGTTTCCAACCAACTCTTATAACCTAATGCATCAAACATAAAGGACTCAAGTGATATTTTGTAAAACATGGGAGGCTTAAAATGCTCGGGGCTTGCCTTTGATAAAGGAAGTTGGCATATGATCTGGGCACTCAGGTAAGTCTTCAAGAGTTTGCTCCTCTCCTGCTGGAGCTACGATCTGAGGTGCCTCCTATTGTTCCTTCGGCTCTTCTTCGAACTCCAACAGAGTTATCTACTCGGACATCCTATATGCATGAGCAGGAAATAGGATATCGTGGATGCATATATAATGACATGTATAATATGATATGATCGAATGAATGCATCATCATAAGTGTTATCAACAACATTACATTAAAGTGATAACAAGTTACATTTACTTTTACTGAGTATGTGTATATCTTTTCTCTAGTAATTAAATAAATTCTCACCTAAGCAATTTTCTAGATTGCAAGGCAGCAGCCACTTGTTTTGACCATAACTGGAGTTATATACATCTAAATAATATGGTTATGGACTTTTTGGAAAGCTTATGAAATTTCCTACAACGTTCTTTTAATCATCTTAAGGTGATTCATAGTTATCTAGGTCAAACAATTCAATCTTTTAGATCTGTCTAGAGAGCAAGTAGTTCTGACAGCAAACTTGTAATAGACATAATTCCTAAATCATAAGGCATATTACTATGAAAATTTAATACAAGGTAGATAAGTAAGTTATCTACAACTTTGTTATTAACTGTTTTTTACAAAAGATCATTATCATCATGAAATCATCACCACAACAGAGACTACACATGCAGTCATCTAGTTGAATTATAAAACAATAATTAACTAGTTGCCTATAAACAAATACTTCTAAGCCTCACTAATAGTATCAAAAGATTATATGCATCATACACACCACAGAAAACATCATCGTTAAGCCTAACTAATTTATTTATATTCATTTATTAATTTCCGTAATAATAAGGTGATTTACAGAGTAAATATTTCTATTGCTCAATAAATTCCTACAAAATTACAGTAGGCTACACATGACCCTAATAGTCTACTATACAAATTTCATACCATTTGGATAAGTATATCTACCTCTACAAAAATGACAAGTTACATATGCTTATCTTAGCAAAAAATAGTTTAGCATAGTGAAAAGTGTCGAGCAATAGATTTAATATTTTTCTTACTTTCCTCCTAGCATGAGAATATTGTGTAAAAATTTGTATGATCATATGTTATGTATTTTTACCTCAATTAATTTCACTAGAATCTAGAGCATGTCAACACAAGACCAGTAAAATTAGAATCACAATTTTATCACTTTCCTAGCTCAACATATGCATTTTACAAAGCTATAAACTATTTTAAAAGCACTTATCTTGCTCAATTTAATTCTCCCAGAAACAATACCCTAAGCATTAGATTTCATATTTTTATCAAATAGTACACTTCAAGGTGAATCCAACAAAATTTGGTTCACCCCATTTGGATACTCCTAGCTCTAGATATAATTTCCAACCGGGAGCTACAACTAGGTGCACCCTGTCTATACACCCACTGTGGCTGACAGCAGGGCCCACAGTCAACTCGGCCCCACACGTCAGTGAATCCGAGCAGAGCACTGGCTTTGACCGGTGAGAACTCACTGTCGGCGAGGTCACCACCATTGTGTTCCCAACACCCTTGCGCACCTGTTGGTACCCTTGGTTAGCTCAGCAGATCACCAGAGTTAGCTCGCCGGCGAGCATGGCGGCTTGGCCATGGCGAGCTACGGTGAGCCCATCATCTCCGGCAATGATGAACCTAGGCGAGCACTTCTATGGCACCAAGGAACCCTAGCGAAGCTCTACAGCGCGGATTAGGTCAAGGTGGGGCAGCGGCGAGGCTTGGCCACGTGCATGGCAGCACGGCGACACGAGTGCAATGGCGGCACGGCAGCGTTCCACTCCGATGAGGCCAACATTGGCCTTAGGCTCTTGCCTTGAGTTAGACCTATCTCTAACCTAACCCTAACGAGAGTAACGCGTGCGCGAGATGGCTTGGTGGAGCATGGCTACGGTGAGCGCAAGCTCGGCCATGCTCCGGCGAGGGCGCGGCGATGACGAACTTGAACTGTGGCTATACCTAGGCTTAAAAGGTGATGCTAGAGGGTTAGCAAGGTGGAGTGAGGCATGGCAGAGCTATGTGTGTGAGCTATCGAATAATGGTGTGAAGGTGGTGGCACGCGAGTTCGGCGGAGGTAGGCGGCAATGGCGTGGCGCATTGCGGCTTCGCTCGAGCTCGACGAGGGAGAGAGAGAGGCAGAGCGAGGCGATCATTGTCGTTTTGCTACCCACGTCGGCCTAACATGCGGGCCCGATGTCGGCGGAAGTCCTCCATGCGGCGGACGCCAGCTGGCGCGGTCGGCCACGATGCCGACCGATTCAAATCGGCTAAGTGTCGATTCAGTCCATCTGACAACGCTACTTTGAGCTCCTAAATCTCCTAATCCGTGGCGATTTAGCAAAACCTTTGTTAATAGAAATTGTAGACCTATGTGAGTACTACAACTTTGCTTTAATGATCATGGTCTAATTCAAACTAGTTTTCAAACTACATTGCTCTAAAGTGGGCTACATTGAAACTAAAATCAGCATTCTACACTTAGAAAAAAATTTAAGTCACAAAATAGCATTTTGTTGATAATTGTGAACTCTATTTGACCATGTTAGATACTAATTTAGCTCATGACCCTTAGATAAAGTTTGTTACCCTTGATGTAAACTACAACTTTTATTTAGGTGACACAGCCATGCAGACACTCTAAGCTACTATTCAACTTTGGTCAAACTAGCATCATGTAAAAGGCATTTCAATGTAAACCAACACTTAGAAGCAAAATTGGCCCATGTCATGAATACAAACATTGTTCCAATTATCATTCTAGGTGTGTCTAAGGTATTTTGGTGCATGATTACAAGCATATGCATATATATAATCAACATCACATGTCATAATGTATAAAGAATGAAATGAAATTTCATATGCTCATGCTCATGAATGAATGGATGATGCTTGTGCTCATGAAATGCAAGTGTCAAATGCAATGTTTAACACTGAGGTGTTACAGCCCCTCCCCCTTATAGAAATCTCATCCCGAGATTTGCAAGACCTACCATTCTTCATAAAAATGGGATAGACTTCACGCAAATAATCGTCCCGTTCCTGTAACACCCCAGGTGTTTGGCTTCCACATTTGCACTTGCATTTCATAAACATGAGCATCATTCATCCATTCATGAGTTTAGATTGTATGAAACATGTTTTTGAAACATTGCAACATATTGTTACATTCCATGTGTGTTTGTTTTAGGAAATGAATAGTGTGCAACACTCAAGTGCAACATGTGCAACTCACTTTAGTGAAGCATGGTTAGTTAGTACTATGCAACAAACTCATAAAACGTATGAAACATGGCTTTGAAACAAAAGTTACATTTCACTTGTTTTTCCTTGTTTCAATGCATGTGATGCTTGATTTTGGTGTGATCAATGTGTGGTGTGGCTAATTATCCTCTTAAACAACTTAGCTACACTTATAATGTCATTAGGAACAATGTTCATGTTGACCATATTGACTAATTATGCTTTCAAGTGATGGTTTGACTACTGTTGACCCCTAGAGCTCTTTGGTTTGACTATTTAAAAAGTACAGCTTAGAGTGTTTGCATGTTGGAGCAACCTAAAGAAAAGTTGTAGACAATTTTATAAGGAACAAAAGTTGTAAAGGTGCTAAGCTTTGAAAATGGGCAGAACATGCTCAAAATTGGATTACAACACGAAAGTTACCCCTGATTTCAGAGACAAAATTTTTCTAAGTGTTAACTCTGAAAAACAGTTTCATGTACTTGACTTGTCAGCCCTGTAGCTACCAAACCAAGCCAAACCAGCTCGAGCTCCAATTGGCAAAGTTGAAGATCTCACTTGGTACTACAACTTTGTCAACTACACCTTAACCTAGATCATCACGGATTAGGAGATTTATTCGTCACGAACTTGTGCTGTCAGTCGGCACAAATTGTAACTGAATCGAAGTTTCTGACCTGCTACAGTTCCGACCGGCAGCAAAGCTCTACCACCACGTGGCCACCACGCATCATGGCCGACCTGACGCCGCTGCCCGGTGTCCTCCGCTTGAAGCCACGTCCTTCTGCCCTCCCTGCTCACTCTCATTCACCCTCCTTCGCCTCCTTCGCTTCCTCCGCTCACAACAGCAGCAGCCGAAGCGCAGCCGCTCCGCCATTGCTGCCAAGGAGCTCCGTCGTCGCCTAGCTCACGCACCGCCGCAAAAATGCGACCTCCAGCTCCACAACAGCTCCGCTGTGTCCTCCTCTACCTCATCGACCTTCTAGCTGAGCCAATCGTGCTGTAGGTGAGGACCCTTGGCTAGTTTTCCGACGCCGTAGCCATGGCCATACCTCGCTAGAGTTGTGGTTCATCGTGGCCAGCGCATCACCGCACCGCTCCTTCTTCCCTAGCCTTCGTTTCATCTTCTCTAGCACGTGTAGTTGCTCTATTGATGATGCTACCGACGAAGCCAGTCTAGCCGAGCCAGAACACGGCCGCGCACCGCCGCGCCATGGTCGCCGCCGGTGACATCACATGGCTACACTCGAGCACTTCACCACAACCATTAGCAGTAGCATAGGTAGGTCCGCCTTGGTCACTGGAAGCTGATGCGCACCTCATTCGGGTACCTAGCGCCGGGGTTCGCCGGAGCGCCGCTGTGCGCCATGGCCGACGTACCTAGAGGTCGATAGAGCTTAGGATGACTAGGTCAATCGATGCGGGGGGTCATGATGGTCACAGAGGTACCCTCCTCATCGCTGGAGAAGTCGCCGTCGGCGAGCTTTATCGCTGCCACGCCATCGCGAGCGTCCTCCCCTGTTTTCGTCTCACTGACAAGCGGGTCCGGCTGACACGCGGGCCCCACGCGTCAGTGACTATTTGTTCAAAAGGACAATTCAAATTTCCAGTTTTGAATGCTGTGTTGTGAATTTTGTAACTCCAAATGTGTAGATCCAAATGGTGTGATTCAAATTTTTTTAGACTCACAGTGAGGTCTAATATTTACAAAAATATGATATGAGCACATGATGTAGAAATTTTGGATGAATTAAATAGGAACTTGAAATGTGTTTTCAAATGCATGCAAACTTGTTTGAATTATATCTTGAGCTTCTGTGATCCAAAAATTATGAAATTTTATGGGTAAGCTAGTCTTGCTTAGTAGAAGCTCTGGTTAAAATTTGAGAGTCATTGCATGTAGGGTTTTTGAGTTATAGATTTTTCTTTTATCATTGATTTATACTTGTGTGAATTTTTGTAAATTATCTAGGAATCCTATGACCATGAAACTTGGTGGGTAGTATCTTAGTACCTTAAGGATGCTAGGAAGAATATGAAATCCGTTGCTTGACACTTTTCACTAAGGTTTCCTAATTATGCCATTTTAAGCCATTATGCCTTATCATTTTTGTGTAGGCTATTATACTTACTCAAATGGTGTGAAATTTTTATGGTGGTCTACTTAGGGAATATAGTATCTACTGTAATTTTTGTAGATTTAATGGTGTAGTTTTCATATAGGTTTATTATTCCTCTTAAATAATGAATTAAATTAAGAAAGGTATTAAAAGAAATGAATTGGTGATGAACACCTTACTTTATGGTGTTCTTGTGATATGTGTGATGAGGTAGTAAAGTTGGTTTTGTCCATTTATGTGTTTGCAACATAAGTTAATAATTATTTTGCTTGCATTATGTCCTTCTGGACAGTTCTGGGGACTTTGCAAAGTTCCCCATAATAATTTGGTTTGCTGGGAAAGTGGTGAATACAAAAGTTGTAGAGAACTTATGTATCTAGCTCTTGTTAAAATTTGGTGGTATTTGGCCAAGTAGTTTAGGAGTTACAATCGTTTAAAGTTGGATCACAGTTTTGCTTGCTCTCTGTCTTGGAAAGACATATTTCTGTTGATTAAAGAATTTGACCTGGTAAAAGTTCGAATCATGCCTTGAGGTTTGAAAATGAATTGTAGGCAATTTCATAAGCTTTCTAAATTGTCTTGTTGCATGTCATTTGGAATTGTAAATCTCCAGTTATGGTCAGTTTACTGTACCGCTGTCTAGTCCCTGTTTTGCTGAAATACAAATGTTTGTGTGTATGCTTTGTTGCAATGTTCTTGTTGATTGTTTAGGTGCTAGCCTAACTTGAGAACATGCTTAGGTGCAGGTGCTAGGTCTTTAACTGAAGATGAGCAATTATACATTAGGTTGTATAAACTTGGTAAGTTAAAGTGATTTGAATAGAGCTTAAGTTAGAATATGCAAACTGCAGTAAGCATGTGCATTCCCCGAGCATCCCTAACTTCGTTCATGTGCATCCATGATATTTATCTTGCACATTCATGCAATAGGTGTGCCGGAGGGAGTGACGCTTCTAGAGTTCGAGGGAGCGAGCCAGGAGGAGGAGCCCGAGGTGCAGGCAACCGACGAAGCAGCCACCGAGGAGGAGTTGCCCGAGTGCCCTGACCACCGTCCATCCTCTTTCCTGAAAGGCAAGCCCCGGAGCATTCTAAGTATCCCATGTTTTTACAAATATCTTGAGTATCTTTTATTGTTGATGATGCATTAAGTATAGGAATTTGTTGGAACCAATTGTTGCATTATATCCTTACCTTGTCCAGATAAAATCCTATGAATCCTAATTAAGTGTAGGATCGAATGATGCTTAGCTATGCTTAGACCGGTAGAAGTCGGGTGATTTCCTGTCACCTGCGAGATGTAGGATGAGCTCTGGTCACGGTTGGCTATATTTACTATCATGAAAAAGAACCATGTGTTAATAATGAAAAGAGACCGGACGGGATGACGGTAGTGCAGCAACAAGGCATGGAGGTCTTGGGTGTGAATCTATCCCCGTCTGTGTCATTTAAGGACCGATTCACTGTACGTCCTCATGTCATGTTGAACGCATGCCTATCACTTAGTTGGCTGGATAACTCGTTCCGACCACGAAGCTGAGTAGCTCAATTCAGGCCAGAAGTCTAGGAAGTGAAAGTGCGCACCCTAGCGGTAGTAAGGATGTGCGGGGAGCTATTGGCGTAAGTCTGAGGTGAGATTGACCACCTGGCAGAGTGGACTCCCTGAGGGTGTGGCGCTGCTCAGAACCGCGATTCCTGAGTTGTACCAAAGGTGACCCGAGGAAACCATTGATTAGGTGGATTGGGTGAGTGTTAGGAATACCCCTCCAGCTGGATAGGAATCGATTCGAATCACCGTCTCTCCCGGATAGTGAGAACTTAACTAAGCAGCGGCAACGTAGATTCACTAAATATAAAGATCTGGTTAAATGATGATAATAATGATGATGAGCCATGAAATACCTAATATGGTTATTATTGTTTGCAACTAAATCAAATGGTTGATTAGTATAGGTGCTAATATAGATGGTAGGTAATGGCTAAAAGTCAATGCTAGTACAGGTGAATAATGCTAATGGTTACTCAAGCTTTTATGCAAAAAGGTTGTCCAGCAAGATCCACTGATAAAGCCTTGCATACTCCTTGGTGTCATTTATTTTTGGTTTATGTCGGGTAAGTCTAGCTAAGTACATTCCCATACTCAGGGTTTATTCCCTCTTGTTGCAGATGACCTTCTATATCAGGGCTTCTATAAGTATTGTCTCCACCCGGTGGGTGACGAAGACTAGATCATGGGCATGATCTCTTGTTATCTCATCTGAATGCTTTTGTTGGATGTGATCGGCAAACTGGTACTAGTATTTGAACTCATGTGTGTGAGTTAAACTATTTGCTTTCGCTACTTTACAAGACTTGGTTTGTAATAACAATGACTCTGATGGGTTGTAATCTATCTGCAAACTATTTATGAAATGTTGTAATGTGTGAGATGTTATGTTGAATTACTGTGATCTTGGTTGTATGCAAGTTGGTTTGAAATCCTTCGTGGTTTCAGTTGACTACCGGGTTTATATGGGCTCAAGTGCGAGAATTTGATCATTTCAGCAATTGTTTTTGTACTTGTGCTCTTATAAATTGGTCGGTTCTATGACAGTTCCCATGTGGCATCTTGTTCACTATGGTTATTCCACACCACCTTGTAGAATTTAATGACTTTGCTTCGGGTTACTCTTTCCATTTCTTCTAACACTCAGATTGGTTTCTCTTCATAAGTCAAATCCGATTGGAGCTTAATGTTGGTGGGTGCAATAGCTTCATCAGGTATGCAGAGGCATCTTTTTAATTGAGAAATATGGAAGACATTGAATATAGCACTCATTTTTGGGGGAAGTTGTAACTTGTAGGCAACATTTCTCTTCCGTTCAATAATCTGCTATGGGCCTACATATCTAGGCGCAAGCTTTCTTTTTACCCCAAATCTCTGCACTCCCTTCATGGGTGAAACTTTTAAGTACACATAGTCTCTCACTTTAAAGGTTAGTGGTCTTCTTCTTTTATCAGCATAATTCTTTTGTCTTGACTGAGCTGCTTTCATATGTTGTTGGATAATGCGTACCTGCTCTTCAGCTTCGGTGACAAAGTCAATGCCATAATATATTGTTTCTTTGGGCTCAATCCAATTCAAGGGAGTTCTCCATTTCTGACCGTACAAGGCTTCAAAAGGACCATCTTGATTCTCTCTTGATAACTATTGTTATAGGAAAACTCAGCTAAAGGTAGCCATTTTTCCCATGAACCCTTGGATGATATAACACAAGCTCTCAACATGTCTTCCAAGATTTGGTTCACTCGCTTGATTTGTCTAGAAGTTTGTGGATGGTATGCTGAACTTCTGATTCGTTTAGTTCCCAAGGCCTAGTGCAAGTGTTCCCAGAAGCAAGCTATAAACTATGGTCCCTGATCTGAGATTATGGTCCTCGGTACTCCATGTAGTCTCACAATCTAAGAAACGTATAGCTCAGTGTACTTCCCAGCTAGATACCTTGTGTTAACCGGTACAAAATGTGCCGACTTGGTGAGGTGATCTACAATGACCCATATGGAATCGTGACCTTGTTGTGTCAGCAGGAGGCCTGTAATAAAGTCCATACTTATTTTCTCCCATTTCTAGCCTAGAATAGGCAACGACTAAAGTAATCCAGTAGATTTCAAATGAATGGCCTTGACTCTACTGCAATTATCACACCTAGCGACATAGGCGGTGATCTCTTTGTTCATCTAGGTTCACCAAAAATGGGTTTTCAAATCTAGATACATTTTGCTACTACCCAGATGGATAGACAACTTGGACGAATGAGCTTCATCTAAAATTTGATTTCTAAGCTCTTGGTCTTTTGGTACCACAAGTCGGTCCTCAAACCATAGCACACCTCTTTCATCCAACCTAAAATGTTTGGTTTCTTGTTCCTTCATTTTTCTCTAGATGTGAAACACACCTACATCTGTCTTCTCTAGTTCTATGATTTGCTCTCATGTGAGCAACTGACAGTTATATTGTGCAGCACAACAGGATATAACAAATTAAATCCATCTTCCAACAAGGCTTCTAAGGTGTTACAATGAGATTTCCTACTAAGTGCATCTGCTACAACATTAGCTTTTCTTAGATGGTAGTGCACTTCAAAATTATAGTCCTTGATTAGCTCTAACCACCTACGTTGTCTCATGTTCAGCTCAGGTTGAGTAAAGATATATTTGAGACTCTTGTGATCAGTGTATATGTGACATACGTTTCCCAACAAGTAATGTATCCATATCTTCAAGGCGTGAACAACTGTGGTGAGATCTAAATCATGGGTGGGATAGTTGACTTCATGCTTTCTCAATTGCCGAGAAGCATAGGCAATAACTCGACCTTATTGCATGAGCACACATCCCAAACCTGTACATGATGCATCACAGAACACATCAAAAGGCTTTTTAATGTTGGGTTGTGCAACAACAGGAGCTGTAGTTAGCAAAGTCCGTAGGGTGTGAAAAGCGGCTTCACACTCTAGAGTCCATTTGAACTTTTCATCCTTCTAGAGTAGTCTGGTCATGGGTTTTGCTATCTTGGAAAAGTTAGGAATGAAACAACGATAGTAACCTGCTAGCCCTAGAAAACTCTGAACTTCATGAACCGAAGTTGGGGCCTTCTAATCCTTGACCTCTCATACTTAGGATGGGTCTATAGAACTTCCATCTTTAGATGAGATGTGACCCAAGAAAGGTACTTTGCTCAACCCGAATTCACACTTGCTAAACTTGGCATATAACTTATGTTCCCTTAATCTGGACAAAACAACTCTCAAATGCTCTGCATGGTCTACCTCATTCTCCGAATAAATCAAGATATCATCGATAAACACGACCACAAACTTGTCAAGCTCGGGCATGAATACCAAATTCATCAAATACATGAAGTAGGCAGGAGCATTTGTCAGCCCAAAGGACATGACCAAATACTCATACAAGCCATACCTAGTGGAGAAAGTTGTTTTAGGTACATCCTTCGGCCTGATATTAATCTGATGATAGCCTGACCTCAAGTCAATCTTAGAGAATACCTTTGCTTTTGCCAATTGATCGAATAGGATATCGATGTGAGGCAAAGGGTACTTATTCTTAATGGTCATAGCATTAAGCGGCCTATAATCCACACACATCCACAAGGATTTGTCCTTCTTTACAAATAAAGCTGGACATCCCCATGGAGACGAACTAGGTCAAATTAGACCTTTGTCCAAAAGTTCTTGTAGCTAAATTTTATGTTTGGCTAACTCATTTGGTGGCATCCTATAGGGTCTTCTCGAGATAGGAGTTGTACCCAGCACTAACTCAATCTTAAATTCCACATCCCTAACAGGTGGTAAACCCGGCAACTTATCTGGAAATACATCAGGAAACTCACAAACCACTGGAATATCATAGAGAGTAGTGGCTTGGATAGCACAAGACAAGTTTTGAAGATCAAAACTTCTGGGAAGTGGCACTAGAAAAGCATTACTCCCCTTTGGTTCTCTCAACATAATTGTTCAAGTGGATGTCTTAATGAGAACTCCATGACCCCTCATCCAATTCATGACCAAAATCACATCTATTGCTAGTCCTAGCAATATTATAAGATCCGTAGTGTACTCCCTCTCTTGTATAGAGATGAGCACATCTCTCACTAATTGATTAGTAGAAATAGTGCCCCCAGCTGAACTTATACTATAACCACCCTTGTCTACCTCAATTATCTTCTGATGATTCTTAGATGCAAATGTTTGGCTCATAAATGAATGAGAAGCTCCAGAATCAAATAAAACAATGGCGGGATGTTGGTTAACAAGAAACATACTGGCGGTAACAACTTCTCCCGTAGGAATTTCTTCTATGGCTGTGTAATGCATGTATCCAGGACGTGCTTTTGGATTGGCCTGTTTCTGATTACCCTGGTTTTGATTGCCATTCTTCTTAGGATGGGGACACTCCTTGGCCCAATGACCCAACTGATTACAGTTGAAGCATGGCTGGTTGTTCCTTGGTCCTGCTAAGCTTCCCTGGCCTGCATTGCCCTTAGGTATGGCAATGGTGAATGCCCTATGAAATGTCTTTTGGGGGTGATTGGCTTGAGCTTTTGGCTGAGGAGGACTATAGTTAGGCGCTGGTGGACGGAACTGTGACCTGGCTACCACTAGAGCTCTTGACTAAGATGACCCTAAGGCACCTACCTCAGTTGCTCTTTTGTGGCCCTTTGCTGCTACGTGCAAGTTGTTCTGATTCTCCTGGGTTAAGGCATCACTAACAAACTCATTATAGGTGGAACACCTTGAGTTGGCCATAGTTTTCATTAATTTGGTGCCAAGGCCTCTCTTGAAACTTTCTATTTTCTTCTCCTCTACATTGACAAACTCTGGGGCATATCTGGAAAGATTTTTTAAGACATGCATGTACTCAGTAATGGTTGTGGTCTCTTGAGTAAGCCTCATGAACTCGGTGGCTTTCATGCCCATTAGCCCCGGGGGAATGTGATGTCCCCAAAAGGCTAACTTGAACTATTCCTAGGTGACCTGTGTGTTTGCAGGTAGAGAAGATAGGAATGGGTGCACCATATCCCTGTTGGTCCCTGTAGTTGATGAGACGCGTACTCAACCTTCTGATGCTCCGTTACCCTCAACAGACGAAACTTTTGCTCTATTGTGTTCAACCACTCATCCGCCTAGAGCGGTTCTTCAGCCTCTTTGAAGATAGGAGGCTTGGTGTCTTGGAAATCTTTGAACGAGCTATATTTATTTGGTTCAGGCGCTTGATTTTGCTGACAAGCATGAGTGGTGTTTTGTGCAATGAGGCGCGGTGTATCCTCAATTGCTCTCTGATTTCCTAGGAACTATTCGAAAAACTCATTCATAGAAGGGGACGATGGTTGTGGTAAATCACCATCATTGCCACCCTGGCTGGTGCCTGCTCTAGCGTGAGTGTGAGTCATTTGTAAAGTTACAACAATAAGTGATTATAGGATGATGCCAAGAGATTGCAGATGAATTGTGTAATCATGCCAAACTAAATTACTGGAGAGAATCTTAAATTCAGACAATAAAACAGAGGCATAATAATTCATTCTCCCAACATAACATCACCAATTAGATCACTTATTGTACTCGCAACACGTTAACATGCATGTCATATTTCACCAGTAAAATGAAACTGGAATTTCATCAAAGTTCAACCCATCATGGATTAACATGCAAAGTACCAATATTACACCGAAGTTACATCATGAGTACTAAAGTTCAAACGACAAGTCCATTACAAAATAGCAAGGATACAACTAGCACTTCAAACTAGTCACTAAACGGCTCTACTCTTTAGCATGCTCACTGTCGAGGTTGAAGATAGCATCATCCTCATCATCTTGATCCACTTCTTCCTCCCAACCGTCATCTTCAATTACATCTCTGGATCTTCTTCTTCATCATCTAGGAGTGTGTGCAGTTGGTTGTTCAGATAATGCGCCTCATGTTGCAGATCAACCACCATGTTCTGGGTATGTGCAAGCTGCTAGCGCAAGTCCCTTTCGACATGGTCCTGCTGTGTGGCTAAGGCTTTGGCTCTATTTCGTGCTGCTTCTGCCAGGGCTGCACGGTTGTTTGCTTCGATCCACTGGTGCGTAGCTGTGAGTGCCTCAGAGCGAGCGGTCTCCAGCTGCTCCCATAGTCCTATTAGCACTACCTGATCATCAGCTCTTGCCACTTGGGCGGCAGCTCTCTGTTGATCAACCTGTTCCATCTGAGTGTTGAGATTCCCCAATGCTACATAAGCTTGATCGGTGTCCCAACGAGCCTCACTTGCTGCCGTCTTGTTCTTGCGCACATGCTTCCTTAGTTTACGCTGTGTAGCTTTGGCTTTCATGAGCTTGTCCCTGCAAATGGTATAGGACTCCTGCCAGAAGTCCCAGGTATCATGACAAGTATAAAACATCTTCATCACTACAAACATTGCACTCATAGCGGGACTAGAACTATCTGCTCGCTCATCCTGGTCTCATATCAATGCATTCCTGTTGCATTGTGCCCATACTGCTGTAGATGGATCCACCCAAGGAAAAGTACTAGTGGCACTGCCGGTAAGCTCATGCCCGTGTTGCTAACATATCTAGCTCAGCACCTCAAAAGCAACTACCTGGGCACCTTCCCAAGGAGTTTTTCCTTTAGATTCTACCTTCCACTCCTGCCATAGGGGTGCTTGGGTATGAGCTGGTATGGTTAGCTGCACCTCATACCAAGGCTGTCCTTCTAGGTATACCTCAATCTAGGAATAGAGAGGTTGTTCGGTATATCCCGCATAATGTAGGACCCTCCAAAGTAGGGCAAGGGTACCGAATATCTCCAAGGAAGTCTCATTTCCAGCTGATGTTGCCATCTATACCAACAAAATGGTGCAACTCTGGTGAGAACAATGTTATAATAGAAAAGTGTTACTTAACCGAATAAGAGACTTATAAGAGGATGAACAATGCAAGTGTGTAATGAATGATTGATCATGATGCATGTACGTTTCGTACGTCCTCACAAACTTTGGAAAATTAAACTTCTAACGACATACACGGTGGCATATGTACATACCCGGTAGTCCATCGAGTACCATGAAGGGTCTCGATCCAACCAACATACAACCCAGATCGTCCATGATTCAACATACATGTCACACGTTACATAAAGTTCACAAATATAGTTGCATACATCAGAGTATGATTAAAAGTTATTACAAACCAAGTTTAGGTAAAATAGGAGCAGAAGCAATCAAAGTTTGAAACCAACATCTGTCATCATTGTTCAAATACGGTGCCAGCTCATGATCACAACTCCACAAAAGCATAAGAGACGGATTATCATGAGACACCTTGCCCAGGGCCCTATTCCTCATCCACGGTAGGACATGAAGGTACTCAGCTAGACTTACCTGTCATAAACCATAATAAAGTGACTCCAAGGATCATGCAAGGCTTTATAAGTGGAGCTAGCTTGACAACATTTTTGCAAAAAGGCACTAGTTGAGCCACACATTTTGTAATTCGTTCATCAAGTTAATTATAGCTATTCATCTCTAGATTAATAACTAACCTGTGCAAAGATGTGATGTATAATTAGTTAGCATAATAATAATAACCATAGCTAGTGTAACATTTCCATGTTCAACATAACCATCAACTTCCATAGTCCAATTACTATGATGAAGAAGCTCCATCAAGTTTCTCACTATCCGGGAGAGATGACAATTCAAATTGATTACAACCAGCTAGGCGGTTATTCCTAACAAAATTCCAGACATACCTGTGCCAAGGTAGTCTTAGGTCACCTTTGGTACAACTCAGGTACACATTTTGTGGGTCCGATCAGCGCCGCACCCTCAGGGACACTACCGGATGCCAGGTCGATCAGGACTCTAACCTACCCTTGGTCTCACACTGGCTCCCCGCGCATCCTTACTACCTCTAGTGTGCACACTCTAACAGAACTAGGCCCAGTCTGAGTTGAGCTACTTGGCTTCATGGTCAGAATGAGTTATCCGGCCAGCTAAGTAAGAGGCATGTGTTCAAAATGACAAGAGGGCCTCCAATGATGTGGTCCTTAATCGGCACAGATAGAATCACATGAGTCAACCTACACATAGCCTACGCCCGACCTCCAGTTACATTATCCCATGGTTCTTTTCTACGATAGCAAATATAGCCATCCGTGCTCCGATATCCACCTATATCTCACAGGTGACAGGAAATCACCTGACTTCTATCGAGCTAAGAATGGCTAAGCATATATTCGATCCTGGACCTACATAGGGTTTAAGGTATATTTCTAGACAAGGAAGTGATATGCATCAAGTGTTTCCAATCAACTGCTATAACCTAATGCATCAAACATAAAGGACACAAGTGATATTTGTAAAAACATAGGAGGCTTAGAATGCTCCAGAGCTTGCCTTTTAGAAAAGAGGTAGGTTGTGATCAGGGCACTCTGGTAATTCTTCAAGAGCCTTCTCCTTGCCTTCGGGAGCTGCTGGCTATGGTGTCTCCTAATTCTCCTCCTCTTCGGCCTCAAACTCCAAGAGGGTGATTGTTTCGGACGATCCTATATGCATGAGCACGGAGTAAGATATCATGGATGCATAGATAATGATATGGATGATATGATATGATGAAATGCATAATCAGAAGTGTTCTTGACATCAAGGCATTAGGGTGATATCAAAATTAACTTTCTTTTACTGAGTAGGTGCGTATCTCTTCTCTAGTACTTAATCAAACACTCATTTGGGTATTTACTGGACTGCAACACTAGTCACTTGTTTTGACCATAACTAGAGTTTTACACATCCAATTAACCTGATCTAGGACTTTTTAGAAAGATTATAAAATTATCTACAACTTTTTTATTAACAAGTTTCACAGAAGAGATCATTGTCATCATAATATTGTCACTACAACAGAAACTACACACGTGGCTATCTAGTTGGATTATAAGCAATAATTAACTACCTGCCTATAACCAATTAATTTTGAGCACAACTACTCATATCAACAGATCATATACATCACAAGCACCATAGAAAATATCATGGTTAAGCCCAATTAATTTATTTACATGCATTTATTAATTTCCTTATATACTAAGTTGATTTCACAATAAATTCTAAGAAAATTACAGTAGCCTACATATAACTCCAATAGTATAGTGTACAAATTTCATGCCATTTGGATAAGTATAGCAACCTCTACAAAAATGAAGTTGCATAGGCTTATTTTAGCAAAAATAGTTTAGCCTAGTGAAAAGTGTCAAACAACATATTTCATATTTTTCTTACTTTTATCATAGTATAATAATACCTTATAAAAAATTTCATGATCATAAGTTATGTATTTTTACCCCAATTAATTTCACCAGAAACTAGCAATTAATCAAGGTGAAATAGTAAAACCATATTTCAAATAAGCCTACTATAGGTTTAGTATTTTTCCTAGCTAGAGCATGTCAACATAAGACCAAGAAAATTGGAATCACATTTTTAGCACTTCCCTAGCTCAAGTTATGCATTTTACAAGATAAAACTAATTTAAAAGCACTTTACTAGCTTAAGTTATTTCCCTAGAAAAATATCTAAAACAGTAGGTGTCATATTTTTATCAAAAAGTACACTTCATGATAAATCCAACAAAATTTGGTTCACTCAATTTGGACATTCCTCACTCTAGATATGATTTTTGCAAGTTTACTACAAAATCAAAAAAAAAATTAAAGAAAAAATCAAAACCCTGACTAACAGCTGGGCCCCGTGAGTCAACGGGCCCACACGTCACACACACAGAGCAAGGCATGGTGGTTGACCGGCCATAGCTCGTCGATGGTGAGGTCACCGGCGTTGTGCTCCCCACACCCTCGGGCATCGACTGGTACGCTTGGTTGGCCCAGTGGATCACTAGAGCTACCTCGCCGGCGCCAATGGCGACACGGTGGAGGTGGTCGGCGGTGGGATCGTCATCTCCGGCAACAACACAGCTAGGCGAGCGACGCTTGTGATATAACCGCCCAATTTATACAAGATCAAGTACGTCTGTCCCCACTAACACGTTGACACACGCATACTTTCACTTATATAAACCCGGTGAAGGGGACCGTGACACCTAAGAGGGGGTGAATTAGGCAACTTAAAATTCTACTTCTAAACTATGACCTCTTTTTCTAACCTTAGCAAAACCTATGCAAAAGATAAACTATCTAAATGTGCAACTACAGTTTTGCTAGTGTTTTGCTATCTCTACCGTAAAAGGAGTAATACAAATAATGTAAATGCGGAAGCTAAAGAGTAAGGTAGAGATATGAAAACTCCTGTCGATGACTCCGATATTTTGACCAAGGTATCGAGAAGCGCGCAAGCTTCCCCTAGTCCTCGTTGGAGCCTCTCGTAAGGAATCCCTCACAAGGGCCAAGCTCCCAGTCAGGTAACTCCATGGATAGCCTCGGGCCTTCCTTACGCGCAAGTGGGTCTTCGACGTGCCTTCCGGCAAGCCTCTCCCAGATGCTCCCCGCCGTCTTCACTATCAAGCTTCCAGTCGAAACACCGCGGGCCTTGTTCCCACTAGTACATGGTGGTGGCCACACCACAAACATGGTTGGTGTGATCTCACAAGACTATAAGCCCCTCTGATGTACAACAATGGTGCGCGCAAGCACCGAGTGGTAACAGGTAAGCAAACCTCACTAAACACTAGGCCTAAACCTAGAGCAAGCACATAAGCGGTGGTCTAATCAACCTAAGCACTTCGCAAAGTACCTACGCTAATCACCTAATGAATCACTAAGCAATATACAAGTGGAGATCACTAAAATGGTGTATCAACACCCTAGATATGTTTCCTCAGCTCCACACTTGTCAAATGGCTGGTTGGGGGGTCTATTTATAAGCCCCACGGATAAAGTAGCCGTTGGGGATGAAATTCTGCTTTTCTGCTACTGACCAGACGCTCAGGTCGTCCCGACCATTAGAGACACGATCAACTAATCGAATGCTGCCGGCATCTGGTCATATGCCACTGGACACGTCTGGTCACAATTTCGCCGCTTTGGAACCTTTCTATACTCGATCGGATGCTGCAGTCCTGCGTCCGGTCGATTTGTCGCCAGCGTCCGGTCAATACCGAATGTGTTGCCGGTGATAATGAACAGTGCCAACGGTGCATCCGGTCACTTTACTATTCAGCATCCGATCACTACTGCTGACGCCTGCTGTAGCCGAGTCACTGATCAGAGCGTCCGGTCGATCACCTTCCAGCGTCCGGTCAATCGTCTTCCAGCGTCTGGTCACCTCTGTGAGCACGTTTCTTCCCGATCTTGCGTCCGGCTTGGTTCCTATCTTCGTGCTTGGACTTTGCTTGATATCTTGGGTCTTCTCTTGTGCTCCTAGGGTATTGCTTATTGTGTTGATCATCGGATCATCACGTTGCCTTCGTCCAAGTCACGTTTTGCACCCTATTGAACTACAAAACTATCACTTGCAAATTCATTAGTCCAATTTGGTTGTGTTGGTCATCAAACACCAAAATACAAAGTAAATGGGCCTTAGGTTCATTTTCCTTACAATCTCCCCCTTTTTGGTGATTGATGACAACACGACCAAAGCAAGCAAATAATAAAAATTTGGAATTTAAAAACTATCTACTTGCTAGAATGCAATGCAAAGGGCAAGGTTATATGATACTAAAAAGATACCACTTGTAAGACTAAAGGATACCAATTGTAAAGCTAAAAGGTACCACATGTAAACATATTTGAAAACTTATCTTGCCCTTGCAAATGTCCCCATGTGGCATTATGGATTTAAGCCTTGCTTTTGATCCTACAAATTCTCCCCATTACATCGACTAATCCATAATCCACTATCCACCCTTTCTCGGACCATTACCACTTGTAGACCATTACCACTTGTAAATTATTATGATCTTGCTTTTGGTCCTACAAATTAATGCTTGCTTTTGGTCCTCTAAATTCTCCCCCTTTGGAATCAAACACCAAAAAGGAAGACATTAGTAGCACGAGGGTCAAACTTTGTGATCCTTTGTTTGTGGAGTGGAATAGATCACAAAATTTGACTCTCACATTACATAGACTAAGCTCCCCCAAAATGTATGCATACATATGATAGAGAATGTAGTTTATGCATAATTGGCAAATTGATGCTCAAGGGAGTTTAATCTATATAATGCATGGAGAAAGCATATAAATATCAAAATGAAATCAACATGATGATATCAGTTTAGAAATACCACATGTGGAAACCAATTTGATTTCTACCACTTGTAATATGTGGTGGATATTTGAAGTATGATGCTTAACTCTGGGGACTTCATTTTCCTTACAGTAAGACTACTACACACATGATAAGCTTGAAAAGGTGTTAGTCTCAAAGTATCCAACTTGTAGAGTTACCTCCCCTAAATTTGTGCACACAAGTCTAGAATACTTGTAGGAGACATGCATATTGATTTTAAAATCAACAATACCACTTGAAAGATGACATCACATGAATGTGAGAATCATTTTTGAAGGTGATATTCAGGAGAAATTATCTACAATTTGGACTTTGGCCCATATTAGATGAACAATTGTAAAATAAGCTATGTGTCATGCTCCTAAACAATTTAAACCATGTAGGTTTGCTCCAAGGGTTTGAAGTGAAACCGAGCAAGCCTACCATAAGATATACCTAGTGTATGCATGACAAAAGATATAAGCATGCAAATGCAAACCTAGACATGAAAAGTAACTAGATGCTAAAAGATACCAATTTGTAAGAAATACCACTTGTAGGAAATACAAATTGAAAGAAATTACATCTAGTTACCTAACATGGGAAGGGGAATTTGGGTCCATAGTATTCACTAATCCACTTGGCAATGACCTTGTCCATAATGATGCACCCCATGAAATGCACCCATACTTTGCCAAGTCTCCAAATTCCCCGAAGTCCATTGGACTTCTCACTTCCCTTTCGGGATCCAAACCTTCTTGGTGCTCTTCATGTTGGAAATGATCTCCTTTGGCACCCAAAAGTGTTTGACCCCATTGTTGGCTTGCTTGTTAACCTTGATGGCCACCACCTTGTCGTTTTTCTTCTTCTTTAACAAGTATGGTGTGGAGGCCATCTTGTCCACCTTGTTGTTGTAGGTGTTGGAGAGCATGCTTGTTTGCTTTTTCTCTTTCTTCTTCGCTCCTCCCCCATTCTTCACCTTGCACTCATAGGACTTGTGGCCTTCCTTGTGGCATACATAGTAAACCATGGTTTGTCCTTCATCAAGCTTCTTCACTCCCTTGATGGTGTTATCTTGATGAAGTTGGGCTTGCTTCACCTTGCCTTTCACTTGAGTCAAGTCCTTGGTGAGGCGAGCCACTTCTTGCTTGAGTTGCTCATTCTCCTTTGCAACCTCTTGTGTGCATGTATCTACAACAACTTTCTCAACACAAACTTGGTTGCACAAGGGTGAGTCCAAACATAAATCATTACAAGAAGTAGAGGCATCCTTTTTAGGCATGTTCAGAATAGAACTTTTCCTTTTAGATGCCTTGGTGGGGGTTGTACCAAAGGCTTCAAGATTAGCAACTTTATTTGTTAGCTCATCACAATGTTTGCACATGGTTTCCATTTTAGCAAGCAAACTTTTATAAGCATCTTGTGAGCTAGCTAACTTTTCTTTTAATTTTTCATTTTTCTTTACAAGTTGCTCATCATTGATTGTGCATGCATTTGTTGTTGCACTAGCCTCAAGTTGCTCAATTTTAGTATATAGTTCAATATTATGATTAGCAAATGTCTCATATTGTTCAAGCAAGGTTTTATATGCTTCTTGTGAACTATCTAGCTTTTCTTTTAATTTTTTGAGCTTCTTTTGTTGACTAGTGCAAACTTTAGCATAGTTAAGATTTTGTTGCACAATTTTATCATAAGAAGGCATTTCATCATCACTATCACTCTCACTAGAGGATGAGCTTTCGTTACCTCATGCCATAAGGCACATACGAGAAGAGCTTGATGATGAGTGCTTGTGACTTCGCCTCTTATGATGGTCTTCTTCTTAACTTGAAGAATCATCCCATGACCTTATTGATGTGAGGGCTTGGGTTTTGCATGCCTTCTTCTTTGTCTTGAGTGTGGGCTTGTTTGGACAAACTTCCACAAAGTGCCCCAACTCACCGCATCCATAGCATCCTCTCTTTCTTTGCTCATTTCTTTGATTGGTGAAAATGAGATCTTGAATTTGGATAGGCACACCCTTGATATTGAGCCTTTGGATCATCTTCTCCACCTTGTTGATGAGTTTGATTGATTCTTCATCAAGCTCGGAGGTGGAGGAGGAAGATTGATCATCATCACTTGAATCTTCATCATCATGCTCATCTTCTTCTTCATCTTCACTTGAGGAGTTTGAGCTTGAGCTTGTCTCAACTTGCTTGCCCTTCATCTTCTTTTTCTCACTACATGTGAGAGCTTTGCCTTTGCTTGATGAAGAGGCTTCTTCTTGACCCATCTTACGTGACATTTCAAGTGCCACTATCTTGCCAATGACTATGGCCGGGGTCATGGTGCTCAAGTCCTCCATGTTGTGAAGGATGGTGATGATGCTTGCATATTTCTTTTGTTGTAGCACAGAGATGATCTTCCTCACAATGTCCACATCATCTAGCTTTGTTAATCCTATTAAATAGAGATCATTGATAATTAGATTCAAATGAGAATACATATCATGAACAAGCTTATCATCATTCATTGTAAAGGAATCATAATTTTGTTTAGCTAGACAATGTTTTTGCTCATGAACATTAGATGTGCTGTCATGGAGCTCTTGAAGTTTTAACCAAATTTCATGTGCCATATTTAAAGTGAACACTTGGTTAAACACATCCATGTTAAATGATTCAACCAAGCAATTTTTAGCTCTAGCATTGAAATGAATTTCCTTCTATTCACTCTTCGTGGGTTTATCAGGATTCTTAATGGGTTTCATCCCGTCACGAGTGACTCTCCAAACACCCAAATCAACCGCCTCAAGGTGGCAAGCCATTCTAGCTTTATAATAGGGGAAGTTAGTGCCGTCAAAGTGCGGATGCCTAGAGGTATCCATCCCAACCGCTCTAAATAGCGTTGGCTCAATGGCGGTTAAGCCAAAGGTCTAAATTGAGCCAACCAGCTCTGATACCACTTGAAGGGGATCGTGACACCTAAGAGGGGGGTGAATTAGGCAACTTAAAATTCTACTTCTAAACTATGACCTCTTTTTCTAACCTTAGCAAAACCTAAGCAAAAGATAAACTATCTAAATGTGCAACTATGGTTTTGCTAGTGTGTTGTTATCTCTACCGCAAAAGGAGTAATACAAACAATGTAAATGCGGAAGCTAAAGAGCAAGGTCAACATGGTGGGATAAACCCTAAGTACTTGAATATACTCAGCTAGACTTACCCATCATAAACCAGAAATAAATTGACACCAAGGAGTATGCAAGGCTTTATAGCTTGAGCTAGCTTGACAAAATTTTGCATAAAAAGCCACTAGTTGAGCTATACATTTTACAATTCGGTAACCAAGTTAATTATAACTATTCATCTCTAGATTAGCAACTAACCAATGCCAAACATGTGGAATATCATTTAGTAACAGGCAATAGTAACCATAGCCGGTGTAGTAATGAGAGTATCATCATCATAACCATTAAGTTTCCATTAAGTTACTCTATGTTGGCGCTGCTTAGTCAAGTTCTCACTATTTAGGAGAGATGGTGATTCGAATCGATTTCTACCCAGCTGGGGAATTATTCCTAACACACACCCAAGCAACCTGATTAGTGGTCACCTCGGGTCACCTTTGGTATAGCTCAGGAACAAATTTATGGGTCCAAGCAGCGCCGCACTCTTAGGGAATCCACTCTGCCAAGATGTCAATCTACCCTTTGGACTTACGCCAATGGCTCCCCGCACATCCTTACTACCGCTAGAGTGTGCACTTTCACTTCCCGGCTTCTGACCTGAGTTGAGCTACTCGACTTTGCGGTCGGAACGAGTTATCCAGCTAACTAAGTGATAGGCATGCGTTCAACATGACATGAGGACGTACAACGAATTGGTCCTTAACCGACACAGACGGGGATAGATCCACACCCAAGACCTCCATGCCTTGTTGCTTCTCTATCAACATCCTGCCCGGTCTCCTTTTTATTCATCAACATATGGTTATTTCCATGAAAACAAATATGGCCAACCGTGCTTTGATATCCACCTATATCTCGTAGGTGATAGGAAATCACCCAACTTCTACCGATGTAAGCATTGCTAAGCATACATTCGCTACTGGACCTACATAGGGTCCAAGGTATATTTCTGGACAAGGTAGTTCTATGCATCAAGTGGTTCCAATCAACTCTTATAACCTAATGCATCAAACACAAAGGACTCTAGTGATATTTGTAAAAATATAGGAGGCTTAGAATGCTCCAGGGCTTGCCTGTGACCAACACTAGGTTAGTGTTTGTTAGACGACACTCGCTTGGCGAGTATCTCCCATCCTAGCACTTGTCCAGTCCTTCCATCTTCGGGATAGGTCCACCATACACCGTCTTTGGGTTCGGCTCCAACATCATGTCCTTCACATGGTTCATCTAGTGTACCTAGATGAGATGCAAGATGCAAGTGTATGAATATGAAGAATCATAATATGAGATGCATCACATAATAGCATTCAAGGCAAACAAAAGATCATGCAAGACATAGGCACCTAGAGTTATTTAACTAAACATCACACAACCTATTATAGAGGGATAGCAAGCATATTAGGCATGGCACACAAGTGAACTTAAGTTTAGATATTGCACACATGCATCGATCAATAACAAACCAACATATTTAGCCAAAACAAGAGCAAGCTAAAGCAATCACCTAGCACATCTATAGAAATCTAGGCAGCAGCGCAGCAGTCGCTTGTTTTATCCATAACTAGAGATCTAGAGATCCAAATAAGGTGATCCTAGACTTTCTAGAAAGCTAATGAAATTTCCTAGAACATTGTTATTATCACCAAAAGCTTATTCCAAAGTTAACCAAGACAAACATACCAATGTTTCAGATCTGCACAAAACTAGGATAGAAAAGTAGTAGTAATTTCAAAAATGCATAACTGGAGTTACATACATCAAACAAGCATGAACCTTAACTTTCTGGAAATATTATTAAATTATCTAAAACATTTTAATTATCATCACAAGGTGATTCCATAATTAACCTGGTCAATCAAGCACAATTGAGCACCTCTGTCTAGACTTGAATAGATTCTGCCATCCAACTTCACGAGCTTATAACTGGAGCTCTACAACACCAAAAGGGGTGATCTAGGATAATTTGGAAATCTTAAGGAAATCACTATAACTCTTATATTATCACTAAGACATGATTTCATAATTAACTAGGTCAAACAATGAAATCCCTCAAATCTGCACAGAACATAGACCAAACATGAGAGATCATTTGTCAAATTGATAACTCCTAAACTATCAGGCCTATCATCATGCCATTTGAACACAAGCAAGATTATGAAATTATCTACAACTTTGGTATTCACTATAACCATAGCAAACATCATTTACACCACAAAAATAATTGCACAAGCAAAACTGCACATGCAGCTCAATAGCAGAGGTACAATTATAGACAGAAAACTGATAGCCACTTCAGAGAAGCATAACTGGAGTTTTAGACCTGCAACAAACATGAATCATAACTTTTTGGAAATATTATAAAGTTACCTACAACTTTCTTATTAATCCAATGAATGCATCTCTGTCCAAAACATGGATAGAATCTAACATGCCACTTTAATCAGCTATAACTAGAGTTCTACATGTCCAATAAATGTGGTTCTAGACTTTTTAGAAATATTAGAAAATTCTAAACTACTTTGTTATAAACACCTAGAGCTAATTCCACTATTAACAAGGCCACCCATTACTAACAAGGCAACCCTGTCTGGGTTTGGGCAGAAACAACCACAGAAATTTAAGCAACTATAACTAAAAATCTACTTAACCAAAAATTATGCTCTTTAGCTTTTTGAAAATCTTAAGAAAAGTAATACAACTCATTTATTGTCATCATGGCATGATTCATAACTTAACTAAGCCAATTAATACAAGCATACATGCCTATTCAGATTAGGAGCAAAGCAACACAGGGCATTTGTTATTTTTATATCTCTTAAACTATCAAGCCTAAACTCCTGAAATTTTTACCACATAATACAAATGGCATCATCAGCCTACCATAAAAGTTTCATACTTATTTGAGCACAACAACTACAGTTATGAAAAAGACAAGACATAACTAGTATTAAAAACCTAACTGCATAAAATGATTTTTACAGCAAAAACTTTAAACTAAATATGCCATATTATAGATCTACTGCATATATAATTTCACAAGGATTCCAAAAAGTCCACATTTGTTATTTTATGATTTTTATACTAATTATTACGATTTTCCAAAGTTTAGCACAGAAATCTGCAAAAGAAAAGATTAAACCGAAAAAGGAAAATACTTTTGCTCTGGCAACCCTGGAGATCTCATAAACCAACTAAGCCCATGTATGTAAATATATGTGTCTGGCATTTATGCAAAGTGAACACATGAAAAAGATTCTAATTTGTTTTGGCCCTTCTCCTTCAACCTCACGCGGGCAAAGGGCCGGCCTCGACCTACAGGGGGGTGGGGGCATCGGCCGGCGGCTGTGGCCAGCTAGGGCAGGGCCAGCCAACCTGGCCACACCCATGCTTGGCCCGCACCTGGCCATAGCCGGCCTCGGCCTGACCATGGCCGCTGGCTATGTTCGTGCGGCGGCGATGGCTGCGGACCGGCTCTGGCGAAGAGCAGCAGTGGCGGCGAGAGGAGCTGACGGGGTAGGGGCGGTGGCGCCAACTGGGGAAGTCAAAGGTGTTGCTAGCCTGAGCAAAGGAAGACCAGAGGCAAGGGAACAGCGGTGGCAAGAGCTCAAGTTGCCAGCAATGGCGGCGTCTGCACGGGGCATGGAGAGGGGCGAGAGATCAGACCGAGAGAGAGGGCAGTGAGCGAGTGAGGGGCTGGGGAGCTCGAGCATCCACCTGGGAGAGCGCAAGGGCGCAGGGACACATGGAGTGAAGAGGGAGAGCCATGGTGGAGTGAGCTCCCGCATGGCTGCCACGCGCTCCCCCTTAGAGGCATATTCCTAAGCATCTGGTGGGCGACGATGTGGCCACTTTGGAGCCAAGTTTTAGGCATCTTCGAGGCATATTCTGGAGTGGGTGATTAAACCAAAGTTGTAGCTCTCCTAATGGTCTAAAAATTTGATTCAGGGGTCATAGCCATTAGGGCTTTGAAACAATGGTTAATTAATGTCCAATTTGCAAGTGTCAACGTGTTGACGCTGATTAATCAAATCCAAAATCGATGGTCAAGACAAGGTCAAACGAGTGCCATCTTTATACATGCTCTTCTCCATCATGTATACTCCAAGTTTTATTTTGGTACCAAATCAAGTTGCTTAACAAAATTTGAAGAACGCGGAATGCCGACATGCCAATGTCAGTTAAGTGACAAAGTAAACTATTTTTGAAGATCCAAATGAACTCCAAATTTGATGAGACTTGATCTATTCTTTTCACCATGAAAAGTAGTTCAACTCATCTTAAGGAATCCAATTGAGCTACCACATGAATTTGGATGATAAAATGTCGCAAAGAAGTTAAGTTACTACTGTCACTTGAGGGACAGAAAAATTTCTGGGAGCCTAAGACAGCAGCTGATTCAATCTTCAAGCCTTTGTTTGATTTAGTTCCAAGCTGATCTGGCTCTTAGTCCAAAAACAAAGTTTGTTCTACTCCACTCAAGCTACAACTTTTATTTAAGGTTTAACTCCATGCAAGCACTGTAAGTGATTGGTCAACACCGATCAAAATAGCATCACGGTAAAGCTTAAATTAGAGTTTTAGACCGATTGAGACATTTTCTGGCCACTTGGTCAACATGAACCCTTCATAACTTTTGTTCATGAGTGTAAGTAGATTTTTTAGAGCTAGGTTGCAAGGTTTTGTCGACATCTCATATTCCCTTACTAAAGCAATCCAAGAAAGATTATAACTTATCATTTCATGTGACTTCTTGATTCCAAACTTCATGAAACTTTTCCACTGGTCAAGATGGATGCATGTTGATGTAATGTACATGAAATAAGCATGTTTAACATTACTTTAGCATAATCTTAACAAGCGTCCACATGTAAGCAAAGGTGTGTTGTCCAAGTTTAAGTTGGAGCTCACTCTTGTAGATTTGATCTTTCATCTTCATCACCACTTAACATGTCATGTTTGAGCTCAAACCCATTGCTTAACTGGTGAAAACACCTGGGGGGCTATAGCCCTCCCCCCTTATGAGAATCTCGCCCTAAGATTCAGTGCGAAAGACTTTTAAGGGAAGAGAAGCATGTCATCCATTTTCCAACATCAGTGATAGCCTTAAGCTACTTAACTTCGGAGTATCAGAGAGGCTAATTTGGTCAAGACACTTTTTGATACTTGCTCTTCGTAGTAAGTTTTGTCTGAAGAATTTCATTCATTGTCTTCCATGAAGCATTGTTACTTTGGGAAGAATCCAAGACAGCACAATACTTTGTTCCTAGGATCCGGACAGTACTACGGAGCATAAACTAATTACCCACAATCAATATTTCCCTAGTGAATATAGCATGGACCATGTGAACTTTGCACTAGACTACAAGCTTCTAAAAGCTACTCATTACAATGGTTCAATGTTCATTCACAATGTTCAAAAAGTAGTCCTCTACCAAAGTAGCTTGAGTACAACCTTTCATAAGGGATGAGATCATGGACAATGTAAACATCCTTTGTGGCTATGAGAAACCGAGAAACCAACATACAATATCTATGCTGGTCGTAACTATTCAATCATTCAGATGCCACCTGATGGAAAACTACATAATGTTCCATGTGTGTAGTTATGTTTCTCTAATGATAACACTTTATTATCTAACTCCATTGAGTGAGCGGTGAATGTAGTAGCTAACTCTGTTGACTCGGTGTTTTCAACGATCATTAATTGGGGAAATCCTCATATCCAAGCGGCAACAGTTATCTAGGGTTGAATCTAAGGCAACCTCTTGGGTAAAAACACATGGAAGGTACCCAAGGACAAGTCCGTCTTAGAAATCCTTGCTAAAGAAGGATGATAGCGAGGCCTGGAGGTCAACAAAAGTTGCAAGTATACACCGACTGGAAAAATAGTACACTACTAAGCAGGTTGAGCACAATTTGCCTTCATGGTGAAGTGGCACAGTAAGTTGGGTTGACTTGCACTGTCGCAAAATTAGCCTGGTTGGACTACTTTTGACATTGAGGCTTCCTTTCTAATGTCAATCAACAACTCAAAATCAAAGTCTGAAATTTATTGTTTGACACTTTTCAAATTGTTTTTGACTCGTAATGGCAGAAATTGACTTATAGAATACCTTGACTGCTCAAGCATTGTTGATATGAGAGGGCAAAAGCGGCACGAAGGGGTGCAAGGAGTTTTCTCTAGGGCATCTAAAGTATTAACAATCCTCACATTGCCAACATTACCTAAACTACAAAACAACCTACTAATATGAGGGATACTAGTAGTCAGCAGATAAAGCACAGATTCTGTACCTCACGGTAATCAGATCATATCCTGCAAACTACTGCTTCATTGTGCACAAATTATTGGTAGGCATTTAGATCCAAAAGTCCTCTAACTATTGACCAAAATTTGGCTCAACTGGACACCGTTTTATCTATCCAAACAAATTATCTACCAAAACTGCTTGGTTCTAAAATTTTAGGACCTGAACTAACAAAACATCTCTCAAGTCCGATGCTTTACTCAACCAATCCTCAAACCAACTTAAGACATTGAGGTATCCTAAGCAAGGAATGAGCTCGTCAAGTTTGGGGACAATCCAACCATGTTTGATCCTCTAATCACCGGCTTAAAGATAACTGGTTGAGTGCTATGAAACCTAGATAGATTTCCCACTCTTCTTTTCCTTTGATTTACACATGGGGAAGTGTGTTCATAGTCTTAAACTCTTTTTATGACAGCGGTAGCTTCTTTGCTGAGGATGGAGGCTAGGATTTTCCTCATTTGCTTCCTAGGGAACAACTTCAACCATTGATTTAGACACCAACTCAATGATGCACAAGCATTGGATTGGTGCGATGTTCTTGCAAGGCACACTGCATACCTCACATGGAGGGGCAGTCCTACAGGATAAGGGACTGTTTCCAACTACCCTTTTATACTTCCTCCAATAGGGTCTTGAATAAATCCTTTGATATCACCATATACATAATGATGCTGACCGAGACTAGGGATGTGCTTTCTCTAGCTCTTAACTTAGCCGATACAGCATCTTGCACTACCCATGCAATTGTCCAAGGTGTACTTGACTTGATGACACAGAGCTTGGAGAAGAAAGCAGTACTAGTATCGCTGACCGGCTTTGTTGTTTCTTTGCTTAACATTGTTCTATGAGATTTGGCCTTCATAGTTACTAAAGAGTCGTTACCTAGCTAGAGATTAACCTTCCTACTAGTAACTAATCGGTTATCTCTCAACACCAAAAAGATTCCAAATCTTGACTCTTGTCAATAAGAATTGTGGTCGAAGCATCAACAAATGGTCGCCATTGAAGTCAGCAGAAGGGGTCACATCAAAGAAGGTTAGTTTTTGTCTACATGATCCTTATACACCTAAAGATTTAGTACTTAGATAGGAAGCTCATGAGCACCAGGTGACCTATTATAGGACATAATATCCTGGTCCATTTATCATCCAACTGATAACTTGTCCAACTTTAAGTGTTGTGTGCCCTTTTGATCCAACGGGGATGACATAAGTTGCTCACTAGATGACCGACATCATTACAGGGACCGTCAAGTAAAGTTACTGTCTACCACCTCTTGCAGTCTTTTTATGTTCATGTCAGTGACTTGTTCTTCAAAGGTTATCCTTTGGGCGACTCTAGAAGGAAACTCTACTACTTTTGGTCTGACATAAGGATCTTTCGAGTAGATATGGAGATATAACCAAGGAAGAGCTCACATGAAAATAACACATTGGTGCTGAAAGCATCTAGGCCCCTAGCTGGGTTTTGGTGATTAATGACAATACGAGATTACTATGACTAACGTGTGTTTTGCAGAGGCAATTAAGTTAGGTCATGGTAATGGCAATTGATTGGACAATCATGGTTGTCATGCCCCTACGATGGAAATCGTTTTGGTTTTCAAAGGATGGACAACAAGGTTAAGGATGGACTAGTTCTAAGTGTCGTTTGGTGTTGAAGAGACACTTAGAGTAGTTTAGGACTTTGTTTTTCCTTTGGTCGTACTATTAAGGGGGGTATGGACTAGTAGCTTGACCTAGGTGAGTCTAGTGGGTTAGGTGTGGTGCACACTTGTCAAATCTAGCACTAGGTAGCTCAGGAGTAGCCCTAAGATCAATTGGAGCAAACTTCATTCACATATGATTTTGAGTTGGAAGTGAATGGAGGGTCAAATGACTAACTGGACGCTGAAGGGTGAGTCCGGTCAGTTCATTTGATCAACTGGAGCCATCTAGTTGCAATCGGACGCTAAGTGAAAAGTGACCGGATGCTGCATGCTAGAGTCTGGTCAACTCTAGAGTGGTTCTAGAGAGGGAGATTCCTGATCGGACGTGTCCGTTTAGTGCTGACCGGACGCTGGTCAGGATCTGGTAACTGACCGGATGCTAAACAGCAAAGTGACTGGACTCTGGGTGCCATTGTCCGGTCAACACCAGTAAGGTTCCAGAGAGTAGTTTTCATGACCGGTTAGTGCTGACCGGACATAGGTCAGAGTCTGGTCACAACTTAATGGCTCTGTGGGGGATAATTGACTGGAGCGTATAGTCACCTTGACCGGAACATCCGGTCACCCCGCAGAGTGCTGACTCAACCTCCTAATAGTTTATTTTGAATGAGGGGGTCTAAATACTTCCTCTATTCATCCAAGGGACATCTCTTGCCCATTTGTTCATCTGAGAAACACCCTTGAGAGTGCTTAGGAGAGCAAGAGCCTAGTGAGGTGATTGAGATTTGAGAATCCAAGATTAAAGCCTCATTAGTGCAAGGAGAGTAGCAAGTGTGCATCCACCCTTCTCATTAGGCTTGTTGTTGTCAAGTGCGAGTTTGTGCTTGTTACTCTTGGTGATCGCCATCACCTAGACGGCTTGGTGGTGATCGGAAGTTTGGTGATCATCTGGAGGAGCTTGTGGATGACCCAACTCAAGTTGTGAGAGGTTGTGGGTGATTCACTGCGACAGAGTGTCAAAGAATCAGCCCGTAGAGAGCACTTGATCCTTGTGTGGATCAAGGGGGAGCTACACCCTTGCGTGGGTACTCCAACTAGGACTAGTGGGGAGTGGCGACTCCCCGATACCTCGGCAAAACATCACGCGTTCCTTCTTCTCTCTTTACTTTAAGCATTTACATTTGAGCAATTCATTTTTTGTCTTTACATTCTTAGAATTGCCATGCTAGAGTAGGATTGGAACTTAGGGTGCAAAACTTTTGTGCGGTAAATCAATAGAATCACATTCTAGGCACAAGGGGTTAAGTGGGCTAAGTGTAGGGTTTAATTATTGCAAAGAAATTTAGAATTAGCCCAATTCACCCCCCTCTTGGGCATCTCGATCCTTTCAATTGGTATCGAAGCCTCGTGCTCACGAAATTAGGCTTAACCGTCCAGAGAAAGATGTCCCATGGGGATGGACCTCCTCCTATCTTTGAGGGAGATGATTTTCCTTATTGGAAAATCCGCATGGAGGCTTATTTAGAAGCTCTAGATGTTGGAATTCTTAGAGCCGCCTCCCAAGGTTTCCCAAAACCTAATGATCCCGCCAACCTTCAAGGCGATGAAGTAAATTACAAAAAATGAAATGCAAAGGCTAGAAACACCATCTTTAGAGGCCTTTGCAAAGATGTGTTTAACCGTGTGCGGAACCACAAGGACACCCATGCACTATGGTTGGACATTTGTGCGCTCCATGAGGGAACAAAGAGTGAGCGTGAGGAACGCTATCATCTTGTTATGAAAAACTTAATTCATTTGAGATGCTTCTGAAAGAAAGTGCTAATGAAATGTACTCACGCTTGAATGTTCTTGTAGAGGAAGTCAATGGGCTTGGACTCACACAAATGCAACCATCCGATGTTGTAAGAAAGATCTTGAGTGTCCTCCCCATTGAGAAATATGGGCACATTGTGACCGTGCTTCATCAAGGCGATCTTTCCACCGCTACCCCAACTCAAATATTGGGAAAGATCAATGCACATGAGATTTATATGCACATCACACCACAAGATGGCTCTTCTTCCACCAAGAAGAAAGACTTGGCATTCAAGGCTAGCCAAGAGATGGGCAAAGCAAGAATTGAATATGAGAGCTCAAGTGATGATGCAAGCCTTGCTCTCATGGTGAGAAAAACCACCAAGATGCTTAAGAAGCTCAACAATAACAATGTCCAATTTGATGGTAAGAAGAAGAAGTTCTTCACTAGCAATAGAAGGAAGCCAATCTCAAAGGTGGATTGCTATAATTATGGAGAACTTGGTCATCTCACACATCAATGCCCCAAGCCAAAGAAAGGCAAATACAAGAAGTATAAGGGCAAGAAAGATGACTCAAGCAATGAAGATGATGATGAGAAGAAGAAAAACAAGCCATACAAGAAGAAGGATGTCAAGAAGATGGATTTCCACAAGAAGAAGAAAAATGGCAAGGCCTACATCATCATTGTGATTGGCTCACGGATATTAATTCATCAAGTTGTTCATCCGATGATGATAGTGAGAACAAGAAGGTGGCCGCTATTGTGATTGACTCTTCACTATCTTCACCGACACCACCACCATCATCCTCTACACACCTATGCCTCATGGCCAAGGGTGAACGAATGGTACAAAGTGATGATGAGAGTAGTGGTGATGAACATGCTAGCAATGATGATAGTGATACTGATGATGAATTTGAATCACCTTCCTATAATGATCTTGTCAAGTTGCTTAACCAATATACTAAGATCATTAGAAAGACAAGAGCTAAAAATAAAAAGCTAGAACTTAAGAATGACTCACTTTTAGCTAAATGTGACATAGCAGAAAATGCTAGTATTGAGCTTAGAGAAGCAAATGAAGTTATGTTATCCAAACTCAAGGAGCTCAAATCTTCTAAGAAAGAGCTTAAATAAAAATATGATAAACTTAAGGGGATACATAATGAGCTCATCACTAGCTACAATATGCTAAAAGAAGAATATACAAATTTCAAGATCAATCATGATAATCTTGTTGTCTCTAATGAGCTATTATCCAATGAGCCACATGATGCTACTAACCATGTTGTTAAGATTGATATAGCTACATCATGTGATGATTTGATCATTGAGAGCATTGAGCAAGGTTCTAGTAGCAAAGGCAAGCAAGTGGTTGAGTCCAACAACTATGATGAGTATGTCAAGATAAAGAATGAGAATGAGAAGCTTAAGAAAGATCTTGAAAAGCTATCAACCACCAACACTATTGTGATAGAGAACCTTGACCATGATAGTGATCTAGCTCTTGAGAATGAGATACTCAAAGAAGAGAACAAGAGACTAAAGGAGAAAAATAATGATGAACTCAAAAAGAGAACAAGAAGCTCAAGTTAGAAAAAGAACATCTCAAGACTGGCTTGAGCAAGTTTACAAGAGGTCAACATCTTCAAAGTGAGCTACTCATGAACACCATCATGAAGATGGATATAAGTGGAATTGGATACTTGGCACATCAAGAGAAGAAGGCTCAAGCTCAACACCAACAACAACACAAGTCAAAGCCAAAGCCAAAGAGGTGTTTTGAGTGTGGACAAGAAGGTCACTTTGCCCATGAGTGTCAAACTCCTCCACCACAACCCTTGCCCAAGCATGCTAGACCTTTTGCTTTCAATGCTCATTACATGCTTAGAAAGGACTCTAGTGGAAAAATGAAAGTCATGTTCTTAGGACCTCCCAACAAGAATAGGACTAAGAAAATTTGGGTTGCAAAGTGACTTGTTGAGAAAGTCAAGGGCCCTCAACAAGTTTGGGTCCCTAAACAAGCTTGATCTCTTGTGTGTAGGTGAACTACAAGACCGGTGAAAGTCATTGTGTAATTGATAGTGGTTACACTCAACATATGACCGGTGATCCTCGTATGTTCACCTCACTAGATAAAGAAGTTGATGGTCAAGAAAGAATAACATTTGGTGATAATTCAAAGGGCAAAGTTAAAGGATTGGGAAAAGTGGCAATATCAAATGATCATTCAATCTCAAATGTGCTATATGTTGCTTCTTTGAGTTTCAACTTGCTATCCGTTGGACAATTGTGTGATCTTGGCTTTCAATGCTTATTTACCGAGAAGGAAGTGGTTGTATCTAAGAAAGATGATGATCAAGTTATATTCAAGGGATTTAGATACAACAACCTATATCTAGTGGATTTCACCTCCCAAGATGCTAACTTGAAGACATGCCTATTCACCAAAACATCACTTGGGTGGCTATGGCATAGAAGACTTGCTCATGTTGGGATGAGCTCACTCAAGAAGCTTATGAAGAATGAATTGGTGAGAGGGTTGAAGGATGTGAAATTTGAGAAGGACAAGCTTTGTAGTGCATGTCAAGCCGGCAAACAAGTTGCAAACACTCATCCTACAAAAGCTTTCATGTCAACAACAAGAGTGCTAGAGCTCCTTCACATGGACTTATTTGGACCAACAACTTACAAGAGTTTGGGAGGAAATATTTATTGTCTTGTGATTGTTGATGACTACTCTAGATATACATGGGTGTTCTTCCTTCATGACAAGACCGAAGTTGCATCATGTTTCAAGAAGTTTGCCAAGAGAGCACAAAATGATTTTGAAGTGAAGCTCAAGAAGATAAGAAGTGATAATGGAAAAGAGTTTGGCAACACAAACATTGAAGCTTATTGTGATGAAGTTGGAATCAAGCATGAGGTCTCCGCAACATACACTCCTCAACAAAATGGTTTAGTTGAGAGAAAGAATCGGACACTTATCACACTTGCAAGAACAATGCTTGATGAGTACAATACACCTAAAGCTCTATGGGTGGAAACTATCAACATCGCATGCTATGCATCCAACCACCTATTCCTTCAAAAGTTTCTTGGCAAGACACCTTATGAGTTGCTCAATGGAAAGAAGCCGGATGTCTCATTCTTTTGGGTGTTTGGTTGCAAATGCTACATCTACAATAAGCGGCAACACCTAGGGATGTTTCAAAGATGTTGTGATAATAGCTTTCTTGTTGGTTACTCATCAAAGTCCAAAGCATATCGAGTATTTAATCATGCCACCGGCTTGGTTGATGAAACATATGATGTGGAATTTGATGAATCTAATGGCTCCTAAGGAGCACATGAGAATCTTGATGATGTAGATGATGAACCATTGAGGGAGGCTATGAAGAACATTCCGGTTGGAGACATCAAGCCTAAAGATGATGAAGATGATTTACAAGTGATTGATCCACCTTCTTCATCAAATGTGCCACAAGATGGTGATAAAGATGGGAGAGTAGAAAATGAAGATACTCATGTCTCTCATGATCAAATGGTGGCACAAGCTCAAGATGTTGATGCTCCACATCCTCCCCAAGTGGTTGATAGAAGAAATTCACCTCTACTACAAGCTCATCCACATATCTCATCATAGGGAGTCCTTCAAAGGGTGTAATGACTCGCTCTCAAAAGCTTGCTTCATTTATTGAACATCACTCTTTTGTCTCTTGTGTTGAACCTAAGAATGTAGAAGAAGCTCTTCAAGATTTGGATTGGATAAATGCCATGCATGAAGAGTTGAACAACTTCACTCGCAATGAAGTTTGGACTCTTGAAGAGCGACCACAAGGTGCAAGAGTCATTGGAACAAAGTGGGTGTTCCAAAACAAGCAAGATGATCAAGGCATTGTAGTGAGGAACAAGGTAAGACTAGTTGCAAAGGGGTTCTCTCAAGTTGAAGGGTTGGATTTTGGAGAGACCTTTGCACCGGTTGCAAGACTTGAAGCCATTCGTATCCTCCTTGCATATGCATCCCATCATGAAATGAAATTATATCAAATGGATGTTAAAAGTGCATTTTTAAATGGCTTCATAAATGAACTAGTCTATGTTGATCAACCTCCCAGGTTTGAAGACCCTAGATATCCTAATCTTGTTTATAAGTTGTCCAAGGCGCTATATGGGCTTAAGCAAGCCCCATGAGCTTGGTATGAATGCCTTCAGGATTTCCTCATTGAGAAGGGCTTCACCATTGGGAAGGTCGACACCACACTATTCACCAAGAAGCTTGATGGAGAAATCTTCATTTGTCAAGTATATGTTGATGATATCATCTTTGGATCATCAAATGAAGATTATTGTAAAGAGTTTGGTGAATTGATGTCGAAGGAGTTTGAGATGTCTATGATTGGAGAGCTTACATTCTTTCTTGGTTTTCAAGTCAACCAAATGAGAGAAGGGATTTTCATCTCTCAAGAAAAATATACCAAGGATCTTCTTAAGAGGTTCAATATGGATGAATGTAAGCCAATCAAGACACCAATGCCATCTAATGGACATCACGACCTAGATGAGGGAGGTAAAACGGTTGAACAAACTCTCTACCACTCTATGATTGGTATCTAGGCCCGACATCATGTTTAGTGTGTGTATGTGTGCTAGATTTCAAGCTAATCCTAAATAAGCTCATTTGGTAGCCGTTAAAAGAATCCTTAGGTACCTTAAGCATACACCAAGCATTGGTCTTTGGTATCCCAAAGGAGCTAGATTTCAATTAGTTGGCTATTCCAATTTGGATTATGCCAGTTGCAAAGTTGATAGGAAAAGCACATCCGGAGGGTGCCATTTGCTTGGTAGATCACTTGTGTCTTGGTCCTCCAAGAAGCAAAATAGTGTGGCTTTGTCCATCATCGAAGCGGAATACATTGCCATGGGTGCTTGTTGTGCATAAATACTTTACATGAAGCAAACTTTGCTAGACTATGGTGTAGTTCTAGAAAATGTACCTCTTTTGTGTGATAATGAGAGTGCGGTAAAGCTTGCTAATAATCTAGTTCAACACTCTCACACCAAGCACATAGATATCTACCATCACTTTTTTAGAGATCATGTGGCTAAAAATGATATTTCACTAGAAGGTGTAAGGACCGAGGATCAATTGGCAGATATCTTCACTAAACAGCTAGATGAGGCGACATTTTGTCGGTTGAGGAATGAGCTCAATGTGCTTGATTTTAGTAACTTCACTAGAAAATGAGCGTGTGTTGTCCATTGCATTGCATTGCATTGTAATATACAACATTTTTAATTTTTGGTAATGCATTTAGGGCTTGTCTAACATGGTTAAGATAACCGCCGAAAAGCGTGTGAAGAAGCTTAACCTTGGATCAAACTTGACAAGCAACTAGAATTACTTTCAAGTATTGAATTGCATAAGCATGTGTAACAGAACCGACCAAATTATAAGAACGTAAGTACAAAAACAATCACCGAAGTGATCAAATTCCTGTATTGAGCTCCCATAATCCCGGTAGTCCAGAAATCACGAAGGATTTCAAACAACTCTCGACATACAAACCAAGACCGTAGTGATTCAACACAACACATCATTCGTTACAACATTTCACAAGTGGCATCCGGATTACATCCATCAGAGTGCGAATAAAATATTACAAACCAAGTTCAAATTTGCGGAAGCAACATAGTTTAGTACATAACTTCATAGTTTCAAATACATTGCCAGATCTTAGTCATGTCCTACAAAAGCATTATCAGGTACGAGAACTAGGAGAGACCATGCCCAATGGTCTAGTCTTCATCCCCAGCCGGGAGAAGGCAATACTTGCAGCAACTGAAGTAGAACTAGTCATCTGCAATAGGTGGGAGATAAACCCTGAGTACGAGAAGGTACTCAGCTAGACTTACCCATCAAAACCAGAAATAAAAGACACCAAGGGTCATGCAAGGCTTATGAGGTGGGCTAGCTTAACATAGTTGCATAAAAGAGCTTATGAATATAGTGACCAATCTAAACTTAGCATCAAGCTTATCATCATTTACCTATCCACTAGATTAGCACCTGTACTAGAGCACTCACTTATTAGGAGCAATCAATATTAATAATAGCAGGTATAATAAGGCTGTCATCATCAAATCATCATTTCTGAACCATTATGTTATTTAGTATATCTACTTTGGAGATAAGCCTGCCAAGTTCTCACTAACCGGGAGAGACGGTGACTCGAATCGAATTACAACTCAGCTGAGGGGGTATTCCTAACTCTCACCCTGGCATACTTTGCAAGGGAAGCCGTGGGTCACCTTTGGGACAACTCAGGAACCAAATTCGCGGGTTCGATCAGTGCTAGCACTCTCAGGGATTACCCTTCTGCCAGGACGATCAGGACTTTTAAATCACCTGCCCTTGGACTCACGCCTACGGCTCCCTTCCTAGGCGCACTTTATACTTATCGACTCCCGGCCTGAGGTGAGCTACTCGGCTTCGTGGTCGGTCTTCAGACACGGCCAACTAAGAGAGAGGTATGCGTTTAACATGAACAGGAAAGGCTCTAAGATTCAGTCCTTAAGCAACACAGACGGAGTCACTACAAACCGGCAAGCCTCCGCCCGGTCTTCATTTCGAATTAAGACAGGTTCTTTTCCACGATAGCAAATATAGCAAACCGTGCCATATGTATATTCCTATATCTCGTAGGTGACAGGAAATCACCTGACTTCTACCGCATTTAAGCAGGGCTAAGCACTACACGAGCCTGAGCTACATAGGATTCAGGGTATCAATATCTAGACAAGGATTGGATAACCAATGCAGCAAGTGTTTGCATCCAACACCTAAAGTTAATGCAACAATATATATATGTAACAATAATACTTTAACTGCATTTCAGAAATTATGAGGCTTAATATGCTTCGGGGCTTGCCTTTCACAAAGTTGCACGGACGGTGATCTGGGCACTCAACGGCGACCTCGTCTGGCACTTCTCCTGAGGGCTGCACCTCCTGAACCTCCGGTGTTGGCTGCTGCTGCTCCCCGCTCAATTCCTCAAATTCCAGCAGTGTCACTCCTTCCGAAACACCTATTCCCGATGCACAAGATAAATATCATGAATGCATAAGGAATGACATGATGCTCATGATGAATGGATCACAGTAAGTGTTTAACGAAAACATCACTGGACACTCGTTTACCGATTAAGAATAGCTCTATTCAAATCACTTTAACATGTATCTAACTTAACTTGAAGAACAAGATCAACTTACCTAACTTGCATAACCTAAGATAAAGATGCTCATCTTCAGTTAAAGGCCTAACACCTAGGAACATTACCACAAGCTTAGGAATAGTAAAGGTATACTTAATTCAAAAGTTAAGGTTTCACATGCAAACGAGCAGTTTCTTAATTCAATCACAACAAGAGTTCTATAATTCAAATGACTTGCAAGAGGACATTCTGGAAAGGTTATGAAATTCTCTACAAATCATTTGTAAACATCAAAGCATGATTCTTACGTTAACCAAATCAAATTAAAGTAAACATAGAATCTGTCCAGAAATCACAGGTTTACTAAATTAATTATTTAGTGATGATGCAAAAGCATAATTGGACCAAACCAAGTTTACCAACTTGTTCTACATACCAGATGAACATCAGAAAGTATAGTGCCAACCTCTAAATAAATTATTTAGTGTCCTTTTCTAATTTATTTAGTTAATTAGGTGATTAAAGCAACATATAGTAAAACTATACAGAAAAATCTACAAAAATTACAGTAGCTACCTCATGCTTCACATAAACTACCATAAAAATTTCAAGGCAATTGGGCAAGCATAACTTGTTGTATCAAAAATAACAGATGGCAGGTCTATTTCTAGCATAATTAGGAAACCCTATTGAAAAGTGTCAAGAAACAGATTTCTCATTTTTTCTAGTATCATTCTAGCATAAGAATAGCATTCACCAATTTTTACCTTTACTGGATCTATAGAAAAATTATGAAAATTCACACAAGATCCATCCATGCAAACAAGAGAATTACCTAACTCCTACATATAGTGTCCAAAGTGTATGAAAATTTAACTACAAGCTATTCATGATATGAGCAGTACACGATAAAAATTTCATGCCATTTGGAGCTACATAGAAAAACATATAATTACCCCTATTTCCCACATGATTAAAAGAGATAATTAGCAACTCCATTTTTCATAACAAAACATGGCATAAATTATATTTTTAATATAAACTAGACATTACCAGGAACTCAACAAAATTGGAACCACATCATTTGGATCTACCAACCAAGAGATATATATTTTTGAATATGTTCACAAATCTGTGAAAAAGAATAAAACAAAACAAAATGGAAAACCTAACCACTACAGCTGGGCCGGCCCGGAAGAACACGGCGGCCCGCAAAGCACGCGCGCTAGCGCTCAGTGCGGCCCAGAAACAGCGCGGCCCACGGTCGGCTCCCACCTGCGCGCGGCGGCTGACGAGCGGGGCCCGTCGGTCAAAGAAACAGACAGGGGAGGGAAGAAGAACGACGGCGTAGCTCGTCGCCGGTGGCAGCTCCGGCGAGGCCATCAGTACCGGCGTGTTCACCCCACCCGTGCGCACCTAGGGGTACCATCAATCATGGCTTTTACGGTGGCTAGGGGAAATGGTGACCGCCATGGCGGCGCACGGCCGCGGGTTGGCCAGCTCCGGCAAGGTCCGACCCCGTTGGGCGCGGCTAAGCTCGGTACGAGCTTCCGGAGGTCGCTACCATGCTAACCAAGCAAAAAGGAGGGGATGGGAAGGCCTCGGTGGTAGTTGGCCGCGTGGAGCGCCAACTCCGGCGAGGTCCCGTCATGGCGGCGGTGGTGGAAACGGCGAATGCGCCCTTACCAAGACCCAATCGACACGGCTGAGAGGTGGAGGAGATAGAGGAGAACATGGCGAAGCTATGGACGAGTTGGCCGACGCATTTTTGCGGTGGTGAGCGAGCTTGAGCTCGTCGGAGTTGCTGTGGAGCTACAGGCGAACGGAGGAAGCCGAGGAAATAGAAATTGAACTGGCGAGCTGGTTGATAGGCGCGTGGGGGGTGCTCATATCGTGGCCGGCCATGCCAGGGCATCCGCGGCATGTGGCAGCGTGATCAGGTGACCAGCGACGCACGGCGTACACACAGCCGTCGGACTCTGAACCTATCAAGCACTGTAGCTCGCCATTTAGTGACCAAACAAGCCTGATACAGTGCAACTTCAATGCATTAACACGACTAAACCGTTGATCAATAGCGAAAATTGTGTACATGAAAATTGTAGCCCTACCTTCCATCTTCAACTTCTATTCAAGGGTCATAGTCTAATTCACCACGAATCAGAAGTTACATCAAGCCAAAGTTGGCTCGATCCAACTGGAATGGTATTTATGACTTTGAAAATTTTCTAAGTATGAAATCAGCAGGGAAACCTGACTTGTGGGCCTTGTTTGAACATGTTCTAGCCCTTTTCATGAGATGGTCATATTGAGACTTTTGTTCCTTGATAAATTGGCTACAACTTTGGTAAAGGGTGCACATCCATGCAAGGTCTCTAGGCTGGACTTTTGAATTAGTCAAATAGTGGCACTCTATAGGTCATCCTAAGTCAAACCTCCGCCTAGAGGGCAATTTAGTCATTTTGGTCCACATGAACAATGTCCCATCAATTACCCTAAGTGTAGTTAAGGTGTATTAGACCATAATTAACCACTCTACACAAGTGATACACCAACTTCTAAGTATCACATGTGATGAAGCAACAAAACACTCAATTTTACTCTAATGTTGCAATTCCATGTTTCACATGTTTCATGACTTGGTTGTAATTTTAAACTTGTCATATTACTACCATGTTGCCATGTTTCAAGGTATGAGAAACTCATGTTGCATTCACATGTTGCACTACTACCATTCACAAGCAATCAAGTATGAAACGAACATAATTGAGAATGTTGCATATACATGTTTCAGTACAATGGCATGATGAGGTAGATGATGCACATGTTTATGAATGAAATGCAATTTTGTGGGAGCCAAACACCTAGGGTGTTACAGCATGTGTGTTGTTTTGTCGTTTCCTTTCAATTACCCTTTTATTGCCTATTTTCTTAAAAAGAAGTATAGCCTAAGGCAAAATCCATGCCGCGCCATCTGTTGCGCTGCCTGCTCACACCACCATGCCCGCACCGCACAACTCCGACACGCCAGCAGCTCACCAGCACCGCGTGCCCGTGCCCTAGCGCCGCCGCATCCGTACCTCAGCCGCGCGCCCACCGTCATGCCCGCTGCACACATGCCGGTGCCCTAGCCGCCATCCACTGTGCCCACTGCATTGCTCGACTGTCGCACCATGTCTCATTAGAACCCTAACCCTAGCCTCACTTTGCCGACCTGGTGGTGCCCCATGATCCGTTCCTTTGCTCTTTGGTCGCTGATTCATCAGGTAGCAAGCCATCGCCTCTAATTTTGTATCCATTGCTTGCTTCTTAGGGTTTCATATCTCCAGATGTATATTGTAATTATTCATATATCTAATCTATTCTATCGTGTAGCGAGTCGGTGTTTTTGAGGTTACTTTGGCAGTTGTTAGTTAACTCAGGGCCAAGCCTGTGAGTATGGATCAAGGCCCAGGCTCGCGAGTGTCAGTGATAGTTTATTCTTGTCCGTGACAGTAGTTCTTTTTAGCTATAGCAATGGCACGTGTCAAGAATGCCGGAGTTGGTCCTAGTGATGAGGATCCAAGGCCTCCGCCTCGCTTGACTGCTCAGGAGAAAGGCAAGGCCAAGAAGATTACGACGAAGAAGGGAAGTTCGTCGATGTAGAGGTTGAGAGAGCAGCAGCAGCAGCTGAGCGTGCAGAGAGAGGAGGGGCTTGGAGTGGTGTCCGTATTATAGATCAGCTTTCACCAGCTCAAAGGGTCACTGTCGAGAGGGTTGAGAGTCTTCATGGTAGTCTAGCTAGGACTGTCATGCTTGGAGGATGGCGTGTCACCTTAGAGGAGAGTCAACCTCAGGGGGAGCCACAGCAGCAGACACAGCCACCAGTGTAGTCAGAGGATACTTAGCAGGCTGAGCAGACTAAGTAGGCAGAGCAAACCGAGGAGACAAAGTAGGCACCTTAGCCACAGTTACGACGCTCTAGTCGTACTCGTGCTTAGGTGACACCGAGGCCTGAGACACAGAGGAGGGGTTCTCGTTCACCTCCTAGACCTCAGGGTCCACCTCTAGTGACTCACCTTGACTTGAGGGCAGCCACAACCAAGCAGGTGCAGCAGCTCTGTGTCGTATAGTTTGAGGACTGGTTTCCATTGAGGTAGGATGAGCGTGCTTCAGAGCACTTCTACACACCACTGCAGGAGGATTTCTATCAGGCATATCTAAATAGTGGAGTTGCTTTCATATCATAGAGAGTTTGCTCTATTGAGGCACTTGTAGTAGTAGCCGGCGAGCAGATCTGCCCACACCTCTCGTATCTACCAGGGTTGATAGACCTACTTGGACGGACTGGTCGATATGTTCCATCATGGGTCCATGAGTTCTACTCTTCACTTTGGATTGACCCGGGGCATAGGTTCATACACTTTACATTCAGAGGTCGTGACTACAGGCTGCAGAGCTTGAGGGTCAGAGAGATTCTCAGGATTCTAGATTCACCCATCCGCATTCATGTGGTTTGCTATGGTTAGATAGAGCCTGCCAGATGCCCTCACAGTGGTCTTGTGCCTCCTATAGATATGATCCGACCTTGCTTCATAGAGCCATTTGGTGAATGGTCGAGCAGGACACCTAGAGACCTTACCCCTATAGCTAGCTGCTTGATCCTATCATGAGGAGGACTTTGCTCCTGAGGATGGGTTATCGCGAGGGATTGACTCGCATCCAGCTATGGCTAGTGAACTCTTTGATATAGTAGACGGTTTTTGATATTTGGGATGTCATTCTTTTAGAGATGGAGGACACACTTGTAGAGGGGTTTAGAGGTCATAGACAGTTGCCTTATGCTCACTGGATCACATTCTTGATTCGTAAGGCAGTTACAGTGAAGTCCCCAGAGACGATGGTTGAGTACACAAGTGCTACTACAAAGTTTCCACCATATAACATGACTCAGATGCTCCGCCATAGTACAATGAGGACACCTAGCCAGCCACGCCATCGCCTAGAGGTGCCTGAGACTGTAGCCCAACAGGATGAGATCATCAGGGGCGTTGTAGCGACAGAGGAGGAGCAGCTAGATGCTCAGTAGGAGGGTGTGGTCGAGAGCGACCCTAGTGACATTTCAGATGATGATTATCAGGCTATTCCTCAGATGCCTCCTTGACCACATGATCAGAGAGACCAGTGGTTCCAGCTTAGCTCCACAGCCACCATAAACATACCCCACTCTTCTAGCTATTCTTGAGCGGATGAGGCAGGATCAGGCACTCTAGGCCTAGGAAACCGCAGCTGCACTAACACAAGTTCAGGCTAGACAGGACGAGTTCCAAAGATAGCAACAGGCCATAGAACAGTAGCAGCAGGCCATGCAGCAGCAGCAGCTCCTAATGCAGCAGCAATTACTTAGATTTATACAGCATGTTGTCACTGCTATTGGGGTTGCTCCGCCACCATCTACACCTCTGCTAGCCCAGCCTGCCACCACTTAAGTGACTCTAGTTGTACAGCCTAGTGGGCTTTAGAGTCAGGGACAGCCAGCTACACAGTTTGCTTCACTGACAGAGTAGGTGTCCTAGTGGTTTGCTTCGCTAGTGACAGCCCAGGGTCCTCACTTCACACCTATTGTTACTGGTTTCACACCGGCTTAGAATTCCTCAATGCTTGTGACTGACACCCTAGTTTCTAGGAGCCTCGATGCTACTTTCAGCGAGCTTATAGGGCAGCCTACACCGCCAGAGCTACGTGTCCCTGTATCTTCCACAGTCGCTCTAGTTACTAGGACTACAAAGATGCTCCCATCATCTGTTGCATCATCAGAGCCACCTACTTCAGTGATACCTGTAGAGTTATAGGCTGCGCTAGTCCCATAGCAGAATTGGACTGCTTCAGCTTCACTTCCAGCGATAGTGGGTCTGATAACTCAGAGCTCTAGATTACAGGATGATGCTACATAGTTTTAGATTGCTCACCGCACCTCAGCGCCCGACTCGTCTACTCCTGCCCTACCGACCAATCCTTAGGTTTTGGTGTTTGATGCCAAAGGGGGAGAGGGATCGAGTATGTTAGATCTAGGAGGGCGCTATATCTACGGGGAGCTTATGATTTATTACTTTTGGCTTTTTATGTGTGATACATTATTATGCATTCATGTTTACTTTCATGCATTAAACTACATACGTGTGATTGTGATACTTATGTGATATGTGGCATGTGTGCTCTCTACTTTGATCTATATATATGCCATGTCATTTCATTATGCTCATTTGGTTTGCTTCTGTGTTTTGCTCCGATTCAAATGAGCTTTATTTCTTGTACTCATGCTTATTTCATATCTATTGAGTATATCATGTTGGCTTGGGTCATATAAGCATGTCTAACTCCTTTGCTCTTATTGTCAAAAGCTTATATGAACCAAGCATGTTGAAAACCTCATCTCTTACACATACTCGAGGTTGTATTGTCATCAATCACCAAAAAGGGGGAGATTGAAAGCATCTAGGCCTCTAGTTGGGTTTCGGTGATTAATGACAATACATGATTACTATGACTAACATGTGTTTTGTAGAGGTAATTAAGTTAGGTCATGGTAATGGCAATTGATTGGGCAATCATGGTTGTCATGCCCCTATGATGGAAATCGTTTTAGTTTTTAAAGGATGGATGACAAGGTTAAGGATGGACTAGTTCTAAGTGTCGTTTGGTGTTGAAGAGACACTTAGAGTAGTTTAGGACTTTGTTTTAACTTTGGCCATACTATTAAGGGGCGTATGAACAAGTAGCTTGACCTAGGTGAGTCTAGTGGGTTAGGTGTGGTGCACAATTGTCAAACCTAGCACTAGGTAGATCAGGAGTAGCCCTAAGATCAATTGGAGCAAACTTCATTCACATATGATTTCGAGTTGGAAGTGAATGGAGGGTCAAATGACTAACTGAACACTGGTCTGGTCGTGACCGGATGCTGAAGGGTGAGTCTGGTCAGTTCATTTGATCAACTAGAGCCATCTGGTTGTGACCGGACGCTGAGTGAAAAGTGACCAGACGCTGGGTGCTAGAGTCCGGTCAACTCCAAATAGGTTCCAGAGAGGGAGTTTCCTGATCGGACGCATCCGGTCAGTGCTAACCGGACGCTGGTCAGGATCCGGTAATGGACCAGATGCTGAACAGTGAAGTGACTGGACTCTGGGTGCCAGCGTCCAATCAACATCAGTAAGGTTCCAGAGAGCAGTTTTCGTGACTGGATGCATCCGGTTAGTGCTGATCGGACGCTGGTCAGAGTTTGGTCACAACTTAATGGCTCTGTGGCGGGGATAACTAACTGGAGCATCCGGTCACCTTCACCGCAGTGTCCGGTCACCCTATAGAGTGCTGACTCAACCTCCTAACGGTTCGTTTTGAATGAGGGGGTATAAATACTTCCTCTATTCATCCAAGGGAGGTCTCTTGCCCATTTGTTTAGCTGAGAAACACCCTTGAGATGCTAAGGAGAGCAAGAGCCTAGTGAGGTGATTGAGATTTGAGAATCCAAGATTAAAGCCTCATTAGTGCAAGGAGAGTAGCAAGTGTGCATCCACCCTTCTCATTAGGCTTGTTGTGGTCAAGTGAGAGTTCGTGCTTGTTACTCTTGGTGATCGCCATCACCTAGTGATGAGGACATCATTGGCTCAAATATGACCATGCCAACCACTTTCTATACTAAAGGTGCAACCATTCTATATGAGGCTTATCATTATGCATTTGATGAATTGGTGCTCCACCATAAAATGTGTATATTTTCATTTTGTGACAAAGAAAAATTAGTAGTGGGTTCCACTATTTGTTGCTCTTCATTAGAATGCAGAGTGGATAAATTTTGGATATTATGGGTCACATCATTCTTATTCACAGATAATAGAATCTCTTTTTTAGCATTGAGAGCAAGACAAATCAATTGACCAATATGGCTATAAGAATTGCTAATTAACAAGGTTTGAATTTTAGAATTGAGCCCTCTCATGAACCTACTCATAACATCTTCCATGCATTCATCTAATCCACCAAACATGATGCAAATCTTAAAATCATGGTAGTATGCTTTTTACTGATCCTACTATCTTGCTTCAAGTTGTCTAATTTTGCAAGCAAATAATCAGCATAATATACTGAGGAACGAATGCATCTCTAAAAAGAAATTTAAAGTCTTCCCAAGATTCGGAACTTTGTTGTGCCTACAAATGTGTTTCCATTCTAGCAAAGCAAATTCAGTCAAAACATTGAGGCAATATAAATCTTTTGTTTCTCGTGAGGTCATGCTCATCAAATTCATTATCTACTTTTAGCTCCCAATCAATGTAAGCTTTAGGATCAAACTTACCATCGTATAACGGCAAGTGTTGAATGACATCCTGAATATGAGGGTCTAGTTTCAACAGCTCAAAAATTTCCGTATCACCTGTCATGATTAGTAGAAAACAAGAAACACAAAAATAATATGTATCGATCTGTCAACTACTAGGATGTGTCGGGTTGTAATTCTCTCAAACTCAACTTGTTTAAAACAAGCCCTTACAAGTTCTTACCAAGCCAAACAGGAGGTGATGGCAACCAACAAGTCTGCAACCGCGGAATGAAGTGTATCGGTGTCGCAACAATAACACTGTCAAGTCATGTAGTCGAAATATGTGGAGCTATAGGTGGGCTGAAGCAAGGAAGTACTAGCACCACGTTAGTCACAAAAGCAAGCTGAATAATCGTTCAACGACAGTCTTGTGCTGGTCCTAGGCTAAACCATGCTAGAGACGTGAGCCTAGGCACAAAGGTAGTCACGAAAAAGAGCAACTAGCACACACCACGAAGAAAATAATAGATTGAGCCCCTTCTTTCTTCTCCTTCTCTTGTCTTTTTTCTTCTTTTTTTTTTTTTTGCAGGGCCCTAAATATTTTGTTTGGTACTATGACAACCCTAACAATAAGGCTATTGCACACAGCCCCTTCAATTCAGATTTAACAACTCTTGTTATTACAAAGAGATGCAGAAATCTCTAGGAAGATTGTGGAGTGCTCAGATCGAATTTTCTTTCAGAAGGTCGGATCCGTTGGAAAGAAGACAACTTCAAGTTTTCAGATTATATTTAAACTCCCAAATCGGACATCATATGGATCCGTGGTGGTAAAAGCGCTTGCAAGCAACGATGTATATGGTGATGGTGGATCTCGTGGTGACCAAAACATGATAGAACTCAAAACTCTAAAGGAATAGACACTAAGACCAAGCAACTCGACACAACCGATTCAACCGAAAACTCAACAAGCCCTAACTAAGCAGTGCTAGCAAAGGCTCAAAGGGTTTATAGGATTGTGGGTAAACTAATCTACTTTTTGGCTTTTACGGACTATAGGAAAAATTAAAAAGCAAAGAAAGGATTTGAAGTCTCTCACCGATAAACCTTGCTCACGATACCAACCTGATATGAACCCGCTAGGGTGAATCCCGATCTTCGATGAGAGAAGGTGGATAACTCGATTTGGGGATGGAGATGGCGTTCACGGCCCGACTACAACCATCCAAGGATCTTTGCGCCTTAGCAACCGATACACCACCTCCAACGGCTATCGCGATCTTGTGGAGCACGATCAACCAAACCACTAGGGTAATTCCTGCAAGCAATCGAGGAACAAGCAAGAACAAGTAGAACAAGCAACTCAATTGCAAATATGGAGATGAAAAACCAATCTGAACTCACAAAGTTGGGGTTCTGAATCAAGTAGAACGGATGGTCTAGTCGACACACGCGTCTACAAGGAAGTAGCAATGGCTAAACTTGATCTAAACAAAAACCCAATTGTTCTTGGTGGCGGCTAAGGGGTATATGAAGGTGGAAGGACGACCAACAGGGTGTTGGGGTCGTGCTCCAACCCCTAGGACGCATCCCTAATGGACCCAACTTGATACACGGCCCATTGGACCAAACTAAGGCGACGCAGCACCTTTGAACAGAAAACCTCTCGGTAGTAATTCGGTCATTGCAGCCGCCTCAGAACAGATATGGACTTGAGTCTAGATCCATGTGAAAATAGACTTCATAAGGATTCCATGAAGTACTTGAACGCCTCAATCCGAGTCCGTATGCGACCGTGGTGAACATCACAAGTTGGAGCTGTCCTGGAGTCCGAATCCAGCCCCAAAACGTGTTGGATTTGATCTCTTTCTTTCCTTGGACCAAAAGTGACGTGGTGTCCAGGTGGAGGACGTTGGGAATACTTGGATTTGGTCCCCAATCAACTTCATTAACCTTCCATGCTTTCCATATGCAATCAAACCTTCCCTTAATCCATGTAAGTAATTCTGAAAATGAAAATATACACATTTTATGGTGGAGCACCAATTCATCAAATGCATAATGATAAGCCTCATATAGAATGGTTGCACCTTTAGTATAGAAAGTGGTTGGCATGGTCATATTTGAGCCAATGATGTCCTCATCACCTAGACAACTTGGTGGTGATCGGGAGTTTGGTGATCATCTGGCAGAGCTTGTGGATGACCCAACTCAAGTTGTGAGCGGTTGTGGGTGATTCACTGCAACGGAGTGTCGAAGAATCAGCCCATAGAGAGCACTTGATCCTTGCGGGGATCAAGGGGGAGCTACAACCTTGCGTGGGTGCTCCAACGAGGACTAGTGGGGAGTGGTGACTCTCTGATACCTCAGCAAAACATAGCCGCATTCCTCCTCCTCTCTTTACTTTAAGCATTTACATTTGAGTAATTCAATTCTTGTCTTTACATTCTTAGAATTGACATGCTAGAGTAGGATTGGAACTTAGGGTGCAAAACTTTTGTGCGATAGATCAATAGAATCACATTCTAGGCACAAGGGGTGAAGTGGGTTAAGTGTAGGGTTTAATTATTGCAAAGAATTTTAGAACTAGCCCAATTCACCCCCCCCCCCTCTTGGGCATCTTGATCCTTTCAGGTGCAGTTCTGCAATGGATCATGACTAGGAACTTCAATACCAGCGTGTGCCGAGCAGCACAACCTTGTGTGCGCACCCACAGGAGGCTCTCGGTTTCGTCGCAGCACCGTAGATCGCTAATTGTGGCACCATTACTGAACATACAACCCACAAGAATTCTCACATGGAACAAATTTGGTTGCATAGGAGCAAGCACAATGAGAAGGAGGGATAGCAAACAAAGGTAGTCACAAGGTTAGGATTCAACAAGGCGGCGATCCGAAGATCAAAACACAGCGCAAGAGAACATAGCCTAATTGCCAAAGACAACTAAGTAGGGGACTCTTGCTTAATTTTCATATACGCCTTGTGTCCACCAAGGTGATTACTAGTTGAGATTAAGATGAGATTTGTTCTTGCCGAGCAGTAACATGATATCAAGACTGATAAACATCTAGAGATTTGAAAGAGTTGGAGACAAAACAAACGAGATTTGAGGGGTAGAGCCAATGCACTGACTAGGGATTCAGTTGATAAGGCAATGACATGATCTACAAGGAAAAGGTTCCAAACCAGGGTAGATAGTGATTAGCATTGCACCAGATCGTCTATAGGAGAAGGAGCAATGAAGTCCGACAATGATTTTTGAGTAGGGTCCTCCCACACAGGAGCAGGACAACCACGACACATGCAAGCATTCAAGGGAACTAAGCTTGGGCCTAAGGATAAGCAAAAGCATGGATAAAGGTCTTTGTAACGCAACGTTCAAGGGCTAGCAACCACGTGTACAGGCTTAGGCCCCTAAGAGAGAACTTAATTGGAAACAACAACCATGAGATTATCAAAACTTGGACGATGCTCCAGGATAGTGCTCTTCAACACTCGTATGCTTACCGAGGACAAAAGGGTGATAGCTACGGCACTACCTAGATAATGAGCATCCACACCTACATCATGGTCTTAAGCGAGCATTTAAAAACACTCAATCCAATTAGCATAAGCAACTATGCAGTCACCTACAGCAACACCACTATCCATATCATGCAAAACATGGGTAAGGTATTGTTATCTTTTATTTCCTTTTTACTGAGTAGGTAGATATCTCTACAAAACAAGTTTTACTTATAGTTAGCAATTTAGTTTTCAAAGGGGTGAAGTTTTTATTAACTACTAACATACCAGACAAAGCTAATCACACACTATCTTCAAGCACAGCTATTCAAGTGGCATGGAACAAGGCATTTACCTAGCATCACACAGGGAAGATAGTAACATCACATTGATCACAAGTTACTTAGTATTAGAACAAAGTGAGGGAAGCATATTTATGCATAAGCACAATCATGATGCATGACCGTTCTATTCATCCTCACAAAATTGCTAGCCTAAGGTGGCAATCACGTTCTATGTCGGTAGCATAACACGTACTCTCTTGATATATAGCTAGTCGTCAGCTACATTCAATCTACGCATTTGTGGTTAGCGTACTTGTAGAAGGATTTCATTTTAGCCCAAGCCCACAATTATATATGCAGAAATGAAAATCTAGACTCTAGGTTGCAAGCTAAATACTTCCATATATATATACCCATATATATATATACTTCCATATCAAAGCTACCCGATCATTAAATTTGCTACCCACAATTAAATACGCACCATACACACATGCAAGCATGTGTATACAGTCATATCAATGCTAGCTCTCCCCGACCGCACGCACACACTTGCGGTCATGCCACTCATCAACTTACCTTCTTGCCTCGGCGTAGAGGTATAATGATCCATACATTACCATTCAAGCGAATGGCATCCATATAATAGCACGCCGTATGGACGACGAAAGTAAAAAATGCAATAAAGTACATCCCCCATAGTTAGTACTTAGATAGCCACCTAATAGTCCTTAACTGGGCATAAAGGAGGATGTCGCTAGCATAGTTTTGCAAATAAGTTTTGACAAATTTGCCTATAGCTAAAGTTTTAGTTAAAATAGGCTTTTTAAAACCAAAACTTTGTTTTTTAAACTATGTACATGATAGCATTATGCTTAATCTAGCTCTGATGCCAGCTTGACAAAACTACCCAATTTATACAAGATCAAGTACGGATGTCCCCGCTAACATGCTGATACACGCATACTTTCACTTATATAAACCCGGTAGTCCACCGAGTGTCACGAAGGACCTCGGTAAATCAACATCAAAATCAAGATTGCGTGATTAAGCAAATACACATCACATACACAGAGTTGCAGCAGAAATAATATTACAAAAGGGTTCACAAATAATAGTACAAGTTTGGGTTTCAAAACCGATTAGTGAAAACAACATAGCTTTCAAATGATTACATTAATATAAGTTCCAAATACATTGCTAGCATAAGTGACATCCTCTGACAAAATCATATAGATGAGAAATAAATATAGAGTCACCGAGCCCACCGGCGGTTAGCCACCATCTTCAGCAGGCCGAGAACTTCACCGGCAATATGGTGGGATAAACCCTGAGTACTCGAATGTACTCAGCTAGACTTACTCATCATAAACCAGAAATAAAGTGACACCAAAGAGTATGCAAGGCTTTATAGGTGGAGCTAGATTGACAAAATTTTCCATAAAAGTTGAGCTATACATTTTACAATTCAGTAACCAAGTTAATTATAACTATTAATCTCTAGATTAGCAACTAACCTGTGCCAAACATGTGGAATATCATTTAGTAACAGGCAATAGTAACCATAGCCGGTGTAGTAATGTGAGTATCATCATCATAACCATCAAGTTTCCATTAAGTTACTCTACATTGCCACTGCTCAGTCAAGTTCTCACTATCCAGGAGAGAAGGTGATTCGAACCAATTCCTACCCAGCTGGGGAATTATTCTTAACACACACCCAAGCAACCAGATCAGTGGTCGCCTCGGGTCACCTTAGGTACAGCTTAGGAACAAATTCACGGGTCCGAGCAGCGCTGCACTCTTACAGAATTCACTCTGCCAGGACATCAATCTACCCTTTGGACTAACGCCAATGGCTCCCCGTAGATCCTTACTACCGCTAGAGTGTGCACTTTCACTTCCCAGCTTTTGGTCTGAGTTGAGCTACTCGACTTCGTGGTCGGAACGAGTTATCCGGCCAACTAAGTGATAGGCATGCATTCAACATGGACAGAATCTAACATGCCACTTTAAACATCTATAACTAGAGTTCTACATGTCCAATAAATGTGGTTCTAGACTTTTTAGAAATATTAGAAAATTCTAAACAACTTTGTTATAAACATCTAGAGCTAATTCCACTATTAACAAGGCCACCCATTACTAACAAGGCAACCCTGTCTGGGTTTGGGCAGAAACAGCCACAAAAATTTAAGCAACTATAACTAAAAATCTACTTAACCAAAAATTATTCTCTTTAGCTTTTTGAAAATCTTAAGAAAAGTAATACAACTCATTTATTGTCATCAAGGCATGATTCATAACTTAACTAATCCAATTAATAAAAGCATGCAGGACTATTCAGAATAGGAGCAAAGCAACATAGGGCATTTGTTATTTTTATATCTCTTAAACTATCAAGCCTAAACTCCTAAAATTTTTACCACAGAATAAAAATGGCATCATTAGCCTACCATAAAATTTTCATACTTATTTGAGCACAACAACTACAGTTATGAAAAAGACAAGACATAACTAGTATTAAAAACCTAACTGCATAAAATGATTTTTACAGCAAAAACTTTAAACTAAATATGCCGTATTATAGATCTACTGCATATATAATTTCACAAGGATTCCAAAAAGTCCACATTTGCTATTTTACGATTTTTATACTAATTATTATGATTTTCCAAAGTTCAGCACAGAAATTTGCAAAAGAAAAGATTAAACCGAAAAAGGAAATAATTTTGCTCTCGGAACCTTGGAGATCTTAGAAAACAACTAAGCCCATGTATGTAAATATATGTGTCTGCCATTTATGCAAAGTGAACACATGAAAAAGATTCTAATTCGTTTTGGCCCTTCTCCTTCAACCTCACGCAGGCAGAGGGCCGGCCTTGACCTACAGGGGGGTGGGGGCGTCGGCCAGCGGCGGTGGCCAGCCAGGGCAGGGCCGGTCGGCCTGGACGCACCCATGCAAGGCCCACGCCTGGCCTTGGCCAGACCACGGCCGCTGGCTATGGTCGTGCGGCGGCGGCTGTGGACCGGCTCCGACGAAGAGCAGTAGCGGTGGCGAGAGGAGCTGACGGGGTAGGTGCGGCGGCGCCAACTGGGGAAGTCAAAGGTGTTGCTGGCCTGAGCAGAGGAAGACCGAAGGCAAGGGAATAGTGGTGGCGAGAGCTCAAGCTACTGACAATGGCTGCGTCCGCACGCGGCATGGAGAGGGGGCGAGAGAGACGGCAGTGAGCGAGTGAGGGACTGGGGAGCTCGGGCGTCCACCCGGGAGAGTGTAGGGGTGCGGGGACATGTGGAGTGGAGAGGGAGAGCCATGGTGATGTGAGCTCCCGCATGGCTGCCACGCGCTCCCCCTTAGAGGCATATTCCCGAGCATCTGGTGGGCGACGACGTGGCCACTTTGGAGCCAAGTTTTAGGCATCTTCGAGGCATATTCCAAAGTGGGTGATTAAAACAAAGTTGTAGATCTCCTGATGGTATACAAACTTGATTAAGGGGTCACAACCATTGGGGCTTTGAAACAGTGGTTAATTAGCATCCAATTTGCAAGTGTCAATGTGTTGACGCTGATTAATCAAATCCAAAATCGATGGTTAAGACAAGGTCAAATGAGTGTCATCTTTATGCATGCTCTTCTCCATCATGTATACTCCAAGTTTTATTTTGATACCAAATCAAGTTGGTTAACAAAATTTGTTGAACGCAGAATGCCGACATGCCAATGTCAGTTAAGTGACAAAGTAAACTTTTGCTATTTTGGAAACTATTTCTGAAGATCCAAATGAACTCCAAATTTGATGAGACTTGATCTATTGTTTTCACCATGAAAAGTACTTCAACTCATCTTAAGGAATCCAATTTGGCTACCACATGAATTTGGACGATAAAATGTCGCAAAGAAGTTAACTTATTGCTGTCACTTTAGGGACTTAGAAAAATTTCTGGGAGCCTAAGACAACAACTGATTCAATCTTCAAGCCTTTGTTTGACTTAGTTCCAAGCTGATCTGGCTCTTGGTACAAAAACAAAGTTTGTTCTACTCCATGAAATCTTCAACTTTTATTTAAGGTGCAACTCCATGCAAACACTGTAAGCGATTGGTCAACACCGGTCAAAATAGCATCATGGTAAAGCTTAAATTAGAGTTTTAGACCGATTGAGGCATTTTCTGGCCACTTGCTCAACATGAACCCTTCATAACTTTTGTTTATGAGTGTAAGTAGAGTTGTTAGAGCCAGGTTGCAAGGTTTGGTCGACATCTCATATTCCCCTTTACTTACTAAAGCAATCCAAGAAAGATTATAACTTATCATTTCATGTGACTTCTTGATTCCAAACTTCTTGAAACTTTTCCACTGGTCAAGATGGATGCATGTTGATGTAATGTACATGAAATAAGCACGTTTAACATTACTCTAGCATAATCTTAACAAGCATCTACATGTAAGAAAAGGTGCGTTGTCCAAGTTTAAGTTGGAGCTCACTCTTGTAGATTTGATCTTTCACCTTCATCACCACTTAACATGTCATGTTTGAGCTCAAACCCATTGCTTAACTAGTGACAAACACCTAGGGTGTTACAACACTATAGCATCAAGGAGTCCTAGTAGAGCTCTAGGGTTAGGTCTAGGCCATAGTGAAGCGGCGGTGTGCTCCGGCCGTGTGCATGGCGGCGCGGCGGGGCACAAAGCACGGCGGTGGTGTCGCTGTTTCGATGAGATGGCGGTCAAAGGAAGGTCTCCATCTTAAGGGAAAGTGCTAAAGCTCTAGGTGACATGGTAACGGTCACTAGAGGGAGCTAAGGGTGGCCGGTGAAGTCGACGGCGGTGTCGCGCGTTCCCATGTGATGGCGGCGGTAGCAATTAACCTTGCGGTGACCTTAGCAACTAGAACCTACGGTGATGACGAACCAAAAGAGATGAAGGTAGGAGGAGCAGTGGTGATGGCTGGCCATGGGCAAGCCCATGCTCGGTGGCGCACCGCGACCATGGCGGCGACGGCGACGCGCGTAATGTGGCCTCACCTGTGCATGTCTCATGGCGCTAGCTGCTCGGGGAGGTGGAGTAGATCACGGTGGGGCTACATGCAAGGTGGATTGGGTGATGATGCACTTGGCCGGCTATGATGCGGTGGTGGCGGTGCTACACTTTGCTCTGCTTCGGAGCCACGCGCGAGCGAGATGGAGAGGGCGAGAGCGAAAGTGAGGGCATGAGGGCATGGGTGGCCAAGTGCTCGCCTTCGTGGCACGGCATGGCGGGCCGACACCGACGTACGGCCGCCAGATGACGCCCCTAGCCTATGCACGGTCGGCCACCAAGGCCGTTTGAACTCAGCCATCAGGCCTGATTCAGTCGACTGACAGGGTGACTTTGAGCTCCAAGATCTCCTAATCCATGGCGATTTAGCAAAAAGATCATTACTAAGAATTGTAGAGCTACAGAAGATCTACAACTTTTCTTGAATGATCATGGTCTAATTTGACCTGGTTTTCAAATTACAAAGCTCTAAAGTGAGTCACTTGAAACTATAAACAACTTTTTGATGTAGCAAAATTTCTAAGTAATGAAAATAACATACTATGGATTGTTGTGGGCCCTATTTGACCATATTAGGCACCGAATTAGCTCATGACCCTTAAATAAAGTTTGTTACCCATGTGAAGAACTACAACTTTTGTTAAGGGTGCACTGTCATGCAAACACTCTAGACTATAGTTCAACTCTAGTCAAAGTAGTAACATGAAAAATGAAGTTTTGAGTAAACTAGGACTTAGAAGCAAAATTGGCTCATGTCATGAATACAAACATTGTTCCATTTTCCATCCTAGATGTGTCTAAGGTTTTTTTGTGACCTCACAACCATCTCTTGCATTGGTCACACATGATCACAAGCATATGCATGCATATAATCGACATCACATGTGATAAAGATAAGAATAAGATGGAATTTCACATGCTCGTACTCATGAATGCTTGGATGATGCTTGTGCTCATTAAATTCAAGTGCCAAATGCAATGCTTAACACTAGGGTGTTACAGTACATAACCTGCAACCATAAAATTAGCAATATTTGTAGACTAGGGGTCAAATCCTGTGACTTTTAGGAGCATGTCGTCCCACAGAAAATCATTGATGGGCAACACCTATGGATTCTCGAACTGCATTCTTGACAAGTGATCAGCTACAGAATTTTCTATTCCTTTCTTAACTTTAATTTCTAAATCAAATTCTTGAAGCAAAAGGGTCCATCTTATAAGCCGAGACTTAGCATCTTTCTTAGTAAGGAGATATTTAAGAGTAGCATGATCAGTGTAAACAATAACTTTTGCTCCTACTAAGTAAGATCTAAACTTGTCAATAGCAAAAACAATAGCCAGGAGCTCTTTTTCAATTGTTGCATAATTCAGTTGAGGTCCTGACAGAGTTTTACTAGCATAAGAAATTGCATGATGCTTTCTATCTTTGTTTGACCCAATACTGCCCCCACAACATAATCGCTAGCATCACACATGATTTCAAAAGGCAGCGACCAATTAGGGGGTTGAATGATTGGTGCAGAGATGAGTGCTTTCCTAAGGATTTGAAAAGCATTTAAACACTCATCATCAAACTCAAAGGGAGCATCCTTGGCTAACAAACTTGTAAGGGGTCCAGCAATATGAGAAAAATCTTTTATAAAACGGCGATAGAACCCCACATGACCATGGAAACTTTGTACCCCTTTGACATTCATAGGAGATAGTTGTTCTATTACTTCTATCTTAGCTCGGTCTACCTCTATCCCACATTTAGACACCAAGTGTCCAAGCACTTTGCCTTCTCTAACCATGAAATGACATTTTCTCAATTTAAGACCAAGTGCTTTTCCTCACATCTTTGCAAAACATTGTCTAAATTTCTTAAGCAATCATCGAAAGTTTTTCCATAAACAGAAAAATCATCCATAAAAACTTTTATGATTTCTTCTATCATATCAGAAAAAATAGACATCATGCACCTTTGGAACGAAGCTGGAGCGTTGCACAATCCAAAAGACATCCTGTGATATGCATATGTTCCATAGGGACAAGTAAAAGTAGTTTTGCTTTGGACATCAGGATGGATCGGGATTTGATGATAACTTGAATACCCATCAAGGAAATAGAAGAAAGAATGCTTTGCAAGCCATTCTAACATCTCATCGATGAAGGTTAACGTGAAGTCATCTTTCCTTGTTGCCTTATTAAGTTTTCGGTAATCAATGCACATCTGCCATCCTGTGACTGTTCATTGTGGGATTAATTCATATTTTTCATTTTTTTACCATAGTCATGCCCCCCTTTCTTTGGTACAACTTGTACCGGGCTTACCCACTCACTATATGGCACGGGATAGATTATCCCTGCATTTAAAAGTTTTAAAACCTTTTTCTTAACAACTTCTCTTATTGCATTGTTGAGCCTACATTGGGGCTCCCTAGAAGGTGGATGAGCTAGATCTATGAGAATGCGATGGGTGCAAAGCGCAGGACTAATCCCTTGAGGTATTCGAGCGAGTAGCCAAAATTAGAGAGATGCTTTTCTAAAATGGTAAGGAGTCATAGGGTCTAGTCTTGAGAGAGTTTATCGCTAATAATCATAGGTGACTCCCTATCGTTGTTTAGAAAAGCATATTTCAAACCTGAAGGAAGGGGTTTGAGCACAATGGGGGGTTTTGGCAGCTCTTGTGTTTCATCTAGAGGGAAAGGATCTCTCGATTCTTCTTTGTCATGGATGAACTCCTGGGCGTCTTCTTCGAGATGTTTGTCGAAAACTTCTAGGAGAGAAGCTACCATAATCTCCTCTATTGGATCTTGCTCGGGACTCATCTCTGTCTTAACATGTAATGAGCGAGTAATAGGAATAGAAAGGTATAGGCTTTTCTCGAGTCTTACATTTATACCCCCCTTTCTTCCTTCATGTAGAAGTCTCTCTATTGGATGCCCTATCAAAAGATTGAACTCCCAAATATTGAAAACATAAAAACTAAGATACACCTTGGTTTTGTCTACTTTGATAGGGATGAGGTGAAAAATTCCTTCACTATGAAGGATTTGCCTAGAGAGACTTTTTAAGAGTTTGGTTGTTGGAGTTAATTGCATATTTCCAAGGAGGGTATGTGCAAAAGATTTAGACATAAGATTTACTCCTACAACCGGATTATAAAAAGCATCGAAGGTGGTTTTATGAATCTGACAACGGATGGAGGTAGAGGGAGAATCTAAACGAATGACTTTTGGAGAAAGCTTGGATTCTCTCAACCACTCATTGATTATGATCATTGTCAACTCCTTCATAGTCTTTTTAAGGAACTTCTATTTGGTTGGATCAGGAAGATGCTGGTTAGGTGCTGATGGTGCCAAAGATTTCCTTATTGCATAATAATTCAAGGTGTTTCTAAAATCGGAGAAGAGCTGATCCTCAAATTCAAACATATTTTCCAAAGGTGGAATTTCTTCCTCCTTCGGTGGTTCGGGAACTTGGAGGATAGTTGAGGCTTCAAGTGGAGTAGTTAAAGGTTTAGGCTCAACTATCACAGGTTTTTCTTTAGTAGTTTTCTCAACTACGTCTTCTGGGCTGTCGTCATGAATGCTGGTGTAGGGGGTGTTATCATGGACTTTTCTAAGGATTTTTCTCCCTTCACTAGCAGAACAATATAAGAAGGCACCTCTAGAAGATGTATCAAGAAACTGTGCAGTCTCCCCACTAAGAACCATATAAAAGTGTTGTAAAAGCATAGGGTCTTGAATGGCAAGGTCAGGGCTAGAATTGACTAGGTCATTAAAACGTGCCTATGCTGCACCAAGAGATTCTTTTTCCTTCTATTTAAAAGATAGAACCTCTATTCAAAGGCTAACCACTCTAGAGATGGGAAAGAAAGATAAGCAAAAGCTAGAGCATAGAGCTTCCCAATCTCACTCCCTACGGTTTGGGTATACCAGTGTTTGGCTCTTCCTATCAAAGAGAACAGAAATAGCTTCCAGTTTAAAGTTTCATGTGACATGCCTGCAATGTGCAAGCATGCATAGGTTTGCTCAAACTCTCATAGGTGGGTATATGGGTTTTCATCACCTTCTCCTAAGAATGATTATTCTGGACCAAATTTATTAAAGACGGACGCAACTCATAGCTAGATGTAAGGATAGGTTTCGAAGATTCCTGTGGCTCTAGTTGTGCACCCATGGGAGTAGAGAATTGTTTGATAAGCATGATGTTATCCATGCTTACAGATAAATAAAATAAAAGATACAAGGACAAACCTGGTTTGATGAAATCATAGCAACCATTTTCCCAGCAATGGCTCTAGAAAACTTGTTGACACCTGTGGAGGCACATAGAGACAAAATTTGCAAGTGCATGGGTATCAAAGTAGTTTTCACCCGAAATATTATCGAGTATCGTATCCATGGGGAAACATGTGTGTGTTGTCTAACAGCTAGTTTGTCCAGGGATAGCAATCAAGGTTTAAGGTATGAGTAGAGAGGATTCCCATGGTTATGACCCTATGCAAAGCAAGGCTTATGATTCTAGTGTTTACTTCGGGACACCGCTTAGATGGTAAAGCATCACTAATAGATAACTCTACCGACCTGACTACGGTCCTACTAATTTAAGAACCTACTCAATTTGGTGTGGACTACAAGGGATAGACGGGGTTGTCACCTCCCACTGCTACCACACAACAAAGATGCAGGGAGCAAACACAGGTAGCCGATAGCCTAAGCACCACGCTTATGTTAACAATTACTACTCTAATCCACAGATCTAACAAGGACTAGAGCACTCAAAAGAACTGTGAACCCGTGAACAAAAGAGCACAAAACTTACTTTAAACAGAAATCAATTACCAGAGGTATCTCAGATGTAGACTTGGAGAAGCCTAGATCTGCTAAAGTACAAGCCATAGAGATAACACTGATAGGCTAGTGCTGTAACACCCCAGGTGTTTGTCACCAGTTAAGCAATGGGTTTGAGCTCAAACATGACATGTCGAGTGGTAATGAAGGTGTCAAGATCAAATCTACATGATGGAGCTCCAACTTAAACTTGGGCCATGTACATTTGCTTACATATGGACCCTTGTTAAGATTATGCAAGAGTAATGTTAAACATGCTTATTCCATGTACATTACATCCACATGCATCCATCTAGAACCATGGAAAAGTTTCATGAAGTTCGGAATCAAGAAGTCACATGAAATGATAAGTTATATCCTTATTGGAATGACTTTACTAAGTGCTTGAATTGCACTATTAAGTGAATGGAAATGTAGGTCATCAACCAAACCTTGCAACCATGCCCAAAGGACTCAGGTAATACAGTATTGTTATCAGAGAAAGAGCACTGCACACATGGAACATTATGTAGCTTTCCATCAGTTGACATATGAGTGAGTGCACCACTACAACCAGTTTAGATATTGATTAACTAGCTTCTCATACCCTCAAAGGATGTTTACCCTGTCTATGATCACCTCCTTTGCGAAAGGTTGTGCTCAAGCCACTTTTGTAGAGAACTGCTTTTCAAACCTTGGGAACAAATATAGCACCGTTGCAAGGAATATCCGTCAACAGACTGTGGTCTAGTGCAAAGTCCATAAGGTCCGTGCTATATCCACTAGGGAAGTAGATGTTACAAGTATTTAGTATACACTTGTATCACTCTTCGTACATCGAGGACGAAGTACGTAGGACAGTGCTATCTTGGATTCCTTCCAATGTAACAATGCTTAATGGACGCCAACGAAGGAAATTCTTCAGCCAACAACTTACGACGAAGAGCAAGTATCAGAAAGTGTCGTGACCAAATTAGCATCTCTGATACTCTGAAGTTAAGTAGCCTAATGCTATCACTGATGTTGGAAACTGGATGACAAGTTTCTCTTCCCTTAAAAAGTCTTTCGTCCTGAATCTCGGGACGCGATTCTTTTAAGAGGGGAGGGCTGTAACACCCCAGGTGTTTGTCACCAGTTAAGCAATGGGTTTGAGCTCAAACATGACATGTTGAGTGGTAATGAAGGCGTCAAGATCAAATCTACATGATGGAGCTCCAACTTAAACTTGGGCCATGTACATTTGCTTACATATGGACCCTTGTTAAGATTATGCAAGAGTAATGTTAAACATGCTTATTCCATGTACATTACATCCACATGCATCCATCTAGAACCATGGAAAAGTTTCATGAAGTTCGGAATCAAGAAGTCACATGAAATGATAAGTTATATCCTTATTGGAATGACTTTACTAAGTGCTTGAATTGCACTATTAAGTGAATGGAAATGTAGGTCATCAACCAAACCTTGCAACCTTGCCCAAAGGACTCTAATTGAACTCTACAACAAAAGTCATGAAGGGTTCGTGTTGAGCAGAGGACAAGAAAATACCTCCATCGGTCTAAAACTTGGATTTAAGCTTTACCGCGATGCTACTTTGACCGATGTTGACCAATTGCTTATAGTGCTTACATGGAGTTACACCTTAAATAAAAGTTGAAGTTTAAGTCGAATAGAACCAAATTTGTTTGATGCTCAAGAGCTAGTTCAGTGCATAGCTAGGTCAAATGGAGCTCACAAGAATCAACAAATTGCTGTTTTTGGAACCCTGAAATTTGGCTAAGTGTAGATGACGAACTTCCAGTTTTCAGTTTCAATGTACCCATATTTGGCGAATTTTAGTTTGCAAACCATTTCGAATTTGGGAAAACTCCTTTAAGGAAAGTTAGAGTACTCTTGTAGCTCTACACAACGGTGGAATCAGTGGAACAAATAATCGATCGATTTAGGAGATATGATGGGAGAAAAATGGAATTTCAGCCTCTATTTTCGCGGTGGTATTAGAATTTTGAATCAGTTGAACTGGCCGACCGGCCACAAGCGCTGTGATCTGCGTGGCGTCCATTCGCCTGCGCTCGCCACCTCGCCTCGCTCGCTCACCACGTCGCTCCTCCGATTGAGAAAAGCCGAGCCCGCCTCTCTCTAGCACTCTCTCTCACTCTCGCCCTCTCCTCTCGCTCTCAGTATGCGTGCATGAGCACGGTCATGCCATGGCTGCAGCAAAGCACGACCAGTGCGCTGCCCGTCCTCCTGCCGCTACCACCGGCCAAAGCTATGGCCAAACGCGATCCATGACTTCTGAGTGACCCTATAGCTCTCACCTTGAGCCGCTGTGTGCCGCCAAACCCACCGTCCGCTGCCATGGTTGCCATGGATGCCGCCGAGCCTGGAGCTCGTGCATGAGCCGTCTTGAGCTACATCCGCCACGGCTCCGTGACTGGCCGCCTCCCTCACAACCACGGCCACTAGCGGGTGCGCACGGACGCCTAGATGCTTCCCGCCGCTTTCACGCCACCGACGCGCCTCCTCCAATGAGCTCTGTGCATACCCTCTGTAAATCGTGACCGAGGACCTCGGGTAACAATTGAAACAAGTCCAGGGGGTTTTCTGCAGAACCGTAGACTCAAATGAATAGTGTCGTAAGGACTGGTTTGTAATTATTTTGCAGGAACTTTGGAAATTCATAGTAAATCGTAGAAAATTCGTAAAATAGTAAATGTGGACTTTTTGGAATCCTTGTGAAATTCTCTATGTACTAGATCAATAATATTACATGTTTTAGTTTAAAGGTTTAGCTGTAAAAATAGATTTAGGCAGTTAGGTTCTTAACGGTAGTCATGTCTTGTTCTTTTTATAACTGCAGTTATTTTACTCAATTAAATGTGAAATTTTTATGGAGTGTTACTGATGTGATTAGTGATGTCGGATAAAAATTTCAGTATTTTAGGCTTGATAGTTTAAGATCTATAAAAATAACAAATTACCTGTATTGCCTTACCACTATTCTAAATAGGTCTGCAAGATTAAATTAATTGTCTTAGTTAGGTTATGAATCATGACTTGATGATAATACATGAGTTGTATTACTTTTATTAAGATTTTCAAAAAGCTAAATATCATGATTTTTGGTTAAGTAGATCTTGAGTTATACTTGCTTAAATATCAGTGGTTGTTTCTGCCCAAACTCTGACAGGGTTACCTTGTTGGTATTGTGGGGCCTTCTTAATAGTAGAATTAGCTTTAGGTGTTTACAACAAAGTTGTTTAGAATTTGATAAGCTTTCTAAAAAGTCTAGAACCACATTTAGTGGACATGTATAACTCCATTTATAGCTGTTTAAAGTGGCATGTCAGTTTCTGTCTATGTTTTGGACAGAGATGCAATTATTGAATTAATTGACCCTTCTAACTGTAGAATCATCCTAATATGAGAATAATAAAGTTGTAGGTAACTTCCTAGGATTTTCAAAAAGTTATGGTTCATGTTTGTTGGAGGTCTAGAACTCTAGTTGTGCTTCTCTGAAGTTCCTATTAGTTTTCTGTACCACTGCTGTTGGGTTGCAATTGCAGTTTTGCTTGTGCAATTATTTTCGTGGTGTAAATGATGTTTGCTATGGTTGTAGTGAATACAAAAGTTGTAGAAAATTTCATGATCTTGCTTGTGTTCAAATTGTAAGGTCATAGGCCAGATAGTGTAGGAGTTACATGACTTTCAAGTCTCCTGTCAGGTTTTGATTGTATTCTGAGCAGATCTGAAAGATGCTAGTGTTTGATCTAGTTAGGATTTGAATGAGCTTTTGGTGATAATAACAAAGTTGTAGAAAATTCCATAAGCTTTCCAAAATGTCTTCTTGCAAGTCATTTGGATTTGTGTAACTCCAGTTATAGTTAAATCTTGTAGCTGCTGTTTGCATGTCCAGAAATTGGCAGATTCCAATTATAGTGTTTGCTTGTATATTGTTAAGTGTGACTTATGCCTTGAAGGATGACTGAGTTAGAGCACCTGAGATCTTGGGAAACTTGTGTCATGCTTGGTGTTGTCGTCTTCTTTGCCATCTTAGCATGATAGATTGTGTGATGTTTAAGTTAAGCATCGCAAAATACTTAAGTGTGTTAGTGTAAACTATGCTTGTCTTGCTTGCTATTTTGTGATGCGTCTCATCGTACTATTCTTCATATTTATGCACTTGCATATTGCATCTCATCTAGGTACGCTAGATGCACCACGTGAAGGATGCGATGTTGGAGCCAAACCTGAAGACGGCGTTTGATGGATCTATCCCGAAGATGGAAGGACTAAGCAAGTGCTAGGACCTAAAATGTCACCAGACGGTGCAACCTAATCTGAATCGACTTGTGTCGGATCGAGGCAAGCCCCGGAGCATATTAAGCCTCCTAATTTCCAAAATGCGATTCTGATATTATTGTTACATATATATATTGTTGCATTAAGTTTAGGTGTTGGATGCAAACAATTTTTGCATTGGTTACCCAATCCTTGTCCGAGATATTGTTACCACGAATCCTATGTAGCTCGGGCTCGAGTAGTGCTTAGCCACGCTTAAACGCGGTAGAAGTCGGTGATTTCCTGTCACCTATGAGATATAGGAAGATACATGTGGCACGGCTGGCTATATTGCTATATCGTGAAAAGAACCGGTCTTAATTTGAAATGAAGACCCGGACGGAGGTTTGCGGGTTTGCGGTGACTCCGTCGTGTCGCTTACAGGACTGATTCTTGGAGCCTTTCCTAGTCATGTTGAACGCATGCCTCTCTCTTAGTTGGCAGTGTCCGATGACCCGACCATAAAGCCGAGTAGCTCACCTCGGCCGGGAGTCGATAAGTATAAAGTGCGCCTCGGAAGGGAGCCGAGGCGTGAGTCCAAGGCGAGGTGATTTAAAAGTCCTAATTGTCCTTGCTTGAAGGGTAATCCTCAGAGAGTCTTTGGTGCTGATCGAACCCGCGAATTTGGTTCCTGAGTTGTTCCAAAGGTGACCCACGGCTACCCTTGCAAAGTATGCCAAGGTGAGTGTTAGGAATACCCCCTCAGCTGAGTTGTAATTCGATTCGAATCGCCGTCTCTCCCGGTTAGTGAGAACTTGACGGGCTTATCTCCAATGTAGATACACTTAATAACTTAATGGTTCGGAAATGATGATATGATGATGACAGCCTTATTATACCTGCTATGGTTAATATTGTTTGCTCCTAATAAGTGAGTGCTCTAGTACAGGTGCTAATCTAGTGGACAGGTAAATAATGATAAGCTTGATGCTAAGTTTAAATTGGTTACTATAATCATAAGCTCTTTTATGCAACTGTGTCAAGCTAGCCCACCTGAAAAGCCTTGCATGATCCTTGGTGTCTTTTATTTCTGGTTTTGACGGGTAAGTCTAGCTGAGTACCTTCTCGTACTCAGGGTTTATCCCACCATGTTGCAGGTGAAGTTCTCAGCCTGTGAAGATGGTGGCTAACCGCCGGTGGCTCGGTGATTCTATAGTTACTTCTCATCTATATGCTTTTATCGGATGATGTCACTTATGCTAGCAATATATTTGGAACATATATTAATGTAATCTTTTGAAAGCTATGTTGTTTTCACTAATCGATTTTGAAACCCAAACTTGTACTTTTAATTGTGAACCCATTTGTAATCTTATTTCCGCTGCAACCCTGTGTATGTGATGTGTATTTGCTTAATCCCACGATCTTGGTTGTGATGTTGATTTACCGAGGTCTTTCGGGACACTCGGCGGACTACCGAGTTTATATGAGTGAAAGTATGCACATGTCAACATGTTAGCGGGGACAGCCGTACTTGATCTTGTATAAATTGGGCGGTTCTGTTACAGCTGGCATCAGAGCAAGATTAAGCATAATACTGTCATGTACATTGTTTTAAAAACAAAGTTTTGGTTTTAAAAAGCCTATTTTAACTAAAACTTTAGCTACAGGCAAAGTTATCAAAAACTAATTTGCAAAACTATGCTAGCGACATCCTCCTTTATGCCCGGTAAAGGACTATTAGGTGGCTATCTAAGTACTAACATGGGGGTTTTTACTTTCGTCGTCCATACGGCGTGCTATTGTATGGATACCATTCGTTTGAATGGTAATGTATGGATCAATTGCCTCTATGCCCAGGTAAGTGTGAGTTGTGAGAGCATGACCGTCCAACTGTCGGTCTAGGGGAAAGTTAGCTGTGGTTACTGGAATATTTACATGTCACACACATGTATATATGAAGGTACTTAATTGCGGGTATATTTATCGGGTAGCTATGGATATCGAAGTATATATATCTAGGGATGTATATATGGAGAGTATCTTAGTTTATTGCTTTCATTGTGTGCTTATTTATCTCTTGTGGGGATGGGCTGCAATGAATTTGTCTGCAGGTACGCTAACCACGAATGCGTAGATTGAATGTAGCTGACGACTAGCTATATATCGAGAGAGTACGTGTTATGCCACCGACATAGAACGTGATTATCACATTAGGCTGGCAATTTTGTGAGGACGAATAGGACGAGCATGCATCATGATTGTGCTTGTGCATAAATATGCTTCCCTCACCTTGTTCTAATGCTAAGTAACTTGTGATCAATGTGATGTCACTATTTTCCCTATGTGAAGCTAGCCAAAATGCCTTGTCCCATGCTGCTTGAATAGCTATGCTTGAAGTTAGTGTGTGATTAGTTTTGTCTTGTATGTTTGCTTCCAAAGGAAATAGATGACAAGTTATTAATTGGCAAAAAAAAAACTCACCCCTTTGAAAACTAAATTGCTAAATGTAAGTAAAACTTGTTTTGTAGAGATATCCACCTACTCAGTAAAAAGAAAATAAAAGATAACAGTGCCTTACCACCATGTTATGCGTGATATGTGTAGTGGTGTTGTTGTAGGTGACTGCTTGTTATGTATGAGCTTTGTGCTTCGTAATAGCCATTTAAGCTAATTGGATCGAGTGTTTTGAAATGCTCTCTTAAGACCATGATGTAGGCGTGGATGCTCGTTATCTTGGTAGTGCCGTAGTTGTCACCCTTTTGTCCTCGGTAAGCATACGAGTGTCAAATAGCTTTATCCTAAAACAATGCTCAAATTACGTAATCGCACAGTTGTCGTCTCCAATTAGGCTCTCTCTTGGGAGCCTGAGCCTATACACGTGGTTGCTAGCCTTGAACGTTGTGCTACGAAGACTTTATCTATGCCTTTGCTTGACCTTAGGCCCAAGCTTAGTTCCCTTGAATGCTTGCATATTTTGTGGTTGTCCCGCTCCTGTGTGGGAGGACCCTGCTCAAAAATCATTGTTAGATCTTATTGCTCCTTCTTTTACAGATGATCTGGTGCAACGCTAATCGCTATCTATCCTAGCTTTGGAACATTTTCCTCACAGATCATGTCATTGCTTTATCAACTCAATCCCTAGTTAGTGCAATGGCTCTGTCCCTCGAATCTCATTTATATTGCCTCCAACCCTTTCAAGTCTCTGGATGTTTATCAATCTTGATCTCATGTTGCTACTTGACAAGACCAAATCTCATGTTAATCTTTATCTGGAAATCACTTGGGTGGACACAAGACGTATATGGAAATTAGCAAGAGTCTCCTGCTTAGTTGCCTTCAGCAATTAGGCTATGTTCTTTTGAGCTGTGTTTTGATCTTCTGATCGCCTCCTTGTTGATTCCTAACCTTGTGACTATCCTTGTTTGCTATCCCTCTTTTGCACAATGCTTGTTCTTACAATCTAATTGGTGCCACTGGAAATTTCGCTTTGGTTGTATGATCAGTAATGGTGCCACGATTAGCGATCTACGGTGCCGCGATGGAACCTAGGGCCTCCTTGTGGGCGGCCGACGCATGGTTGTGCTGCTAGGTGCGCACTGGTATCGAGGTTTCTAGTCATGATCCATTGCCAAACTGTACCGATGTGTTATTTTCACGTGAGCTCTTCCTTGGTTATCTCTCCATATCTTATCGAAGATCCCTATATCAGACCGAAAGTAGTAGAGCTTCCTGTTGAAGTCACAAAAAGGATAACCTTTGAAGAACTGGTCACCGATATAAACATTAACCGACTACAAGAGGTGGTAGACAAGTGACTCCACTTGGTTGTCCCAGTATTGACGTCCATTACCTAGTGAACAACTTATGTCATTATTGTTGGATCAGAAAGGCACACAACAATTAATGTTGGACAAGTTGTTAGTCAGATAAGAATCGAACGTCACATTATGATTATGACCTGGCTATCCAAGTCTTGACTATTATGTGCATGCTGATCGCACAGTCGAGATCAACAATCTCTAGTGTGACTCCTTATCTGCAGACTTCGTTGGCGACCATCTGTTTGTGCCTCAATTACAATTATTGTTGTGGTCAAGAGTAAGAATTTGGAACTTTGAGTGTTGAGAGACAATTGATTAGTTACTAGTCGGAAGCTTAACCTCCAACTAGGTGACAACTTTTTGCTAATTATGAAGGCTATGTCTCATAGAGCAATGTTAAGCAATGTAACAGCAAGCCGGTTAGCAATGCAGCTACTGCTTTGTTTTCCAAAACCTGTGCTATCAAGTCAATTCCATCTTGGACAATCACACAGATAGTACAAGACGTTGTATCGGCTACGTAAGGAGCTAGCGAAAGCATGTCCCTAGTTTCAGTCAGCATCTTTGTGCCCTAGGTACCATAAACGGGTTTGTTCAAGGCTCTATTGGACGAAGTGCCAGAGAATATTCAGAAACGGTTCCTTATCTATATAGGGATGCCCTCCATGTGGAGTAATGCTTTGCGCCCTGGGAAAATAGCCCACAAGTCCAATGCTTGTGCATAGTCAAGTTGTTGTCTAAATCAAATGATTTAAGTTGTTTCCTGAGAATCATATATGGAAAAACTTAGTCTACATCCTTAGAGAAAGGAGCTACTGCTGCTGCTATACAAAGAGATCGAGAGTATAAAACACACACCTCAATGTGTGAAGCAAAGAAAAGAAAGAACACAAAATCTGTCCAGATTTTGTGGCACTAAACCGGTTATCTTCAAGTCGGCGATTAGTGACTCAAACGAAGTTGAATTTACTCCAAACTTGGTGATCTCATTCCTTGCTTAGGACCCTTCAATGTCTTAAGTTAGTTTGAGTATTGGTTGAGTAAAACATTGGATTTGAGAGATATCTTGTCGGCTTGGTTTGCTGCCATTTCAGAACACAGCAGTTTTAGTAGATGAATTGTTTGGATGATCAAACGGTGTCCAGTTGAGTTGAATTTTGGTGAGTAGTTAGAAGACCCATGGATCTACATGCCCACCAAAATTTGTGCATATTGGAGCAGTAGTTTGTGAGATATGAATAGAAAACAAAAGGGTACAGAATCTGCAATTTCGCTGTGACTACGATCATCCTTTGCATTAGACGGTTGTGTTTGTAATTCATGCCAAGAAATTACAACTTGTAGGTGTATTGCTGATTAGACAACCCTCCATACCCTTGAGAAGATAAATTGCACCCCTATGTGCCTTGCTTTTGCCCTCTTAGATCAGCGATGTGTGAGCAGTCAAGGTGTTCTAGAAGTCAAATTGTGCCCTTGCAATTCGAAAGTAATTGGAAAGGTGTCAAACCATAGATTTTTGGATTATGGTTTTTGAGATATCGATTGGCCTAAGAATGGAAGCCTCGACATCAAATATAGTTTAAGAAAGCTGGTTTTGCTACAATGCAAGTCAACCAACTTGCTGTGCAACTGCACCACGAAGGCAAATTTTACTTAACCTGCTTGGTAGTGAACTAGTCCCTAGTTTTGTGATTACTTGCAACTTGTGTTTCCCTCCAAGCCTCGCTAACATCCTTCTGCATCAATGGTTCTTCAATGCTGACATGCCTAAGGTGTCTTTCATGCATTTTACCCAAGGGGTTGCCTCAGATACAACTCAGATAACCATTGCCGTTTGGATACGAGAATTCCCTTAAATAATGGTCGTTAAAACGCTGAGTCAACAGCAGTCACTATCACATTCACCGCTCACTCAACCGACTCGTGTAATACAAGATTGTTATCGAGAGAAAGAGCACCGCACACATGGAACATTATGTAGCTTTCCATCGGTTGACATATGAGTGAGTGCACCGCTACAACAGTTTGGATATTGATTAACTAGCTTCTCATACCCTCAAAGGATGTTTACCACATCTATGATCACCTCCTTTGCGAAAGGTTGTGCTCAAGCCACTTTTGTAGAGAAGCGCTTTTCAAACCTTGGGAACAAATATAGCACCGTTGCAAGGAATATCCGTCAATGTATCGTGGTCTAGTGCAAAGTCCATAAGGTCCGTGCTATATCCACTAGGGAAGTAGATGTTACAAGTATTTAGTATACACTTGTATCACTCTTCGTACATCAAGGACGAAGTACGTAGGACAGTGCTATCTTGGATTCCTTCCAATGTAACAATGCTTAATGGACGCCAACGAAGGAAATTCTTCAGCCAACAACTTACGACGAAGAGCAAGTATCAGAAAGTGTCGTGACCAAATTAGCATCTCTGATACTCTGAAGTTAAGTAGCCTAATGCTATCACTGATGTTGGAAGCTGGATGACAAGTTTCTCTTCCCTTAAAAGTCTTTTCGTCACGAATCTCGGGGACGCGATTCTTTTAAGAGGGGAGGGCTGTAACACCCCAGGTGTTTGTCACCAGTTAAGCAATGGGTTTGAGCTCAAACATGACATGTCGAGTGGTAATGAAGGCGTCAAGATCAAATCTACATGATGGAGCTCCAACTTAAACTTGGGCCATGTACATTTGCTTACATATGGACCCTTGTTAAGATTATGCAAGAGTAATGTTAAACATGCTTATTCCATGTACATTACATCCACATGCATCCATCTAGAACCGTGGAAAAGTTTCATGAAGTTCGGAATCAAGAAGTCACATGAAATGATAAGTTATATCCTTATTGGAATGACTTTACTAAGTGCTTGAATTGCACTATTAAGTGAATGGAAATGTAGGTCATCAACCAAACCTTGCAACCTTGCCCAAAGGACTCTAATTGAACTCTACAACAAAAGTCATGAAGGGTTCGTGTTGAGCGGAGGACAAGAAAATACCTCCATCGGTCTAAAACTTGGATTTAAGCTTTACCGCGATGCTACTTTGACCGATGTTGACCAATTGCTTATAGTGCTTGCATGGAGTTACACCTTAAATAAAAGTTGAAGTTTAAGTCGAATAGAACCAAATTTGTTTGATGCTCAAGAGCTAGTTCAGTGCATAGCTAGGTCAAATGGAGCTCACAAGAATCAACAAACTGCTGTTTTTGGAACCCTGAAATTTGGCTAAGTGTAGATGACGAACTTCCAGTTTTCAGTTTCATTGTACCCATATTTGGCGAATTTTAGTTTGCAAACCATTTCGAATTTGGCAAAACTACTTGAAGGAAAGTTAGAGTACTCTTGTAGCTATACACAACGGTGGAATCAGTGGAACAAATAATCGATCGATTTAGGAGATATGATGGGAGAAAAATGGAATTTCAGCTTGTATTTTCGCGGTGGTATTAGAATTTTGAATCAGTTGAATGGCCGACCCAGCCCGCAGCTGTGATGATCTGGCGTGGCGTCCCAGTTCGCCCCGCGCTCGCCACCTCGCCCTCGCTCGCTCACGCCGTCGCTCCTCTCGATTGAGAAAAGTCGAGCCACGCCTCTCTCTCGCTCTCTCTCACTCTCTCGCCTCCCTCCCTCTCGCTCTCCGGTAGCGCGTGCATGAGCACGGTCATGCCATGGTTGCTGACAAAGCACGACCCAGTGCGCCCGTCCTCCCCGCCGCTACCACCGGCACAGCTATGGCCAAACACGATCCACGACTTGCGGTGACCCTATAGCTCACCGCCGGAGCCGCTTGTGCCGGCCAAACCCACCGTCGCTGCCATGGTTGCCATGGATGCCGCGAGCTGGAGCTTCGTGCATGAGCCGCCGGAGCTACATCCGCCGCCGGCTCTCCGACGGGCGCCTCCCTCACAACCACGGCCACTAGCGGGTGCGCACGGACGCTGGATGCTTCCCGCCGCTTTCCGCCACCGGCGCGCCTCCTCGAGCGAGCTCTCCTCGCATACCCCTCGTAAATCGTGACCGAGGACCTCGGGTAACAATTGAAACAAGTCCGGGGGTTTCTCGAGCTGTGAGACTCAAATGAATAGTGCCGTAAGGACTGGTTTGTAATTATTTTGCAGGAACTTTGGAAATTCATAGTAAATCGTAGAAAATTCGTAAAATAGTAAATGTGGACTTTTTGGAATCCTTGTGAAATTATCTATGTACTAGATCAATAATATTACATGTTTTAGTTTAAAGGTTTAGCTGTAAAAATAGATTTAGGCAGTTAGGTTCTTCACGCTAGTCATGTCTTATTCTTTTTATAACTGCAGTTATTTTACTTAATTAAATGTCAAATTTTTATGGAGTGTTACTGATGTGATTAGTGATGTCGGATAAAAATTTCAGTATTTTAGGCTTGATAGTTTAAGATCTATAAAAATAACAAATTACCTGTATTGCCTTACCACTATTCTAAATAGGTCTGCAAGATTAAATTAATTGTCTTAGTTAGGTTATGAATCATGACTTGATGATAATACATGAGTTGTAGTACTTTTATTAAGATTTTCAAAAAGCTAAATATCATGATTTTTGGTTAAGTAGATCTTGAGTTATACTTGCTTAAATATCAGTGGTTGTTTCTGCCCAAACTCTGACAGGGTTACCTTGTTGGTATTGTGGGGCCTTCTTAATAGTAGAATTAGCTTTAGGTGTTTACAACAAAGTTGTTTAGAATTTGATAAGCTTTATAAAAAGTCTAGAACCACATTTAGTGGACATGTATAACTCCATTTATAGCTGTTTAAAGTGGCATGTCAGTTTCTGTCTATGTTTTGGACAGAGATGCAATTATTGAATTAATTGACCCTTCTAACTGTAGAATCATCCTAATATGAGAATAAGAAAGTTGTAGGTAACTTCCTAGGCATTTCAAAAAGTTATGGTTCATGTTTGTTGGAGGTCTAGAACTCTAGTTGTGCTTCTCTGAAGTTCCTATTAGTTTTCTGTACCACTGCTGTTGGGTTGCAATTGTAGTTTTGCTTGTGCAATTATTTTCGTGGTGTAAATGATGTTTGCTATGGTTGTAGTGAATACAAAAGTTGTAGAAAATTTCATGATCTTGCTTGTGTTCAAATTGTAAGGTCATAGGCCAGATAGTGTAGGAGTTACGTGACTTTCAAGTCTCCTGTCAGGTTTTGATTGTATTCTGAGCAGATCTGAAAGATGCTAGTGTTTGATCTAGTTAGGATTTGAATGAGCTTTTGGTGATAATAACAAAGTTGTAGAAAATTTCATAAGATTTCCAAAATGTCTTCTTGCAAGTCATTTGGATTTGTGTAACTCCAGTTATAGCTAAATCTTGTAGCTGCTGTTTGCATGTCCAGAAATTGGCAGATTCCAATTATAGTGTTTGCTTGTATATTGTTAAGTGTGACTTATGCCTTGAAGGATGACTGAGTTAGAGCACCTGAGATCTTGGGAAACTTGTGTCATGCTTGGTGTTGTCGTCTTCTTTGCCATCTTAGCATGATAGATTGTGTGATGTTTAAGTTAAGCATCGCAAAATACTTAAGTGTGTTAGTGTAAACTATGCTTGTCTTGCTTGCTATTTTGTGATGTGTCTCATGGTACTATTCTTCATATTTATGCACTTGCATATTCCATCTCATCTAGGTATGATAGATGCACCACGTGAAGGATGCGATGTTGGAGCCAAACCCGAAGACGGCGTTTGATGGATCTATCCCGAAGATGGAAGGACTAAGCAAGTGCTAGGACCTGAAATGTCACCAGGATGGTGCAACCTAACTGAACTGACTTGTGTCAGATCCCAGGCAAGCCCCGGAGCATATTAAGCCTCCTAATTTCTGAAATGCAGTTACAGTATTATTGTTACATATATATATTGTTGCATTAAGTTTAGGTGTTGGATGCAAACAATTCTTGCATTGGTTACCCAATCCTTGTCCGAGATATTGTTACCCCGAATCCTATGTAGCTCAGGGCTCGAGTAGTGCTTAGCCACGCTTAAACGCTGGTAGAAGTCGGGTGATTTCTGTCACTGCGAGATATAGGAAGATACATGTGGCACGGTTGGCTATATTTGCTATCGTGGAAAAAGAACCGATCTTAATTTGAAATGAAGATCGGACGGAGGCTTGCGGTTTGCAAGTGACTCCGTCGTGTCGCTTAGCAGGACTGATTCTTGGAGCCTTTCTGCTCATGTTGAACGCATGCCTCTCTCTTAGTTGGCGTGTCCGATGACCGACCACGGCCGAGTAGCTCACCTCGGGCCGGGAGTCGATAAGTATAAAGTGCGCCTCGGAAGGGAGCCGTGAGAGGCGTGAGTCTAAGGCGGTGATTTAAAAGTCCCTGATCGTCTGGCGGAAGGGTAATCCACGAGAGTCTTTGTGCTGATCGAACCCACAATTTGGTTCTGAGTTGTTCCAAAGGTGACCACGGCTACCCTTGCAAAGTATGCCAGGGTGAGAGTTAGGAATACCCCTCACCTGAGTTGTAATTGATTGAATCGCCGTCTCTCCCGATTAGTGAGAACTTGACGGGCTTATCTCCAATGTAGATACACTTAATAACTTAATGGTTCGGAAATGATGATATGATGATGACAGCCTTATTATACCTTCTATGGTTAATATTGTTTGCTCCTAATAAGTGAGTGCTCTAGTACAGGTGCTAATCTAGTGGATGGTAAATAATGATAAGCTTGATGCTAAGTTTAAATTGGTTACTATAATCATAAGCTCTTTTATGCAAGCGTGTCAAGCTAGCCCACACGAAAAGCCTTGCATGATCCTTGGTGTCTTTTATTTCTGGTTTTGTGGGTAAGTCTAGTGAGTACCTTCTCGTACTCGGGGTTTATCCCACCATGTTGCGGTGAAGTTCTCACTGTGAAGATGGTGCTAATCACTTCGATGGCTCGGTGATTCTATAGTTACTTCTCATCTATATGCTTTTATCGGATGATGTCACTTATGCTAGCAATGTATTTGGAACATATATTAATGTAATCTTTTGAAAGCTATGTTGTTTTCACTAATCGATTTTGAAACCCAAACTTGTACTTTTAATTGTGAACCCATTTGTAATCTTATTTCATTTTGCAACCCTGTGTATGTGATGTGTATTTGCTTAATCCCATGATCTTGGTTGTGATGTTGATTTACCGAGGTCTTTCGGGACACTCGGCGGACTACCGGGTTTATATGAGTGAAAGTATGCGCATGTCAACGTGTTAGCGGGGACAGCCGTACTTGATCTTGTATAAATTGGGCGGTTCTGTTACAAGTACTTCCCCCAAACTGTTCGCTTACTCTCTCTCTCTCTATTAGTCTACAAAGAATAGATCCAAACTAGAGGACTAATCTCCCTTGAATGTGATGCCCTAATCCTAAGATGAGGATATTAATTAGTGTTTAAGGATGGCTCTAGGTAGGGTGTACAGGGCCGTATATATAGGGGGTAGCATCAATTCTGGACCCATGGATCAAACCGACTTGGATAAACGGCGTAGATGCAATTTTTAAAGTGGTGGAGAACCATTATTCTAAGGAGACACTGAACCATGGGTCCCACAGACTGGCCGGTCTATAGGTGGGGCCGGCTAGCCCTACTTGGCACCCCTCATGGTCTTCTCTTGTGTGGTGTCCTCTGGTGTCCTCTAGAACCTTCTACAGTTGTTTACGTCGCGGTTAAGCGCGATTTACTTTGTCAAATAGGTCCACCTTGATGGTTTTCTGGATAAATCCTACTAAAAATATATATTCACCAAAACTCATGGAATTTATTAGTTCAAACCCCTAGATCTATGTTTGGTGATGGAATTAAGTATATATGCAGGTTATATTGATGGTTTATGATTGATGTTAATGACCGTCAACACTCTCTGAGGCCTCAAGGGCCACCCTGATAGCGTCAAGGCAGCACTCTAGCTAGCTCACCTTGTGGGTGGTGTCAGACAAGCACACAAAACTCACACCGATCATCCGAGGAGGACGATGACGAGCTCGAACCCCCTGTGGGCGGGGTCACGGCCAGAGCGGCGCTAGTGGCTCCTCTAGACACAGCATGGGAGGCGGCCCTGCGAACACTCATAGTCAATATAGGTTGAACCCTCAAACTTGAACATCATCCGAATGTACTTACCCCTAATCTCACAGGTAACAATGAAGAGGCCATGGCGCTAAAATGATCCCGATTTCCTCAAGGGGAAATCCACAGATACAAAGTGTAACGTGATAGTCCCAGGCAATCATTCCATCACATTATCCAATAATAGTCGATATCACAGTCATACATCGAATACCTATTTTAAAGAGAGTACCAATGCGAGGTTTACACATTATTACATTGCCGCTTGGTGGAATCACTCAGAGCACACAGTATCTGGAACAACATCAAGTAGAACAGTAGCAGGCGTCGACTCCATCTTCACAAACCAAACTCAAGCATAGGAACAAGACCTCTAATCCTCCCAACCATCTCCCTGGTAGACGTACTCAAACTCAGAACCTACCAAACAATTATCAATACGATTTGTACTGGCCACTGGCTCCCACCCTATGCTTTGCGTTTGCTTTGTTGTAATGGAATGCAAGGGTAGAGAAAAAGACCTAATTGTGGATGTAATTTTCCTATGCGAGTATGGGAAGTTTTAATAATAGTTCATCAAGTTTTAACCCATCTCAACCACACGTTCACCCATCCCATCACACATCTCACCACTCTCACTCTCTAGGCAACAAGGACGACTCCCTCTCGTGCCTTGCCTCATCGGTCAAAGCCAGAATCCGACACAAGAACCCAGGGGGGAGAGAAGAAAGGACTCCACTCACTAATCAAGGGAAGCGTAGGTCATAGGAATGTCCATATCCATGGATGCGGCTATACGTATAGATCAATCAACTCTGCAGAGCGTGTACACCTAGAAATCCACAAGATCACCATCATCAGCGCGTGCACCGCCTAGGCTGATACTGGGTTGTCTTCCAAACTAGTCTGATACCACCCTAGCACTCAGCCCTAGGCCCCCCCAGAGTCCATCGGCATGCTGAGACTGTGAGATGTAGTACTGAGCCCCCGAAGGTCACTATGTTGTCTTAGGAGGGTGTGGGTCACATGCCCATACCTCATTACACTATTTGCTAACAACCCAACAGTAGTGACACCACCGTAGCAGGTCAACATTCATCTCCCACCCAAACAGGGACGAGTGGTGTGTATGAAGGGTCCTACAATCTAGTTCTCTCAACATATCAGTCCTTAGGAGGACCAGATAGGATATCTTCTCATAGGGATAACCAACACCCCATGCCTCGATGGCACCTCCATCTTGGGGCTTCATCCCTCAAAGACACTCCACCCGAGGATCACTTCATCTCATATGCAACCACCATAGGTACCTCTCATAGGGAATGCCCAGGTCGCATCCCCCGGCAAGTCTTGCCCAATGACTCGTCGTATGATCCTGCCTGATCGACTCAACCCTCACCACACACCCAAGACGCACGCCAAGATCTCCCCAGTTGTTACCACATTATTGGCACCAAGTGCCTTAACCACTCACAAACATTCCTCCAAGCATCACATCATGGATATAATGCATAATAGAAGCAGTAGCAAGTAAGTAAGCGAGCGTCTAGCCTAATAGCGAGTGTGCAAGGGTATAGGTTGTGACAAGGTAAAGGCTTACAAGCAATTCTACCATCCAACCTGTCGGGGACCTAATACCGGGGTACCCAATGAGGTGGAATTAATAACCATCGAACATTGACGCTTCTGGTCAGACAAGAAACACTACTACGCTTCTTGCCCGAACAATGGGAGATTGGTTCCGCCTCACCTGACCCCAAGGGCTATGACTCCGCCTCGCCCGATGGCTAAGGGCGGGCTCCGCCTCGCTCGATGCCTGAGGGCTGGCTCCGCCTCGTCCGACGGCTGAGGGCCGGCTCTGCTTCGCCCGACGGCTATGGGCAGGCTTCGTCTCACCCAAACGCCTAAGGGATGGCTCCGCCTCGCTCAACGGCTAAGGGCTGGCTCCACCTCGCTCGACGGCCGAGGGCTGGCTCCGCCTCGCCCGGCGGCTATGCCCTGTTCCTTCATAAATACGAGCACATGGTACAACAAGACATTCGAGTTAACCATAGTACCGAGGACCATGCTTTGCATGCCTGCAGGAAGGTACTGTCAAGATACAACAGGACAGGTGCTTTTCAGCCCTTTCTGACCTGATAGAGCCCAAATAGTGTTGTAGGCACCGACTTTTGTCCCACAGTGTTGTAGGCGTTGCCATCAGCCCTTGGACATGGATACTAACATGAGCATACGACAACCATTATGATCCAAGATAGAGCACACATCATCTACAGTGACCGATGTATGATCATTTCCCCACCTGCTCTCTGAGGGGTCATGGCTCGGCTCTCCGGCACGCCGCACCATCCGCCTATGTAGGATGGGACGCGCCCACTTGCTGCAAGAGGCCAGGGCATGGCCCTATAAGGATCAATGAACACGCCATTCCTGACATGGTCTGCCATGTTAGCAGGGCAGGCATAGGGAAAAAGGAAGACCCGGTTCTCTCGAAGGACCTTCTCTACCTTTGGTTTTTTCCTCTTTCTCCCGTCGGTAACCCCTGTTCCCCCCTTGGTCTATAAAAGGGAGGGTAGGGCACCCCACTAAAGGGACCGCTCGATTTCAGACATAAGACAATGGATCAATTCCATGACCCATAGTCAAGCAGCAACCAAGCTCTTGGCGCCCTTTCGACCTTTTCATCAGAGACTTGGGACCAGTCCCTCTCTCGACCGTTTGTACCCCCTACTATGAACCTTTTTTGGTACTAATAACATGTGCAGCAACAGACTAGACGTAGGGACATTCTGCCCAAACTAGTATAAACCTTATGTCCTTTAGTAATCCATCCGAGCTTAACGCGCAACAATTATAAATTTACTAGCCGGTGTTTATTCGAAACACCGACAGTTGGAGCGCCAGGTAGGGGCCTTTGTGCGTTCCAAATCAGGCCTCGGATGGCTGACCACACGATCAGCTAGGTCCCTGGGCGCACACGTGTGTTTCGGTGACCTGGACTTCATCATCACGGTGGGGGAGAGTTGGCATTGGCTCATGTCGCCATCCAGTCTCTCCCCTCCATCGGCTCTAGCTACGGGAGGCTTGAGCGCCAGCCCAGCGTTTTCCGCGGACCCTAGCCATCCAGGGAGGACCCGTGCCACCTCACCCTCTCTCCGGAACACTCCACGCAGAGTGCCCCGATGGCGCTTCCATTCGGTCTCCGCAATGCCACGGTGACCATTAGCCACCTTGTGGCACAGCGCACGATCCCATCCCCCGTGAACAATGAGTTCATGGGGATGATCGAAAGTGTCATAGAATCCCTCCACGGCCTCCTCGTGGAAGGTCCAGGGTCGGACTCTGGCTCTGACTCCAGCAGGGGGAGCCATCACCCCTCGTAGGAATGTTTCATCGCTGAAACCCTCGAGGGACACGTCGAAAGTGTCTCTGCGGAAGAGACTACTCTGGCAAGCAACCTCAGTGGTGGAACCAAAGGGGGGATAGCAGCCCCGCCTCACGTAGGGGTGGAGCAGCTAAGAGCCTGAAAGCGGGAGATAGACAAAGCCAGACAACAGCTTGTTCGAGAGTACATGGAGGTCGATCAGGAGATCGAACGCCGTGGAAACGGTGGGCGCGCACGCGCCGTGGCCCATAACGTAAACCGAAGGATCATCGGCGATGATGAAACCCTTCCTCACTTTGCTCGGGCAAGCCAGAACATCACTGCCACAACAGCCTTGCTTCATGGCCTTCTAGAGGCCGCAACGCCCGAGGATCATTGGGCCCACCGCAAAATACGCACGCTGCTCGAGCATGCGGCGGCGCAGTAGGTGGAAAGCTCGTTGTCTTGGTGACACGAGCTTGACACCAGCCAGCGTACGCCCTCGGTGCGTCCCGCCAAGGACGCATCAGTCCACCAAGCACCACAAGGTGGTAGGCAGCGCGCTGCAGCCCAAACACAACAGCGTCTCGCCCACAACCGTGACGCACGCAGCACCATCGATGCCTGCAGGCGCACCTACAGCGACCCAAGGGAAGGAGCCCGCCACGGCTATCATCCTCGATGCGGTGGATGCTACGATAGCGGCGAGGACTAGAGCCTAAGCCCTGGCCTGCCAGGGCCTCAGTCCTTCAGCTGGCACATCCTCAACGCTGCGTTCCCGCCAAGGTATCGACCATCTACCAATATCCCTAAATACTCTGGGAGACAAACCCCAGACTTTGGCTTGAAGACTATCGGCTTGCCTGTCAAGCTGGTGGTGCGGATAATGACGACTTCATTATCCGCAACCTTCCACTGTTCTTGGCCGATTCAGCACGAGCGTGGTTGGAACACCTACCGTCCAATGCAATCCAGAGTTTGGCGGATCTGAAGGAGATCTTTGTGGGAAACTTCCAGGGCATGTACAAGCGCCCTAGAAACCCATGGGACCTCAAGAACTGCCGTCAGAAGGCCAGTGAGACCCTCTATGGGTACATCCGGCGCTTCTCCTGATAGTGCAACGAGCTCCCTAATGTCGCCGACGCCGACATGATAGGAGCCTTCCTGTCTGGGATGACCTACGAGTCCTTGGTTCATAAGCTAGGATGCAAGGGCCCGCAAACCACCAAGGAACTCTAGACATCGCCACCAGCCACGCCTCAGGAGAAGAGGCGATCGGAACGATCTTCGATCGCCTTGAGGGCAAGGCAAGGCGGGACAAGGGCATTGGCGAAGGCACCTTTAATCATTCTGCCAAAAGGAAGAATAAGAAGCAATGGCGCGAGGACTCGCTCGTGGCCGCTGCTGACCGCAAGGGTGGTTGGAAGCCCATGGAGGGCACTCCGAACCACTTTGAAAAATTACTCGAGGGGCCATGCCCGAACCTAGCCTTCCCCGTAAAGCATCTACTCAAGGACTGTTGCCTCATGCAGAAGTTCTTGACCGAAAGCCCCAACTGCGGATGACGCCGAGGAGAAGGACGATGGCTTTCTAACGCCGGACGGCTGCCTTATGATCTTTAGAGGATCAGCGGCCTATGGCTCCAAACACCATCAGAAGGTCGCGCGCCGTGAAGTCTACACGGCCCAACCGGCCACACCTCCCCTCCTCCGGTGGTCGGAGTCCGCCATAACCTTCGACCGGACCGACCATCCAGATACCGCCCTGCACCTAGGAAGATATCCACTTGTGGTCGACCCGATCGTCGGCCCAAAGCGACTCACCAAAGTACTGATGGATGTAGGCAGCGGCCTCAACATCATGTACACCAAGACGCTCGATGAGATGGGCGTCGATCGGACAAAACTCGAGCGCCTTTCCACGACATTGTGCCTAGGAAATAGGCCATGCCACTAGGGTAGATTGATCTACTCGTCACCTTCAGGATCAGTTCAATTATACGACTGAGACCCTCACCTTCGAGGTGGTTGGGTTCCCTAGAACCTTCCACGCCATCCTGGGACGACCATGCTATGCGAAGTTCATGGCCGTCCTCAACTATACATACCTCAAGCTGAAGATGTCGGGCCCCCATGGGGTCATCACCGTCGGCACCTCCTTCCAGCGGGCCTACGAGTGTGAGGTCGAGTGTTGCGACCATGCCACAGCAATCGTCGCCTCTAGGGAACTCGCGGCCCTCAAGGAGGAGGTCTCTGAAGAAGTGCCCGACGTAAAGAAATCAACTGGGTCATTCGAATTGGCAGAGGGCTTCAAGGAAGTCCTCATAGATCCCAGCAGCTCCGAGGGTAAAACGGTATGCATTGGTACCACACTTTCCTCCAAATAGGAAAGCGCGCTCGTCGACTTCCTCCATGGCAACAAAGACATCTTTGCGTGGAAACCCTCAAACATGCCAGGCATTCCAAGGGAGGTCACTGAGCATACCTTGAAGATCCATCTAGGCTCCAAGCCAGTGAAGCAATGCCTATGTCGCTTCAACAAGGAGAAGCGCAGGGCCATCAGTGAAGAGATAGCAAAACTATCGGCGGCTGGATTCATCAGGGAAGTACACCACCAAGAATGGTTAGCTAATCTCATTCTTGTGCAAAAGAAGAGCGGGAAATGGAGGATGTGCGTAGACTATACGGGTCTCAACAAAGCGTGTCCAAAGGATCTATTTCCTTTGCCATGCATAGACCAAATAGTCGACTCTACCTTGGGGTGCGAAACCCTCTGCTTCCTTGATGCCTACTCCGGCTACCATCAAATCGCGATAAAAGAGTCCGACCAGCTCATGATGTCTTTCATCACCCCCTTCGAACCATTCTGCTACGTCTCAATGCCGTTCGGACTGAAGAACGCTAAGGCTATATACCAGTGATGTATGCTCAGATGCTTTAGGGACCTCATCGGGTGGACCGTTGAGGCCTACGTCGACGACATCATAGTTAAGTCTAAATGGGTTGACCACCTCATCGCCGATCTTGAGCAAACCTTTGCGAAACTCCAAGCGAATGGCATCAAACTCATTCCCGAGAAGTGCGTCTTCGGGGTCTCGAGGGGCATGCTAATCGGCTTCATTGTATCCGAGCGTGGCATCGAAGCCAACCCAGAGAACATTTCAGCCATCACAAGGATGGGCCCAATTCAGAACATAATGGGGGTTAACAAATCACAGGGTGCCTCACCGCCCTCAGTCGATTCATCTCACACCTCGATGAATGAGGTCTCCCCCTTTATCGACTATTAAAGAAAGTCGACCGCTTCGAGTGGACGTCTGAGGCCCAAGAGGCGCTTGACATGGTCAAGCTGCTTCTGACAAGGCCCCTGATCCTAGTTCCTCCAAGCGACAGAGAATCCCTCCTGCTATACATAGCGGCCACCATGCAAGTAGTCAACGCCTCCCTAGTAGTAGAGCAGGAGGAAGAAGGGCACACCCTCAAGGTACAACGCCCTATGTACTTCATCGGCGAAGTACTATCCGACTCCAAGACCCGCTAGTCCCAAATCCAGAAGCTCCTATACATCGTCCTCATCACCAAGAGGAAGCTATGTCACTACTTCGTGTCACACTCCTGTGACGGTCGTGACGTCATTCCCCCTTAGCGAGGTCATCCAGAGCCAGGATGCCACGAGAAGAACCGCAAAGTGGGCACTTGAACTGATGGATCAAGGCATCATGTATGCCTCCCAAATGGCGATCAAGTCCTAGGTACTGGCAGACTTCATCATGAAATGGACGGAGGTCCAAACACCACCGGCAGTCATCAATCAAGAGTACTAGATGATGTACTTCGATGGATCACTAATGAAGAAGGGCGCTGGTGTGGGGCTGGTCTTCATATCACCCCTCGGGGTCCACATGAGGTACATGGTTTGTCTCCATTTTCCCTCATCAAATAATGTGGCCGAGTATGAAGCACTCATCAATGGCCTATGCATCGCCATCGAGTTGGGCATCCGATGCCTCAACATTTGGGGTGACTCTCAGCTGGTCGTCAACCAAGTCATGAAGGAGTCAAGCTACCATGACACCAAGATGGCTACGTACGGCCAAGAAGTCCAATGGCTGGAGGACAAGTTCGATGGCCTCAAACTCATTCACATCCCAAGGCGCCTCAACGAGGTGGCGATGCAAAAGTAGCATCCAAAAGTAGCATCCGATCGCACTATGAAGGGTGGTGGGCCAACGAGAGGCGATCCAGCCAGGCGCCTTCGATGGCTCCACGGTGACCAACACAAACCCTAGGGAGAATGCCCTAAGAGGTCACGTGACATGGCCAACGATGGAAGGCCTGTGTGATCCAACCCGTTCTTGTAGAGGGGCTAACCAACCGATGGCTCCACCCGGCCCCGAGGTCATGGAGCTTGAAGAGGATCCAACGACAGAACCTGACCCTCTAGATGACTGGAGAACGCCCTACCTCGGCTACCTCCTCCGTGACATGGCCCTTCATGGTCTAGGGGAGACAAGATGGAAGCTCCGGGGACACCCACTTGCTTGCGCCAAGTCCTTCGTTCTTGTAGAGGGTGAACTCATTTTGAGCAGTTGAAGCCATCACGGGATCACCGAAATTCATTTGATTCTACGATGCATCCCCCGCCATCGTGCACCCCGGATGAACAAGGGAAGCTTCTGGCGGGCGATATCCATGGTGGGTCTGAACAACGGCCACCACACAGAGCATAGAACCTTGGTAGGGAACGCATTCATGGTTCACGGTTCAGAGGCTTCTCAACCATGGAGTGCCAAGAATCGAGCATACGAGAATAGCCGATGCCGCCATGGCAAATCGGACGCACCTACGAAGGGTGCGATGGTACTACGCTCGATAAACTAACCTCTCTAGCCGGTGCACACTCCAGATGAGGATCCCCATCACATGGCCCTTCACGGTCTAGGGGCTTGATCTGGTTGGGCCTTTTCCCTAAAAAAGGCATCCGCTTTTTGTCTTGAGGGGCTACACCCACTTGCTTATCACCATGCAGACAAGTTCACAAAATGGATCTTCCCTCTTTTCTCACCGAGTCCTAAACGTGATCAAGTCCAAGCAAGCTGTGTTGTTCTTCCTCGACATCATCCATCATTTTGGACCTTAACTATGGGAACTCCATCATCACAAACAATGGCAGCTAAAAAGTTTTTGTCAAACAAAAGAAATTCATTCAAAGATTACGCCACACGAAAAGGGATCCTCGAGGGCTCCCCCACAAACTCATTCATTCTGATTCCAGTCCTACTACGTCGAGCACCACATTGGCAACGCCCTACCACCCGTGGTGCCTCGCTCGCCGAGCATCTAGGGATCGTGGTGCTCCATTGAGCATCTAGGGATCGCACCATTGTCATCACCCGCAACTCCACGGCACGCAGCACCTCCATTTGGAGTGCCTAAGAGGATGCGCGCCATCGTCATCATCGATCGCCAACCCTAACAACGGCACCTCCGCTGGAGCGTCCAGGGACTACGCCATCGTGATCAACCGCAACCCTGACAATGGCGTCTCGACGGGGGGTGTTTCCCACCAACGAAAGGCCGCCACGAACGACGGCAAAACCGACGATGCCCAGCACCCTCCAGTGCACCTCCTCCTTCGGCGGAAGCGGCCCCTTCTCAGTAAAAGGCGGCCGACACCATCTCATCTATGTTGGATGACCTCTAGCTCGACATCACGCTCTAGATTCATGAGCGGATCTGTGAGTTTCTCTCTCCCTGGCATTACCCTCTCTCACTTAGGAATCGCTGCGGCGCATGAATGCATTCAGTGGAATAGAAGAAGAAGATGTAGTGGATCAGGAACAGGCGAAGGAATGGGACGAGAACTCCCCTCCCCCTCCCTATTTAAGGAAGAGGCATGGCGGCTGAGGAAAGGTGAAAGGTTGGGACGGAAAACTCTCTCCCTTCCGCCTATTCAATGTAGATGGGAAATCGATGCCGATTGGAATCCGAGGGGACACGCCTGAACCGACGGGACGCACTCTGGTCGATGAGACATCGCCTGGTCAAACAGGACATTGCCTGGGCATGGCCCACCACTAATACAAGCCAGGCGCGAGAATCAGGGCACATCGGCATGCAGGCGACTCTCCGCTTCTCCAGGCAGGACCATGGAACAAACCGATGACGGAACCACCGTCTAGGGGAGCCCAATGGGCCTCTTGGGTCGATCGAACAGCCCAGGTAAAATGACGAACGAATGACCGCTGAAAGATAAGCATCTCTATTTACTCACTTTGCGTGTTAACTTCATTACCGAGCCTCCGACCCCAGCAATGGCAGGGGCACGAACATTGCTCGGGGGCTGCCGAGAGTGTCTACTTGTTTAGACATCCTCATCGCTTGACCCCTCCTTATGTTTCAAAACCAAAGACACGGGATGCAGGTGTAAAACTTTGAGTAGAACTGGACGAACCGCTAGACCCTACGCCCCAGCGACTACGGTGTTTTCGTTCACCAGCATTATCGAACTCACAGTTCTCCGCGCCCCAACCTTTATCATCCACCTTCTCGAGAAGGGTTCAGAGGGGTCCCCCTACATAATCTCCCTCAAAGAGAAGCTGTCAGGTCACCTAAAATTGATCAAATGGCTCGGATCACCGCCGAGAGACAAAAACAAAAAATTGTGATGCTCGTGCAGGTTATGCCAGCCCCATCGCAAACGTCGGACTCGAATCCCGCATGGACATGTTCGGTAAGAGCTTCTCATCGCACATGCCACCGAGGTAACATTACCGACCCCCGCTTTTGTTTCAATTAAATCGTTCATTAATCCCGTCATACAAACATTGCATATGCAATCGCTGCATCTCAATGCTTCGTGTCGCGTCACGAAGCGGCAGTCGCCTCATTCGATATGAGCGGCAAATGACCGAGGTTCCAAGGCTGGCCCACAAAGGGCTCGAGGCCGCCTCGTGTCAAACAGAGCCAGGGGAGAAAAAAAATGATGAGCCCCAGCGGCCTCACCCGTCCCCGCTCGAAGCGGACAGGGACATCTTGACCTTTCTCGTTCAATTCTAACCTCGAGCCAAACCCACATAATCTCCATCGAGGAGAGGCCAATGGGCCACCTGAGCCTATCGAACGGCTTGGGCATCTGCTGGGAGGTAGGTTAAGATGTAGTGGGATGCCACAAGACGGCTCTGCCGACCTCGTCAATGAATGATGGACCCGGATTCCACATGAACATACCCATTAGCAAGCTCATTGAGCGCGACACTCGAGCCATCGAGGCAAGTGTCGTCAACTTAGCCCCTCCGATTGCGAAAACCGAGGATGGGGTAACGTGTGAAACACGACCGACCCCTATCAGACCCTAAGGGGCTCAGGGGTTCGTGCCGCTCAATCTGAAATTGAGAGACTGAGGTTCGAAGGCTGACCCACGAAGGTCCGAGGCCACCTCAGCCACGGCACCCTTTGCCCAACCCGCATTGAGGCAGATAGGGTCATCTCAACCTTCTAAGTTTAATCCAGCCTCTTGCCGCTCCCATAGAATCCCCATTGAGGGGGAATCTATTGGTAGGCAGGTCAAGGAGCAATGGAATGCCACCCCCTTTGCTGAACCCGTAGCAAAGCGATGGGATCAGATTCTCGTCTGAACATCCCCATTGGCAAGCTCATTAGGCACGTCGCTCGAGCCGTCGAGGCAAGTGACGCTGCCTTAACCCCTCCAGTTGTGAAAAACTATGAACGGGGCGACAGTCACAAAATGAGCTGACCCTTGACCGAATCCCGCCATGCGCGGGGGCTCAGGGAAGGCCGGGCGAGTAATGGGACCAAACACATGTTCACGGAATGATCATTAAAAACCTAAGTAAGGGGTACATACGAATACAAGAGTAAGTTCACTGCCCTCGCTTCGATCTCTAGTAACATCCGGCCCCAGCGACCTTAAGGGGTTAGATCTCACTCGGGGGCTGATAAAGGTATGAATACCTCCTTTTTTCAAAATAGTCGTTGTGTAAGACCTTTTCCTCATGTTAAAATTAGTGGCAGGGTTTGTGGGAACAGATAAATGAGCATGCCCAGTAAGATTGCAAAAAGCCCACGCCCCAATGGCTATGGTAACTTTGCTCACCAGCACGATCAAAATTTCCCCTTTAACACCTCGGGCCCTACGGTCTTAACAAATGGATCAGATCGCATAAACCTTTTTTCGAATACAAAAGGGAAGAAATCAAGTTCAAACGAACGAAGTGAAATTACGAAACAGAATTACGAAACTATTTTTGGGTACAAAAGTACCGACACTTGTCCACAGATTACGGATAAATGTTTATCAGACTCGACTGACTAACGACCCCTCTGGGGGAGAACCATGTCTTCAATTTTACTCACCAGGCTTTCCACGAGAGGAGTCACCGCCACTTCTATTTCATCCAGCTTGGAGAGCTCATAGCCAGGCACAAAACCTAGGCTCATCGCCCCCAGGTTGATGTTAACATCATAATGCGACCGGGCGATGGCGAAGGCTTGGATAACCCCCAAGCGAAAGGCTTCCTTATCCAGCTGGTGCACCCGCACTATGATGTCTACGGCACGGTCCATGAGCAAGCTGGTCTCCTCCGCCTGAACCACCTGCAGGTCATCGCAGACGACGCTAAGGCCAACCTTCATGAGCTCAAGCTCGTCGCTCTCCACCTAAAGAACACTCCTCGCCTCGGTGAGATCCTTCCTTGGCAAGTCCGGCAGCGGCACCATCGGCCTCCAGCTTCTGAGCCTTCGCAGTGTCAAGCTCGACCTGGAGGGAGCTGATCCCCTGTTGTGCCTCATCACGCTCTCGAACGGCCTGGTCGCGCTCCCCGCGGACTGTACCATGCTCCAAGCATAGCCTCTTCGAGGTCTGGCGTTGCTCGTCTCACTCCCTGCATAGCCGGGCGACCATCTCGGTGTCCATCTTCGCCCTCTGCTCTAGGACCATGGACCTCTCCTCGGCTCGCAGCTTGAGCTCCCGCTCCTTCTCCACCTCGTCTAGGACGTCGATGATCCGCTGGTGGGTCTCAGCATCCCACTGAAGTAGCTCATCTCAATACTTCTGCACCCTGGAGGCCTCCTCCGTGTCCTGCCGTGCCCTCGCCGCCAGATCCTAGAGCATCCCCGCGGCATCCTCCACGTGCCGGCGGGACTCGGCTTCCCGCCATCGAAGATCGTCTGCCTCCGCCATAAGGGGAGTCAGCTTCGCCACCCTCTGGCGTAGCTGGGCGGTCATGTCCCTGTGCAGCCGCGCCTCATCGATGAGGTGGTCCCACTCTTCCTTGTGTTCACGAAGGAACCAGGATTTCTCCCGGCTGCGAGCGACAAGAGACTGAAAAAGACAGGTGGTTAGAAAATAAAAGCAAATGAAGAAAGAAGAAATCGAGAGGCACGACCAAGTAAATACCTGACCGGCGGGAATGATGATGTCTCGAAGGGCGCCCTGGACATGGTTCAGATCATCCAACACGGCTGTGATCCCATTGTCAAGACTCTCCCACTCCATGCCCTCGGCGTCATCGTCGATGGTGAAGATTGTCGACGACGGATCCTGTGGACTCCCCCACCAGAGCAGGAGCTCGTTCCGCATAGGCTGGCGGCTACCCCCCGATGTCAAAACCAGGGACAACTCCTTGCCGGTCTCCTCGGTGACCACTGCGGTGTCCGAGGGTCCCTCGGCAATGACCTCCTTTGTCCTGCCTAGGACGGGCGTCGCCTCGGGGCCTGCCGGTGGCGCAGGAACGCACCGCTGCCTTGAGCACCGCCACCACAGCTTCTGGCTACGACCCATCCGTCGTAGCCACCATCACCTCCACCTCTGACGCCAGGACCTCATCCAGCTGTGCCTCGACCGCCGTGGTCGACGCAGCGGGTGCGGCCGATAGCTTCGCCTGCTCCAACGCCAAAGGCGGAATCGCCTTTGTTACCGGTTGCGGGGCAACTCCCGAGGGCGATCCCTCGACCACGCCAATTGCTTGGCCCACAAAGGGCGTGGGCACCATCACGGGTGGCGCTAGACCGATCGACGAGGCTGTGGCGCTGGCTCCGCTCTCGCCCGGAACGAGAGCGATGTTAGATGGCGGTCCCCGCCTTGCCTAAAGGGCAAGGGTTTTCTTGGGTGCCAGCGCTATAGGAGTGCCTCATCTGACCAGCCCTCCGGCATTGTAGAAGAAACAAAGGGCATGAGTCACCATGAAAAACAGAGAAAATAGAGATAACAGAGGAGTCGGTAAATTACGTTGGTGCTATTAGGCGACATTTGGGGGATGAACCCCTAGCTCCCTACTCTACCTCATCAGGGCGAGGCCACTTTGAGCCTGCCCCCATCCACCGATCCTCCGCTGGCACCCGGTGTGTGGCGGATCCATCGGCTCCCACCGCCCCGAGGATGGGCTGATGATTTGCCCTCCTCCGCCGGCCTCACGGACTCACTTCGCCCCACGTGGAACGGGCAGGGTCCCAGCATGGACAATTGGGTGCCTATCAGCGAATCCTCGCCCTCCAGGACATCCCAATCCACATCGGCAACTAGCTCATCAAGCTCCTCCTCCTCATCGTCATCACTGCCTGTCTCCTCTCCTCAATCCCGTGCTTTGCTGCCGTAGCATCTTCTTCTTCTTGTGCTCCCTCGTCCTCTTGTCCCACTCGGCCGTGTTGCGATTCGCTGCAACTAGGATCCGGTCCTTCGGCAGTGGAGCTGGGCTATCCCCGAGGACGAGTCTCTTTGGCTGGTCCTACTATCCCGAGGTCAGCATCAAGGGGTCAGAAATTCAAGTGAAGAGAAGGCACGGGAAAGGGGAACTTACAAAATCGATGAACCCCAGTTCCGGCCACATTGGAGGATGTCCCGGCACCAGATATACGAAATCAAGGACAACACCGGCAGTGTCCTTCGAAGGCTCCATCGCCTCCTTGATCTACTGCACCACTTTGGTGGGGGGGAGCACTTTGTCGACGAGCGCCGTCCCTTTAGGCGACGCCCCGGGCGCCATCAGGTATAGGGGGAGCACGCGGTTCATCAGCAGCACCACCCTCTCGTGTGGTAGGTGCCAATGATCCTCCATCCCTTCACGCCCCTCTCCTTTAGAATTTGGAGGGCAGCAAGGTGGTCCTTGATCCTCTTCTTATCTTTGTTCGGGACACCCCACTTCCACAACCCCAAGACCTCTTCGATGAGGCGCCCGGAGAACATCAGCAAGGAGGCACCCACGTCGTCCTTGGCGTAAAACCACTGCGAATGCCACCCCTTGTTGGAGGTCGATAGTCGCATCAATGGGTAGTCATTCACCCGATTGTTGCGTCAGATGAATGCTGGCACATCCCATCGGCATGCTTAGCTCCTGCTTCCCAACCCGCTTCTTTGATAGGGTGACGTCGAAGAGATACCGCCATAGATCGAAGTGGGGACTAATCCCTAGGGACCCATCACATAGGGCAATGAATGCCGCAATATGCTGGACCCCATTGGGAGTAAGGTGCTGTAACTCCACCTGGTAGTAATCAACAACCCTCGAAGGAACTTATGAGCAGGAACACTGAATCCCCGCTCGTGGAAAATAGCAAAGGACACGACATATCCTTCGGGTGGCGATAGCTCGTCCTCATCACCGGACAACCGCCACTCCTCAATGGCGGTCAACGGGCAAAGGAGGCCACGGTGGACGAGGCCCTCCAGGCGCTGATGGGTGATGTTGGATCTACACCACGGCTCCATTGAAACGATGGAGAAGGGGGTGGATGCAAGCTTGACGGCGGCTACGGTGCGCATGCAAGCTTGACGACGGCTACGATGCGGGTGCAGGAAGCTCAGGCGATTGGCGGTGGGGGTTGTAGATGTGAAGGCGAGGAGGCAAAGTATGGAACCCTGGGGGCGAACCCCGTGGTTTTATAGGGGCGACAGATGCGAGAAGAGGAACCATCCGCCTCGGTCTCCGAGCCCACAACGATGCACCACCACGCCACATCGCAGGATATCCGTCCACGATCCCTATCCTTTCCCACCAAAATCACGCTGGGCATTTCACCTTCCCAAGCAGACCAGGACTCTTTTCCCACAGAGGGGATGCGGGTCAAAAAGCTTCTTCTCTGGCTTGCCTAGGCCCAGGAGTCTGAGGGCCGGCCCAACAGTCTCGACCACTATTCCGACGAGGGATGGGCCCATGAGTGACCAGGACTCAGGCACACAAGCCTCAAGGGAGCCTCGAAGCGCAATCAAGTCCCAACTGGGCAAACCCTAGACGAATTCCCACGAATGGGATACCAGGATTTCCCTCAAACCATCCAGATTGACAAAAAACCGAATCGCACAGCTATACCCATGAAGTGTATGAAGTTACCCCCGGGCAATTCTGCCCGAATAACCCGGAGGCTCGGGGGCTACACCCGACGGGTGGGCTCGAGCGCACCCTCTGGCAAATCAAAATACCCCCAAGCAATTCTGCCCGAATCACCCGGGGGCTCTAGGGCTACACCCGACTGGTGCGCTCGCGCTCACCCTCTAGCGAATCGAATTACCCCCCCGGCAATTCTGCCCAAATCACCCGAGGGCTTAGGGGCTACACCTGTCGGGTACGCTCGCGCGCACCCTCTGGCAAGTCAAAATACACCCCGAGCGATTCTATCCGAATCACCCGAGGGCTCGGGGGCTACTGTCGAGGGCCTAATACCGGGTACCCAATGAGGTGGAATTAATAACCATCGAACATTGATGCTTCTGGTCAGACAAGAAATGCTACTATGCTTCTTGCTCGAACAATGGGAGATTGGTTCCACGCCCGACCCCCAAGGGCTAAGACTCCGCCTCGCCCGATGGCTAAGGGCGGGCTCCCCCTCACCCGAGGCCTGAGGGCTGGCTCCGCCTCGCCCGACGTTTGAGCGCTAGCTCCACCTCGCTAGATGGCTGAGGGCCAACTCCACTAGGCCCGACGGCTGTGGGCAGGCTTTGTCTCGCCCAAACGCCTAAGGGCTGGCTCTGCCTCGCCCGACGGCTAAGGGCTGGCTCCGCCTCACCCAGCGGCTATGCCTTGTTCCTTCATAAATATGAGCACAGGGTTCGACAAGACATTCGAGTCAACCATAGTACCGAGGACCATGCCCTACTTGCCTGCAGGAAGGTACTGTCAGGATACGATGGGACGGGCACTTTTCAGCCCTTTCCGCCTGATAGAGCTCGAATGGTGTTGTAGGCACCGACTTTTGTCCCATAGTGTTGTAGGCGCCACCATCAGCCCTCGGACATGGATACTAACACGATCATACGACAACCACTATGATCCAAGACAGAGCTCACATCATCTACAGTGATCGATGTATGGTCATTTCCCCGCCTCCTCTTCGAGGGGTCACGGCTCGGCTCTCCGGCACGCCGCACCGTCCACCGGTGTAGGATGGGATGAGCCCACTTGCTGCAAGAGGCCAGGGAATGGCCCTATAAGGATCAACAAACACGCCATTCCTGACACGGTCTGCCATGTTAGCAGGGCAGGCATAGAGAAAAGGAAGACCTAGTTCCCTCGAAGGACCTTCTCTACCTTTGGTTTTTTCCTCTTTCTCCCGTTGGTAACCCCTGTTCTCCCCTTGGTCTATAAAAGGGAGGGCAGGGCACCCCACTAAAGGGACCGCTCGATTTCAGATAGAAGACGATGGATCAATTCCACGACCCACAATCAAGCAGCAACCAAGCTCTTAGCGCCCTTTCGACCTTTTCATCAGAGACTTGGGACCAGTCCCTCTCTCGACCATTTGTACCCCCTACTATGAACCTTTTTCGGTACTAATAACATGAGTAGCAGCAGACTGGACATATGGACATTCTGCCCAAACTAGTATAAACCTTGTGTCCTTTAGTACACCATCCGAGCCTAACGCGCAACAATTATAAATTTACTAGCTAGTGTTTGTTCGAAACACCGACACAACCTATCACAAATCAATTGCATAAAAGTAAAGCGCTAGCATCTATATTATAGCATGTCTAGTAGGATTCTATGAGGTTGGGTGGGACATGGCGCCTAGAAAGTCGTCTCCAAGCTCCTCAGTGTAGTCGGGGTCATACTCCTCAGTCTGTGACTCCTCCGGGTCTATCAAACAAGACATATAGCCGCGATAAGCGACTCCTATAGATGATCACAAAGAAGCAAAGGAAATTCAAAAGATCCAAATGAACTCAAACATAAGCCTATGACATAGAGCTCATTTTTAGAAAAATTTGGACACTGGTTTCATATTTTCTAAAGTTGTATGAGTTTTCTATGAATTTTCTAAGTTTAAATCATTAACTAAAAAAGGAAAAAGGCTGGTTAACCTGGTGCTGACACGTGGTAGGCTACGATTGGGTGAGGTGGATCCAGTCACTCATAGGTGGGGTCGGTCAATGGTCAATGTTGATCTGTCAATGGTCAACGCTGACTGGGCTTGGACAGGGCTCAGGCGGGTCGGGTTATGGGCCGGGTTCGGCCGGCCTAGCCCGAACACATGTCGACCAACGAGGCCAGTTACATGGCGCTAGCGGGCTGCTACTAGGCTTGGGTCCATGGTTCTGCTCCATGGTGAACTGCAGTCGCGTGGGACTATGGACCGCAAGATGGGTCCACCGTGGACCGTGTCCATCTCTCCCTATTCTCCCATCGGCTCATGGTGAATTGGGCATACGTGGGTTCAGGCAAGGGGCACAACAGCTCCTTCTCCTCTCAAGGTAGCACTCTCACTGGCAGTGAGCTCTCATGTCTACATGCTACGGTGGCTCGACGGGGCTAACAAGGGGGTGTACGTCATCACGGGGCCACGATGAGATCAATGGTGGGCTAAAGGTGGCGGCTTGGGGCTCCACACGGTCGGCGTAGCCATCGTGGTGGCTCACGGTGGCATAGCTCATGGCTCGGCGGTGATGGCGGGTTGTGACGAGGCAACCACAGCCTCAATTGGAGCCAAAGGTGGCTCCTTTCCTTCACTTGTGGCCACAGGGAAGGCGAACGACTTGATGGTGGCAAACAAAAGACATGGTGAAGTCCACACCGTGGCAAGGTGCGTGGCGGAGCTCTCGGCGATGGCGGTCTGCGACAGAGATTCGACGATGGCGGGCTGCAGTGAACTAGGACAAAGTGAGGGCTTTACGCTCAACCATCTCCATGGTGAGGTGGGCGGGCTCAAGGCAAAGCTCGATGGCCAATTCTCATTGTGCAAGGTGGGCGGAGTTAGTCAGGAAGGCCTTGGCATGGTGGTGGCATCAGTGCACAGCCGCGCCTACGTCGCAAGGTGACCAATGCCTCAAGGGCTTCCTAGGATAGCATAGCTAGGCTATACACGTCCTGCGGTGAGGCGAAGCTCGTCACGGCAGTGGTTTTACCCCTACCATCCAAGATCTGCTAGAACAGAGCTTCACCACGGCAGGGTATGGGCGCAGTGAGCGCACGCATGTGCGGGTGCGCCGGCGCAGGCGTTCATGAGCCAAGGTGGCTTGGCATCACTATGTTGTGGCTGTTCGGTGAGCGCGTGTGCGTGCGGTGCTAGGCGACGGCGAAAGGCGACACCTTTGGCTCTTCCTAGGTAGAAGAACACAGCGGCGGCCATGGTGTTCATGCCGGCAATGGTAGAGCGGGGAACTCGGGGCTCACCAGCGGTGGTGGTGGTGCTAGGCTAGTGGCGCGGTGACCAGGTGGTGCCGTGCAGGGACAACTGGTTCACCAGTGTAGTCATTCAGGGCAGCGTCCTCCGCTCTGGTGAACTTGGTGGTGCTCCAATGGCTTGGTCCTCCTCCCTCCTGCTCTTCTCCCCCTCTTCTCCTTCCTTCTTGGTCTCATCTTGGTGGTTGCATTGCCACTAGTGGCGACGGGTGTATGGGAGAAGGGCTAGGGCACTTGCTCAGGCTTTTATAGCCTGAGCTTGATCATGGCGGTGGCAGATGTTGGGGAGCAGGGAAGGGATATGTGTAGGGTGATCGTAGGGGCTCTAACTAGGGTTCTAGGGAGTGGGGGTGAGTGTGGTTGCCTTGGTACGGCACCAGTCAAGGCAGGTATGGTGCTGGCAGAGGGGCACGGCAGGGCGTGGACCATGCAGCTCGCATCAGTGGGTAGATGGGCGCCAGCTGGGGTAGGTGATGGTGCGGATCATCGATGTGGTGGCCATCCAGGGCATGCGTGAGGCGATAATGGACGGGAATGGCCGTGATGGCCTTTGCTGTTCTCGGCTTCACGCTGGCTTGAGCGTGGCGAAAAGCAGAGGAGGGAGGGGAGGAAGGGGATGGTAGGCGGGTTCCAGCGGTCAGCGACCATGGGGAAGGGCGACGGCGGCTTTGTCGCAACGCGAGGCATCATGCGGGCCATTGCTAGGCCGGCTGAGGCCATGCGCGAGCGCGGGCAAGGAGCTAGGCTACAACGACGGTTGGGTCGACTCAGCCTGAGTAAGCGCACATAAATACATGTGTTGCCAACATATATACACCCTTGTGGGGTCCACTAGGGGTCATCTAGGTTTCTAGCATCCAAGCCAAGGGTTGGCAACCTTCACACATCAGGTTTATTATAAGGGTTTAGTTGATTTTTATTTCATCACATAAAATCAAGAAGATGCAACTCATAAGTTGTTTAATATGCAAATGATCAAACATGCTAACTTGGGATATACTTGTGCAACTACAAGGGTGGTTTCCTAGTATGCACACTCAACATGCATGGGCTTTGTTAGAAAAAATTTTAAGTTTGGATTTTTGGTTATTGGAAAAACCTAGGTTGTTACAGTCCTCCCCCTCACAGGAATCTCATCCTGAGATTTAAGGTGTGGCGTACCTTTCAAAGAGGTAGGGGTAAAGCATCCAAAGCTCTAACACTTTCTCCCAAGTGGCTTCTCATTCAGTGTGGTTGCTCCACTAAACTTTGCACATGGGTATGGTGGTGCTCCTAGTCTCCTTGTCAGCTCTATCGAGTATCTGTATCGGGTGTTCCTTGTACTCCAAAGTGTCTTGTAGGTCTAGTGCCTCTATTGGTACCTACTCTTCTGGTAGCTTCAAGCATTTGTGTAGCTGTCACACATGGAACACTAGGTGCACTCCTATTAATTCCTCAAGAAGCTCTAACTTGTATGCCAGCTTACCTATCCTCTGACAAATCCAATAAGGTCCTACATCCCTTGGTGCCAACTTCCCTTTCACATGGAATCTGATGGTGCCTCGGAGTGGGGAGACTTTGAGATACACATAGTCCCTGACTTTGAACGCAAGGTCTCTCTGCCTATTATCTGCATAACTCTTCTGTCGGCTCTGTGCAATCCTTAGATTCTGTCACACTTGGGCGACTCCTTTGGCATCCTCAATCTTGGTGGGGCCAAAGAATGATCCCACTCCCACTTCTTACCACATCAGAGGGGTCCGACATTTTCTCCCATACAAGGCCACAAATGGTGACATCTTGAGGCTAGCCTAATAGCTGTTGTTGTAGGAGAACTCAGCATGAGTCAAACTCTTCTCCCAAACTGATTTGTACTTCAGCACAAGGCTCTGAGCATATACTCCAAGATCTGGTTCACTCTCTCTATCTACCCATCTGTCTAAAAGCTTTGCTCGCACTCTAGCGTCCACTCGAACTCATTGGTCATCTTCAACAGGTTAGTAATTGACTTGGCTATATTAGAGCAGTTCTCAATGAAGCGGCGATAGTATCCTGCCAGCCTAAGGAAACTCTGGATGTTAGTCACAATGCGGGGTTGCTCCCACTCTTTCACAGCTTCAATCTTGGCGAGGTCAACAGCTACTCCCTCAGCAGTGAGATTGTGACCTAGGAAGGTGACTTCTTCGAGCAAGAACTCACACTTGCTGAACTTGGCATATAGCTAATTCTGCCTCAGCTTCTCCAGCACTACTCTCAAATGCTGCTCATGTTCTTCTACGGTGGTCGAATAGACAAGAATGTCATCGAGGAATACCACCATGAATTTGTCTAGCTCTTCCATGAATACATTGTTCATCATGTTAATGAAGTAGGCTAGGGCACTCGTGAGTCTAAAGGACACAACGGTGAACTCATACTGCCCATACCTAGTGACAAAGGTTGTCTTAGCAATGTCCTTAGTTCTGATCTTCATCTGATGGTACCTCGATCAAAGATTGTCTTGGAAAAGAATTTGGCATTCCTCAACTAGTCTAGGAGGTCATCTATACTTGGCAGCGAGTACTTGTTCATGACAGTCATAGCATTCAAGTTTCGGTAGTCAATGCACATCCTCATGGAACCATCCTTCATCTTCACAAACAAGATAGGGGAATGTTGGCGGTCACTAACGACAACATTCGACCACCAATTATTATCCAAAACAGGAGAAATAAACAATCTTTTAACACATATGCCTTTACTATTGACATAGTTCCACTTGTATTAGAGAAAACATGTTTTGTAGGACACACATTCGAATACAAGTGGAAAATAAACAAAACCAAGCAAAAGGCACAAAGAAGAAAGCGTAAAGCAGAAATGTGCAAAGGAAATACATGAAGAATCACACCTACACATCGAATTTGGGACGAGCACCCACGTGGGAGGAGCCTAGGCCCACCTAGGAACCGACCACGCGAAGGCAGTCATGAGCCGGCCCCACCTAGGTACGGGCGCACCATGGGTGCGGCCGCACCCCTGCTGCTTCCACTTAGGCCTGGCTTCCACCGACTAATGCATGGCGGCATGCTATGGCGGTTTAGCATTGTTTCCTATTTTTTCTACACCAAACCGACCATGCTTCACTATATAAGAAGAGGAGGAGCTCACCTTCAACACGCACCTCATTTGGAGCCAAGCACCTCGCACCACATCTTGTAATCTTTTAGTTCTTAGTAGTAGTCTTTGGAGCTAGCAAGAGCTACTTGGAGAGCTTGACTCCTTGGAAGAAAAGACATAAGAACTTGGTATGAATACAAAGAGAATTTATTCCATAGTCATGCTCTCATATCATTTATATAGTTGTGCTATAGAACTATAGTATAGTTGTCTTGTTATAATCATGATATATGAACTAGCATATAGTTTGTGTGTCATGATCTTAACATGTTCAACTTCATGCTTAATCATTCATATGATTTGTATGAGTAGAAGTAGAGCTAGGGTTGGGGTGACGGTTCGTCATTCTTTTGGGTTTCCCATATTCTTGCTTGTCGATCCATAGGGTTAGAGTCCCGGGGGGATATGAGTAGTTTCTTTGTACATGGACGTGGTGCTTGGGTACACAGGAACCTTCGTATATGATGGTATCCCATGGTTGAGGGGTAGGTGGTAGGTGGTGATAGCCCTATCCATCTCTTGTAATCCCCCACATCCAGGTATTGTGTAGGAGTCTTAAACTCTCCCTGGCTTGCTGGCAGACTAGTGCCTGGAGATCTCATCCATGTCACACTTAATTCTAACTCTAGTCATGTAACTTGTATGATCATTAACTGTTCTTTGCACGGCTATATTAGAACATGTCGGCTCCATGTAGGAATATTCTTTTATTCTTTGTTTTCCTTTTATCCTTCAGGTTGGCCTAGATGTGTGTCCACTGTAACACCTCGAGTGTGAGTCATGAGTTATGCAGTGAAATTGGACTTAAGTAGGATATGTCAAGCAATGATTATGATCTCTAGTTCATAATCTAGAAGTAATCATGAAGATATTGAGGTCAAAACTATGAAAATGAGCCCCAACTTCGACTCGGACAATACACTTTGCTTACATGTGGACCCTGGTTAAGATTAGGCATGAGTAATGTTAAACATGCTTATTTCATGAACATTACATCAACATGCATCCATCTTAACCAGTGGAAAAGTCTCATGAAGTTAGGAGCCAAGAAGTCACATTTTCTTTTCCATTACTTAGCCTTAAGTTTTAAATCTCAGGATGAGATTTCTTTAAGGGCGAAGGGTTGTAACACCTCTGGTGTTTTGACCTAGCACTAAAATTTGATATGTCATCATATGCATTGCAAAGCATTCATGGAGTAGAAAATTTTGAATGCATTCACTAAATAAGTTTTATTTCATAATGTTGTTATTTCATGTGATGTGTTTTAAAACCCTAAATAAAGATCATGACCACAAGGGTCAAATTTCATGTGATCATGTGAGGCCATGTGTCTTTTGACTCAAATAACCCTAATGGGCCATGTTACTGGTCAAAAATCAAAGTTAAAGTAAAAGAAAGACAAATCAAATTTGAATTCAAATTTAAATTATAAAAGTCCTTTTTGCCCCTTTTTACTAATTCAAAATCCATGTGGAATTTGGGGTTGAGACAAAAAGCAAAGTTGAAGATTATTTTATGTGGATCAACTTTGGTATTCAAAGTTTTTCAAGTTTACATATAAAATTTGGAGTAATTTTGAAATGATTCAAATACTCAAATGCACCCCAAATTCAAATTTCAAAATGGAGGCAGAATTTGAAAATGTTCATTGAAGCAAAGTTGTAGAGTTTGAAAAGTTGAGCAACTTTCATTTTTGGAGATTTTCAACTTCTTTAGAAAATTTGGGAGTAATTTGCAAAATGAACTCAGTGGCAATTCTGTAATTTCTTGGAACAGTAGCCGACCACCGCCCCACCGCCGGCGTTCTTTCTCCGGTCTTCCAGGCGCGTCTGTGACCACCCTTCGCTTCGTGCTGGCATGGGGAGCATGCTGCGTGTCGATTCCGCGCGCTCCTGGCCGAGCTATAAGACCCAGACGTCGTCGGCGGCTTTTCTTTCTTTCCCTCTGTTTTCCCGACGCCGCCGCCTCAGCTCCGGCGAGCTCTCATCGCTTCCTGAGCCCAAACCAGCTTCGACAAAGCACTGTTCCAACTCCGTCTCTTCCTTCCGAACCCATCCCACCAACTGAGGTTGTCTGAGTCCACCGAGAACCGCCGCTAGCGACTCTTCTTCCTCGCGACCGACGACCTCGATCGAAACTTCGATTCACCGTGGCCAGCGTCATCCGGTGAGCTGTTGCCCTTGCTTGTGGTGTCTACAGCTTCGTCTCGACGCTGCGATGCTTAATCCGTTCTTGCTTGGTCGTTTTGCTCACTGCAGTGACCAAAACTCCGTCGCCGACGAAGTTTGCTCCGCCGTGACCGCTGTCACCGTCGACCCGCGTCACCGTAGCTCCTCCGATCTCGTTCTTTGCTTCAACAAGTTCGGGGTGAGCTGCTGATCCTTTCTAAGTCTTTTGTTTGATCTCTACTGGCCTTGTTTCGCCGGCATAACGCCGCCGTGCCACCGCATCCGCCATGGCCGGCGTCAGCCTTATTCCATGCCGTAATCAACCTCCAAAGTGCCACTAATCGATGCGCCTAGCTCTTGTGAACATGTTAGTGCTTTGGCCGTCGCTGTTGGGCTCATCGTCGGCGAGTTTGCGCCGGTCAGCGCCATCGCAGCCACGGTTAATGCCCGAGGTTGGGGATGACAGGTGGGGGCCGGCTGTCAGTGAGAGCAAGAGAGAGAATAGTGCTTTTTGTTAATTTCTAATTTTGAATAGTGCTGAATCTTTGGAAATTTGTAGGAAAATAATCATAGCTCCAAAAATTCTGAAAAAATTTGTGTAGCTTCTGTACATGCTCTAGTATGGTTTAAAAATTTGAAACTTGAAATTTGAATAAATTTTTAATGTTCAAATATTCAGTCCATTAATTAATAAATGTAATTTCCATGATTTTTGTAGGCCACTGTATAGCTCCAAAAATTATGAAATTTATTTTGGTACACTAATTTGTTATGAGGAAGCTTACATAAAATTTTGAGGTCATTTGGAACAAGTTTATTTTTGGGCTTATTTCAAATTAATTAAAAATTGAATAAAAGCAACCCTAATTGTTAGGGTTAGGGTTTAATTTTTGTTTGGGTCATGTTGTGTGACCAGTAGGGTTTCAAGATCAGTTTGGTCAGGTCACATGTGTGGTTCTTGCCGGTAGAATTGCAAGTTGGTTTTGTTGGCTTGCAACTGTACCGTGAAGGAAAATCGTATTCGGGGTGTTGTTACATTTCATGTACCGTGAAAGCATCATGTTTACATTATCATCATGTTAAAGCATATGTTATCATTTCATGTAGAACCCGAGAGTGAAACGATTCTAGTTGAGCAAGTCCTGGAAGAATCCCCGGTTGTCACGGGATTTGATAATTGTGGCACTGATCCGGAACCTGAGATCGTCAACGAAGGCAAGCCCCGGTTTATGCATTAAGCCATTACCTTGTTTACTTTTAAAAGTTTATCACCTATGTTACCTATTGCATTAAGTTGATTAATTCAAATGTTACCTACTTGATGCATTGCCTACCTTGTTAATTGTTTACCATCCTTGAAGATGATTTCATTTACAAAGCCGTAGAATGCTTAGTATGCTTTATGGTAGGCTTTCAAAGTAAAAGTTTTGATACAATTAAAGATGGCATACTGGCCAAAGAAAGAAAGAAATAAAGAAGATAGAATGAACTAGAGACTAGTTGGGTGGCTTATCTTGAATGTTGGGTAATGTTGCCGACTATGTCGCTTAAAGGCCACTCATTGTGGATCTTCTAAATGAGACACTTTGTAGTACTGGTCACATAATCCGGTAAGCCTACTTCGGCTAATCCAATACTAAGACGAATGCCCATGCACTAGGAGTGGTGAGATGGCGGGAGTAGCGTGTACCCTCCTGGCTTGAATGTGGCCGGATTTGAGGCGTGCTGTGCTCTCGGGTGGCGTGGAGACGGCTTATTACGGGAGGATCCGGTAGCGAGGTTGTTATATGCAAGATTAAGTTCTACATATGTCGTGTGATAAGGAATCCCCAGCTGGGACTTGAATCAATTCGAATTGCCGGTGCTCCGTGGATATGGAGACTCAATTCATTACAGAAGCAATGCAGGACTGGTGAATTACTAAAACTTAAGAAAAGGAATGGAATGAGAAGGATTGGAACATGGGATATGAACACTTAGTTTGAGATATTGAACTAAAGTACTTAGGGGTAAAACTTGAAACTAGGATCAAGAATAGTAAGCTTTTGGCAAAGAACTTTTGAATCTTTCTACATCCTTACCTTGACCCAACACCTGCATCCCTAAGACCTTCACCCTTTTTGGTCGGGTCAGTCTTGTTGAGTACTTTTGTACTCAGGGTTTGTTAACCCTTGTTGCAGGTGAGTCGCATGCGCAGGCTTATTTTGGTTCCTGCTGCATGTTAGTGTTTGAAGTCAATGACGATGAGGAATGATGAATGGCCTTTGGACAAGGCACTAGTTTGTGTGAAATAAATAATTTTAATGTAATATTATCCCGCTACTATGGTTGTATGACACTTATGGTTTTGTAAGTTTAAAACAACTGGTTTGTAATATCAAAACTTAAGTCTTCCGCTTTATAATCTCTGGTATGTATATTGAAAACTGTTGTAATCTGCAATGACTGTGATTAGGATCATGTTTGGAAAAGATTCATGGATGATTCGGGTTTCCCGAGGACACCCGACAGATCTGTTAAGTTGCTGGGAACTTGTGTACGCTATCTGAGGTCTGTTGAGACATCGATAGGTGCACGTGGGCCTGATTTCTTAGGAGGTTCTGCCACAGCTGGTATCAGAGCAGGTCCTATCTAAGATCATTGTAGGTTACTTTGGAAAACCTTCAAATTGATTTGGATCAAAGAAAGTAAACTTGATATTTTAAAGTTCAAATTTCTTTCTTCTTTCCTCTATTCTAGCCTCAATCCTATCTTATTTGAAAGTTTGTGGCGGATAATATGATTAGGTTTGTCCTATGTATTAAAAATCTAGTACTTTTGATTGTATAAATCTTTTGTACTCAGATTCGTAAGATCGATTCATGCATCATGCTTGAACACCTTGCATAATAATTCCCCTTAAAAGTGGTTGGGTAAGTAATGTCAATCCCATTCTTGCTAACCTCCATTATCCTCAAGCTATCCTTATAATCCTTATAACCGCACGCAAGTCCACTGGACCTCGCGGAGTCCCTCGTCACCAGTTGGCACCGCGTAACCGTGAGCTTGGTGAAGGAAGTTCCAAGACCCTAGGAGATGAAGGATCTTCAAGCAATCCCGCCAACATTGAGAACCTTACCAAGGAGCTCAACACACTTCGTCGAGCTCATGCCAAAGATCAAGAGAAGCTGGCGGAAATGGAAAGGGACATCACCAAGAATACCGAGTTGTGGAATGAAGCCTGGACACGAGAGGATGCGGCCAATGAACGCATCCATGAGTTGGAGTTCTACGTAGAAGATCTGGAGATGGACAATGCCATTCTTCATGAGAATGTCCACATGATGTACGCTCAACTTCATCCTCCTCATGGGGATGGTGCAGTTACAGATGAAGAAATGATTGTAGATCTAGGAGAAGTCGAGAATGATGAAGAGGAGGAGGATCCCGAGGAGTTAGTGTACTTCTCCGATGAAGATGAGGTTTCGTCCGATATGGGCACGGATGCCGATGACTGAAAGCTCAGAGTAGTAATAGTTCCTTTACTGCTTTCCTAGTAAACCAGGGTTGTCTTGTGGGATACAAGACATGTAACATAAATAAGAAACCCTTTGTAGCATGAAACCTTTTAACTGCTTTCAATAAAATAATAATGTAAATAAACATGTCTCTCTAACAGATGCCTCGCATTAACACCCAAACTGGTGCTGGTACTTCGCAAGACAATGATGAATTCCCAAATCCTCCACCAATGCCTCCGAATATGGTAGATGCCATAACTGCACTCGTCTATGCAACGGCTGAGAATGCTAGGTTGTTAAGGGAAATGGCTCAGAACCAACAAGCACCACACCCTAATCGTGGCCGCCGTAATAATGGAAATGATGAGACAACCTATATTGATTTTACTGACACACGTCCGCCTGTGTTCTCTAAGGCAGAAGAGCCTTTAGAAGCTAACGATTGGCTCCGGACAATGGAGCAAAAGTTTGAGCTGATTCGTTGTACCGAGATTCAGAAACCAAGGTTTATGCACACGACAACTCCGAGGGAGTCTTTGGTGCACAGTGGGCAAATTTGGTAGTCAGATACAACCCGCTGGTCACCAAATCACCTGGATGGAGTTTAAGGATGCCTTTAGGGCACACTATATTCCAGATGGTGTGATGACCATGAAGTTAGAAGAGTTCCTGGCTCTTAAGCAAGGGGAGGACCGGTGATGCACTATGTTGGGCGTTTCAATCACCTGTCGCAGTATGCTATAGAGTATGTGAATACTGACAGGAAGAAGAAGAATCATTTCATGAGAGGCCTGAACACCAAACTTCAGACCATGATGGCAACTTGTGGCAATGCAACTTATCATGAGACTGTCAACATTGCTATCGCTTTAGAGGAGAATTACCGCCGACACAAGGAGGCGAAGAAAAAGAGGGCATTTGCTTCCGGATCGTCGAGTGGAAAGCGTCAAAAGGTGGTCTACCATCCTCAGAATCATGGCCGTGCACCATTCCACCCACAACAAAGCCAAAGCAGGTAGCAAATCTTTATTCGCCCTGCAACTAATACGCCTTATACTCATCAAGCGCCCACAAGAAACAAACAATACAAATAATGCAAACCGCAATGCTACTCCCCAGAATCACAATTATCCATGCTATAATTGTGGTAAAACCGGACACTTTTCCCGAGAATGTCCGTATCCTAGGAAGAACAATCCTGATGCACCCAAAGCCCCTGTTACTCAAGCATAGAATCAGTACAAGGGCAATGCTCAGAATAGTCGAGAAAAGGTCGGTGAGAAGAAATCTGGAAGGGTCTTCTATACTCGTGTGGAATCTATTCCGGATGGAGAACCCGATAATGATTGGTATGTTTCCGTTGCTAAGCACCCTACAATTACCTTATTTGATTCGGTGCATCCCATACATTCATCAATCGTACATTTGTTGTGAAGCATGGGATAACTATTGGGGAAACAAAAGAACCATATCATATACTGATGCCTGGGGACGACTACTCAGACAAGGGAGATAGTTTAGCATGTACCTATTGATTTGGGAGGACATGAGTTCCCTACCAACATCTTTGATATTAAAGGATCAAGATATAGATGTGATCCTTGGTATGAACTAGTTAACTCAACACGGGGCTATCATAGATGTCTGCGTAGAACCATAAGAGTAAATGTAATGTGCACAAGCAAAACCCAACTTCTCATCCAACTTCCCTTTCCTAAGAGTATAGTTGGAGAACGATGTCAGCATAACCTCTTTGTGGAAGAAGCGAGAACATTCCTGTGGTATGTGAATTTATGGATGTTTTTCCCAATGATCTACCTGGACTGCCACCAGACCGAGATGTGGAGTTTAGAATTGACCTGAAACTAGGAATGGCACCTGTGTCCAGAAGAGCATATAGGATGCCACCCAAAGAACTAGCAGAATTAAAAATGCAACTACAAGAGTTATTAGACAAGGGTTTTATTCAACCCAGATCATCACCTTGGGGATGCCCTGCTATCTTCATGAAGAAGGACCAAACCTTAAGGTTATGTGTTGACTATCGGCCGTTAAATGAAGTCACCATAAAGAACAAATACCCTTTGCTCCGAATTGATTTGCTTTTTGATCAACTTGCGGGAGCTAAGGTGTTCTCAAAGATAGACTTGAGATCAGGCTATCACCAGATTAAGATCAGATGAGAAGATGTGCCGAAGACAGCGTTTACTACCCGATATGGTCTATATGAGTATTTAGTCATGTCTTTTGGGCTGACCAATGCCCCGGCTCATTTCATGTACCTGATGAACTCAGTTTTCATGCCCGAGTTGGATAAGTTTGTAGTGGTATTCATTGATGACATTCTTATCTATTCTAAGAGCAAAGAAGAACATGCGGAGCATCTCCGCATTGTTCTACAACGATTAAGAGATCACCAATTATATACCAAATTCAGCAAATGTGAATTCTGGTTAGAGGAAGTACAATTTCTAGGTCATGTGTTATCTGCTGAAGGTATAGCTGTTGATCCAAGCAAAGTAGAAGAAGTCCTTAACTAGAAAGCACCTACCACTGTTCATCAAGTTCGTAGTTTTCTGGGGTTGGCAGGTTATTACCGTCGGTTCATCCCTGACTTCTCCAGAATTGCGAAGCCAATTACTGGACTGCTGAAAAATCAAACTAAGTTTGTATGGTCAACTGGATGTGAGGAGGCCTTTCAGACATTGAAGAAGTTGCTGACAATTGCACCAGTTTTAGCACAACCTGATATCGAGAGGCCATTTGATATCTATTGTGATGCCTCTGGAATTGGTATTGGTTGTGTTCTTATGCAAGAAGGCAGAGTCATAGCATATGCTTCCAGACAGCTCAAAAAGCATGAAGAACATTATCCCACCCATGATCTTGAATTAGCCGCTATTGTTCATGCACTCAAGATTTGGCAACATTATTTCAAGATTGATGAATCAGATGTCGTATGGTTCAAGGATAGATTGGTAGTACCCAAAAATCTAGAGCTGTGAAAGTAGATTCTTGATGAAGCTCATTCTACAAGATACTCTATTCATCCAGGTAGCAACAAAATGTATCATGATCTAAGAACGAGATATTGGTGGACCAAAATGAAAATAGAAATAGCTCAATATGTAGCCAAATGTGATACTTGTCAGAGAGTCAAAGCGATTCACATGAAGACTGCGGGTCCATTACATTCCTTGCTAGTTCCTTCTTGGAAGTGGGAAGATATCTGTATGGACTTCATAGTAGGGTTGCCTAGGACATCTGCAGGCTACAATTCAATATGGGTTATTGTTGATCGCCTAACCAAGATAGCTCATTTCTTACCAGTCAGAGATAAATATCGAGCGGAGCAGTATGCAAAGCTTTATCTAGATAGAATCTTCAGTCTGCATGGGGCACCCAAGACCATTGTCTCTAACAGAGGGTCATTGTTCATATCCAAGTTTTGGAAAAGTCTACATGAGTCTTTGGGAACTAAACTTATCCGTAGTTCTGCTTATCATCCGCAAACAGATGGACAGACGGAAAGGGTAAATCAAATTCTTGAAGATATGTTAAGAGCATGTGTTCTCTCCTATGGTGCTATATGGGATGAATGCCTTCCCTTAGCTGAATTCTCATATAACAATAGCTATCAAGAGAGCATTAAAATGGCACCATTTGAAGCATTGTATGGTCGTAGATGCCAGACACCTTTACATTGGTCAGATGTTGGAGAACGTTGGTTCTTTGGACCGGATGTGGTCAAGGAAGCAGAAGAGAAAGTTAAACTCATACAAGCTAATATGAAGGTAGCTCAATCCCTACAGAAAAGCTATGCTGATAAGAGGAGGCGACCGCTAGAATTCATAGTGGGAGATCATGTCTACCTCAAGGTATCGCCAATGAAAGGAGTTCATCGTTTTGGGATTCGGGGAAAGTTGGCGCCCCGTTATGTCGGTCCGTTTCAAATCCAACAATGATGTGGACCAGCCGCCTATCGCGTCAAGCTACCAGATCACATGTCAGCTGTGCATGATATTTTCCATGTATCCCAGTTGAAGAAGTGTCTTCAAGTACTGCGACCAAGTGATCGATTTTGGTGATGTAGAACTAGCACCTGATTTGACTTATGCCGAAAGTACCCCATTAGAGTCTTAGATCGGAAAGATCGAGTCACTCAAAGGCGTACAATAAAGTTCTACAAAGTACAATGGAACCAAAGACACTCTTTGAAGAAGAAGCTACTTGGGAGTCCGAGGATTACTTAGAAGAAAACTTTCCTGACTTCTTTGCTTCTCTCTAGTTGCAATACCTTGTCTATATTGTAACTTGTTTCTTTTGTCAAAAGAATGGAAAACCCCCTCACTAGTCTTTTGAATAAAGTTATGATGTGTTAGCTTGACACATTTTCTTTTCCATTACTTAGCCTTAAGTTTTAAATCTCAGGATGAGATTTCTTTAAGGGCGAAGGGTTGTAACACCTCTGGTGTTTTGACCTAGCACTAAAATTTGATATGTCATCATATGCATTGCAAAGCATTCATGGAGTAGAAAATTTTGAATGCATTCACTAAATAAGCTTTATTTCATAATGTTGTTATTTCATGTGATGTGTTTCAAAACCCTAAATAAAGATCATGACCACAAGGGTCAAATTTCATGTGATCATGTGAGGCCATGTGTCTTTTGACTCAAATAACCCTAATGGGCCATGTTACTGGTCAAAAATCAAAGTTAAAGTAAAAGAAAGACAAATCAAATTTGAATTCAAATTCAAATTATAAAAGTCCTTTTTGCCCCTTTTTACTAATTCAAAATCCATGTGGAATTTGGGGTTGAGGCAAAAAGCAAAGTTGAAGATTATTTTATATGGACCAACTTTGGTATTCAAAGTTTTTCAAGTTTACATATAAAATTTGGAGTAATTTTGAAATGATTCAAATACTCAAATGCACCCCAAATTCAAATTTCAAAATGGAGGCAGAATTTGAAAATGTTCATTGAAGCAAAGTTATAGAGTTTGAAAAGTTGAGCAACTTTCATTTTTGGAGATTTTCAACTTCTTTAGAAAATTTTGGAGTAATTTGCAAAATGAACTCAGTGGCAATTCTGTAATTTCTCGGAACAGTAGCCGACCACTGCCCCACCGTCGGTGTTCTTTCTCCGGTCTTCCAGGCGCGTCTGCGACCGCCCTTGGCTTCGCGCTGGCATGGGGAGCACGCTGCGTGTCGATTCCGTGCGCTCCTGGCCGAGCTATAAGACCCAGACGTCATCGTCGGCTTTTCTTTCTTTCCCTCTGTTTTCCCGACGCCGCCGCCTCAGCTCCGGTGAGCTCTCCTCGCTTCCTCAGCCCAAACCAGCTTCGACAAAGCAGTGTTCCAACTTCGTCTCTTCCTTCCAAACCCATCCCACCAACTGAGGTTGTCTGAGTCCACCGAGAACCGCCACTAGCGACTCTTCTTCCTCGCGGCCGGCAACCTCGACCGAAACTCCGATTCACCGTGGCCAGCGTCATTCGGTGAGCTGTTGCCCTTGCTTGTGGTCCCTACAGCTTCGTCTCGACGCTGTGATGCTTAATCCGTTCTTGCTTGGTCGTTTTGCTCACTGCAGTCACCGAAACTCCATCGCCGACAAAGTTTGCTCCGCTGTGACCACTGTCACCATCGACCCGCGTCACCGTAGCTCCTCTAGTCTTGTTCTTTGCTTCAACAAGTTCGGGGTGAGCTGCTGATCCTTTCTAAGTCTTTTGTTTGATCTCTACTGGCCTTGTTTCGCCGGCGTAACGCCGCCGTGCCACCGCGTCCGCCATGGCCGGTGTTAGCCTTATTCTATGCCGTAATCAACCTCTAAAGTGCCACTAATGGATGCGCCTAGCTCTTGTGAACATGTTAGTGCTTTGGCCGTCGCTGTTGGGCTCATCGTCGGTGAGTTTGCGTCAGTCAGCGCAGTCGTAGCCACGGTCAATGCCTGAGGTTGGGGAAGACAGGTGGGGGCCGACTGTCAGTGAGAGCAAGAGAGAGAATAGTGCTTTTTGTTAATTACTGATTTTAAATAGTGCTGAATCTTTGGAAATTTGTAGGAAAATAATCATAGCTCCAAAAATTCTGAAAAAAATTGTGTAGCTTCTGTACATGCTCTAGTATGGTTTAAAAATTTGAAACTTGAAATTTGAATAAATTTTTAATGTTCAAATATTCAGTCCATTAATTAATAAATGCAATTTCCATGATTTTTGTAGGCCACTGTATAGCTCCAAAAATTATGAAATTTATTTTGGTACACTAATTTGTTATGAGGAAGCTTACATAAAATTTTGAGGTCATTTGGAACAAGTTTATTTTTGGGCTTATTTCAAATTAATTAAAAATTGAATAAAAGCAACCCTAATTGTTAGGGTTAGGGTTTAATTTTTGTTTGGGTCATGTTGTGTGACCAGTACGGTTTCAAGATCAGTTTGGTCAGGTCACATGTGTGGTTCTTGCCGGTAGAATTGCAAGTTAGTTTTGTTGGCTTGCAACTGTACCGTGAAGGAAAATCGTATTCGGGGTGTTGTTACATTTCATGTACCGTGAAAGCATCATGTTTACATTATCATCATGTTAAAGCATATGTTATCATTTCATGTAGAACCCGAGAGTGAAACGATTCTAGTTGAGCAAGTCCTGGAAGAATCCCCGGTTGTCACGGGATTTGATAATTGTGGCACTGATCTGGAACCTGAGATCGTCAACGAAGGGAAGCCCCGGTTTATGCATTAAGCCATTACCTTGTTTACTTTGAAAAGTTTGTCACCTATGTTACCTATTGCATTAAGTTGATTAATTCAAATGTTACCTACTTGGTGCATTGCCTACCTTGTTAATTGTTTACCATCCTTGAAGATGATTTCATTTACAAAGGCGTAGAATGCTTAGTATGCTTTATGGTAGGCTTTCAAAGTAAAAGTTTCGATACAATCAAAGATGGCATACTGGCCAAAGAAAGAAAGAAAGAAAGAAAGAAGATAGAATGAACTAGAGACTAGTTGGGTGGCTTATCTTGAATGTTGGGTAATGTTGCCGACTATGTCGCTTAAAGGCCACTCATTGTGGATTTTCTAAACGAGACACTTTGTAGTACTGGTCACATAATCCAGTAAGCCTACTTCGCCTAATCCAATACTAAGACGAATGCCCATGCACTAGGAGTGGTGAGATGGCAGGAGTAGCGTGTACCCTCGTGGCTTGAATGTAGCCGGATTTGAGGCGTGCTGTGCTCTCGGGTGGCGTGGAGACGGCTTATTACGGGAGGATCCGGTAGCGAGGTTGATATATGCAAGATTAAGTTCTACATATGTCATGTGATAAGGAATCCCCAGCTGGGACTTGAATCAATTCGAATTGCCAGTGCTGCGCAGATATGGAGACTCGATTCATTACAGAAGCAATGCAGGACTGGTGAATTACTAAAACTTAAGAAAAGGAATGGAATGAGAAGGATTGGAACATGGGATATGAACACTTAGTTTGAGATATTGAACTAAAGTACTTAGGGGTAAAACTTGAAACTATGATCAAGAATAGTAAGCTTTTGGCAAAGAACTTTTGAATCTTTCTACATCCTTACCTTGACCCAACACCTGCATCCCTAAGACCTTCACCCTTTTTGGTCGGGTCAGTCTTGTTCAGTACTTTTGTACTTAGGGTTTGTTAACCATTGTTGCAGGTGAGTCGCATGCGTAGGCTTGTTTTGGTCCCTGCTGCATGTCAGTGTTTGAAGTCGATGACGATGAGGAATGATGAATGGCCTTTGGATAAGGCACTAGTTTGTGTGAAATAAATAGTGTTAATGTAATATTATCCCACTACTATGGTTGTATGACACTTATGGTTTTGTAAGTTTGAAACAACTGGTTTGTAATATCAAAACTTAAGTCTTCCGCTTTATAATCTCTGGTATGTATATTGAAAACTGTTGTAATCTACAATGACTGTGATTGGGATCCTGTTTGGAAAAGATTCGTGGATGATTCGGGTTTCCCGAGGACACCCGACAGATCTATTAAGTTGTCGGGAACTTGTGTACGCTATTTGAGGTCTGTTGAGACATCGATAGGTGCATGTGGGCCCGATTTCTTATGAGGTTCTGCCACATGAGCTGAGCACCCCACCTCCTTGCCATGCACCCCTGCCTTCACACCTCGTTGTCGCCCGAGTGCCTCATGCTCCATGCGGTCGCGGATGCCCTCTGCTCTCTCTGGCTCACTCGCTCTCCATCCTCCTCGCTCTAAGCTCATGCGGATGTCACTGCCATTGATGGCCAGGCCGAGCTCACCGCTGCCACGTTCCCTGTTGTACGGGCCATCTTCGCCCTAGCCGAGTGCCGCTACGCCACCATCGCCACACGTCGCCCCTCCTGTGCCCCTTTCCTAGCCATCGTGGTCGCTAGAGTGCCCCGCCGTCGGAGCTGCTGCGGGCCTAGCCACCGGTGCCCAAGGCCGGGCCACCTCGAGCTGTCTTAGGACAAGCCACGGACACCGGTGGGTGCGCCTGGTGATGGGGATGCTCCTCGCCGCTGCTGGCCCTTGCTGGCCAAGGCCAGCCGACCCCGAGCCCGTCCTCGCCGATCATCGGTCTGCTGCTGCCATGGCCGAGCTACCTCCATCCACCACGAGGCAAGCCATGAGCGCCTGCTAGTGCATGCGGGGCCCCTGGCACTCCGCCACCGCCGCTCGCCGCTGGAGGTCGACCACTTCACCGAAAATCGAGCCGCCGTCGACCTCCTCTGCTCCAACTCACGTCGGGGACCTCGCGCATGGATTTGATAAAAGGAACGGACCTAACTGTGAACCATAGACTCATATGGATTGTGCCTGTAGGGACCTGTTCGCTGGAATCGGCATTTGAAGAAAGTTCAGGGTCCTCGGTGCAAATCTATTTTTCTTTTATGGCTAAAACTTTGGAAAATCATAATAAATTGTAGAAAAAACATAAAATAGCAAATGAGGTCTTTTTGAAATCCTTGTGAGTAGATATACACAGTAGAGTCATAATACGATATGTGTTCGTATAAAGTTTCTGATGTTTATATTTATTCTTATAAAGTGCTTTTAGAAAACCTTCTAAGTTGTTAGATGCATATCTTGAGTTATAGAAGTCCAAAAATATTAATTCCAATTGTGTTAATCTTGTGATGACATTATATAGCTAATAAAAATATTAAACATGCTAGTTGTGTGCTGTTTTTATAATGTTTTGATTTAATCTTGTTAAATAGGCAATTTTAGCTTGTTTTGCTTGTTATTCTCATATCTAAAGTTATGGTGATCCAATTGCTATGAAATTTTTATGATAGGCTACTGATTCTATGTGTGTGCTGTTATAAAAATTTCATATTCATTGGATGGAGTATGATTGAGTTATTGATTTAACTAGTTTAATGCTTGATAAATGGTTTTAAATGGCTTACAAATAATTTATATGTGCGAAAATGTGAAATATGGTTCCTTTGCCCTTGCATGGTGATAATGTGGCCTGAGAAACCCTAATATGGCTATATGTTTCTAGAAAATAATGATCTTTAGATGTATCTTGTTTTCACATGTTTATTAATAATTAAGATGTCTTTTTCATAGCAATTAAATTATAAAACCTGAGCATGTAAGATTTTTACAGTAATCGTGTTTTGTCATCATCTATCTCACATAAAAATGTGAGCTCCAAATGATGTGTTTGCAACATCACCTATAATTAATATATAAGTTTTTATATATAGAAAAGCTAATAAAAGTTTGCTATTAGATGCTTGTGTTTATGCCATGTAATACTTCTAATAATTGGTGCTAGATAATGTGATTGCTTGGTTATAGTTTGGAGTTGCATGGAGCTGCATATATAGCAACAAAATGTTAGTTGTTAGCAACATAAATGATTAATGCATATAGTTGTATCTCTGTTGTTATGGCTGCATGTATAGTTTCTGTGGTGGTGATATTTTCGTGATGCAAATGATGTTTTCTATAGATATCTCGAATACAAAAGTTGTAGATAATTTTCTTATCTTGCTTTTCCTAAAATTTCAAGATTTTAGGCCTACTGGTGTAGGAGTTATAGATTTTACAAGTTTGCTGTCAACTTTTACATGTGCTCTGAACAGATCTGAATGATTGCTTTGGTTGATGTATTTAAACATGGAATCATGTATTGGTGATAATATGAGAGTTGTAGTGATTTTCCTAATATTTCCAAAATGTTAGAGAACACCCTTTTTGGTGGTCTAGAACTCCAGTTGTATCTGTTCAAAGTGGAATGATAGATTTCTGTCCAAATCTGGATAGAGATGCCTTCTTGGTGTTGTTTGACCTTGTTAACTGTAGAATCATCTTAAAATGATAATGAGGAAGTTATAGATAACTTAATAAGATTTCCATAAAGTTCATAATCATGTTTTTTGAATGTCTAAAACTCTAGTTATGCATCTCTAAAGTTACTGTTAGGTTTCTATCCTTGTCTGTGCAGACCTGAAACATTGGCATAATTGATCATGTTAACCTATGAATTAGCTTTTGGTATGAATAACAATGTTGTACAAAAATTCCTAAGCTTTCTAGAAAGTCCAAGGTCACATTTATTGAATGTTTGTAACTCCAGTTATAGTTCAAACAATTGACTGTTGTGTTGCTGTTCAGATTTCTGTACATGTGCTAGGTGATTGCTTAAACTTTCTCTTGTTTTGGCTAAATATGTTTGGTTAGTTCTTGATCGATGCATGTGTACAATATCTGAACTTAAGTTCACTTGTGTGGAATGTCTAATATGCTTACTATCCCTCTATAATAGGTTGTGTGATGTTTAGTTAAATAACTCTAGGTGGCTATATCTTGCATAATCTTGTGTTTGTCTTGAACACTCTTATGTGATGCATCTCTTATTACCATTCTTTATATTCATGCACTTGCATCTTACATCTCATCTAGGTGCGCTAGATGAACCATGTGAAAGACGTGATGTTAGAGCCTAACCCGAAGATGGTGTATGGTGGACCTATCCTAAAGATGGAAGGACCCCTGGAGTACATGCCTGAACAGGAGATGCTCACCAAGCGAGTGTCGTCTAACAAACACTAACCTAGTGTTGAATTCTAGGCAAGCATCGAAGCATTCTAAGCCTCCTATGTTTTTAAAAATATCACTTAAGTCATTTATGTTTGATGCATTAGGTTATAAGAGTTGACTGAAACCACTTGATGCATAGAACTACCTTGTCCAGAAATATACCTTGAACCCTATGTAGGGTCAGGATTGAATGTATGCTTAGCAATGCTTAGACAGGTAGAAGTTCAATGATTTCCTATCACCTGCGAGATATAGGTGGATACCAAAGTACGGTTGGCTATATTTGCTATCGTGGAAATAACCATGTGTTGATAAATAAAAGGAGACCGGGCGGGATTGTGATAGAGAAGCAACAAGGCATGGAGGTCTTGGTGCGTATTTATACCCGTCTGTTTCGGTTAAGGACCGATTTGTTGTACGTCCTCATGTCATGTTGAACGCATGCCTAGCACTTAGTTGGCCGGATAAGTCATTCTGACCACGAAGCCGAGTAGCTCAACTTAGGCCAGGACCCGATAAGTGAAAGTGTGCACACTGGAGGAAGTAGGGATGTGCGGGGAGCCAGTGGCGTGAGTCCAAGGGCAGGCTGGGTCTGAACTTCCGGGCAGACTGGTAGTATCCCTTAGGGTGCGGCGCTGATCGGACCTACGACTGTACCTGAGTTGTAACAAAGGTGACCTAAGACTACCTTGGTGCAGGTTTGTCTGGGTTTGTGTTAGAAATAACTCCCTAGCTGATTGGAATCGATTTGAGTCGTCATCTCTCCCGGATAGTGAGAACTTGACTGAGCAGCGGCAATGTAGCATTAATTGATGGAATTTGATGGTTATGATGAATATGGAAATATTACACCAGATATGGTTACTAATACTTGTTAGCTTAATCACATGATTGCTCTAGTACAGGTGCTAATCTAGAGATGAATAGCTATAATTAACTTGGTTACCAAACTATAAAATGTATAGCTCAACTAGTGGCTTTTATACAAAATTTTGTCAATCTAGCTCCACCTATAAAGCCTTGCATACTCCTGGGTGTCACTTTATTTCTGGTTTATGACGAGTAAGTCTAGCTGAGTATATTCGAGTACTCAGGGTTTATCCCACCATGTTGTAGGTGAAGTTCTCGGCCTGCTGAAGATGGTGGCTAACCGTCGGTGGGCTCGGTGACTCTATATTTATTTCTCATCTATATGCTTTTATCAATGGATGTCACTTTTGCTAGCAATGTATTTGGAACTTATATTAATGTAATTATTTGAAAGCTATGTTGTTTTCCTTTAACCGGTTTTAAAACCCAAACTTATATTATTATTTGTGAACCCATTTGTAATATTATTTCCGCTATAACTCTATGTATGTGATGTGTATTTGCTTAATTATGTGATCTTGGTTATGATGTTGATTTACCGAGGTTCCTTCGTGACACTCGGTGGACTACCAGGTTTATATAAATGTAAGTATGCGCATGTCAACGTGTTAAACGGGGATAGCTATACTTGATCTTGTATAAATTGAGCGGTGATGTCACAGCTAGTATCGGAGCAAGATTAAGCATAATATTGTCATATACGTAGTTTTAAAAATAAAGTTTTGATTTTAAAAGCCTATTTGGACTAAAACCTTAGTTACAGGCAAATTTGTCAAAACTAATTTGCAAAACTATGCTAGCGACAACTTCCAGTTAAGCCCAATTAAGGACTACTAGGTGGCTTGGTAAACTGATACTAACTATGGGGAGGGGCATTTTACCGAGCACGTGGCGGGCAGCGACGTGGGTAAGGTGGGAGCCAAATTGGGCCAGCTATGGGCCGATTTGGACCTTAGGTCTGAAAGCAAAGTTGCAGCCCACCTGATGATCTACAAAACTCATTAAGGGTGCCTGGCCATTAGAGCTCTCCATTAGTGGCTAATTAAGCTCCAAGTTGACAGTGTCAACGACTTAACGAAGGTTAAGCCTTGCTCTGCTTGAGCTCAAATTACTTGGTCCAAACATGGACAAATTTGATCCAACTTTTTGTATCTCCTTCTCCAAGATGTAAACTCCAACTTTTATTTTGGGATCAAGTCAAGTTGCTTAACAAAAACACGACATGCCAACTATCCTTGCCACTAATCTCAGACAGAATATTTTTCGGGGCTAAAAACTGCAACTGATTCAAATTTGAGACCATTGTTTGAGCCACTTAAGAGTTGAAATAGGTCATGGTCCAAAAATAAAGTTTGTTGTACTCCACACAAACTTCAACTTTTATTAAAGGTCAAACTTCATATCTGGTACAGAAACTATTTCTTCATCTTGGTCAAAGCAGCACCTTGTTAAACACTGGAATTAGGGTTTTCGATCAATTGAGGCATTTTCTTGACATTTGCTCAACATGAACCATTCATGACTTTTGTTGTAGAGTTCAATTAGAGTCATTTAGGGAAGATAGCAAGGTTTGGTCGACATCTCATATTTCCATTTACTTACGAAAGCAATTCAATCAAGGTTATAACTTATCATTTCATGTGACTTCTTGGCTCTGAACTTCACAAAACTTTTCCACTGGTCAAGATGGATGCATGTTGATGTAATGTTCATGAAATAAGCATGTTTAACATTACTCGTGCCTAATCTTAACTAGGGTCCACATGTAAGCAAAGTGTATTGTCCGAGTCCAAGTTGGGCTCATTTTCATAGTTTTGACCTCAATACCTTCATCAGTACTTCCAGATTATGAACTAGAGATTATAATCATTACTTGACATATCCTACTTAAGTCCAATTTCGCTGCTTAATTCATGACTAACACCTGGGGTGTTATAGCCCTCCCCTTATGGGAATCTTGCCCTGAGCTTCGGTGTGAAAGACTTTTAAGGGAAGAGAAGCATGTCATCTATTTTCCAATATCAGTGATAGCATTAGGCTACTTAATTTTGGAGCATCAGAGAGGCTAATTTGGTCAAGATATCTTTCTGATATTTGCGCTTCGTAGTAAATTTTGTCTGAAGAATTTCTTTCATTGACTTCCATGAAGCATTGTTACTTTGGGAGGAATCCAAGACAGCACAACACTTTGTTCTCGGGATACGGAGAGTACTACGAAGCATAAACTAATTACCCATAATATCTATTTCCCTAGTGAATATAGCATGGACCATGTGAACTTTGCACTACACTGTAAGATTCTGAAAGCTACTCATTACAATGGTTCCATGTTCGTTCACAAAGTTTGAAAAGCAGTCCTCTACCAAGGTAGCTTGAATACAAGTTTCCATAAGGGATGGGATCATAGACGGGGTAAGCATCCTCCGAGGCTGTAAGAAACTGACTAACCAACAGACAATGTCTATGTCGGTCGTAACTGTTCAATCACTCAGATGCCAACCGATGGAAAACTACATAATGTTCCATGTGTGCAGTTCTCTTTCTCTAATGATAACACTGTATTATCTGAGTTCGTTGAGTGAGCGGTGAATGTGATAGTTGACTCTGTTCACTTAGCTTTTTCGACGATCATTATTTGAGGGAATCCTCGTATCCAAGCGGCATAGTTATCTGGGTTGAATCTGATACAACCTCTTGGGTAAAAACACATGGAAGGTACCAAAGGACAAGTCTGCCTTGGAAATCCTTGCTGAAGAAGGATGATAGCGAGGTTTGGAGGTCAACGAAAGTTGCAAGTATACACCAACTGGAAAAATAGTACACTACTAAGCAGGTGGAGCACAATTTGCCTTAATGTTGCAGTGGCACAATAAGTTGGGTTGACTTGCACTGTCGCAAAATTAGGCTGGTTGGAATACTTTTAACATTGAGGCTTCCTTTCTAATGTCAATCAACAACTCAAAATCATAATCTGAAATCTGTTGTTTGACACTTTTCAAATTGTTTTTGACTCGTAATGGTACAAATTGACTTGTAGAACACCTTGGCTGCTCAAGCATTGTTGATATGAGAGGGTAAAAGCTAGGCACAAAGTGGGTTCAAGGAGTCTTCTCTAGGGCATCTAAAGTATTATCTAACGGCAAAACATTGACCCTGTTGCTAATCTTGGCATCAATTACAAACACAACCTTCTATTTGGAGGGGTGATAGCAGTCCACAGAGAAATCGCAGATTCTGTACACTTTGGTTTTTAGTTCATATCTCACAAACTACGGCTCCATTGTGCACAAATTTTGGTAGGCACTTAGATCCAAGAGTCCTTTAAGTACTGACCAAAATTCAGCTCAAACGGACAGCGTTTGACTATCCAAAAAATCATCTATCAAAACTGCTTTGTTCTAAAATTTTGGGACCGAACTGTCAAAACATCTCTCAAATCCGATGTTTTACTCAATCAATCCTCAAACCAACTTAAGACATCGAAGTACCTTAAGCAAGGAATGATATCACCAAGTTTGGTGTGAATTCAACCATGTTTGAGCCACTAATCACTAGCTTAAAGATAACCGGTTTACTGCCATGAAATCTCGACATATTTCCCGTTTTTTTTTTATTTACATAGTGGGAAGTGTGTTCGTAGTTTTTAACTCTTTTTATGACAGCGGTAGCTTTCTCGCTAAGGATGGAGGCTAGGGTTTTGCTCATATGCTTCCCAGGGAACAACTTCATCCATTGATTTTGGCACCAACTCAACGATGCACAAGCATTGGACTGGTGGGCTGTTTTTGCAGGGCACAATGCATACTTCACATGGAGGGGCAGTCCTACAAGATAAGGGACCGTTGCTAACTACCCTTCTGTGCTTTATCCAATAGAGTCCTAAACAAATCCTTTGATAGAATCATATACATAACGATGCTGACGAAACTAGGGATGTGCTTTCTCTAGCTCTTTACTTAGCTGATACAGCATATTGTACTATCTGTGTTGTTGCTCAAGATGGAAATTGACTTGATAGCATAGGGTTTGAAGAAGAAAACAAGACTTGCATTGCTGACCGGCTTTGCTGTGTTCTTCCCTTAGCATTGTCATGTGAGACATAGCCTTCGGAGCTACCAAAGAGTCATTACCTAGCTAGTAATTAACCTTTCTACTAGTAACTAATTAGTTGTCTCTCAACACTTAAAAAGCTTCAAAACTTATTTTTTAACAGCAACAATTGTAGTTGATGTGTAAACGGACAGTCGCCATGGAAGTCAGCAAAGAAGGTCGGTTTTTGACTGCATGATCATCTTGCACCTAAGATCAAGAACTTGAACAGGAAGCTCATGAGCACCAGGTGACCTATTACAGCACATAATATCTCGGTCCATTTATCATCCAACTGATAACTTGTTCAACCTTAAGTGTGGTGCACCTTTCTGATCCAACGAGGATGACATAAGTTGCTCACTAGATGACCGACGTCATTACAAGAACAGTCAAGTAGAGTCACTTTTCTACCACCTCTTGCAGTATGTTAATGTTTATGTTAGTGACCTATTCTTCAAAGGCTATCCTTTGGATGACTTTAGAAGGAAGTCCTATTGTATATGGTTCGACATACATATCTTCTGACAAGATAAGGAGAGATAACCAAGGAAAAAGCTCATGAGAAAATAACTCATCAGTGTAGTTCCATAATGGATCATGACTAGAAACCTCGATACCAGCACGCACCCAGTAGCACAACCATGTGCCGGTCGACCACAAGGAGGCCCTAGGTTTTGCTGTGGCACCATTAGTCATTAACCAAGACACCATTAATGAACATACAACCTACAAGAAATCTCACGTGGCACAAATTGGGTTGCATAGGAGCAAGCACTATGCGAAGGAGGGATAGCAAGCAAAGGTAGTCACAAGGTTAGGAGTCAACAAGGGGTAGTCCAAGGTAAAGACATGACACAAGAGAAACATAGCTTAATTGCCGAAGACAACTGAGCAGGGGACTCTTGCTTTATTTCCATATACGCCTTGTGTTCACAAAAATTATTACTAGATAAAGATTAACATGAGATTTGGTCTTGCCGAGCAGCAACATGAGATCAAGACTGATAAACATTTAGAGACTTGAAAGAGTTGGAGACAAAACAAACGAGATTCGAGGGACAGAGCCAATGTACTAACTAGGGATTCAGTTGATAAAGCAATGACATGATCTGTGAGGAAAAGGTTCCAAAGTCAGGGTAGATAGCGATTAGCGTTGCACCAAATCATCTGTAGGAGAAGGAGCAATGAGGTCCGACAAGGATTTTTGAGCAGGGTCCTCTCACATAGGAGCGAGACAACCACGACACATGCAAGCATTCAAGGGAACTAAGCTTGGGCTTAAGGTCAAGCAAAGGCATGGATATAGGTCTTCGTAGCGCAATGTTCAAGGGCTAGCAACCACGTGTACAGGCTCAGGGTCCTAAGAGAGAACTTAATTGGAGACGACAACCATGAGATTATCAAAACTTGGACGCTGTTCTAGGATAGCGCTCTTCAACACTCGTATGCTTACTAAGGACAAAAGGGGTGAGAGCTATGGCACTACCTAGATAATGAGCATCCACACATACATCATGGTCTTAAGCAAGCATTTCAAAACACCCAATCCAATTAGCTTAAGCGACTATTACTAAGCACAAAGCTCACACATAACAAGCAGTCACCTATAGCAACACCACTACACATCATGCAAAACATGGTGGTAAGGTATTGTTATCTTTTATTTTTTTTACTGAGTAGGTGGATAACTCTTCAAAACAAGTTTTACTTACATTTAGCAAATTAGTTTTCAGTCATGCACAACATGACCATATGGTTACAACAAGTTATCCACTAATAGAACAATGGTGAGAGGAGCATGTTTATGCACAAGCAACAATCATGATGCATGCTCGTCTTATTCGTCCTCACAAAATTGCAAGCCTAAGGCGGCAATCACGTTCTATGTCGGTGGCATAACACATACTCTCTCGATATATAGCTAGTCATCAGCTACATTCAATCTACGTATTCGTGGTTAGCGTACCTATAGAAGGATTTCATTTCATTTCAACCCCATAATTATATATGCAAAAATGAAAGTCTACGCTTTAGGTTGCAAGTTAAATACTTCTATATATATACCCATATATATATACTTCCGTATCAAAGCTACGAAAGTAAATACGTCTATACATACATATAGAATATGCATCTATAGCCATACCAAAGATAACCCACAATTAAAAACTTCCGTATATATATGAGATATATACTTAAGTATCAAAACTACCTCTCCCCTTTGACCGCACGCTCACATCTTGCGGTCATGCCACTCACCAACTTACCTAGGTGTAGAGGAATATTGATCCATACATTACCATTCAAACGAATGACATCCATACAATAGCACGCCGTATGGACGATGATACAATGGGCGACGCGTGTCCGGGACATGGCCACCATGCCTGAGCTAAGCACCCCACCTCCTTGCCACGTGCCCTTGCCTTCCCACCTCGCTGTCGCCCGAGTGCCTCATGCTCCATGCGATTGCGGATGCCCTCCGCTCTCTCTGGCTCACTCGCTCTCCATCCTCCTCGCTTTGAACTCGCGCGAATGCCGCCGCCATTAATGGCCAGGCCGAGCTCGCCGTTGCCGCGTTCTCTGCCATACGGGCCTTCTCCGCCCCAGGCAACTGCCGCTACGCCTCCCGCCACACGCCGCCCATCCTACGCCCCTTTCCTGGCCACCGTGGTCGTCGGAGCGCCCCGCCGCCGGAGGTGCTGCGGGCATGGCCGCCGGCGCTCGAGGCCGGGCCACCTTGAGCTGTCTCGGGCCAAGCCTGTGGGCACCGATGGGTGAAAAGAAAAAGAAAAACCCTATAGCGCACTGTTCATATGAGTCATGGTATGTGCACTTAGCCCCGTGGAAAAGCTTCTATTTGAAGCACGAGTCCCTGGTCATGAATTGGAGCAGTGAAGTTGGTCGGTGGGACCAATTTTGGCCGTCAGGGATGATCACCAGCGGCGAGAGGCGGTGCTAGCGCAATCCCTGACCTGTGTGCACCCGCTGGTGGCCACGACTTGCCCCACAATGGCCCGAGGAGGCATGGCCATGCGGATAGCGGCAACAGTGGTAGCAGCCTCCGCAGTGAGACCGCAACGGTGATGGAGGCACCTAGGGAAGGAGCTGGGGAGGAGCGGCACAAGGTGGGGAAGATGGAGCCGGCGCTGGATCGAGCCGAGGCGGCCTAGTGAGATGAGGATGGACGGCGACCATGGGAGCTCGGCGGCCGTCCAAGGCGAACGTGGCCAGTGATGGCGAGGGCGGCGTTCTGGTGGCTCCGGCGCGCTTCTAACAAAACAGAGAGGATGATGGGCATCATGGTGTCCAAGCGAAAGTAGAACAATGGAAAAGAGGAAGGAAAACATGCCCAAACGTCTTGGCCATGGTGGAGGAGCGTCACGGTGGGGCTACGGACACCGCGACGAGTAGGGCGCTAAGGGCGATCCCGGTGGAGCGGGCCGGCGTGAGCGGTTCATGGAGAGGCGCAAGGGCAAGGCGAAGCTAATGGTACGTAGGGGTAGACCCAGCATTAGGGTAGCCCAGGCATGGCCCTAGTCATGGCCCATGTAAAAGGGAGCAAGTCTTCAGTTTTTTTGGCCCATCATTCCATCAAGCAATCCAACAACATAGGCAGCCTAGGTGAGCAAGTGAGCAATGGAGACAGAGTCACAGAGAGCCGCTCGGCCTTGCGAGTCGCGCAGGCGTAGGGGAGTCCCGAGTCGCGACCGCCGCTCCACGGCCGGTGACTCCGCTTGATCCACACCGGGCTACGCCGGTGGCCCCGACAACCCTCACCCCACCGCCCTCGCTCGCTCGCCTCCGGCCTTGACCTCCATGCTCCAGCTTCTGGCGCTCTCATGGCGGCGGCGGTGTAGCCTCGCCCCTCCAGGCAGGCGCTCTGCGATGGCGCGGCCGGTGGCTCCTTCCTCTGTTCCTCAGCCAGTCAGCCGGGTGCCGGGCGCCCGCCTGCTGTGGGCTAACCGGCTGACGTTGACCGGTGAGCCTCCTGCCCTCCTTCCTTGCAAGCTGCAATAGGTTTGGTCGTTTGGATCTGAAACTGATTTAATTCCAAATTTCTAATTTCCAAGTTCCCAATTTCAACCATTTGATTCTAATTTCTCATTACAGTATACAAGATGAAGAGGACCAGGACTTTAGTTTCATATTTCTCTCGAGTTCCTGAGCAACAGGGTGCTACCGAACAACAACCGCAATCTCAAGGTACAGAACAGGAGACAATTAGGACTAGAGCTAGTGCTGCACAAGCACAGAACCAACCTGAGGAAGTAAGAACAGCTACAACTAGTTTGCCTGCAGTAGAACAAACTAGAAATGAAAATATTGATTTTGTGGAGGAGGAGGGCGGTTCCAATCATGTCCTTAATCCTCAAGATATTATTGCAGATCCAGGTTATCGAAAACCAATTGAGGAAATGCATCCAAACATTAGGGATGATGCAAAAAGGAGTATGTCTTGTTAGGTCCTTGTCATCAAAAAGGTCATGCATATCCCAAAAGGAAAATATATGGTCACAATAGGAGTTTTCATGATACATGGTTCATAAATCGTGCTTGGTTGGAATATAGTGTCTCTAAGGATGCTGCTTTTTACTTCTATTGTTATCTATTTAAACCATTGAGAGTTGATAACTTTGGAATATAGTGTCTCTAAGAATTGAAGACCCGAAAGAAGAAGTTACCTAGTATGTTACATAAATTGCTCCTTTTCTTATTAACCTTTACTTGCTTATTTTCTTATTAACCTTTTTGCTTCCTCCTTTTCTTATTAGGAGTTGTTATTGAGGACAAGGAAGTGGACGATGCGAATGCACCAAATCAGGGGCGTCACTAGACACTAGGTATTTATTTTTCAATGTTCCATGATATTTCTTAGCTATTAATTGTATAGTTGAAGAACTTTTCTTGCAAACTTTGCTTGAGAATAATTGTTTTCTGTGACATACATATATATATATATGGTCTTATAGACTATGATGTAGCTTTGGGTTTTTGGTCGCTAAGATTTGGCCCTAGTCTTGGCCAAATCCTAGGTCCGCCACTGATGGTACGAGCAATTGGGTGGAGGCAGGATGACGGCGGCCAATTTCGCCGGCGAACAGGGAGCACAGCGGCGCTGCAGAGCGAGAAGAAAAGGAGAGAAGGTCGCCGGTGCTGCCTTAAACGAGCACGGGTGAAGCTGTTGGGCTTGCCAGCTCCTGCACGAGCTCGCCATGCAGGCAGTTGCGTGCTGACACGCACAGGAGCGGCGGGAAGGGCGGCGGCCACGGCGGCAAGCAGCTGCGTGGCACCTGCTTCAATGGCGACACTATTCATGACTGAAACCCCATATTCTTCGCTCTCTTTCTCTAGATTCTGTGCAACAACTCGATCGTCACCCAGAACTACAGTTGTTCCTCTACACGTGCTCTCCAACATTGCCCACGATCTCAAGCTCTGATTCTCATTGCCCACAATCTCAAGCTCTGATTCTCACTCGTTTTGAAGATTTTGAATTTTGAAAGTAGGTACAATGAAACTGTAAACTGGATTCAGTTCATAATTTGCAAAAATAGTTTCAACTAAGCACGTTCAGACAATTAATTAAAGGTTAATTACTGATCAGAAATCACAAACAAATGTTGATTAACACAGCTCAAGCATAGTACCAATTCATGACACAAAAGTTGCACCACTTTTATTCATGAAAATTCATTTTATAAATCATCAAACTTTGAACTTTTAGTTCTATTTTCAGGGACTTAGTTAAAATGGTTGTGCTGGAAACAGTTTTGAATTCAATCTTTGAAGTTCCAATTTGACATGTTTGACTTGAAAACACAAACAAACTTTTATCCCACATGAAAGCACACACTTTATACAACAAAGATTATTTTAACATATTCTCAAGTGTTTAAACAAATTATTAAACTATAAAATCACAAAGAACCTTAAACACTATTATTATTAACATTTCATATAACAAAAGAAACACCACATATGTCACATACACATGCTATAATTGAAACATGGGATGCATTTATGCCACAATGCTTGATGAATATGCATGATGGTAATCATGATCAAGATTTTAATTACTTCTTAACATCTAGGATGATACACGAGTCGCGGCTTCTGGGCGTCCAACAGCTACTTGGGAACCATCCACGGAACTAGCTGTGCGTCACGCGCGCACAAGGCGGTGAGCGAGAGCAGCGGCTGGAGGTGAGCAGGCTGCTGCGTGGCAGCTGCTTCCTGGCTACTGTAGCGATTGAAACAGTCTTCTTCCTCTCCTATTTTCTCCCAATTCCAAGTAGAAACTTGAAAATCTCAAAAAAAAAAACAAAAGTTGCTCGCCTTGATGCCATCTCCAACTTTGCTTTAAGGCTCATGTCCTAATTCTAAGTGGTTAGAGAGATCTAGGATCAAGAACAGGGGTACATTGAAACTGAACTTGGCTCTTTCAGTTAGGGTTTTGAAAATCAGTTAACTAGCTCATTTTGGTGAATTAATGAGTGATTAATTATCAATCAAGCATCACAACTAATAGCACCATGGCACAGTTCAAACTTTATACTTTGAAATGGTACTATTGTATGCCACAAGTTTATTTATTAAATTCATTTTAATAAATCCCACAAAGTTGAACTCAATACTAAAATCCAAGACAGCCAAAATTGGTTAAGTGCTGAAATCCAATTCTGAATTCAAATTTGAAGCCCAAATTTTAATGGATTGGACGTAATTCATACACTACACTTGACATTAGTGTAAAGTACATACTTTACACCTCAAAGTTTATTAGGGCATAATCCCAAGTATTTTGGTGAAATTCAAAATTAGAAGGTCACAAAGTTACCTTAAAATGATTTTTGGTTTTAGCTCATTACACCACACATATGCATTGCATTACTACAAATTAACATTGATTTTAGTGAATGCAAGGCATGATTAGCTAACATGGATGATTACTATGCATGATGATGACATTATCAAATTTTAGTGATGCTTAACACCAAGGGTGTTACAGTTGCGCATCTAACGGAACCCCTAGAGAACGAGCAACGCGGTAAGACTCTTCCTTCGTAGGATCCAGTCCCCTAAAGAGCTGGATCCCGAATATAGGCGCACCTCAACATAGTCCCCTGGTTTCGGCGCAAGAACTAAGTGGTCGAAACCTGAAAGTTGGCCTTCCACCATGTCTTGAGTTAAACGAATGGACTCATGGTAGAATCGAGTCTTACCTTTGATAGGCTCTACGGCCCTATCGCTCGCTGAGGTTGAGGATCTCCTTTCTTTACCGCTAGCCAAAGTTTTCCGAAGGCTTCCGCGACGCCAAAGTTTTCTGGCGTTTCAAGCCATCTTCTCGAACGGCAATGGTTCTTGTTCCTCAGGGCCCCTCTAGCAAAGGTCGGGGGGTCGATGATGGATAGTTCGTCATCAAAAGCAGCAGCAACAGCAGCCGAAATCTTCTTAGGAGCCATTGGCAGCGAAGTCGATCCAACCTGCAAGCAGAAACAACCGAAAGTCAATAAGATGATATGACATCAAAAGGCTAAATCCTATGTGATCAAAACACCACAAAAAACCAAAAGCCTGGCTTTAGATCCAACTCACCCTCCCAATAACGTTAGTATCACCAGCGCCACCGCTAAGAAAGGACGAATAAATAAGCACCGAAATCAGAGTAAACTTCTTTGCCCATTTCGGGATCCTGGACCTTGTTTCGGCATTGCTGAATTTTGTAAAACCGAGCAAACGTATCCGCCAGGAGTTCGCAACCCATCATCTTCATAGCCATGACGAAAATGCTAAGCCAAGCGATAGCATTCAGCGTTAGCTGATGCAGCTGTACTTCGAACCACTCCAGCATGTCGAAAACAAACTTCTCAAGAGGAAATTGCAGGCCAGCAACAAAGAAGTCGCCAAATACTACCACCTCATATGACATAGGCTGCGGCACAATCTCAACGCCAGGAGGCCGAAACTAAGAATGCCCTAAGCTATCCAGAGCGATGTACCCTTTGTTGACAAAGTCCTGAAGTTGCTTGTGCGTGACCCAAGACAGTCCAAGAATGAAACTATTTCCAACCAGAGCCAGATCGGGTGAGTTAACGGAATCCGTAATCCACACCTGTACTGATGTACTAGAGTCATCCGGATCTGCCGGATGAGCACCAGACGAATCCTTAGCAGGACCATCCATGTTTCGGCAGGACGAGCCAGAAGGCCTACTGTTGGACAGCTGAAGTCCCTAACGAATCACCATTCGTCCTATCAATGGCACAACCACTGGAGGTCCTTGGATTTGAATACCTTGAGTCGTTATCGCTCCCACTTGAAGAATCGAACAACAAAGACGTCTCTACCGAGCGTGCCATCTAAAGAGATGGCAAAATCACAAATGCTAAACATTGAAGAAGATGAAAAATGAAGTAGCTAAGGCAACAAGAAAAATTACCGAATCAACGGCCCAAAGCAAAGCAAGAAAACTGCCGAAAGATGCGAAACGCAAGCCGAAAGCACAGGAAGCTCCAGACAAACGCTTGAAAGCTGAAACACAAGAGGCGCAACTCAGAGCAACAGATGGTGGGGGGCTTATATAGCAGCCCAGGGGAAGACCAAGAGTCGTGGCACAAAAACCAAAGTTCAAAAAGGCGATGCCTTAGGCGCGCCATGGCACGACTAGTCGCTAGTCGATGGGTTCTCACCTGGCCTATGGGGTAGGCGGACATGCAGGTGCAAGGTGGCGCTAGGCAGCGATTCGGTAGCTAGGCGGCGCGGAGGCGGGCGCCGAGGCACGAACGTGCAAAAAATTGCCACAGTGGGAAGTCGCTGGTAGGGGAGGAGCTGCGAGCGGCGACGTGCGCGGGCGTGCGCAGGCGGCGGCGGGCGCGCACTAGAGCAGAGAGAGAGAGATGCCGGAGAGGAGAGCAAGAGGAATCGGTGGCAGCGGCGGTGATGCGGGAGAAAGCGGATGCGGCTTGCGGCGTCGAGAGGATGCGGGCCAAGATGCAGCGTCATGCGGGAGACGAGTAGATAGATATGGTTGGAGACCTAGAGTGGGATAAGGATGAAATAGTGGGCTAGACTGTTGCCTCTTGGGCCTTTCTATCTCTCTAAGCCAACCTTTCTATCTATCTAAGTCCACTATTTTATTTTTTCTTTTAGAATATAAATATATGTATATTAGTATATATACAAAACGCCTAGAAAAACACTTTGGAACGCCTAGGCTGGCCTAGGCGCTAGGCTAAGGGTCAGCGCCTAGAATGCGTCTAGCGCCTTCTTGAACTTTGACCAAAACCAAGAAGCGCGGAAACCAAACCAGGACTCTAGACGTCGCGTCAATTCAATTTTAAAAAATAAATAAAACAATAAAATTAAATAAAGCAACAATAAAAATAAATAAATGTATATACATATATAATAAAAACTATATAACAGCGAGAATAAATAAAACATATTTACGCAAAAATGAAAATCGTTATCATAATATTTCGAGGGTGCGTTTCACAACTTAGGGGACGGCGCCATCCTCGGTCCATTCCGCTTAGGGGGGCATTTTAGTCCTTGTAAAAGATACAGATGTGCATAAATAGAGCTCCAAGTGAGCTGTGTAAAGGAGAGGAATGAAAAACCTTAATTCCTTCAATTGCTTGTAAGTGCCTTTTTGTTTTTCCCTGTTCCTTTCGTTTGTTCATTCCTGTGCTTTCAGTTACTTAAGCGACAGCCCAGCGTTTGAAGGCTGAGGCCTAGAACAACACAATATATACATCTCACATGCATTAGTCCATTCGATATAAAACTTTGTTATTTCTGCTATCAGCAGAGTGTTATTAAATGCTTTCAAAGGAAAATAAAATGTTGCATCACGTTATTTATTGAAGGGTATAGAACCACTTCACTTTGATTTTTTTTCAGCTAGTTTGTGCATATGGTGTGCATGAACATAGTGAAACAAAGGATATAACTAGCAACATATATATGACCTATATTACTTCAAAGGTATATGAAAATAACTTCATGATAAATATAATAACACTAATCTTATATTATCAATATATATGATATTCTAGATAAGTACAAGTAAAAGATTAAAAAAAAACTCAGCAACCATCCTTAAAGGACTTAGTACTGTTTGGCACACCTTGTGATTGTGCCAAATTCACCTTTTGGTAAACCAGGTGATAAGCATAGTATACTTATACTCTGCTGCTTATTCAATTCAAGCTTCGATTCTGCTTATTAAAAAGCTGCAGCATCCCTCTGCATACAAATATGCTTTTACTAATCACTATACTTCCATCCATACTTGGATCTTATTTGTTATGACTTGACACATAATACCTTATTGTAAATGCAGACATGTATTGTCTCATACAGCCGATCATCACAGGCAGTCAGTACCACTCTATTAAAATGAGCAATAGAACAGAAGTTGCAGAACTGACTTTGTTTTGTTTTATAAGGTGAACCGCCAGCATTACTATGGGAAAAAACATTGCAGAAGACTGAAAGAAAGTACAAGCACAAAACATGCATATATAAGCTGGCTGGAATGTACACAGAAACATGCAGACTAAAAGGAATTCAATAAACATTTTCAGGCATCACACAATTTTTCTACTAATAAAGATTGTTTGCTTTTACTTCCCAAAAACTTCAAGGGCAACTTTTGAATAAGATCTTCCCCTTTTGTACATAGAAGCATTCTGTGGTTGTAAAAACCAAATGAAAGATGTTCAGTAATTGATGAAAGTGACCACATCCCAATGTGTACGTACTTTTGGCAGTGGTTACTACTCACAACATATAAACTAAGAGGATCTCTGGGTATTATGCAAATATATTGAATCTTGTATCCTAAAGTAGCTCCTTCAACTGCTGGACAACATCTGCAAGTGCAACAGATAGTGCTGTCAAACCTATTGTTGGATAAAAACAAAACTCACCTTGCTACTAAAGAACACTCGGTTACCTTGAACAAAGTATGGACTTGTCTTGAATTCATGCCAGAAATTTGGATGGAATGTGATGTCATAGTGGAGGAACCTTGCAGCAAGGAATGCAGCCCCAGCGGCAATATGATGGGGTTTGAACTGAAGCCAAAGTGAACTTTGTAGCCTGCATTAATGAAATAGCTAAGAACACTAGATGGATTATACCTAAATAAATAAACACTCAAACTAGAGCAGGATAAAACATCAATTAGAGAACCGTTCACATGAAAAGTGAAGTCATTTGTTTCGTGCAACATGACAAGCATGTCAGCAAGAGATGTTAAGGCCTTAAGGGTCAAGGATCCAACAAATATTAACAATTTACAAAAAGGATAAAATAAACAATATCCAATTCCCCTTACCACTAAAAGATGCCAGGTATCACATTATTGAAGAACCTTCTGCAGAAATTGCCTTATTGCTAAAATCTAGCAATTAGGCATGCACCTTGCCACACATAAATCATCAATTCTTTGACCATATAACAACTCCAGCGGCATATGCCGCTCCTGGAATTGCAAAAGTCATTTGAAAATGACAGTTTTATTTGCATGGCACAAAAGAAACAACAAAGCCAACTCTGGCATATTTTGTTTTCAAACAGGAGAGAGTTGCATGTCATTTCATTAAGATAGAGAAAAGAGTACAATGGGCCGAACTAGAGAAGCCCAACCCGACACCCACTCACACCCCCTAGAAGGCTAAAGGAAACTTGGCCAAAAGACCACCAGAGCCTAAGCTGTGTTTTTGTTTGCTAATTGGTTCCCGAGTTGGTATTGTCTATAATCAAGTAGGATATGATCATCTTTATAAAAGATTATCCTTGTTAAGCACCCATGAGCACATCATATCAAAATGTCATTAATCAAGTAGGATATGATCATCTTTACAAAAGATTATCCTTGTTAAGCACCCATGAGCACATCATATCAAAATGTCATTGCCATTTCAAGAAGGTAGTCTTTGGTACATGGAAAAATGTGGCCCATTTATGATGGAACCACTACATGCAAATTTTATGGCCTCACAAAGAATACACAAAATCACAGGGAGATCTGCATGAATCAGAAAATGTATTCAATGCAAAGGATATAATAAAGAGGAGCTGATCAATTGTAAATGTGAAAAATTCTTTATAAATATGCATGCTGAGATTTAAAAATCTCAAATAGTTCTGTTACAAGAACTGGTAGACAAGAAATTACTAACCCATGAGGGCCAACACTATCCGTACTAACAACAACAACAACAACAACAACAAAGCCTTTAAGTCCCAAACAAGTTGGGATAGGATAGAGTTGAAACCCAACAGAAGCAATTAAGGTTCAGGCACGTGAATAGTTGTTTTCCAAGCACTCCTATCTAAGACTAAGTCTTTGGGTATATTCCATTCTTTCAAGTCTCCTTTTATTGCCTCTACCCAAGTCAACTTCGGTCTTCCTCTACCTCTCTTCACGTTACTATCCTGGCTTAGGATTCCACTACGCACCGGTGCCTCTGGAGGTCTCCATTGGACATGTCCAAACCATCTTAACCGGTGTTGGACAAGCTTTTCTTCAATTGGTGCTACCACTAATCTATCACATATATCATCGTTCCGAACTCCATCCCTTCTTGTATGACCGCAAATCCAATGCAACCAACGCATTTCCGCGACACTTATCTGTTGAACATGTCGTCTTTTCGTAGGTCAACATTCTTCACCATACAACATAGCAGGTCAAATCGTCGTCCTATGAAACTTGCCTTTTAACTTTTGTGGTACACTTTTGTCACATAGGACACCAGATGCTTAGCGCCACTTCATCCACCCTACTTTGATTTTATGGCTAACATCTTCATCAATATCCCCGTCTCTCTGTAGCATTGATCCTAAATATCAAAAGGTATCCTTCCTAGGCACTACTTAACCTTCCAAACTAATATCTTCCTCCTCCCGAGTAGTAGTGCCGAAGTCACATCTCATATACTCAGTTTTAGTTCTACTGAGTCTAAAACCTTTGGACTCCAAAGTCTCCCGCCATAACTCCAGTTTCTGATTCACTTATGTCCGGCTTTCATCAACTAGCACTACATCAACTAACACTATCTGTACTAACTCATAACAAAAGCAGTAGAGAGTCAGGCCTATGCTCTCTCACTGCAAGTTGGCTTGCACAGTGGTGAAGTTTCAGACTGATACACTACACCAGCATTGTAGCCTCACCTGTGGGCCATATGTAATCTCTCTGTTTAAAAAGGTGGCAATAGGCGCTAGGTGTTGCTAGCACCTAGGCATTGTCCTGGCTATTTCCCAGGTAGAGATATTTTGAGCTTGATATGTGTGAAAATGGGAGTCAGAGATGGAGAAAGATGAACTACAAACAAATTACTCATGAATGCATGGTAATATCACTTTTTTCAGATTTTCTCAATTTCCCTTATTTTGCATGGCATTACTCTAACCATCCACAAAAAAGTACAAAACCTAGCTGACGCCTACAGACACCTGGAGCAATGCAGAGCCCATCCGCCAGACTAGCCCTTTTCAAAATATTATTGTAAGATAGATGTTCACATGCATATCATGTGTCTTAACTTTCTTCCTTACAGTTGTTGCAAATTATGGTTACCATATATTGATTCTTGGGTCTAAAGATGTTCTTTCAAGAACACCAAACCAATCCTTTGCTAATATTGTCACAGTTGAGCATGGTATTTTACAAACAAGTGGCATAACACATAAGCAATTCACGCCACATCAGAAGGACCTAAATTTCTAGGCAACCTATTGGAACTAAACCTAAGTTGGCCAACATGAATCAAAGAATCAATGGAACTAGGAATTCTGGTGCTAAATGCCCATAAATATATTTAAGTGCTCCAGCCAATGAAATATTCCTGTTAATTATGGGAATCATGCCATCGAATTTCTTGTAATTGATCACTTACTCAGAGACACCATACCATAAAGTAAAATTAGTTTCAGAGTTTGCATCTCAGACAGCATGAAAGGAAATGGTTGTGATAGAGGTAATAATACAACGAATAAAAAAAAAAGGGCGTACCCAGTGCAGAGAGCTCCCGCTCTGTGCGGGGTCTGGGGAAGGGTGTCAGTGGCAAGCCTTACCCTCGCCTGTGCAATGCGAGAAGACCGCGACTCGAACCCAGGACCTTCCGGTCATAGACGGTAAGACTCTACCGCTTGCACCAGGCCCGCCCTTCAATACAATGAATCAAATTAACCAGAAAATTTAAGGACAACAATGTCCACCTAGCCCTAAGAGAATTTCTGCGAAGTGACAGCTGTAGATAGAAACACCAAAAAGAATAATAATGTGGTATGCTACAAAAATCCAATAACTAAAATGACAGATACCCAACAACACAATATGTGAATCATGAATATTTTATACCATGTCCGTCCAAAATGGATCTCATAGGGTCTGATTGGTAACTCGCATTAGTATTACATTGCATTAGAGGTTATGCATCATACTCTTAACCTGGACAATGCAATGCAATTTGATGTTGTTTGGTTTGCCGAGATAGGAAGTTGTACAATGCTATGCGTGTGATTGGTTTCCTGCATGGCCGGACTGTGTCTTGGGCTGCAGTGCGGGTGCAAGAGGAAGGGTGCATAGCTGGATATGCAGGATTTGGCTGAATAGTGGCATGCGGGTTGAGCTTGCTTTGAGGACAGTGCTAGCCTGCATATGGACCTATGAAGGTATCCAACAGGGACGAATTGCACTGCGGGGGCCTGGATAATGGGTTATGCAAATATGCAGGCAACCAAACAGACCCATAATGCATATATAGTCAAACTTTAAAATTCCTACCACTACTTCATTATCATTATACATGAAAGTATTCAAATCTGTCACTTGATATTTGAGAATGGCATTGATAGACTAATTATCATCAAATGTACTTATCTATTATTTGTTTTATATTGATTTTCATAAATGAAAAATAATGGTCTGCATTCAAACGCTCATTGCCCCAAAATGTAGTAAATTAAATTACAGTGGACATTTAGTAAAGTAGCAGTGAAATACAACGACAATGGCTGTAGAATATAAAAAAGTACCCTTCTAAAAGTATGGCTCCCGCCCCTTCCCCTCCCGACGTCTCGCCTTCCACCAGCCCCGCACCGGAGATCATCCCGATCCCGGCGGACACCTCCTCCTCCTCCCCCTCAAAGGCGGCGGTTTCCCCCTCCCCCTCCTCCTTGCCTCTTCACTCTGCTCGTGGCCGCTCAAAGCAGGAGCGCTGGAGCGATAGAAGCCCGCCTTCCTTCCGCGACATCGTCCTGAGGTCGGTTTCTCCCGAAGCGTCGGGGGCGGCTGGTTCGGCTACCTCGGTTGCTGGTGTTGTGCCCGTTGAGATGGCTAGGAACACAACGGCGGTGGCGGTGGCCTGCAACAGTACCAAGATCGTCCTCCTCCATCGGGCTCCTGGGCGACGCGGTTCCGGTGGACCGCGCGTTGCCTGTCGCACAGATTTGAATGGCTGGCAGAGGTTTGAATCGCGGAGCACCAGGCAGCGGCGGCGCAAGGCGGCTAATCCACGACGTCCGGTTCCCGTCGACCTTACTGGCAAATGCTTCAATTGCTTCTCCGCCTCGCACACGGCTGCCCTGTGCCGTCAGAAGACCCGCTGCTTCCTCTGCCACGCTTTAGGCCATCGCACCTACAAGTGCCCGAGCGTGGCTGGTGGTGGTGGCGGGGTTCGATCAGGGCCTCGTCGTCCTGCTGGCCAGCAACGGCCTCCCCCGGCAGGTTCGGCGGGCGGCGATGCGGTGCAGCGCCCTCGGCGTCGTCTATCAGTCTGGAGGCGGAATAGCCCGAGGCCTATGCATCCCGCTGAAGTTGCTCCCCTGCGACGGTCTCCTCCGGCGGTTTTGGTGAGCGGTGATGGTGCGGCGCAGCGTCCATAGCCTCGGCTTCCGATTTGGCGGCGGCTTACCCCTGCAGAAGCTGCTCCCCCGCAACGGCCTCTTCCGGGGGGTGTGGTGAGCAGTGTTCATGAGGGACAGCGCCCTGAATTGACGGAAGTGGCGAGCGGTGATCATGATGGGCGGCGTCCTGAATCTAGCCAGGGCACGAGGTGCCATCGAAGAAGGCCGCGCTGTCGTCAACGACCAAATCAGGGCCTTGATGGCTCCCCTCCGGCGGCTGAACGTTCACCGGAGGTTGTCTCTACTGCCACTCCAGATGCTGCCCTGGAAGCTGCGAGACCCCTCCCATGCATCATTGATTGGAGTGACTGCATTGCCAAGGCAGAGGAAGACTTGGCTCATGCAGTGATCGTCACAGTAATCGGGTCCAGTCCCTTGGCCAGAGTAGATGAAGTGGCAGCTGTGATTGCGTCTAGGCTTGAACTCGAAGCTGCCTCTTTGGTCCTCCGTCGTGCCTCCGCTTCAAGTTACTTGATGGTCTTCCCTAACACTGCCTTGGTTGAGAGTCTGTTGGGGCTTGCGGCAACCGCTTCGCTCACAGGGGCTCAGTCTGCTTTGCCAACGGTGGACACGTCAAGCCGGCGCAGCAGGAAGGGTGCTTCCATGTTTGGTCGACCTGGAGCTCTTTGGTATCCCCGCTCATGTCTGGGAAACGTCTACAGTGGAACAGTTCTTGAGCCCTCACGCTTGGATTCAACAAGTTCATCCTGCTGTGAATTTGGTGGATCTATATCCCTTCCGATGTTTGGCCTGGTGCTTGGATCCCTCTGCAATTCCAACAGCTAAGGATCTTTGGGCCGCTGAGCCACCTGTCGCCGTCGTGGAAGACCCTCCGGTGACGCGGTTGTTGGCGTACCCGATCAACGTCCGCTCTACGACAATTCTCAGACCCCATGGGACTACTCCTAGCCCTCCTCTTTCCCCTCCTCCTGGGGACGGCAGTGATGAGGATGCATCTGCTAGGCAGCGGCACCGGCTTCGCTCTCCCTCGATGCGGCCTAACTTCGGGACGGCAGCCAACGGAGCGGCTGACGGCTCGATGGGTTCGCAGCGCCGGTCGGTTCATGAACGTGTGGGCCCGCCTGCTTCGTGTGCAATACACGTGGCGGTATCCTCTACGACGATTGCTGGCTGGAACAGCGCCGATGCCTGTGAGGTCAGACGCTGGCGGCAGACGACCATCGATTGAACTTGCCCCCGCCCCCGCCTGAGAGTTGATTTCCGAGGAGACACCCGTGCTCGATTCGGTGGCGGCTGTTCCTGCTAACGGCTCGATGGATCTTAATGAGGGGAGCCCAGTCATTGCTGTTGCTGTTGCGCCTGACGAGGCTGGCCCTTCGGTTATCTCGCCCACGCTCATGAGGTTTGAGGTTGACGATGGGTTGGCCTTCCTTGGGCAGATGAAGGATTCCTAGACTGATTTGAAGGAAATCCCCCAAGGTCGCCGGGGTTGGGCAAACGCTCTGCGAAGCCGTTACAAGTCTACTCTCGTCGCCGCTCTCGCCGACGCGGGGCTGCTCATCCAGAGGCCACCACAACACTGCTGACAACAAAGCTGGAACCTGAGGCCATCCCCAAATCTCCATGCGTCCCGGCGGGGGACGTGGCAGCTCCGGCTCCGTCCCCAGCTGTGACGCCTTCGAACCACGACGCCTTCATCAGCAAGCTCTCCGGTCGGACAGCAGGTCTGCTGCCTGTCCCCGCCATCAGCAAACGTCGCAAAAAAAACTCTGCCACCGGGTGAGACCCCACGGCGCAGTCAACACCTTGCGGGTGCTGTGCCTGAGCTCCAGCCGGCGGACTGGGCAAGACGATCGAAGAAGAAGGTCACGCACTCGCTGGAAATCATTATTGAGCAGAATGGTGTCAATCAGCAGGCTGAAGATGAATACAGTAAGCTGTTTAAGAACCCACTTTCTGATATCCAACTGCTTGGTTTGGCCGCCTTGTTCAATTGGTCCATCCCTGAGTTTTGTGAGGATGTAGTGGTAGCATGAGCTGCTCCAGTCTGTGTTTTGGTCGCTCTTTGCAATCTTGTAATGGATCCAGCCAAAATTTTAATTTGGAATGTAAGAGGCCTCAATTCTACAGCAAGGCAAAATTCTCTTCGTACTCTTGTGGAAGCCTCCCGGTCAGATATTGTGTACATCCAGGAAACGAAAATCTCTATGTCCTCCAGGCGAGTGCTCCTATGCTCTAGGGACAGATTTCTCAGAGTTTGCTGAGCTCCCTTCTGTAGGTGCTAGTGGTGGAATTCTCGTTGCTTGGCGTCATCATCTTGGTAATGCAGGAGCTTGCCACGTGAATGCCAACAGCGTGACCATTCAGTTCTGCCCGACTAATGGAGTTTCCTGGTGGTTAACCTGTGTGTATGGTCCTCAGGGCATGGATGAAAGATTCAGTTTCTTCAGGAGCTAAGAGATATCCGAGGGGGTTGTCCTGGACCATGGGTTCTAGCAGGAGATTTCAACCTGATTTACAAAGAGGAAGACAAAAATAACGATAACTACAATCGGGCAATGATGGGTCGTTTCAGACGTCATCTAATTAATGACCCTAGCTATCAAGGAAATTCTCATCTAATTAATGACCCTAGCTATCAAGGAAATTCCCCTGCATGGTCGGAAATACATGGTCAAATCAGCAAACGAATCCTACTTTGGTTAAGTTGGACAGGGTGTTTTGTTCAGTGGACTGGGAGGACCTTTTCCCAAATTGTTTACTGCAAAGCATGGCTTCGGAAGACTCAGACCATTGCCCTCTTTTGCTTGGACTTCAGGATAATAAATTGGGCCGTAGACACTTCCATTTCGAATCTTTTTGGCCTAAGTTTGAGGGGTATCAGGACACCATAGCAGATGCTTGGGCTTCAGTGCAGGCTGGTCCTTGTCCTTTTCTCACCTTGGACTTCAAGTTCAAAGCTGCTACTAAAGCTTTACAGAGTTTTGGAGTGATACAACTGTTGGTCATGTTAACTCTCAGCTAGCCCTTGCCAGTGAAATCCAATTGGAGATCGCACAAGACAGTCACACCCTCTCACCAAGGGAAAACTGGCTGAAAAACAGTCTTAAGAAGCACAGCCTTGCTCTTGCATCCCTCAAGCGGACTATTACTCGTCTTCGCTCAAGAATTGACTGGGTACGTGATGGGGACGCCAACACAAAACTTTTCCAACTCCATGCCCGTCACCGCAAGAGGAAGAATTTCATTGGCAAGCTTGTTTCAGGAGACCAAATCTACACCAAACATGAAGACAAAGCAAGATTGGTTGATGATTTCTATGAGAATTTACTTGGAACCACCCTGGACAGAGAGCGCACCATGAACCTCGATGAGCTGGGAATCCTCCCCCACGATCTGGCCGACCTTGAGCTCCCTTTTACAGAGGAAGAGGTGTGGAACACAATCAAGCAGCTGCTTCCAGATAAAGCGCCCGGGCCAGATGGGTTTACTGGTCAGTTTTACAAGGTCTGCTGGCCGATCATAAAGAGTGATATCATGGCTGCAGTTTCTGCTGTGTGGAGTAGGAGATTTGCAGGTTTTGAAGTGCTTAATGCAGCCTACATCACCCTTCTACCTAAGAAAGAGGAAGCAGAGCAGCCAAGAGATTTTCGGCCTATCAGCCTGGTTCATAGTTTTGCTAAGTTGATCACTAAATTGTTGGCGAATCGACTTGCATGCCGGCTGCAGCAGATGGTGTCTCCTAATCAAAGTGCATTTATAAAGGGACGCTTCATTCAGGACAACTTCATGCTAGTTCAGCAAACAGCAAGATTTCTCAATCAACAAAAGCAAACCAGAATCCTTTTAAAATTAGATATCTCGAAGGCTTTTGCTTCAGTTTCTTGGCCCTTTTTGCTAGGGGTCTTGCAGCACTTAGGCTATGGCCAAATTTGGAGGGACATAATCAGTGGGTTACTCTCCTCCTCTTCTACTCAAGTGCTGTTGAATGGGATACCTGGGGAGAGTATTACTCACCGGCGAGGATTAAGACAAGGTGACCCGTTATCGCCCATGCTTTTTATTCTAGTTATGGATGTGTTGGGGCATATGGTAGCCAAGGCAGCCGCTGATGGTATGTTGCAGCCACTTTCATCTCAAGCTCTCCAACATCGCATTTCCCTCTATGCGGACGACGTGGTTCTTTTTCTCCGCCCGGAGGCAATGGATATAAATGTCATAATGAGCATCCTCCAACTTTTTGGTGAAGCTTCAGGCCTCAAAACCAATTTGTAGAAAAGCAATGTGTTACCAATCAGGTGTGGGGATACAGAATTGGCATTGGTACAGGAACTTCTCCCTTGTGCTGTCATGAATTTTCCTTGCAAGTATTTGGGGCTGCCTCTCTCCCTCAAGAAGTTAACTAAAGAACAAGTCCAACCTATTATAGATAGAATTGCTGATCAGCTACCGGGATGGAAAGCAGATCTCATGACACGGGCAGGACGAAGAATTCAGGTGCAGTTTGTTCTCACTGTAATGCTTATTTATCTGGCAATGGCGATTGATTTCCCACCATGGGCTATTAAAGCCGTGGACAAGCTTCGGAGAAGTTTTCTTTGGAGGGGCCGCAAAGATGCCCGTGGGGGACATTGTCTTGTGGCTTGGGGAAACGTCACCCGCCCCCCTGAGCATGGTGGACTTGGAATTTCTGATCTCAAACATCTCGGCTGGGCACTAAGGATGAGGTGGGTTTGGCTGAAAAAAACTGAACCTCACCGCCCTTGGGCAGCCCTTCCTATTCAGATCCCGGACCAAGTTAATGCCTTCTTCTCGGTGGCTGTTGTATCGGAAGTAGGCAATGGGAATCGCACGTTATTCTGGACTGATCGTTGGATCCATGGACAGTGTATCGCTGATCTTGCACCTCGACTACTAGAAGCCATCCCAAAGAGAAGGCTGAAACGACGTACTGTCCAGGAAGCCCTTACTGATCGCAGCTGGGTTTTGGATATCAAGGGAGCCCTCACGGTTGGTGTTATTGTGGACTTCATCTCTAGGAAATGCTGTACAACTTTGAACTAGAGCCTGATGTCGAAGATGTCCATATTTGGCGGCTATCAAATAGTGGGCAATACTCAGCCAAGTCTGCTTATGAGGGTTTCTTCATGGGATCTACTCAGTTTGGATTGTATGAGAGGATTTGGAGAACCTGGGCACCGCCCAAATGCCGCTTTTTCCTTTGGTTGGTGGCCCACAATCGGAGCTGGACAGCGGATCGCCTCGCGCGACGTGGGCTGCCTCATCCTGAGCAGTGCCCTCTCTGTGACCAGGAAGATGAGACTATCAACCACCTTCTAGTCTCCTGTGTCTTTGCTAGGCAATTCTGGTATCACTTTTTAAGGCAGGTTGGTCTCCATTCCTTGTCACCACAACCTTCAGACACTTCTTTTGACAGCTGGTGGGAACAAGCTATTGGAGCAACGAGCGGATTGATGCAAAAAGGTCTCAACTCTCTCATTGTGCTTGGGGCATGGACTCTTTGGAACCATCGGAACCGTTGCGTTTTTTATGGTATTGTCCCCAGCCTTGGTGGTGCACTTACCCTTGCTGGAGAAGAGCGCCGGCTGTGGAGTCTAGCAGGAACTAAGGGTCTGTCCTCTTTGACAGCTCCTCTCGGTGGTTAGCTTAGTTCTAGTCTTTTTGGTCGCTTCCATTTCTATTTTCGGGCGCGAATGTAATCTCTTAATTGTGTGGGGTTGTGTGTGGCGTGTGTTGTAGGGCTCTAGCCCCTTTCTTTCTTCTTAATATAATGAAGCGCAGCTCTCCTGCGTTTTCGAGAAAAAAAAAACTTGAAGCTGACACATGATAAGCCCAGCAGTGTTTTTCTAATATCTAGCAGTGCATCTGTCAATTGACATTATTTAAAAATCTTATTACTGATCAAAAGAGTACAGCCCCATCAATATTTTGCCATGTTCGCAAACTTTGTAATCACGTCAAAAAATGCAATTACATATCAGATGAAGAAGTTAGTTACCCCAGAAGATGAATGTTGCACAAAATTAGAAGTGCATATGACATGCAAGCTTAGCAAATTTGCATCCAAATACATTGTCACTTCTCCCAAATGTATACCTTTCTAGCTTTTTCAGTTTGCTCCTGAACACCTTCTATGATTTGATATGAATTCCAGCAATTTCTTAATATGCATCTCCCCTAATAATAATCAATTTTATTTGCAACTTCATTTACTACAATACCCGCACCATCAAAAGAGCAACATCCCCATGAAAGATTTCAATGAGAGCAGTGTTGTCTTTTGTAGGTGAATTCGTTGTTCTGTAAAGTCTGAGATTCACATCACAATGGAACATACTCCCTCCATCCCTAAATAACTGTCGTTTTCGCTTACCGAGAAACAACTTTGACTAAAAATATATAAAAAATATTAATATTTACGCTACAAAATTAATATTCGATAGATCGTTGAATCTATTTTAATAATAAATTTATTTGGAGATACAAATGTTGCACGCATTTTCTAAACTTACGGCACGAAAACCAAAAACAACAGTTATTTAGGGACGGAGGGAGCAGAGCATAGTAAGAAAGAGAACTCAGGAATTAATAATTTAATATTCTCACTGCAGTTGGATAAATCTCCATACAGTGGAAAACATACTTTTTATTAATCATGAAAGGTACAGGTACATCAGGATAGACAAAACTATTGTATGAATTAAAAAGTGTAGATGAAGAATACACAAAGACCAAATCCGGAAAACCTGTTACACAACTTCAGTGAATTTTGCAAGAAGTTCCATACATATTTTCGTGCACGCCAACACCAACAAGAAAACACTGCAAGCTGGCACCGACAGCAATTGAGCAAACCACAAGTAACTAGTTACTCTGTGTTGGTTGACAGAGTTGAAGATATTCATAGGCACTTATTCTGTGACAAGTGGAGTGAACAACACGGATATTATATTCTTGAAAATAATTTGATCTCACATTATAGTCAAACAACCCTTAAAATCTATAAGCATTTACTTCATCCAATGTCACCCAGCATTGCACGGGCCACAATCTAGTCTGGAAGTGCAGAGTGCAGAAAGAACAACCAATATGCAGTCCTTCAGATGTGGTTAGTGGGTAAAATGTGATACTATGAACCGTGTATTATAACTTCTTTCCAGTCCAACTAACTACAGGTCCACAAATTTTTTGTCTGAACGTTCCTTTCTTTTGTCTTTGTGCCAGACTGGAACAGCATTGATGGCCACAAAACACTAAGAACCACATATGGTGCAGTGCCATCTAAAAATTTGAAAGATTGTTATATAAAGACCCAAGTATAGTGCCCAGGTACAGTATTTAGAGAAGCTATCCAAACAGCGGAGATTGCAATATGACAAAGCTCATGTGTATCAAAATTCTCATGGTGTCAACTAGAGTGAAAGTTTTACAAGATAACTTGGCTGTTTTCTATAATAACTATATGAAAAGGAAATACGTTAGTAAGTAATGATCAACCAATGCATTATTAAGAAATAGAAATACTTACCCTTCATTGATCAGATTCCAAGCCACATTAAATAGAACAGTATGGGAGAGTCCCAGTTTGCCCAAAGCAGAGGATAGGGCAGCATATGGGTGGGCTACTTCAAGTTCAAAATCAAGTGTTGTAAGTATCATTTGCTCTGTCTGTATTACACGCTCTCTGTACTGTTCAAACCAGTCCTGCTGAAGAAAGAGAAAGATGCAAACTATTAGCAAATGGCAGTTCCTTATATAGCTCTTGACTGTTTAGTTTAGAACAAAAGAACACACTAAACACAACACTGAAGTACATCAATAAAGTATACTTACACCACGTAGCATGTAAGGAAGCAGATTGAATTCTTGATTTTGAGAAATCTCACATGAAGCCCTAAGAACAGTATTCAAAAGGCATGCTGTTTCTTCTGACTTTGCTGCCAGGAACAAGGCTGCGGTCGCAACCAACTGCGAAGTTTAAAGAAACTTTGGTCATCATGAAAACAACAAAATCAGACTCAACATATTAAGCAGATAAGCGTATAACAGCAGAAATCAACATTGCACATATACTTTATATTATGGTTATAATGAAGAGCAAGTCAAATCAAATCAAATGCTCATTCGACAACAGTATCTCTAAGAGAACAGTAAATAATGTATGGGACATTAGCCAGAAAGGCATACGCTACAAAAGCCTTCATGTGCCAAGTTACAAGATCCACATGAACATGAAACAGTGCTGGGTTAGCACCATGAGCAAGAAAATATATCCAACAAGGCTATATGAAGTTGAGTATACTCAGATTATGTCATCATGTGGTGGGGTGTGCTAGACATTTCAGGATAAACAGTGTTGCAGCTTGTATATATATATATATATATATATATATATATCAAAAAAGAACAAATTTTGGGGTCTTCCAATCTACACCTTCAAGCCACTAAGTGCAAATTTAAATAAATGAATGAATGTGCTTTTGATGGTATCTAGATACAGTTTCAACTTATTCATCTGAGTTGAAATAAATTGATCTGATGGCCACCTAACAGAATTATTAAGTTGCACAGCTAGCAAATTCTTGTAGAAGACTAGACAACTAACAAATCTATCATGGTAGGCGTGAGATCTGTGGAAGAAGAACCGATGGCAGAACACCACAGCCGTCGCAATTGTTGTCTGCGGCCTGCACCAAACATAAGCAACAAGATTGGCAAGAAAACAGTTCAATAAACAAATCACCAAAACCGATTAAACGGTACACAGAACTTACAGCCCGAAAATCACCAAAACCAATTAAAAGATAGAGAGAACTTACAGCCCGAGCCGGATGCCGAGGCAGCGCAGGTATGCGCAGTAGGACGCACGCAGCCTGGCCTCAAGCGCGGAATCGATCCCGTCCCTCCTTGATGGAGACCGCCTCTCGATCTCGTCCCGCGAAAGCAACGCCCCGGCGGAAGCTCCTACATCCCGAGGCCTCTCTGGCGCCACCGGGACAAGTGCCGGCTGCAGCGTTGGCGGCGGCGGATCCCACCGAGTATCTGGCGCGCGGCGGGCCCGCTTCGTCGGTGGTGGACCCGCGGCCGGGTGAGGTTGAGGGAGAGGCGGAAAGAGGCACTCTTGGAGGTGTGAGAGCACGAGTGGATTTCGGGGGACATGGCAGGGAACGGTGCCGGTGACGACGGCGGTGGCTCCGTAGGAGTGCGCGTGGGGCAGAGGCAGATAGGGTTGATAGGGGTCGTCATCGTCGCGGCGGCGACGGCGGGAACTGGAGTGGAGAGGAGGGTCATGCTGAAAGGTGTACGGGTAGTAATTGGGGCGGGGATGATGGATCGCCGGACCTCCTCCAGAATACTGGGAAGACATGGCGGCGGCGTCGCCGGGAGATTACGGTGGAGGATCCGAGGAGAAGAGGGCGTGTGGAGAACCAGGCGTGAAGGTCACGTTTTTTTTTTTTTTTTTTACTTGGGTGGTCGGCTGTCACATCAGATGTTTTACATTAGTTACGCAGTATTAAATATAGACTAATCTATCTACCCTATTATTCTATAATACATCAGTTAGAATAAATCTACAGCCACAAAATAAATGTCTGCTCATCAGTCATGACCTATGCTGCATCCACATCATGAATACACCCAGAAAATATAACACCATCAAAACGGATGCACCAGATTATCTCTTAGCCATTCTCTCTCATTACTCATCTAAATCCGACGGCTCATGTTTAGTGTGTCTATCCTCCATCGCTCTCCCGCGGACCTCCCACGCGCATCAAACCAAATCGGATGGCCACGACGTGTGATGCCAGGCTTCCGCCTCCGCACCGTGCAGCGCCGAGCCAGGTTCGATTCCCAACCCGCGCCCCATTTTCTTCTCTCTTCCAAAATAAGCAAGATTTGGGGAGGGAGAGAATCCGGGGACTAGAGTCCTGGCAGCGGCGGTCGCTGAGTTCAAGGAAGCCCTAGACGTCGCCGACGCTTCAACCTTTGAGGGCCTCGCGACGCTTGAGGCCCGCGACTCATCCTCCCTCGTGCGCGTCGTCGATGCCTCCGCTGCGCTCTCCACTTTCTCGAGCCCCTCGTAGTGCAGCCACATCAGCGCCTCTCCCCCTGGGCAGCTTCGTGGCTGGCCCCCGCGATGCGGGCTGGGTCTGAGGCCACTGCATCACGATGGAGATGGAGGCGGGGGTGGGGCTGGGACCTAGAATGCACGGCGACGACAGGCCATCCCGTCCGGGCCACCAGTGGCTCCGTGCGCTCGATGCTCGCTACCGTCTCGAAGCCGGCGTGCCGCCCGCTCCGGTTACCCCCTCCGTCCTCGGCATCGAATGACAGTTGCCTAGGTTTTTGTCGGGCCCTTCGCCATGTCTTCGCCGGACCCTTCGCCAGCGATGACCAACCAATAGGTATGCCCATCCCTTATCTGTTCTCCCAGTTGTGCGATGCCGAGGACCCAAATCCTACCTTAAGCTATTTCGTGTACTCGGATCTGATCTAATTACAAGCGTGTACATGTATTTTGCCTGCAAAATTCGGTTTTGCTGTAAAAGTTATCGGATCCGCCCCTACAGTTGGTCTCGGTTTGTTGGTTTCCTCTGTAGAGATGGAGGGTTAGGGAGAAACTAACTTGTTTTTGTGTCTGCATTGGTACCTAGACTTGCGAATCGAGCAGAAGCAATTGGAGAGCTTGGTAAATCTACTGGCAGAGGCAAGTAGGTAATGTTGCTATGCACCTTCCGCTTAGTTTAGCAATATCAAAATTGCTGGTAATTTTGTCTCGTAGATATGTGATGTTAATAATTTCTATCAGTGTGTTACTAATTACAGCTACTGATATAGTGATATATAATCCATAACAGTTTAGTTTGTCTATTCGTTCATAATTTCATATGGTATGTTATTTAGGTTTTTTTGTTATTTAGATAAGTCCACACACTAATTGTAATTGTGCCTTTTGGCAGGTTAGTTTTTTAATAGAAGCTCACATAGCTGGATCTCCTATTGAAGTTGTTATGAAGTGGTAATTTTTTAAGCTTTGTATTTTAGGGTTTCTGATGATAACTTATTGCGAATACCATGAACTAATTTATTCCTGTCATTGTTGTGTTCTTTATTCAGGCAATCAAAGAGATCACGGATTCAAGATTGAGGACTCACATCTTCGACTACTATGAAAAATATGATGTCACTTGAAGAAAAGCATCGGTAATATACTCCAAGAAGCGTTGATTCATCTTTTACTCTTTGTTCATGGCAATAATTCCATGGAACTTTTACGCATTCTTGAACTCTGTGAAAAGCAAAAAAAAAAAGCGGGAGGCACTCCTGATTAAAGCAAAATAAATGCAGTGGTCTTTGCTTGCCATGATTGCTTCATGGTTTCCAGATGTAACTCCTCTCTCATGCTTAACTGTTTGGCTTGAGATTGCAGCCGCAAGGTAATAACTTGAGCATAGTATGATTCTTTTTTGCTAACAATATTTTAGGGATGAACATGAAAATAACTTGCTATGCCCTTTCCAAAAAGAAGGGGCTAAATTATATTTATATGATATAGTTTGCATTTTATTTTATAACCCATTTTACATTTGCAATTTCATTGTTTATACAAGAACAAAAGCTCACTGCTATTATTTTCTCAATATTGCCCAGGTTTATATTCCAGTGGCGATGATACTACCTTTTCTTGTTGCATGCAGTGTCAAACTGTAGTGAGGTATTTTCTTTCCCCTTGCTCCAAATTAGTACTTGTCGATGTTTCTCCACCGATAGCCTGCCACGGGGGTATCTAGGGCAGTTTGTTCGGGCTTCAACGTATGCGGAACTCGACGATAAACGCAAGAGACAGTCGATTTATCCTGATTCGGACCCTCGATCGTTGATCGAGTAATAGCCCTACGTCCAGTCGGCGTCAGCCTTTGCGTTGGATTGATTGTGAAGTATTGTGTCGTCAAGTCTCCTCTCTAGGAACCCTGCCTCCATTATATATTCAGGAGGCCAGAATCCTAGTCGGTTTACAATGAGAGTTTCTAGTAGGATTACAGAATAATACTACTATTAAGATTACATGGGAAGAATCCTAGTTAGACTAGATCTTCTACCTTCCTTGCGGGGTATCCCGTGGGTCTCGCACCGACAAGCCCCCGAGCACTTCATGGTTGAGCTTTGGAAGCCTCGTCTTGTTCCTTTAGGTCTTGCCGAGCAGGAACAAGCATCGTCCGAGTGCTTTCTTGAGCGAAACCGTGTAGCGCTTCGTGAGATCTTCACGTGGTGTGTACCTTTTTGAAGAAAAAAGTACTCCCATTTAGGTGTAGCCTCCGAGCCTCTTACTATTTGGCACAAGGAGCTAGAGGGTCTTCTCTTGAAATTGCTCTGATTCTTCGTCGAAGAGCTCCTAAGCATATATCCGGGTTCTTTATCAAAAAGAGCTCGGATATAGTTAGGTCCGAGTTATTTTTGTCGTGAGGCCTTGAAGTGGTCTGTCTTGAAGAAGTCTTTTTGGTGACGTGCACTTTTTTTTAGGAAAAAGTGCACTCACTGAGTGTAGCCCCCGAGCCTCTTGCTATTTGGAACAAAAAGTTAGAGGGTCTTGAATCTTATGTTGTTTGAAAACTGCTGTCTTGAAGAAGTCTTCTGAGTGATATTTACTTTTTTGAAGAAAAAAGTGCACTCACTGAGTGTAGCCCCCCGAGCCTCTTGCTATTTAGAACAAAGAGTTGGAGGGTCTTGATTCTGAGTTGTTCAAGGAACTAAAAACCTCTTCTGTTGCAGCCCTATCTTGAATCTGAGTTGTTCAAAGGACTGAAAGTCTTTCCTATTGCAGCCCCCGAGCATATACCTGGGTTCTTTTATTCGAAAAGAACTCGGATACAGGATCTTGGCATGTTCTCTGATAGTCTGCTGTTGTCAGATATAGTTGTATGGTGGTGGTTGAGAGTAAATGTTGTTTATTCACGAGTTGTACAGTGTTGGTATATTCTTCCGAATATGCTCGTTCTTGAGTACTGCTCCTTCATGCCTGAGTCTTCTTTCATTGAATTCTGTCTTTTCACTGTGTCCTTTGTTAGGTTTGTTCCGTTGGTGCTCCCGGTTGTTTATGAGATTCCGAGTTCTTTCTATAAGGACCGGGTTGTTGCGTTCCTTGTGAGGTAACCTTTCGTTGCTTTATGGCTGATGAGTTCTTTTTGTAGCAATATGATAACTCTGCCATGTTGCTGGATGGATAAGTCCGAAATTTACTCGTTGAACTGTACTGTTTTGTGGATTTGTGCCGTCCGTAGTTTTAGCTGTGTCAGTAAATAGACCGTTGCGTTCTCGTGCCGTGTTTAAACGGGCCCGGTGGGCCGCGTTTTACTGCTGTAAAATCTATTTAAAGGCATTTCTTCTTCTTTTTCTTTACTGCCCTGCTTTTCCCTTGAAACCTTAGTCTTCAAAATTCCGCCGCCGCCGTTGTCGCCGTCATCTGAGCGCCGTCGTCTGAATCATCATTGTTTCTTAGTTCTTTTTTGCTTTCGCTAGTATATGGGTAGGAAGAAATTAGCGAGCAAGTCCTAGGCAGCCTTTGTAGACGAGCAGGCATCACTTTCTATGATTGAGAATCAAGAATTCATGGCCTTGAGGGCTGCTTAGAAGATCTGGCCGGCTCCGACTACGACTGAAGATCAGTTGCGCGAGCTTGTTAGTGATGGTCTGATCTAGAGCAAGGACATTGCTGATTAGAAAGCTCCGGGCGAGCATCGGGTTCCAACTCTAGGTCCTGGTGAGGTTGTTCTTTTTGTCTTCTTTATCCGTGTTGGACTCTATCTTCCTGCTTCTGCTTTTCTTCATCGATTCCTTGGTTATTTTGGGATTAGCTTGAACCATCTTGCTCCCAATGCTGTCCTCTATCTTTTTGTTTTTGTTCATCTTTGTGAAACTTTTCTTGGAATTCCTCCATCTCTTTCTCTCTTTCGTTACTTCTTCCATCTGAAGCCTCATCCCCGCCGCTATGACACCCATGTTCTTGGTGGCTGCGGGATTCAGTTTCGCCAAGGTCTTAAGAATAAATTTTTTGACTATGACTTGGTTGATTCTATGAGGGATTGGCATGCCGACTGGTTTTATGCCACCAATATGATTCCTCCTCTTGCTGTTCATTCTAGATCTGGTCCCGTGGTTAATGACTGGTGGGAAAAGAATTCTCTGATGACGGCTGAGCTCCAGGCGATCAAGCCATTTCTTGAGAGGATATGTACTCTGAAACAGCAAGGCTTGACCGGCTTTGGGATTATTTCTAGTTTTCTTCGCCACCATGTTCAACCTCTGAAGGAGCGAGAGAATTTTGGGTTTGAGTACTCTGGGGTGGAGGACCCTTCTCGTATGGTTCCTGCCCTTGAGTTGACTGATGAGGAGGTGCTCGAGCGTCTTCAGAAGATGCTGAAAGGAGTAAGCGTTGTCCCACTTGCTGTTCCTAAGTATTGTGCTAACAACCCGCCTCCTACTGTGAGTTGTTTTTTCTTATGCGGATACTTTTTGTATTTCTTTTACTGTATCCACTTTTTGCTTAATCTTCCTTGTCTTGTTTTTTACTCTTTTATAGGAAATGGGGCGTAACTTTGTTGATCCGATTCCCCTCGGTGATTGCCCTGCTAATTTGGAGGCTAGGGACAGTCTTGCTGGGGCATCCTTAACCAGTAAGTTTCAAACCACCACGATGTTTCCTGGTGTTTCTTCCGTAGTTCTTGACGTATATGTAGAGTATGTTCCTCGTCTAGTTCCTCGAGGTCCTCGTAGTGTCGGGAAAAGGGGGCGAGCGGATTGTTCTTCTTCTGGTTTGTCTGCTGCCAAGAAGTCTCGCCAGTTGAGTACTCGTCCAGGTACTCAAGTTATAGGTAGCATGCTCCTAGGTGAGCATATTTATACGCTTTTGTCTTCTTGTTGTTTGTTTGTGCCTTTAACCGAGTACTTTTCTCCTTTTTCAGATGGCGCTGTGGTTGCCATGTCCGAGAATGAGGAAGAAGAGGATGATGATGCACCCCTTATCACCCGTCGGTGAGTTGTTTTTTTTTGTTGAATACCTATTTTTGTTCTGACTTTGGACTTGTTCTCTTGTAGTAAGCGGTCGTCGAGCTTGAGTTGTTCTGGGGCTTCGGTGCCGACCATACCGCTCCTGTCGCAGGGTGGTGGTGATGTTTTTGCTGCCATAGTTCATCCTTTAAGGTCTTCTTTTGGTTTTATGAAGAAGAAGATAAGCTGAGTGAGTGATTCCTTGTTATGTTTCTTTGCTTCTGTTTTCCTTTTTTCTGACTCATATTCTTATCGTCATGTTTCCTTATCATCTTGCAGACCCTCGCCTTCCCTTAACCCTCCGCCGACCTCTTGTTAGTCCTCTGATGCGCCTCTGTGTGCTGAGTCTTGGGACTTGGAATGTACGGTCGGCGAGGCGGCTGTGAGGGAGACAGGGTCCCCTGGTGATCACGCCGCTACTGATTCGCTGGCTCTAGAGGTGACTGTGGCCATGGCGGTGGGTTCTTTTGAGGAGGTAGCCGGGGCTTCCCAGGATATGGCCCTGGCCTTGCCTTCTTTGCATCGGGCGGCTTCTCCCTCTGCTCCCCTTGGTACCAGTGATCAGCGCTTGGATGATGATGTGTTGCAGCAGTTTGATGCCACTCATCGGTTATCAGAGCTAACTGCTGCCTGGGGAACCCTTGCGACTTCTTTTGGAGAAAAGCTCTAGGTAAGTTTTTCTGAAGTTCTTTCTTTGGATGTTCGTCTTTCTTTTGTTCTTATGCCTTCTCTCTCTCTCTCTCTCTCTCTCTCTCTCTTTGTTCAGTCTTTTTCTTGGGATCATACCGACTTCTTTTTCTCGTCTAAAACCAAAAAAAGTTGTCTTCTGAGGTAAGTTCCCTAAAAGCAGAGCTTGATCTCTATCGGGCCGAGATGGAGACTGAGCGTCAAACGCACCAAAAGAAGGAAAAGGCTCTTCGTGCTCGGGTTGTAGAGGCAAAGAAGCAGAGGGACGCTGTAGTGGAGGCCATGAAGAATGAGTGCAATGGTATTATGGGTTCTTCTTGTTTCCTTTTGTATTCTGATTTCCCTTTCTGCTGACTTCTTTTTTGATGCTTGTTCTAGCTCTCCGAGTTGAAAAGCAGAAGCTCTCGGAGGGTATTGAGGAAATGAAGATAACTGTTCGCAATAGTCACAACAGGGCTGAGGAGGTAATTACTCGTGCTAAAGAAGAACTCGCGCTTGCCAAGTTGATTAGGTGTGGAGCTGATAGGGATCTTGTGCAGGTCCAAAAAACTGTTGAAGACTTGACTGGTAAGTTGGCGACGGCTACTGAGAACTGGAATGCTTTATGAAAATCATTTCGGTCAGTAGCCGGTCTTCTCCGGACTTCAACAGATGATGGTCAATCTTGGGCTCAGTTTATTCCCCAAGTTCCGACCCGTTTCTAGGAGTTTGTGAAGAGGTGCGCCCAACTGTGTACCAGAAATGTTCTTGCCCAGGTTCGGGTTCTTTCTACGGAGTTTCCTTTGTCCAAGATTGCTGATGAAGCCAAAAGTCAAGAATATCTGGATGTCATTGAAAAGGTGGAGCCTGAGGTCGACAATTTAGCTAGGAGAATTATTGATAATCTTAATATTGATATTTCTTCTCTTGATGACAATGCTTAATGTAATTGACCTTTGTACTCCAGCCTCTGTAATAGGATACTAAACTTCTTTTTGAATGAAGATTGAATGAAGATTCTTTATTTTTTGTTGATGTCTTCTTTGCCTGGATGTCTTCATCTTGTAAACAACTCGGTTTAGGTAGATTGTTGTCTTGACAAACTTTCTTGATCTGTCAAGTGCTTGACTGGCTTTCGTCTACGCCGTGTAAACAACTCGGTATATGTAGATCGTTGTCTTGACAAACTTTCTTGATTTGTCGAGTGCTTGTCTGGCTTTCATCTGCGCCGTTCAAACAACTCGGTATAGATCCTTGTCTTGACAAACTTTCTTGATCTGTCGAGTGCTTGTCTGGCTTTTCGTCTGTGCAATGTAAACAACTTGGTATATGTAGATCGTTGTCTTAACGAACTTTCTTGATTTGTCGAGTACTTGTCTGGCTTTCGTCTATGCCGTGTAAACAACTCGGTATAGATCCTTGTCTTGACAAACTTTGTGTTCTTGTTAGTACTGAAAAGACTTAGAACCGGCGATCTCAAGTATCTTCAGCTTCTTCTTTTTTAGCTTTTTTGCTTAATTCTAGATGTGGCCAGCATCTGGCTCTTTCCCTGGTTATAAAAACATCTTAGAATTGGTTCGGGTGTTAGCTTATTAGCTACCCTCATCAACGGGCTCAAGCATCTTTTCAGCTCTTTTGCTCTCAGCAGGTATGCTAGGCATAATTTTAGCCATTTTGCTTTTTGGTTTGGGTGTTAGCTTATTAGCTACCCTCATCGGCGAGCTCAAGCATCTTTTCAGCTCTTTTGTTCTCGGCCGGTATGCTCAGGCATAATTTCAGCCATTTTGCTTTTTGGTTCGGGTGTTAGCTTATTAGTACCCTCATCGGCGGGCTCAAGCATCTTTTCAGCTCTTTCGCTCTCGGCCGGTATGCTCAGGCATAATTTCAGCCATTTTGCTTTTTGGTTTGGGTGTTACCTTATTAGCTACCCTCATCGGCGGGATCAAGCATCTTCTCAGCTCTTTTGCTCTCAGCCGATATGCTCAGGCATATTTTCAGTCATTTTGCTTTTTGGTTCGGGTGTTAGCTTATAAGCTACCCTCATCAGTGGACTCAAGCATCTTTTCAGCTCTTTTGCTCTCAACCGGTATGCTCAGGCATAATTTCAGCCATTTTGCTTTTTGGTTTGGGTGTTAGCTTATTAGCTACCCTCATTGGTGGCTCAAGCATCTTTTGACTCTTTTGCTCGTACCGATATGTTCAGGCATAATTTTAGCCATTTTGCTTTTTGGTTCGGGTGTTAGCTTATAAGCTACCCTCATCGGCGGGCTCAAGCATCTTTTCAGCTCTTTTGCTCTCGACCGATATGCTCAGGTATAATTTCAGCCATTTTGCTTTTTGGTTCAGGTGTTAGCTTATTAGCTACCCTCATCGGTGGGCTCAAACATCTTTTCAGCTCTTTTGCTCTCGGCCGGTATGCTCAGGCATAATTTTAGCCATTTTACTTTTTGGTTTGGGTGTTAGCTTATTAGCTACCCTCATCGGTGGGCTCAAGCATATTTTTAGCTCTTTTGCTCTCGGCCGGTATGCTCATTGGAAACAACTTGGGGAAAGCCATAATAAGACATGCATTGTCAAGAAAAACCATCTTTATTGATCATGAACATTGATAAGGCATAATAAGACATATGTTGTCGAGGAACACTATCTTTATTGATCATGAACGTTGATCTCTTGTGGTTTGTACATGTATTCTTCCTTGAGTTGTTTTCATGCGTAGAATCTTCTTAGTTGGCTGATGTGCCATGTATTGTTGACTTCTTTTCCATCTTCAGTTATCAACTTGTACGTGCCTGGTCCCGTGACTTTTGTGACAATAAAAGGACCTTCCCATGGGCTGAGTAGTTTATGGCGTCCGTAAGTTTTTTGTATTCTTCTTAGTACTAGGTCTCCGATTTGTAGTGATCGATGCTGAGTATTCTTGTTGTAGTGGTGTCTAAATCCTTGGAGGTATCTTGCTGATTGAAGGGTGGCGTTTACTCTGACTTCTTCTATACCATCGAGTTCTAATCTTTGGGTGTGTTCTGCTTCTCCTTCGTCATGTTGTTCTATCCTTGGTGACGTCCAGATCAAGTCGGCAGGTAGTACGGCTTTTGATCCGTAAACTAGGAAGAAAGGTGAGTATCCGGTGGCTCTGCTTATTTGAGTTCATAGCCCCCATACAACCTTGGGTAATTCTTCAATCCATTTTGATCCATAGTCCACTAGTTCTTCATACAATCTTGGTTTTAATCCGGCTAGTATGAGTCCATTAGCCCTTTCTACCTGTCTATTGGCTTCTGGATGTGTGACTGATGCATAATCTATGCCGAAGCCACAATCCTGTGCCCAATTTTTGAATTCTATATCTATGAAGGGAGAACCCAAATCTATGATGATTCGATTGGGCATGCCAAAGCGGTGCATGATGTATTGGATGAACTCGACTGCTTTGGTTGCGCTGTATTTTGCGAGTGGTTTGTATTCAATCCACTTGGTGAACTTGTCAATTGCTACAAAGATGTATTCGAAACCGCCTTTTGCTTTCTTGAGAGGTCCTACTTGATCCAGCCCTGGGATGCAGATGAGATTGTGAGCTGGCATATGAGCTTGTCTTGCGAACATTTGACAACCTTTGCATTTTCTGACAAGTTCTTCTGCATCTTTCAAAGCGGTTGGCCAGTAGAATCCGGTGCGGAATGCCTTGCCGACTAGTGTTCTTGAAGCGACATGATTTCCACAGTAACCTGAGTGTATTTCATCTAGGATCTTTTTGCCCTCTTCAAATGAGACACATTTTAGGAGTACTCCTGATGATGCGGCTCTTCTATAGAGCTTTTCCCCTACTAGGACATAGTTCTTGCTTCTGCGAACAACTCGGGTAGCTTCCTCTTTATCTGCTGGCAACTTATTCTCTTTGATGTAATCAATAAAAACCTGGGTCCATGAGGTGGTGATTACCAAAATCTAGGTGCCTTTAGCTATGATTTCAGGGGTTATCTCATTGGGTTGTTTGATAGAGGGAGCTGATAATTCCTCTATGAATACACCGGGTGGGACCTTCGCCCTGTCCGATCCAAGCTTGGCGAGGACGTCTGCCGTAATATTAGAATCGCGCAGGACATGTAGAATTTCTAATCCTTGGAAATATTTTTCGAGTTTTTGTATTTCAGCACAGTAAGCGCCCATGTTTTCTTTGGTGCAGTCCCAATCTTTGTTGACTTGGTTGATGACTACTGCCGAATCGCCGTATACGAGTAATCTCTTGATTCCGAGGGTGATTGCCACTCGGAGCCCGTGGATGAGGGCTTCGTATTCTGCTTCATTGTTGGTAGCTTGCCATAATATCTGAAGGACATACTTGAGTTGTTTTCCATCTGGAGAAATGAAGAGAACGCCTACACCGGCTCCGCCTAGCTTGAGTGATCCATCAAAGTACATCTTCCAATGATCAAGGATGGTATTTGACATAGGTTGTTGAATTTCTGTCCACTCGGCAACAAAATCGGCAAGGCCTTGAGATTTAATTGCCTTCCGTGGGGTGAAATCGATATTGAGAGCACCAAGTTCAATTGCCCACTTAGATATGCGCCCTGTTGCGTCTCTGTTGTGTAGGATGTCTCCGAGTGGAAAATCTGTCACCACGGTAATCTTGTGGCTTTCAAAATAGTGGCGAAGCTTGCGTGAAGTGATCAGGAGGGCGTAGAGTAGTTTTTGCATATGTGGATACCAGATTTTTTATTCTAAAAGTACTTCGCCGATATAGTATACGGGGCGTTGTACTTTATATGCACGCCCTTCTTCTTCTCTTTCTACGACAATCGCTGTGCTGATCACAATAGAAGTTGCCGCAATGTACAGCATCATGTCTTCGTATTTATTTGGAGGTGTGAGAACGGGCGAGGAGGTGAGGTATGCCTTAAGTCTTTTGAAAGCTTCGTTGGCTTCTTCTGTCCACTCAAACTTGTCTGTCTTCTTTAGCAGTATAAAGAACGGTAACCCTTTTTCGCCGAGTCTTGATATGAAATGATTGAGGGCCGCCATGTAGCCTGTTAGTTTCTGTACATCTTTGACACTTTGAGGAGGGCCCATCTCTGTTATGGCCCGAATTTGCTTGGCGCTGGCTTCGATTCCACGATGACTGACCAAAAATCTGAGTAGTTGTCCCGAAGGAACTCCAAACACACACTTGTTTGGGTTCAATTTCCACCTCCACCTTTTTAGGTTTTCGAAGGTTTGCTTTAAGTCTTCAATTAGTGTATCTAGGTTCTTTGTCTTTACTACTACGTCATCCACGTATGCCTCTACGTTTTCACCGATCTGTTCACCAAGGCACGTTTGGAAAGCTCTTTGATAAGTGGCACCAGCATTCTTGAGTCCAAACGACATGGTCTTGTAGCAGTAGGCACCGAACAGAGTGATGAAAGATGTCTTGCTCTGGTCTTGTTCCTTTAATGCGATTTGGTGATATCCTGAATAGCAATCAAGAAAGGATAATAGAGCAGATCCTGCTGTTGAATCAACTATCTGATCAATGTGTTGTAGCCCGAACGGATCTTTCGGGCAATGTTTGTTGAGATCTGTGTAGTCGATGCACATGCGCCACTCGTCCGTATTCTTTTTTTGTACTAGAACTGGGTTTGCTAGCCAATCTGGATGAAGGATTTCTCGTGATGAATCCGATTGCCATTAGCTTTGTGATTTCCTTTTTAATTGTTGCCTTCTTGTCGGGTGAGAATCGTCGTAGCTATTGCTTCACAGGCTTGGAGCCTTCATTGGTATCGATTCTGTGCTCAACCAACTCTCTTGGGACACCTAGCATGTCGGCCGGCTTCCAAGTTAAGATATCTTTGTTGTCTCGAAGAAAGTTGGTGAGCGTGAGTTCCTATTTTGCCAAGAGGTGGGCACTGATGGTTGCCGTTTTGGATGGATCACCGGTGCCTAGGTCGATTTGCTTGACGTCGGCTTCTTTTGGTGGTGCGAGGATGCTAGGTTTTTTTGCTGGTATCTCTAGCTCTTCTGGGCTCATTTCTGCTGCAATAGTGGCTATTTCTTTTCTACCATTGGTGGGTTGTTCTTTTGTTGCAATTTGGATTGCCTGAATGTCGCAGTCAAAAGCGCGCTTCAAATCACTTCGAAGAGAAAGAACACCGTTAGGCCCTGGCATCTTAAGCAACATGTACGGATAATGTGGTATTGCCATGAATTTTGCTAGTGCTGGGCACCCAAGGATTGCGTGATATGATGAATCGAAGTCTGCAACTTCAAACTTGATGAACTCTGTACGGTAGTTCGAGGGAGTTCCAAAAGTAACCGATAGAGTGATTTGTCCAAGTGGCATCGCTGCCTTGCCGGGTACTATGCCATAAAAAGGGGTGCTCATTGGTGTAATCATCCCGGCGAGTTGTAGTCCCATCTTCCATAGAGTTTCTGAAAAAATGATGTTGAGTCCGGCTCCCTCATCGATTAGTACTTTTGTGACAGTCATACCGGCAATAGTTGGATCTAGAACCAGTGGGTAATGGTCTGTGTTTCCTACGCTAGTCTATTGGTCTTCTCTTGAAAATTGGATTGGATGCTGTGACCAATTGAGATATCTTGGAGTAGCCGGTTCTGCTGCCATGATGGTTTGTAGTGCTAGCTTTTCTTGATGTTTGCTTCTAGAATCTGGAACCCCGACGAAGATCACTGCTACTGTCCCCCTGGATTTTTGGAATCCCTTGTCTTCGTGGTTGTCTTCTTTTTTTTTCTGATTGTCTTCTTTAGTGTTTCCCTTACTATCTTTTCTTGTGTATCGATCATTGAAGGTGTAGCAATTTCCGATGGTGTGATTTCCTTTGGGGTGCAAGATGCAATGCATGTTTTCAATGTCGTCATACCTTCTGAGTTTAGAAAACTTCCTTGGTTTGTCAGCCACTGCTATGGTGTTGTCTTGTCCACATTTTCTTTCCTGATGTCTGATGTTTCGATGATTTTGCTTGTCCGGGTTGTCTCGGTTGTTTCTATCCGGGAACCTTTCTCGTGTCTTCTCCTCTGCAGTAATCATCTTTTCTACTGTTCGTCTGAATTCTTCATTGTTTCTCGGGTTTTCTTTGCAGAAGTCTTGAAATTGCCACCTAGCCATGATTTCGTGAGAGAAAGCTTCGATTACTTCTCGTTCGGTGGTGTCATATACTTGAGCTCGTAGTTCGCCAAATCGTCGATAGTAATTTCTGAGACTTTCACCTCCTTTCTGCTTGAGTCCTTTTAACTCTGCATGGGTGATTGGGTGTGTAATGATACCCGTGAAATTTTCACAGAAACCTCTTTGCAAGTCCTCCCAATTTCTGATTGATCCTGAATTCAATTTGTCGAACCATTGGAGGGGCATGGTTTCTAGGGCCATGGGAAAGAACAAGGTCTTGATATCGTCGTCTCCTCCGACCAGTTCAATCGATTGCGAGTAGATCCTGAGCCACTGCCTTGGTTCGGTCTTGCCATCATACTTAGAGTGGTTGGACGGCTTGAACTTGTGAGGTAGTCGTATTGAAGCAAGTCTATTTGCAAAACAGGGGAATCTATCGTGCGTTCCGGCTTCTGTGTATTCTAATTCAGCACACCCTTCTTGCCAACTGTTGTTTTGGTGAGAGTAGTTCTGCATGGCTGTCTGAATAGGTGCTTTGCTTCTGACCTTTCTTGGTTGTTCGACTCGGTCGTTTTGACTATGGTCCCTTCTACTTTCTCTGTTGTGACTTCCACTTGGTCCAAGTCTCTCAAAAGCGGACTTTCTTTGATTTTGATCTTCCTGCTCATGAGATGTTGACCTGGCAGGTAGTCTTGAGCGGGTCCTTCCGTCATGCGTCCTTAGGACTGTTGACCGGAGAAAGTCCCGGAGCTGTTCTTATTTTTCACTGGGATGTGAGGTCGCTCTGAGTTCTTCTAGTGCTTCTCAGATCCTATCGTAGGGTGTATTCGCCGTGCATCTTTCTTCGACTTCTCGTTCTGATTTTCTTCTATTGTACTCAGCCAGATCTGACTCATATCTGATCCAAGCTTCCTTGCACTGCCTAGCACGGTGTTGGCGTCCTTGTTTCAACTTGTTTTTTCTTTCTCTGGCTTGCTTCTGATTCTCGGTCTCACCATCGTGCCCCTGGGTAAAGGGTGATATGTTGGACTCAGATTCATCCGATGACCTGACGTCGGGTGCTTCTAGGGGGGACCAATGGTGATCGAGGACGGTGAACCATGAATACTTCTCATGCGTGAATTGTTCCACTATCGGCGTCGGTTTCCACACTATCGGAGTAGTTAATAACTTTAGTAGAGGCTTCGAGGTCGTAGATCGAGTCTCCTTCTTGGTAGGGTAGAATTGTTGTTGTCGTAGTGCCAACTAGTTGGGTACCGCTATCCTTAGGAACAGAACTTGGCCAGTGGACGATGCAGTCTTCAGATGTTATAGTTAGTATGAGACCTTTCTGAGCTCCTTTCAGTGGCATTCTAAGCACCGGATCGAGGGATCCTTCGGGCCATGTCTGATAAGATGTTGCCATGTTGTGGAGTCTAAACGAAAAAGGACCCGACTTCTTGAAAAGACTCTAAGTGTACTCCAAGTTATATTCTTGATAGGCCAAGGCCACGTTCTTAAGCCTCATCGGAAAAGAACTCGGTTTCTCGAAAGAACTTGGGTAAGACTCCATTTCGGATGCGGAACCTGAGTTTGAGTCGGATGCGCAAAGTCACGAAATCTATGTTGGATCGGACATCGTGAGCTGCGTGAATCTTCCAGCGAGTTGATCTGTCGTAGTCGCTGAAATAGAATGGTCTTCATGGTGATCTGAATCTTCAAGGAGACGGCTTTGGAGCTTGCCATTGTCACCTGCCTCACAGATCCATGAACCGGAGATGAAGGTTGATTCCGTCGAGAAGATCATGTTGTCGAGGTCCATCGAGCTCTCAGATGCAAATTTGCCGAAAGCCCCTACCTAGCGCGTCAGCTGTCGATGTTTCACCACCGATAGCCTGCCACGGGGGTACCTAGGGCAATTTGTTCGGGCTTCAGCGTATGCGGAACTCGACGGTAAACGCAAGGGACAGTCGATTTATCCTGGTTCGGACCCTCGATCGTTGATCAAGTAATAGCCCTACGTCTAGTCGACGTTAGCCTTTGTGAAGTATTGTGTCGTCAAGTCCCCTCTCTAGGAACCCTGCCCTCCTTTATATATTCAGGAGGCCAGAATCCTAGTCGGTTTACAATGAGAGTTCCTAGTAGGATTACAGAATAATACTACTACTAAGATTACATGGGAAGAATCCTAGTTAGACTAGATCTTCTCCCTTCCTTGCGGGGTATCCCGTGGGTCCCGCACCGACAGTACTTGGGTATGAGAATTTGAGAATAACTCACTTGATAAAAATAGACCCTGAATGCATTAGTGACTCTAGAGTTTTTGTTTGATTGCAGAAATTTTGAATGGGTGGGCTCCTTATTAAGGAACACTGGTGTTGCTCTTTCACTATCTGAGTGAAAACTGATAATAGCTTCAGTGGGGTTCCTTTGTTGAATCAGCGAGGTTATTATGTCTAAATCAACTTAGTTAGCCATTGTTATACAAAATGTTTAGGGTCAAGATGGTTGCAGAAGATAGTCTATCATCTCTGAGCTCAAGTGAGGACGAGCCAGATTTTGATCATGTGGATTCCAAAGAGATTCAGCACAACTCAGGATCAGTTTCTGCTTCTATGGAGTCACATCGAAAAAAAATAGCAAAAGAGATAGCTATTAGGCTGGCCCCTAGATTTGCAAGTTGAGAGCTATCAGGTTGTTCCCTAAATCTGTGCGAGTGTTCTCTTCTCACTTCATCTGGAATCGACATTCAGTTCTTAGAGAACTAGTATATAGATGACTGCACAGACATGGATGCTATGCTGATTCTTCCTGCTCTATAGAAGAATAATCATCTAGAGGTTTTGTCAATGTCTGGCATACAATGTGTGTGTGACAAGTTTGTGAAGGGGCTCATTCCTGTACATGGTTCGAATCTGAAGGAATTAGTGTTTGCTGGTTGATTTCAAGTCTTTACAGATTTCTACTCTAGGCAATAGTTTTCTTTTGGAAATATTAGTACCATAGTTATATTACTATTATGCTAGTATTCAAAAGCAACATGGAGCTGCATATCTGACTTGCTATCTAAATGTAGTTTTATGATTTATTTATTTTTCTAGATGTTACCGTAATGTTAGCATGGGCAATATACTAGTTATAAAACTAATTACACAGCCTAAAACTAATTTATGAGACAAATCTATTAAGTTTAATTAGTTCATAATTTAACAATGTGGTGCTACAATAAACATGTGCTAATGATAGATTAATTAGTCTTAATAGATTCGTCTCGTGAATTAGTAACAACTTCTGTAATTAGTTTAATGATTAGTATCTGAACACCCGATATGACACCCAATGTGACACCTCCTAAACTTTAGTCCCTGGATCCAAACACCCCCAAGGAGTTCAGGTCCGCACACTGTAGTCGCTGGCAAAGAAGTTTGTTCCAGGTGTCCATTACAAAAGTTTGTAATCTACCATTACCCTGGTTTATGTACAACGTTTTTTGTTCCCACGTTGCGCCACGGCGCCTTCTTTTTCTCGCCTTGCACTTTTGCATCGACGGCCACCAGATGACCATAGCCATGAAGCTTCTAGGACATCCTCGTCCCACCAACCCCCAGGCAGCTACGGAGAGGCCCAAAGAAAACCCGCTCCCATCACACGCCTGCCACGACACCACCCTACGCTGCTGCCTCTGCCGCTGCAGCCCCCACGAGCACGGTGCCACAGGCAGCCCTGGCCAACTTTGCTTCTCCATACCTTTCTCTGTCGTGCCTCCCTCCCTCCACGTCTCCCTGTCCTCCCCATTGCTATGAGTTTAAGTTAAACAGGGTTTGATTTTCATTTTATGTCAATCTAGTTTGGTGGAAAATATGCTGAGAACCCTAATGGTTCAGTTTGGTTTGTGTTAGCACTGTAATGACCCAAAAGTCGTTATAATTTTTCGCAAGCACCTTCAAAATAAAATGCATCTAAAATTTTCAATAATCAAAAAATCTTGCATGTTATTTCTAAACTTGTGCTTAGGCTAACCAAAACCGAGCACCGCCTATTTTGGCGGATCATCCATCATCACCACCGGACCATCTGTCAAGACATCTCACAGACTTGGAATAATTTTTACCAACTCGTGCATTAGCGGAGTGTCCGCCAGAAAATGGTGGAGCGTCCGTCAGAAACCTTGCACAGTCAGTCAGTCTGTCATGCATGGTCGAGCATTAGCAGACTGTCCACCACTTCTGATGGACTGTTTGTCAAAACATGTCGACAGCTATAACATGCAGATGATGTGCTATCTCTCCCTCATCCACTCTGGGCCCACATATCATACTCACTCATACACATATATACATCCTCTCCACTAGCTACCTCACCTCTCTCCCTCTCTCATTCTCACACACTCAAGTTCAGCATATAGAGAAGGAGAATAAGAGAAAGGGAGGAGAATAAAGGAGAGAAAGAAGAGGAGAAGGAGAGGAGGAAGAGGAAGAAGGAGAAGAGAAAGAAGAGGAGGATGCTACTGACGCGCTGCGGCACCTCCCCCATGCCCCCATCCTCGCCGGAATAGAGCAAGACGGCTTCCCCAAGGTTATCTTCAACCTCAAGCCATAGAGGTGCCCGAAGCTTGATCTTCTTCCCCGGGTCGTCCCAAGGTGAGCTGCTGCATATGGAGCATCCCCAAGGCATGGTGAGACTCCCCCAAAGGCCCATCTTCATCCTCCCCATCCCTACCATCAATCCCATTCAACTCTAGGTCTATCCATGGCACCCACCACCATGGACAAGCTCGAGCTCACCACAGGCCATGCATGACACATCTAGCACTTTGAGAAGCTTCCTCACAAATCTAGAAAGCCATAGAAATAAAACCGCACTCGATTTGGAGTCCAGATGCCCAAGGAATCATCTCCGACATTTTGTACCCATGTTATTCTTTGTTTACCAAACTATCCATCATTTTCGTGGAATGTCCGTCAGTGCCAGTGTTCGTCCCAGCGGAACACTCCACGCGCCCACGTTCGTCCCTAGCGGACTATCCACCCAACTGCGCGGACTGTCTGCTGATTCACGGCAGCACAACACAACCTTGTAAAATCCATAGAAAATTCATTTGAACCTCAAAAATTGTGAAACAAGTTTTGTTATGTTACTTAGAATATTACCTATCATCTAAACATAAATTTGACACCAAAAAATATATTTTAATTTTGACTTAAAATAATGCATTTTAATTTATAAAATACATAACTCAATCTCTAGGTGTCCAAAAATCATGAAACTTGTTTTGTTAGCCTTCTTTAAGAATGTGCTATCTAGGAGACATATTTGTGTGCATCATCTCATCTCAATTATGCCTATGACATGTCCTTTATACCTCACACACTTAAAACCAAACACTGAATAACTGATGGAGAGTCCACCACCCTTGGCAGGAGCATTAGTGAGATTATTTCTAGAGAACCCGAGAGCACCTATTTACTGACGGAGCATCCATCACCTAGCATAGAGTGTCTGTCAATCATATATCAACTTGACCACCAAGAGATGCTAAGTCTTTATAGTTCACTAGAGTGTCTGTGATTCTCCACGGAGGGTCCACTAATTTATAAGATTGAAACCCAAGGATAGCTAGACCCTGTCTAGATTTGACAGTGTCCGTGACTAGTGTCGGATGATCCGTGAGATCCAACAACATGAAATCCACTAAGTACCATCACTACTAGACTATCCATCGCTAATGGCGGAGTATCGTCAACCTAGTTCAACAACACATGTACCCTATGCAACCTACACATAACATATATGGTTAGACTCTAATTAGGTAACATCAATACTTATCATCTCATACCATTTACTTTATGCATTGTACTCATCAAGCATTATGTTTATATGTTGTACTTTGCATTCACAAGAGTTGAACCACACGAGTCCCTCTCATGTTGCACCCCATCTCTTTCATTTATACTTCATGTAATGTCATTGTTGGTGTTTCTTAGCGTAAGCAGAGGAATCCGCAAGCGCATGGATACACCGTTGTAGCACTTCACCCGGAGATATTCAGGTATCGTATTTTATCAAAGGAATGGATGTGTAAGTCTCTTTAGCTAGTTCACCTAAAGAAAACAAGAGAGAGGTAGCTTGAGTAGTGAGTTTTTCTAAGGATAGATATCCTAAGCGAAGATAACTTTGGCACTATAGACTTGCTTTGGGCATAGGAGCGCACCTGGTCTGCCAAGCAAAGTGATACCGGCTTATAGCGTACGTTGAACCCGGACGTGGGGGAATATGAGGGATGAACAGGGTTGTCACCACCTGCTGCCTACCCCTCAATCATGGGGAACAAGGTAAACAAAGATAGCTTCTAGCCTAGACACCATGTCTACACTATCGGCTATTACTCTAGCATGCATGTAAGGGTTATCCATCTCTATTAGGGCCCTTCTACTAGAGCAACCACCAAAAGGACGGATGATGAACCCACAAGTTTATAATGGACAAAGATAGCTTTCTTAGTATATCAATGCCAAAGTTAAACATGAACTTCTTACTCCAAGTAGTAAGACGCTCATAGATGTACAACCGAAGGAGTGCTAGCTCTGACACGCTTTTGCTCAGTGTAACGAGTACACTAGGAGAGGTTGTCGATAGCTCTAGCACTTCTCCAACTCTTTCCTCACTCACTCCACTCTTATTTTAGCTAAAGCTAAGTAAAAATGAAACTCTCCCTCTCTTCTTTGCTCTCTTTGTTGTGTGTTGTAGAGGGGAGCCCTACCCCTCTATTTATACAGGGAAGATGGTTGTGCCTCAAGCTATTCTTGGAGCAAGGTCGGGGTTGCACCACCTTAGCATGGTGGCATGCCACCGCTAGAGCGAGGAGAGGCAGGGAGGCGCCCGGAGGGGGTTGGCCACCCTTGACCACCGCCTCTGGCCACCACCTTTGCATGGTAGGCTTTGGGCTAAACTGGATCGCTTCCCGGTGGTCCTTTGCTCCATTTGAGTTGAGTTGGTAGGTGCCTTTGTCATTCCTTTGCACAATTCAGCGTTAGAATGTGTCTTTTGGTGAATTTCTCTATGCATTTTATGTTTGTGACCTACAAAACATGCTTGTACCAAAACTCATGGAAAGTGTGAGTAAAAACCCCTAATTCTAAGTTTTGGTGTTTACATTTGCTTATTTTTGTTTAAATGTTGGCGGTAGGATTATAAGTTAAGCATCGCTAGCAAGCTCCCCCACACTTAGTCCTTTACTTGTCCTCGAGTAAAGTTTTAAGGACTAAGTGGGTTCATCTCCTTGATTTGAAATCTGTATACAAGTTATTCCAAGCTTCACCATAGCTTGTGAACTTCCAAGGTCTTAGGTAATTGAAAAATGGAATAGTTTGGATTCAAATCTCCTTATGTTATTCATGCTTAGAAACTTGGGTTTTTGCATAATTTTGAAAACATAAAGATAACTTTTGTTCCTTGAATGATTCGCTCAGGTCACTCAAATTTGTAAGTGGTTCCTTACCAAGACATATTTGAAAGTTCTTGCCTTCCTTTTGATCATCCTACTTCTATAAGGCTTATATGGAGCTTTAGGTGGGGATGAATATTGTGGGACACACTTACCTTGCATATGTTGTAAAGTCGAATCTTGGACCTCACCAGAGAGAAGCGTTATACTCTTTGATCAAAACAGTGCAAGTGTGTGGAATTTTGGTGGAATCATACTCCTCTATTTGATATGATCTCCTTTTTCTAGTTTTTTTATTTGGAGACATGGCTATCATATATATATATATTTCTATGAGCCTTCATATGCTCATCATCATATATATATATATATTTGAATGCTTTTGGGACCTTCATGTGTCCCTATATATTTTTCAATGCATAGCCTCCATATCTTTTTCTAAAAATATGCTAGGGAGATCATTTTTTTAGAGCATGGTGTATTTATTTGTGGGTAATGGAAGCATGCTTTATCGTATTCCTAGTGTAGGAACAACTGTTTATTTGTGACGTGTACGTGAGTTTTGATCTTGAGAGCATGAAACATCTCTCAACATGGGTCACAAAAATCGACCGAACTCAACACAAAGTAAGAGGCATATGTGGGAGGTTTTTGTCATGTATTAACATATATGGCCTTGGTAGATATTTGTATGTCATTCAAGGAACATACTATTTAAGATTTTGTTTTGTAAAATAAATCCCAAGTACTCTGTAGGAATAGGTAAGTGTCATATCATTCTACTATATCTCATTCGTCAATTACTTAGATAAAGTGGTTTCCCTATGATGAGTGTTCACAAGTTTTTTAGAATATTAGCAGGGAATAAAAGGTATACATACTTTTAATCATAGGAAGATTATGGAGATGGAGCATCATTTTTTATTTTAATTTGTTTGAATTCAGTTTTAGAATTCTTATTAATGAGGCGAGAGAGAGTTGCACAGACCGTGATTTTTACATGTGCTGTTTATTTGTGCAAAGTTGGAGGTGATTGTGGCACCTCCCCCACACTTGTACCTATCTTTATTTCACATTTAGCAACAAAAAGGATCCAAGAGACAAGTCTAGACAGATATTTCTTTATTTCATCATTAAACTGGTAGGCGCATTACATGATTGGAAACAAAACAAAATAATTTGGAATGAAAGAATTAAGAATTGGAATATGAGCCTAAGAAAACATAGCATGCGCTTAAAAATAGAACATGTGCCTATTCAAGGACGTGTTCTACATGTGCTGCTCTTGCCACCTTGGCCAGACTACGCCTGAAGCTAAAGATGCATACATTTAACTAGTGCTCAAGGCTTGTCGCTCTAATGTTGCTATCATCTAGCTGTCCTTTGAGGATTCGAACGTCCTCGTGTAGGTTTATGATCTTATTTTTTAGCGAGGTGATCCTAGCCATGGACCACATTCTCGTGTTGCCGCTTGCCCCGCTACGGAGTGGAGGCATGATGGCAAGTGGAGCCATTGTAATAGTGTGTGCTTCCTCTCTCACATAGGTGTTTTCAGGTGTTGGGTTGATGGGCTGTGGAATCTCCCATAGGTTGAAGGTGGAGTTGGAGCCGGTGTACAGAGCGAGCTCTCTGTTGTCCATGGCTCACTAGGATGCTTTGGATCAATGCTAAAGGGAAGGAATGCCCTTTGGTGTAGAATAGGAGGAGGTTGTAGGGTCCCTTATATATTCTTAGGTATAGCGTGAGGGAAAGATATTTTGGTGCTAAACCCTACATGATCATAATGTACTTGGTCAAAAGAAGCTATCCTAGCAGACAGCGTGCGAGAGGAGCTAGGAGGGGGTGGCGCTCCTAGGGGTCGCCCAGCCCCTGAGGAGCGTTGCCCTGACCGCACTTCCTTCTAGACATTCTTACATGTATGAATATCTATCCCTACAGTGTTCTATTTTTATCCTCAAGTTTTAAACAAATTTGACAAATTTATATGTTATTTTCTTAAATAAGACATAAGCAAAGTATTATTTTCACATAGTGTATGATTGTGAATGAGAAGTGTATGTGAGTAACATTGTTCAATGCAAGAACATGTTAGAGATATTTGAATTTTCATAGATTTGCAATGAATTCATCAAAAGAGACTAGGTTTATTTCATCAATTTCTTGATTTATATCATGAGAAGATTCTAAGAAAGCTTTCAATCTTTCACCATTAACTTTAAAAGTGTTACCATCATTATCTTGAATGTTGATCGCATCGTGCGTTGACGAGTTGACAACTATCGATAGAATATCGTCGGCTGTCCTCCGAGGGGTTTCCTACGAAGGTAGATTGATTGGTAGAGATGCGTGTAATCGAGAACAAGAAGGCAATAAAGACACATGAGTTAGACAGGTTTAGGCCGTCAGCACGACATAATACCCTACTCCTATGGTCTGTTGGATTGTATTGGCTATCGTATGATATTGCGTGTGTTTGGAGGGGGTCCCTGCCCGCCTTATATAGTCTAGGGGGCAAGGTTACAAGTCAGTTAGATCTAGGAGATAACCGGAAAGTAATAACTGATTACAGAATCATGGGATCATGCGTATCCTAACAGATCTCATAGTATCTTCAGGATATCTTCCCGATGTCTTGCTGGATGCACCGAGGAGCACCGTGCTTCGCAAGGCTTCATCTTTTGGGCTGGGCCGCCCCTGGGGTCATAGCCCATGTGGTCTACCGTGGGTATCCGGGGTATACCCCCCACAGCTAGTCCCCGAGGGCCTTGTATCTATTGTGCAACGCCGTCTTGAGCTTCTCCGAGCAGGTGCGAACAAAGCCGAGCAGTCAAACTCATGGTTCGACCACCATGATGAGTTGCCGAGCAGTTGTGAACCATCGCCGAGCAGTATGAACTATCGCCGAGCAGCTGTGAACCATCACCGAGCAATGTGAACCATCGCCGAGTAGTGTGAACCATCGCCGAGCATTATATCCCAAGTTAGGCTTGCCATAAGGATGTAAGGAGCTCAAGTCCAAAATCAAAAATTTCATCACAGTGGATCAAGTGTGCCCACTTAGAGTCCGTCCATGAGAAAGGGAGATAGTCTTCTGCAACTTTAGGAGGCGCAGAGTCATCCAAATTAAAGCAAACACAATCACCACAAGGTGAAGTGTGCCCACTTAGTCCCCGAGCCTGACAGTAAGTGACGTAGTCGCGTGGTGTCAGGGTCCAAAGTAGAAGAAAAACAGAAGACCAGCCGAGCAGACAACCAGTCCCCGGGTGTATCCCTAAGATGAGAAAAGCACATTCACCGCAAGGTGAAGTGTGCCCACTTAGTCTCCGGGCCTGACAGTAGGTGACGTTGTCACGTGGTGCCAAGGTCAGAAACAACAGTCAACGAAAAAAGTCCCCGATGCGGTGAGGAACCAAGTCGTATTGATGACACAGTTCCCAAGCCACAAGTGGAAATCTTAGAGAAAACAAATCATGGAGAAAAAACCGGAATAACAGCTATACAGTAGGAGTTACTGAGCCTTAATGGATTGCGGAGAAGTCGGCGAATATTCGGTGAGCAGTAACAAATTGCGACGAAAAATGGGTGATATGGGCTGTAATTGCACAAAAGCCTAGGTAACGGCCCACCACGCCGTTTTGGAGAATTCAGAGAGGCACAAATCATGGAGCGGTTTCCCAAAAACCCTCGAATGCGAAAGGTGGGGGGAGTGCTTTATAACTACGTCGCCGCACCCCATGCTCCCACCTTGACACTTTGCTACTTCATCTTCCTCCTTAGCCATCGCACTTACAGATTCACATGCGCTTCTATCGCCAATCCCAAACCAGATCTGAGAGATGGTGCCAAAGAGGGGAGTTGGAAACCCAAAGAAGGCGGCCATTGGAGCCAACCATGACAATGAGTGGGTGTCATCTCTCATGGGGGAGGCGAAGATCAATAGGATGGTGGAGGCGAGCGTTCTACCGGACCGTGTCACCGCCGGATGGTGGCTAGCCAGTAGTGAGACCTACCTAATGCCTCATACCAACAAAGCTGTAGTTTTTGAGGATTACTTCTAGCCCGGAATAGGATTTCCCATCCATCCTTCTTGAGAGATCTACTGGAGTTCTGGAGAGTTAGTCTGTGCAACCTCCACCCAAACACCATCTTGCACATCTCTATCTTTATCCATTTATGTGAGGCGTATCTCAGAGTTCTTCCCCACTTCAACCTCTTCCGTCATCTATTCTAGCTGAAGAAGAAGGGTGGCGGTGGTTCCAGGGTGCTCGGCGACGTGTATCTGCAACTCCGCGATGGGATGACAGATGAGTACCTCACTATACCGCTAAACACATCGCTGAAGGGGTGGAACGCTAGGTGGTTCTACATGAAGCAGAGCCATCCTGCCATCCATTGTGATGTCGACCACATCCCAAAGAACTAGAAGAGCTGGTCAGAGAAGCCGAGCAGTGCCGATATGGAGCAGGTGAGGGAGCTCCTCGGCCTAATAAAGGGCATGAAGACCAACGGTGGACTGGTGGTGGTGAGCTTCATAGTGCGCCGCGTCTAGCCCTACAAGGAGAGAGCCCACATGGGCTTTAACTTCAAGGGGACATCGACGGCACCAGAGAGAGGACGGAGAGGCTGTCGTCACGTGCTAGAGTGGGTCACAGAGCTATTTGCTCCAAATGCCTCATTTAGTGTGTTAGGGCAAACCAGGCCCTTCAACTATATGAACCCGCCTCCTCAGGTAAACATCTAGTTGCTTGTTCCTGATCCTTTTTATCCTATATCATTGCTGAGCAGCGTACTTCTCGGGCGTGTTGAGGAGCGATTGGTCGGAAGGCAGTGGACGCCCGGCCAACAACTCAGCCTGAGGAAGGTGCTGTCAGTGCCTCATCGAAGTCCAGAGGCATGGATGCTGGTCGAACGGAGAGTACCCCCCCAATGTCGAAGAAAGTCTAGGGGAAGAGGGTAGCGGCAGATGAGCTGGCCGGAAGAAGAGGAAGACGATGGGTGCTATTCCCCGCAAGCCAGGCGACATCTCAGACATAGAGTGTGGTGATGTCCAAGTGGTCGGATGACAATGGGGCTCTAGTGGTCCTCCACCGAGCACTGAAGCACCTCCGCGCAACACACGCATGGAGGTGCAATCAAAAGAAGGGGAGGTAGTCCCCGATCAGCAGGCGAAGGGAGTCCCAGAGCAGCAGGCGAAATAGAGGCCGACGGTGGAGACCGTAAGACCTCCACCTCAGGGCATGCGGGTCGACCCTAGGGTTGTGCCTCGGGGCTTGGGTAGGCATCGACAGTTCAGAAAAGTGTACCAGGAGGATGATGTGTAAGTATCCTTGCCTTGGACTTATTTTGCTGTCGGATCCTTATCTTTGCGGCGAGTGACGAGCTAATTTGATGCATAGCGAGGCGTACGGAGGATCTGAATCCGTCCATCCAGACTAGTGAGCAGCCGAGGGCTGGTCCTAGCGTGGAAGCAATGCCGGCAATGGTGATAGCTGATCAAGAGGATGGAGCCCCTCACCGAGGAGAACGAAAAACTAAAGGAGGCGGTGAAGCTTATGGAAAAAAACATCTAGAGGGCACAGCGTGAGCGTGATCTTGCTGTTTATACCAAAATTTGGAAGAAGAGTTGCAGGGACTTGAAAGCTCCCAAGATCATGTCATCAAGGAATCGATTGCATGAAGGTCGGTATCAGCTGATTCGAATGCAGCACTAGAATCGGCTTTCTTCAGATAGTGCAGTCAGATAACGACAAAAGCTACGATCGGCGCCGGGAAAATCATGTTGGACTCTACAAAAAGGGAAAGATTAGGGTCCAAGTTATCTTAAATGAGGAATGTTTTCTCTTAGGCCAAAAATTGTGATGAGTCATGCTTAAGTAGGATTCATGTTTAGGCTCCGGGTATAAATATTGGACCCCGGCTATTGTAAGAAGACACACAATCAATCAAATATAAGTTACTTACTTTTTCGGCTCTAGCCACCCCTTAGGAGTAGGAGTAGAGTAGATCTTGGTGAGTTCTTCAGCGAGTAGGGCTGCATCGGTCCAGCCAACCTCTGGCTTGTCTGTAAGTACCGTCATGGCTTATACTTCTGTTCGTACGGATGCATCGATCCGGTTGACCTCCACTGCTCGAACTAGATTAAGGTCAAGTTATCGGCTCTATCTAAGGGTGGCGTCCTTCGGATAGATTCATTAAGTTACCGATGTTGCTTATTGCTTTCAATATTTATTTAATTACAGCAATATCACTTTGCCCGATTGGGATTGATCTACATCGGCCTTATATCCTGTTTGACCCATCGTTTATTAATCTAAAGTGATCTAATCTGCACCTTAAACGATGAGTTATGTTTTATCGGCTGTTTTATGTCAATCTTGATCATGTATAGTGTGCGGTTAAGGCACGTCTGGTCTCGAATAGATCTATTGGCTAACGAAAACTGTTCCATGGCCTGTTATCACGGCCTATGTGATTTTGCCTCACACCCCACTGTTAGCTCCGTGGAGTGGGGATCGTTATTTGGTAGATATGTTCTTGATAGGGCATGACCTTAACTGTGCGCCATGCCTGAATCGGCTGTTTTAGCCGATATCGAGTGTTTTCACATATGCAGTTCACGTCACAAGACCGTTGAAGTAAAGATAGGTTGAAAGATGTGTTAGCCCCATGATTTTATTATTGTATTACGGCCTGCATGATTCTGCCTCATGCCCACTGATATTAGTAATAAGTTAGGGTCGTTAAATTTATCGTTGTTTCTATGGCCTACATGATTCTGCCTCATGCTCCACTGGTCATAACGATAGACGAGATCTGATATGTTCAGTAGATTTGTCTCTATTAAATGGTTAAATGATGATGAGCTGTTTCTTTTATATAAAAAGGGATTCAGTTACTTCCAGTCATTGGCTTAGCATAAACTGATTATTGTTGACATCCTATTGCCATTGACCAGTATTTGTCTAACCAACGATATTCATCATGAATGATAACTGATTTTTCTTCCATAATTCCATGAGCTGTAACTGATTTATTCTTATTAGTATGTTGGAGTCGGCTATTTAGTCGATCTCCTTCCACATCGGCTCTCAGAGCCGCACATTCGGGACTGTCTGGCAACACCGGCATGTTTCGCCTTAAATTACTGACTAGCTTTCTCTCCTTGTTAATTATAGGGTAAAATTGACTGGCATGTCTCAGGAGGAGTGCGCATGATCGATAATCCCTACGTTGAAGCTAGGTGGATCTCTAGCTCCTTCGAGCGGACCCTTCTGGCTTGCTCGTGTGCCCCGGTACGAGACAAAATTTCATGCCGACACACGTTCTGGCACGCCCGGTGGGACACCACAATTGTCATGACGATTCACAACAACAACGACATCCTTATGGTACATTACGAAGGGTTACCTAATGGAGATAAAGATGTCATCAGCAAAGCTATAGAAGAATTTCAGAGCAAGTGTTTGTGGTCCTACACCAAAACACATGACAATACAATTGTTCAGAAATATCCACTACCCAGAGTTCTATTACATGAGCAGACAGATGCAGATGAGACTGAAGACAGGCATTTCTTCACGGAAGCTACAAACAAATCTATTCATGATGCTATATCGAACCATAATGAAATTTTCTTGAACACATTCCATAACACCATGAAAGAGGTGTTTCATGGGTTTCTAGTTGATCAGGTTGGACTGGCTTATTACAACATTCCACATCCGTTGACTCAAGGGACTAATCAAACCGGTACCAGCCATCAAGAAGTAGCACCAGCTGGTAATGATGATGTCCAGGTAGTTAAGAGTTCATCTGAGCAAGCTCAAGGTGTTACTACAAATCAGATACAGTATAATCCTGGATCGTTAGTGCAGCATGTGCAACAGCCGATGGGGCAAGGTCAGAACCAGATGATTAGTTTTGGCACATCAGGCCACATACCATCATTAGCTCAAAAAATAGCACCATTAATTCAAAGGATCCGTAGAGATATAGATTCTAATGTCTATAACCAGAGAGTACAAGCAGCAAACTAGCAAATGACCCAGCAAGTAGAGATTCCACAAGGGTATCAAGGCATAAAGGATTTCAATCCACAGATGGGTCAGCAAGTGTAGAGAAATCCAAATTCACATGCTGACGAATTGTTGTTAAAGGTGACCGAGATGATGAAAAATCAGTTCGGTCTGAAGCCAAAAGGACTGACCTTCTCATACAAATGCCCATATCTAGAATGGTATAATTTAGTCGCTCTTCCTACAAATTATAGGCTCATAGAGTTTGCTAAGTTCACTGGCCAAGACAGCACAAGCACAATAGAACATGTTAGTCGGTATCTTACACAGTTGGGCGAAGCATCCGTTGAAGAGGCCCATCGAGTTTGTTTCTTCTCCTTGTCCCCATTAGGGCCAACCTTCACTTGGTTTTCATCACTGCCAGTCAACTCCATTACTAATTGGGCTGACCTGGAAAAGAAATTTCATAGATATTTTTATACTAGGACTGGAGAAAAGAAGATTACCGATTTGACAACTATAAGACAGAAAACCAACGAATCGGGCACTGAGTTTCTTCAGAGGTTCCGAGATACTAGGAATTTGTGCTTCTCATTAAATTTGGCTAATGATCAGCTAGCTGCTTTCGTTATTTAAGGGATGTTGCCAACATGGAAAGAAAAGCTGCTGGGATAGGAATTTGACAACTTGGTTTAATTGGCTCAATGAGTGGCGGCGCTCAATAGCCAAATCCAGAGTATGCGCAGAGATACCCGATTCCAGAAGAGTACCACAGTGGCCGAAGCTTATAATCCATATTCAGTCGATGATGGCTATGAAGATAAAGAAGAAGAGGTTGCCATGGTTGAATGGAATTGGGGCAAAAAGACAGTGATGGTGCCAAATCCTTAGGGAAGAGGAGTCGAGGAGAGCTATGAATTTGACGTCACAAAATTAGACAAACTTTTCAATTTCTTGTTTGAAAAGGGGCATATCAAGTTGCCCGATAATCATGTTGTGTTGCCCTCTGATCAGTTGAAGAATAAGAAGTTCTGCAAGTTCCATAACGCTACTTCTCATTCCACTAATGAATATAGAATTTTCCAGCAGCATATACAGAGGGCTATTTAGCAAGGAAGACTCAAATTTGATACGCCTCGAAAATGAAAGTTGATGATAATCCTTTCTTAGGAGATCAAAACATGGTCGATGCTAGGCTGCTCAAAGGAAAGACTAAGATCCTGACATCAACCAAATCAAGAGAAGCTAGAACAGTCGATCCTGAGATGCAAATATCGACTGACGAATACAGAGAAATTAGAAGACGTCGTGACAAGCAAAAGAGCCGATATGAGCAGGGAGAAACATCAAAAGAAGGGGCAAGAAAGCTATAACACCCCAGTGTTATGGTTGCACTAAAACACTTGCATCGCATGAGCATGAGCATCATCATCCCATTCATAAGCATCATACCATTATGAATGTTATCATTTCATGTGTGTTTCTATTTGAACTGCTTGGTTTTATGCTAGCAATTGTGTGTGCTAATGTGTGGTCTATGCAAATTTGTGTCAAATGTCCCTTAAGCAACTTAGCTACACTTAGAATGTCTTTAGCAACAATGTTCATGTTGATCACCTTACCTAATTACACTTCCAAGTCATGGTTTGACCATTGTAGAACACTAGAGCTCCTAAGTTTGACTGTTTAAGAAGTACAACTTAGAAGGTTTGCATGTCTGAGCAACCTAAAGCAAAGTTGTAGAAAATTTTATAAGGAACAAACTTTGTTTGGGAGCCAACTCATGAAAATGTGTACAACATGTTCAAAAAGGACCCACAAGTCAGAATTGAAAGCTGTTTCGACAATTGAAAATTTTTCTAAGTGTTTTACTGGATTTCAGTTTCATGTACCCTAGTTTGGAGCACTGTATCTCACTAACCAAGACAAACCAGCTCGAGCTCCAATTAGCAAACTTGTAGTACTCACGTAGGTCCCCAACTTTGTTAACTACAACTTAACCTGGATCGCCACGGTTTGAGAGATCTATGGTCAACAAGTTTCGCTGTCAGTCGGCACCAATGTAACTGAATCGGTGTCTACAGTTCCGACCGGCAACAGAGAAAGAACGCCGCATGGAGGACACTCGTCGCCGGCCGCCTGGCTGCGTAGGCCACGCGCCGCGGCCGTCCTGGCGCTGCTGGCCACTGCTTGAACCGCGCCCGTCTGCCCGACCGGCCCTCAAGTTCATTTTCATTTCCCTCTTGCCCTCATCGCGCAGCACCGAGCCGCAGCCGCTTGCCATTGCCGGCCGAGCCTCCGCCGTCACCTCGCTCATGTGCCACTGCAAAAACGCTGCCGCTAGCCAGCTCCAAGCTCCGCCGCGACCTCCTCTTGCTCGTCGTCGCCTCCACGCAGTCAGTCAACCTCTGGTGAGGCCGCTTTCGGCATTCCCGCGCCATCGCAACCTCGTCGGAGGTGAGCCCGCCGTGGCCAACCACCACCGGAGCTCTCTCCCTCCTTTCTCTCCCATCCCTCATTGTCTTTGTGAACTCCTGATGCTCACGCCTAGCTTAGGTCGGTCCGCCATGGCCGGAGTTGGTGGCGATTTTGTGCCAGCTTGCGCAAAACACCATTATCGACGGCGACCTCCTCCTCTCGTAGCTAGGGAGCCCATTTTCTACTTCCATCCGGCAAGGCAGCGTGGTTGAGCATGTTGGTGCCACCCCTTTGCCGAATCCTCACCGTCGTCGAAGCGGTGGCGGTCAACGACCTCCCCGCTTGGCTGCGGTTGGCCGGTGGGTCCATTGACCTGTGGGACTCGCCTGTCAATGGCTCATAGAGTTTTAGATTTGAGTTTAAATGTAGATTTCTAGACTATTTTGTGATTTTTGTATCTCCTAAGTGGTAGATCCAAATGGAGTGAGGCAAATTTTGGTAGAGTCACAATGAAGTTTAGTATTTCAGAAAAATAGGACATGAGCACATGTTGTAGAAATTTTGGATGAATTAAATAGGAACTTAAAATGTGTTTTTAAATGCACGCAAACTTGTTTAAATTATATCTTGAGTTTCTGTGATCCAAAAATTATGAAATTTTGTGGGTAAGCTATTCTTGCTTAGTAGAAGCTCTGGTAAAAATTTGAGAGTCATTGCATGTATGGTTTTTGAGTTATAGATTTTTCTTTTACCATTGGTGGATACTTGTGTGAATTTTTATAAATTATCTAGGAATCCTATAACCCTGAAATTTGGTGGGTAGCATCCTAGTACCTTAAGTATGCTAGGAAAAATATGAAATCTGTTGTTTGACACTTTTCACTAAGGTTTCCTATTTATGCCATTTTAAGCCTCTATGCCTTGTCATTTTTGTGTAGGATGAGATACTTGTTCAATTGATGTGAAATTTATGTAGTAGCCTCTTGGAGATATGTATAAGCTACTGTAATTTTTGTGGAATTTTATGTACACTTTGGATATGTGTTTATTATTTAACCTAAGTATCTAAATAAATTATTAAAGGCATGAGAATAATTTATTTAGGAATGGACACTATGTTTTCTGGTGTTCTTTCAACAGGTATGATGAGTTAGTAAAGTTGGTCTTGTCCGTTTGTAGGTTTACAACGTAAGTTAATAATTATTTCTTGCGTTGTGTCTTTCTGGACAATTCGGGGAACTTTATAAAGTTTACCATGATAATTTAGGTTTCTGGGAATGTGGTCAATAACAAAGTTGTAGGAAACTTGTTTATATAGCTTGTGTTAAAATTTCAAGGCATTTGGCCTAGTAGTTTGAGAGTCATGTCAGTTGGAAGACAGCACTCCCAACTGCCTGCTCTCGGGAATCCACGGATAGTTTTGTAAGATCAGTCTATTTGACCTAGTTCGAGTTTGAATTAGACTTTGGTAATTAAACGAAAGTTGTAGATAATTTTATAAGATTTCCAGAAAGTCTTGAATCAGGATATTTGGATCTGTATGACTCTAGTTATGGATCAAACTTGTTGCTGCTGTTTGCAGCCTGAAAACTGTTGAGTGCAGTGAATGACTTGTTTGCTTTATATGAGTTGATGTGATGATTTAGATGCTAGGCTAATTAAGATAAATTGTTAGTTGCAGGTGCTAGACCTCTTACTGAAGATGAACAACTTTATCTTAGGTTATTAGAACTTCGTGAGTGTGCCATTCTTGTTTTCTAATAAAGATATGCACCTACTCGGTAAAATAGATGTAAAGCTTGTATTATCATATTGTTCAAGCGTCCATTCATACATGGCTGTATATTTCATCATCATCTTCCATCTCTTGTGCATGCATGATTCTTATACTATGCATATGCATGCAATAGGTGTTCGGAGGGAGTAACGCTTCTAGAATTCGAGCGATTAGATTCGGAGGAGCAAAGCAGGAAGCTCGAGGAGAGGAGGTGCAGACACCCAAGAAGGAGAGCTGTGAAGAAGTTCTTGAGTGCCCCGATCACCAACCTTCCTCTTTTCTGAAAGGCAAGCCCCGGAGCATTCTAAGTCTCCCATGTTTTTACAAATATCTTGAGTATCTTTTATTGTTGATGATGCATTAAGTATAGGAATCGGTTGGAACCAATTGTCGCATTAAATCCTTACCTTGTCCAGATAAAATCCTATGAATCCTAATTAAGTGTAGGATCGAATGATGCTTATCTATGCTTAGACCGGTAGAAGTCGGGTGATTTCCTGTCACCTACGAGATGTAGGATGAGCTCTGGTCACGGTTGGCTATAATTGCTATCAGGAAAAAGAACCATGTGTTAATATTGAAAAGAGGCCGGACGGGATGACGGTGAGAAAAGCAACAAGGCATGGAGGTCTTGGGTGTGAATCTATCCCCGTCTATGTCGTTTAAGGACCGATTCGCAGACGTCCTCATGTCATGTTGAACGCATGCCTATCACTTAGTTGGGCCAGATAACTCATTCCGACCGCGAAGCCGAGTAGCTCAACTCAGGCCAGAAGACCGAGAAGTGAAAGTGCGCACCTGGTGGTAGTAAGGATGTGCGGGAGCTATTGGCGTAAGTCCGAGGTGAGATTGACCACTGGCGAGTGGACTCCACGAGGGTGCGGCGCTGCTTTCGGAGCCGCGATTCTGAGATGTACCAAAGGTGACCTAAGGGCGCCTTCGCGCGGGATGCCTGGGTTTGTGTTAGGAATACCCCTCCAAATTTGGATAGGAATCGATTGAATCGCCGCTCTCCCGGATAGTGAGAACTTGGTGAGCAAATGGCAACATAGATTCACTAAATGTAAAGATATGGTCAAATGATGATGATCATGAGGAGGATGATAATGATGAGCCATGAAATACCTGATATGGTTATTATTGTTTGCAACTAAATCAAATGATTGATTAGTACAGGTGCTAATATAGACGGTAGGGAATGGATAAAAGTCACTGCTAGTCCAGGTGAATAATGCTAATGGGTACTCAAGCTTTTATGCAAAAAGGTTGTCCAGCAAGATCCACTGATAAAGCCCTGCATACTCCTTGGTGTCATTTATTTTTGGTTTTTGACGGGTAAGTCTAGCTGAGTACATTCTCGTACTCAGGGTTTATTCCCTCTTGTTGCAGATGACGTGCTCTTTAACGGCTACTGCAAGTATTGTCTCCACCCAGCTGGGGATGAAGACTAGATCATGGGCATGATCATCTATGTTATCTTATCTTACTGCTTTTGTTGGATATGACTGGTGCTGGCTTGTATTTGAACTAAGTGTGTGTGATGGTCTCAAACTACTTTGCTTCCGCTATTTGTGAACTCGTTTTGTAATAACTATGTGTACTCTGATGTATGAGGTACTTGCAAACTACTTATGAAATGGATGTAACATGTGGCTTGTTATGTTGAATTACTGTGATCTTGGTTGTATGCAAGTTGGTTTGAAATCCTTCGTGGTTTCAGTTGACTACTGGGTTTATATGGGTTCAAGTATGACGGTTTGATCACTCCGGTGATTGCTTTCATACTTGTGCTCTTATAAATTGGTCGGTTCTGTTACAAAAAGCCACGGGTTACATCTCGAATTCTGTTGAATAAGTGGCAATGGTAGAAGGAAAAGGATTATCAGCATTGGTTAGAAGAACAAGAATTCCAGCGTTAATAGGAACAAGAGAGGTATGAAAGAAAGCAAGCTAAATCACATTGGAAGTGTCCTTTCTTCAGGCATTGCTAGAATGAAGGTTTAAAGTTGCCTACCAGGAATAACTGTCTAGAGTGCAGCAATCAATATTAGAAGTTTAGGCAATCTCAAGCCAACCACCGGTCTATCCATGCTTAAAATGCATATCATCGTAATAACATGGATCGGCGCTTAAAAAATAGAAGTGTTCATAATCGTCTTAGAAAAGAGTTATTGATCAAGATTGGGCTGATTATAAAGAAGAAGGCAACGAGAGAGAATATGTTTGGCAGGAAGGCCAATGGTGTCAGGAGGTTTGACAAGAAGCCAGAAGAGAAGGGTGCAACGCCTAAGGAATAAAGAGTTGGAACAGGCTCAGGCATCCGGTAAACCTCAAGTATGGCGTGCTAAGCAAACAGCTGATAGAAGGCAACCATCGGCTAATATTCAAATGGCTTTTCTGTTGCTATCAGAGTTCAGAGCTCCAGCAGATTAGGAAGTTTATTCAAATTTTGATGAATCAGAGTATGAAGAGATAGTTGCCAAGCGGACGGTTATACTGCAGAGGCTATATTTAATAAACCAGTCAAGCATCGGCACTTAAAGGCTTTATATGTAAAAAGGTTTGGTTGATGGGAAGCCAATGAACAAGATGTTGCTGGACGGAGGTGCTTCTGTCAATCTAATGCTTTACACGACTTTTCATAAACTTGGCAAGGGACCAGGAGATCTGATTAAGACTGACATGATGCTTAAGGACTTTGGGGGTAATGCGTCTAAGACCCGGGGGGCAATGAACATCGAACTAACAATAGGGAGTAAGACTCTGCTCACCACATTCTTCATCATCGATGGAAAAGGGTCGTACCATTTGCTCCTTGGTCATGATTGGATTCATGCGAACTGTTGTGTACCATCGACCATGCATCAGTGTTTGATTCAATGGCATGGAGATGATGTCGAACTGGTTCGCACTGATGAGTCTATGAGCATTGCAACAGCCGATCTAGTCTTTTGGGATCTAGGAGATTTTGAATGCTTTTCTGGCAAGATATGGGAAGGAGGTTTCATTGGAGTCAATAATGAAAACCAATAGCTAATCCAAGCAGTCGGCTTTGAAAATTTGTCTTAATGGATAATCCAATAGATAGTACAGATGGCAAACTAAGACATGACTTCACGTCGGCTGATGAATTAGAAGTAGATATTGGTTCTGGAGATAGACCTAGGCTGACATATGTAAGTGCCAAGTTGGATCCTGAGTATAAGCGAGAGTTAGTTGATTTATTGAAGGAATTTAAAGACTATTTTGCTTGGGAATACTATGAGATGCCTGGTCTAGACCGATCAATTGTTGAACATCGGTTGCCAATCAAACCTAGATATTGGCCGTTTAAACAAGCTCCAAGGAGATTCAACCCGAACGTGCTTGATGATATCAAAAAGGAGACAGAAAGGTTACTGGAAGCAAAGTTTATCCGACCATGCCGATATGCAGAGTGGATATCGAATGTTGTCCCTATGTATAAGAAGAATGGAAAATTAAGAGTTTGAATCTATTTCATGGATCTGAACATAGCCACTCCCATGGATGGTTATCCAATGCCGATAGCTGATATGTTAGTAGATGCAGCAGCCGGGCATAAGGTTATTAGCTTCATGGACGGCAATGCAGGATATAACCAAATTTTCATGGCTGAGGAAGACATAGCAAAGACCGCTTTCAGGTGCCCCGACGCAATCAGCTTATTCGAGTGGGTTGTGATGACCTTTGGTCTGAAGAATGCTGGTGCAACTTATCAAAGGGCAATGAATTATATTTTTCATAAGTTGATCGGTAGGATTGTTGAAATCTACATCGATGATGTGATGATAAAATCCAAAGGGTACAAGGAGCATCTAGCTGATTTGTGGGAGACTCTGGAATGCACAAGAAAACATGGTCTAAAGATGTATCCTAATAAGTGTGCTTTTGAGTGTCAGCTGGACAATTCTTGGGTTTCATGGTCCATGAGAGAGGAATCAAAGTTGGTCAAAAAAGCATAAAAGCAATTGATGAGGCAACTACTAAACAGAGTTACAATCTTTGCTTAGAAAGATTAATTTCATTAGAAGATTTATTTTAAATTTGTCAGAGAGAGTTCTGCCATTTTCTCTCTTGTTGAAGTTGAAAAATGATCAAGAATTTAAGTGGGGGTGACATACAACAAAAGGCATTTAAAGAGATAAAAGAATATATGAAATATCCACCTGTGTTGGTTCCTCCTTAGCAAGGAAAGCCTTTTAAGTTGTACATATTGGCTGATGACAAGACAATTGGATCAGCCTTGATGCAAAAGTTTGAAGGAAAAGAGCGAGTTGTTTTCTATCTGAGTAGAAGGCTCCTGGATCCAGAGACAAGATATTCTCCCACCAAAAATTTATGCTTGTGCTTATATTTCTCTTGCACTAAGTTACGACACTACTTATTATCGGCCAAATGTACGGTTGTTTCCAAGGCTGATGTGATTAAGCACATGTTATCAATGCCAATATGAATGGGAGAGTGGGAAAGTGGATTCTCGCGTTATCAGAATTCAACTTGAAGTACGAATCGGCTAAAGCAGTCAAAGGATAAATAATGGCCGATTTTGTCACCCAACATCATAAGCTAAGCATTGATTATGTAGAGCTGGTACCTTGGACGTTTTTCTTTGATGGATCATCATGCAAGCAAGGTGGTGGCATTGGTATTGTTATTATTTCACCTCGGGGGGCAAGTTTTGAGTTTGCTCTTCCAACTGAACCAATGATTACCAACAACCAAGCGGAATATGAGGCTATTCTTGAAGGACTTCAGCTTCTTCATGAAGTAAAGGCCGAAGCAATTGAAATATTTGGAGATTCACAGTTAATTATTAATTAGTTGATCGGCCTATATGAATGCAAAGAAGATACTTTGAAAGGATACTATGATGAGTGCCAAAGGTTGCTCAAGGAATTTCTTCATGTCTCTTTTCAACATATTCTGAGAGCACAAAACCAAGATGCTAATTGTCTAGCTCAAAGTGCATCAGGATATCGAGTGTTTTGAGAAGTCTTGAGTAGTGAAACCTCGAATGATGATTGGAGAGTTGAAATAGCCGATTACCTTAGAAATTTGTCATAGAAAGTTGCCAAAAAGCTAAGATATAAATCGACTAAGTATGTTTTACTGGATGATCAGTTGTATTACAAAACAATCGATGGGGTATTGCTCAAATGCCTAAATCAAGAGGAAGCTAAGGTGTTGATGGGCGAGGTGCATGAAGGGATATGTGGAGTTCATCAATCGGCTTATAAGATGAAATGGATTATTCACAGAACTGGATATTTCTGGCCAACAATATTGGAAGACTATTTTGAATATTACAAGGGGTGCCAGAACTGTCAACGTTTTGATAATGTCCAGAAATCGCCTGCATCGGCCATGAATCCAATAATCAAGCCATGGCCATTTCGAGGTTGGGGAATTGATTTAATTGGCCAAATTTTTCCGCCCTCAAGCAAAGGACATAAGTTCATATTGATAGTAATAGATTACTTCACTAGATGGGTAAAGGCAATTCCTTTGAAGACGGTAACCTCAAAGAACATGGTTGATTTTGTCAAAGAGCATATTGTGTATCATTTTGGAATTCCTCAAACTATAACTACTAATAAAGGGACAATGTTAACATCAGAAGAGTTTGAAGATTTTGCTGCAAGTATGGGAATCAAGCTACTAAATTCTTCTCCTTACTATGCTCAGGCTAATGGCTAGGCAGAAGCATCCAATCATATTATGATTAAGCTGATCTAGAAAAAGATTGAGGAACAGCCAAGGAAGTGGCATTCAATGCTTAATGAGGCACTATGGGCATATAGGATGGCCTCTCATGGATCGATTAAAACATCACCTTATGAACTTGTGTATGGCCATAATGCAGTCCTTCCTTGGGAAGTTCAGACTGGATCAAAGCGTGTTACATTGCAACATGATTTGTCAGCCGAAGTCTACAAGAATCTTATGATTGATGACTTAGAGGACTTGAGTTGCTCTCGGCTGCGTGCTCTTGAAAACATCGAAGCCAATAAACTAAGGGTTGCAAAATATTACAATAAAAAGGTCAAGATTAAGCAATTTTCCGAAGGAAACTTGGTTTGGAATGTGAAATTGCCGATCATGTCAAAGGACAGTAAGTTCGGCAAATGGTCACCTAATTGGGAAGGACCTTATCGGATCAAGCGTTGTGCGCCTGGTAACGCTTAGATTTTGGAAACACTAAGAGGAGAGGAAGAATTTGGTAGAGCAATCAATGGGAAATATGTAAAGAAATATTACCCTAGCATTTGGATTAATACTTGACAACCGATTTGTTCGGTCGTCGACTCTAATAGCCGATACCAGGAAGGTATCGCCTCTAGTGCAAAAATAAACCCAAAGAGGTGAAAGCCGGTACGATGTGTATCGCCTATTGGAGCAAAGCAAACACGGACAAAGTGATGCATATAATATGAAGTACAAAGCAGAGGAAAATCACTCAAGATGGAGAAATTGTTTGCTAAATATCACCTATTACAAACTACGGGCCGAAAAATACTTTGGTTACAATATCATCGGCCTGGGAAATAAAGGCTATGGAGTTGGTAGCGCTGAAGAAATCCTCAATTAGGCACTCATGATCCCCAAGGTGCACCACAGCTGGAAAACCATGGGGAAGGAACCGAAGTTCATGGCCAAAACGGGCTTGCGCAACAGCCAATGCCATGGCGGCACCATGATGAATGCCATGCAAAGCGACCTCCCTAACATGGTTCATGATGTCATGCAGGCAAACTATCGGGATGGTGCCTCTGGCATTGATGAATCCCGCCACGTACTCCGCAGCCAATTGAAGGCTTTCCAGTTGAGCGAACAAATCTAAAAAGATTCAAAGGGTAGATGATGAGAATCTTGAAGATGAAATTGAGAGGAAGCAAAAGTTATGATAGATATCTCACCCATGATTCTGGCCTCGGTCTTGGCCAACCTATCCTCAATCGAATTGGCCTCGAGAGGCGATTGGCATTGGACCATAGCCAGAGCTGATTCTGCGAGGGAGAGACAGTCGGCGAGATTCTGGCCATGCCTGTCAATGGAGGCGAGCAGGTCATCATTGTCAACCCACCTCCTCAGATAGCAGGGGAGCTGGTGGCGAGCTGTTGATGAAGAGAACCTCGAAGGCTGAACGGAGTCGGCCCTATGCCCCAAAGCAGTGAGAGCATCACGAGTTGCACCCTCCTGATGATGAAGGCGCTGGTGCAATGACGCAGCTCCATAGAGGGCCTCCTCAGCAGACCTCTTGCTGTTCTCCATGATCTCAAACCTATGGGAAAGTAGAAACCGCACTAAAAACATGAAAGGTTTGAGACAAAGCAGGATGTTTTTCGATCCACAGCAGTGGCCCATATATATAGCCCGGGATGGTGAGAAGATAGATTTCACCAGGGGTGTGGAATTGAAGTCAGATACGGAAACGGATCGACACTCTGGAAATTTAGGGGACGGATAATGAAGAGATAACAGATTCAGACTTATTGCTTCCCATAATTACAAAATATCATGGGATGGATACGAAAGATTTACATTGACCAGTGATCGACCCACCGAGACTTCTTTGGATTAAAGGGAGTTCGGATCCCCGCAAGCCGAAGGTCATCATGAACCAAGTCACATCGGCCCATTGATAAAATTATGCTAGAGAAGGGGAAAAGCCGCCTGCCTAACAGATGCCTAGCTAATTTCTCGGTGACTGTGAAACTATGGGAAAGAAACTTGTGGCTTTCCCGATGGGCATTTGATGAAGCAAACAAAGGGAAGGTGTCCACACATTTTAGCCCTTGTAAACAATAGAACAGCTCTACGAGCATGGAGAGAAGACTCAGGTGATATCACAAGAATTCTTCTAACTGTAGTAGCTGATCCTCTTGCTCGACAAGGTGCTAAGATGAGCGACACAATCACCCTATGCACAAGAATTCTTCTAACCACTCAAGATCTTCATGGCAAAAAGATAGGCCATGGTGGGTTCGGCAGAGTCAGAGGCACTCGAGGAAACAGGTAGAAGAGAAACATAGCTGAATCATTGAGTTGCTCTCACTAGAGTCGGATAGACATTTTATAGTCGGCCTGGAAAGATGGATCCAAGCACCCGTGAAGCAATGATGCTCTCATAAAAGTTTTGAAGCATGGGCTCATGAGCTAACATAGATGGTGACAAACAGTAGACCCAAAATTATCACGGCCTGTGTGCTTCTGCCTCACACACCACTGTTAGCACCATGGAGTGGGGATCATTATTTGGTAGATCTGTTCTTGATAGGGCATGACCTTAACTGTGCGCTATGCCTGAATTGGCTGTTTTAGCCGATATCGAGTGTTTTCACATATGCAGTTCATGTCACGAGATCGTTGAAGTAAACATAGGTTGAAAGATGTGTTAGACCCATGATCTTATTATTGTATTATGGCCTGTATGATTCTGCCTCATGCCCCACTGATATTAGTAATAAGTTAGGGTCGTTGAATTTATCGTTGTTTCTATGGCCTACATGATTCTGCCTCAGGCTCCACTGGTCATAACGATAGATGAGATCTAATATGTTCAGTAGATTTATCTCTATTAAATGGTTTGATGATGACGAGCTATTTCTTTTATATAAAAAGGGATTTGATTACTTGCAGTCATTGGCTTAGCATAAACTGATTATTGTTGACATCCTATTGCCATTGACCAGTATTTGTCTAACCAACGATATTTATCCTGAATGATAACTGATTTTTCTTGAATAATTCCATGAGCTGTAACTGATTTATTCTTATGAGTATGCTAAAGTCAGCTATTTAGTCGATCTTCTTCCACATTGGCTCTCAGAGCCGCACATTCAGGACTGTCTGGCAACACCGGCATGTTTCGCCTTAAATTACTCATTAGCTTTCTCTCCTTGTCAATTGCAGGGTCAAATTGACTAGCACGCCTCGGGGGGAGTGTGCAGGATTGATAATCCTTGCGTTGAAGCTAGGCGGATCTCTAGCTCCATCGAGTGGACCCTTCCGGCTTGCTCGTGTGCCCCGACACGAGACGAAATTTTGTGCCGACACTTGCCAAATCCAACGCGCGGGATGTGGAATACTAGAAGGGCATCCTATCCGAGCAGCTGGTGACCATGTCTGAGCAGTTGCGGGGTAGCTCGAGTAGCTAGAACGTAGCTCCAAGCAGCTGATGAGTCTTTCTAAGCAGCTGGAGCCCAAATCCGAATAGCTGAGAAACGCCTCCGAGCAGAGAAAAGGTATGGCGGATCGGCGAATTTGTTTTGCATTGCTAAACAGTCCTATTGTTGCTAACGACTATTATGCTTGTTGAGCAAGACGCAGAGCTCAATCAGTTGCGCCAAGTAGTTGGCCAACTCCAGGAGGAGGAGAAGAAAGCGTCTAGGCAGGCAGAGAAGCTGGCCGAAGAGCTGAAAGGTGAGTACTTTGTGGCCGGAGTTATTGCTGAAGTGTCTTCTTCATTTGACGCATCCTTTTGGTGCCTGTAGAATACCGTCGAAAGACCAAAGCCTAGTTTGACGTGTTGGAGCAGGAGGCGCAGACACAATGGCAAAAGCTCAATGCCGTGGTGACTAGAGTCAGGCCAATGCTTGACTACATCAACATGGAGGTAGCTCCTCAGCCCAATGACAGGCCGCCTCGTCCGAACACCATCATCGATAGGTGTAAGGCAACGTGGGAGAACTTCAAAAGCTTCAACCATGATGCCACTGTCTCCGCCATGACCCATGCTCTAGCAGTAGTTTGGTCTCATTACCCTACCATCGATCTGCGAGCGATAGGGGCTGGATTTTCTAAAGGCACAGGTGCGACGAAGCAGCAGGAGCTGGAAGATGAGGTGGAGGACACGGCGAAGAGGCTGGCTAGAGATGTTGACCTATTCGGCGAGGTGGACGGAGAGGGCTCGACATAATGACCTGCTCGGAGGGTAATCTGTAATAGCTAGAGAGGATAGTTAAAATGCGCGAGGGTGTAGATAAACATTTATGTATGTGTATAAATGTTGTAAAGTGACATGTGCATGTTTATGTAGTTTGCTAGTAGTTTGGTGAAAAATCATTGTAGTGTTAACCCTAACGCAATTATACGTGATATAAGTAGTGTCCGAGCAGTTAGTTCATTACTGGGCTCTTGGCCTTGGCTAGCCCATATTCCATAACATCGAGCGCAGAGCCCGTGCACATGTAGAAGGAACAGGTGTGACCAAGGAACCACAGCCAACCACCCATAACATAAAGTGCGGAGCCCATAGCATGTGTAGGGAGAGATTGGAGACTGGGTCTTCTGCAAAGAGCATAGAGCAAAATGTGTGCCGCTTGGCAGTTGGCGAAGTATCTTAGAGATATGGAGAAATGTGGCGAAGCGTTTATGGAGATCACATATTGGAGTTTGTTAAGGAGTAGCTTAGAGCTGGCGACCGCAAATGGAGATTAAACCGTAATGGAGAAATAATGGAGACAAATTATGGCGACAAAAACTTCATTCATTATGGAGTGTAGAGTACATATCTAGAGCGTTTCAAGGATAGAAATGTATTAGGTGCTCGATGTGCCATGAATTGGGAATATTGATTCCATCCAAGTCACATAGCTGGTAAGACCCTAGTCGGGTAGCCTCTTTGACCACGTAAGGCCCTTCCCAAGGGGAGGAGAGTTTGTGCATCCCTTCAGTTTTCTATTTTCTGTGGAGAACAAGGTCGCCGACAGCAAATGAATGACCTTTGATGTTGCGGTTGTAGTATCTCTGCAAGCCTTCTAGGTATTTGGCTGTACGGATGTAAGTGATCAGGCGTTCTTCTTTGGCCCTATCGACATCCTCTGTCCGAACAGCTATGGCTTACTCATCATTATAATGTTCCACCCTAGGTGCTCGAAAGGCAATGTCCGCGGGTAGTATGGCTTCTGAGCCGTAGACCAAGAAATATAGAGACACACCGGTGCTGTGACTAGCTTGAGTGTGCAGTCCCTAGACCACAACTGGTAGCTCTTTGAGCCATCTGCCCGGATGCTTTTCCTCTTTCTGATAGAGCCTCTTTGTGAGGGCATCAAGGATCATGCCGTTCGCCCGTTCAACCTAACCGTTGGCTCTAGGATGGACAAAGGAGACGTATTTGACGGAGATGCATCGGTCTTCGCAGAAGTCCCAAAAATGATGACCAGTGAATGTAGTTCTGAGGTCGGTGATAATGCTGTTTGGGATACCGAATCTATGGATGATATCTTCAAAGAGCTCGACTGCCTTCTTTGTAGTAGCCGAAACAAGCGGTTTATATTCGATCCACTTGGAGAACTCGTCAATGGCGACATACACATACCAGAAATCACTAGGCACTGGCTTAAAAGGCCTGATCATGTCCAGTCCCCAGCATGCAAAAGGCCAGGAAGCTAGGATGGTATGCAGTTTTTGTGCGGCATGTGTATCTGCTTGGCGAAAAACTGGCATCCTTCACAACGTCGGACAAGGTCTTCTGCGTTAGTGATGGCCGTGGGCCAGTAAAAACTAGCTTAGAAGGCTTTGCCAACAAGGTTTCTCGAGGCTGCATGGTTGCCATAGGAACCATAGTGAATTTCGAGAAGTAGTTTCGCTCCCTCTTCTTGGGTGATGCATTTCTGCAGTATCCCTTGGCACTTTTCCTCATCAAGTTCCCATCTACCAGCACGTAATACTTGCTTTGATGGATTAGGCATTCAGTTTTAGTCTTGTTGGCTGGTACGTCGGCGCTAATGAGGTACTTGATGAACTGCTCCCTCCAGTCGGCGACCGGCGAAGGTACTGTTAGTACCAACTACTCGGTGGGGGGAATTTCTTGAACTTCCTTCTCTTCCTTAATAGACGACGTAAAGAGGTCTTAAACGAAGACCCCAACGAAATCGTGGTGTGAGAATAGCCTATCTTAGCTAGGTGGTCAGTGAGCTAATTTTTTTCTCATACCATGTGGTGGTACTCAATACCATAGAACTTCCCTTTGAGTTTCCTGATTTTGGCTCAATATGCGTCCATCTTCTCACTAGAGCAGGACCAGTCTTTATTGAGCTGGGTGATGACTAGCGCTGAGTCTCCGTATACCATGAGGCATTTGACGCTGAGCTCAACAGCTATACGGAGTCCGTGGAGACATGCTTCATATTCGGCGGCGTTGTTGGTGGCTAGAAAATGTATTCGGAGAACATATCAGAGCTTGTCTCTGGTCAGCGTAATGAATAAAATGCCAGCACCAGCACTGTTGATGTTAAGGGCGCCGTTGAAGTACATCACCCAGTGCTTAGGGCAAGTAGCGGGGATGGGCTCTTGGATCTCGGTCCACTCAGCGACGAAGTCAGCAAGCGCTTGTGACTTGATGGTAGGCCTGCTTCTGAATTCAATGGAGTAAGTGCCGAGCTCAACAGCCCACTTGATGATGCGGCCGTTGGCCTCTTTGTTGTGGAGGATGTCCCCTAGAGGGAACTCAGTGACCATGGCAATCTTATAATACTTGAAGTAATGGCAGAGCTTGTGTGACATGATCAGAATAGCATATAGCAGTTTCTGAACTTGAGGATAACGAGTTTTGGGCTCATTAAGGACCTCGCTAATGAAGTAGACCGGATGTTGCACCTTATAGGTGTGCCCAACCTCCTCGCGTTTGATGACAATAGTTGTGCTAACGACGCGAGAATTGGTGGCGATGTAGATCAGTACAGTTTCGTCTAGTCGAGGCACCATCATGATCGGAGGCTTTGTTAGAAACAACTTAAGTTGCTCAAAAGTTGTATCTACCTCCTTCGAGTAGGAGAAGCGCTTGGAGGCCTTGAGAAGTTTTAAGAACGGTAGTCCCTTTTCATCGAGGCGCGATATAAAGTGGCTGAGAGCAGCCATGCAGCCTGTAAGCTTCTATATGTCCTTTACACAGGTTGGCCGTTTCATGTTGGTGATGGCGGAGACCTTGCCGGGGTTGGGCTCGATGCCATAGGCGCTGATGATGTAGCCCAGGAGTATGCCGGATGGATCTCCAAAGATGCACTTTGAAGGGTTCAACTTCCATCTGTACCTTTTTAGGTTAGCAAAAGTTTCTTAGCGGTCGGTGATGAGATTATCGGCGGTCTTGGACTTAACAACCACATCGTCGATGTATGCTTCGACGTTGTGGCCTATCTATTGATCGAGGCACATCTAGATGACCCTTTGGTAGGTCCCTCTGGCATTCTTGAGTCTAAAGGACATGGTGGTAAAGCAATACGCAACAAAAGGAGTGATGAACGACGTCTTGATCTGGTCGTCTTCCTTGAGGGATATCTAGTGATATCCGGAGTAACAATTGAGGTAGACTGAAGGGGTCTTTAGGGCAGTGTTTGTTGAGATCAGTATAATCAACGCACATTCTCCATTCTTTGTTCTTTTTTTGAATGAGAACAGGGTTTGCTAACCACTCTAGATGATACACTTTAATAAATTCGACAGCTAGGAGCCATTTTATTTCTACCCTAATAGCCTCCTTCTTGTCTAGCGTGAATCATTGGAGTTTCTGCTTGATCGGTTTGGCGGTCGGCGAGATGTTCAAAGAGTGCTCGATCTTCTCCCATGGTACCCCCGGCATGTCTGCAGGTTTCCAAGCAAACACATCGGCGTTGGCACGTAGGAAGGAGACGAGCATGCTTTCCTATTTAGGGTCGAGATAAGCCCCAATCTTCACAGTCTTGGAGGGGTCATTGAGGCCGAGGCCGACCTCCTTGGTTTCCTTGGACTTGGTGGAGGCGCGTGGAGGCTCCGGCACTAGGATCTCTAGGTCGTCGGTGGGCACCGTCTTGGCGTCGGTGACCGCGCTAGCCATTTGGATGGACAGGTCGATGGCTTCAATGAGGGTGAGACTCTCTGTCTCGTAGGTGTAGGTGATGGAGAGGTTGGCCCATAGGGCCAGGACTCCTACAGGCGAAGGCATCTTTAGCACTAGATAGGCATAGTGCGGTATGGCCTAGAACTTGGCCAGAGCTGGCCGACCAAGTATGGCGTGGTAGGCGGTGTTGAAGTCAGCGATGTAGAAGTTGATGTTCTCGACGCGGTAGTTGCTGGCCATGCCGAACTATATTGGGAGGGTGATCTCTCCAAGCGGTTTGGGTGCCCTGCCAGGTACCACACCCCAGAAGGAGGATTCAGAGGTGCGAGGTCTCCTATCCTGATTCCCAGCTCCTTTAGGGCTCCGGTGAAGAGGAGGTTCAGGGCGCTTCCACCGTTGATGAGTACTTTCTTGAAAAGCACTTTCCTGATGGTTGCATCAAGAATGAGGGGGAAATGCCCTATGTAAGGGATGTCCGCCCACTGGTTGGCCTTCTGAAGGTGGTGGGGATCTCGACCAGGGGCGATAGCTAGGGTTGGCGATGTCATCTTCCGCGTTGACGGTGAGCACCCGGCGAGCGGTGAGCTTCCAATCTCTTCTGCTCTCGGCCGTGGTGAGGACCCCAAAGATGGTGGCGACCACTTTGTCGTGATCCTAGAAGGCATTGTTGTTGCCCCTAGGTGGTCGACGGCCTCTAGCTACGTCATTGTTGTCGTCGTCTGGCTTTTTAGCCTGGAACTCCTTAGCCAAGCTAAGGGAGTCCTTCATCTTATGCTTGCTATTTTTGTGGAGAGGGCATGGGCCTTCGAGGATCTTCTTGTACTACTTGTCATAGTTGCGCTTGGCGTGAGGTTCATCAATGGCGGGGATGATGTGGTCTGGTTGATGGCGGCGATATTGACCAGATTTGGACCCTTCTGGCCGATCACGACCACTGTCCCGAGGGTGACTATGGTTGTCGTAGCAGCGGTCGCTGTGGTGCTGGTCGTCGGGTCGCTCGTCGCTGCGGTGAGTTGAGTGATGAGTACCCGCATCCTCGTTGAAGCGTGCTTTGGCCTCTTTGGCGTCGGCATACTGATCGGTAGTTGTTATCATCTTGCTGATCCCCTTAGGCGGCTTGCGATTGAACTTGGAGCGGAGGTCGCGGTGATGGAGTCCTCGGATGAAGGCGGTGATGACCTTAGCTTCTATGATATTAGGAATATAATTGCTTATCTTGGAAAAGCGTCTGATGTAGCTACAGAGGAGTTTGAATAGCTTCTGGTAGATGCGGTTCAGATCGTGCTTTGTGCTCGGTCGAGTACACGTAGCCATGTAGTTGTCGGTGAAGACTTTCTTGTGAGTCCTTCCTTGCAAGTCGAGCTGATCATTACGAGCAGCCTCGGCTAGCACAAGGGTAGCTTCATTTGCTCGACGCTGCGCACGGTTGGCATTCCTGTTGACATGGGCGGCGCGGTCCTCCTTGGTTTCCCCGTCCCATGGGGGGCTATCGACGTTGACGTTGAAAATTCCGCCTCCACGGAAGGGAGGGAAAGGAGGTTGTACGGTGGTGGTTTCAGCGACAGTCTCCATAGAGCCCTAGGACTCGAAGTCTAGATTTTCCTCTAGGATGGTTTGGAGGGATGTTTCAAGGCATCGGCCGACGTGTAGCATGTTGATAGCTGGCGAGAGCTGGTCGGCGAGAGGATGGATATCTCCCACCTAGTCGGCGAATTTGCCCCTTAGGGCATCTTGATAGGCGGCAGCGACACTGGTGAGCCCGAAGGGTAGGGCCATAACCCCTGGAGTTTCCTGATCCACCTATGATAGATCTGAATCAGAGGGTGGTCGGAGCTGGACCAGAGTGGTTAGAGCCAATTCTGCATTGGAGAGGCAATCGGTGAGCTTCTGGCCAACCTGATCGATGGATGCGATCAGATCATCATTGTTGATTATCCTTCTTTGGTAGCGGGGGAGCGGGCGGTGAATTGTTGGCAAAGGCGACCTCGGTGGTGGTTCTAAGATTGGATCTGCAGTCGTAGGTGTTGGGGTGATCGGTGCAGTATTGATCTGCACTGGATCAATGAGCTCTCTGACTCCATTAGCGTTGATGATCCAGTAGATCGATCCGACCATGAAGATCTGGCCGGGCTATGGGAGGGATGAAGTGCCTAGAAAATGTACCATCTTGTTTGACATGGAAATAGCACCATACCCTTACCTAGCGCGCCAACTATCGATAGAATATCATTGGCAGTCCTCCGAGGGGTATCCCACGAAGGTAGATTGATCGTCAGAGATGCGTGTAATCGAGAACAAGAAGGCAACCGAGACACACGAGTTAGACAGGTTCGGGCCATCAGCACAACTTAATACCCTACTCCTGTGGTATGTTGGATTGTATTGGATATCGTATGATATTGTGTGTGTTTGGAGGGGGTCCCTGTCTACCTTATATAGTCTAGGGGTAGGGTTACAAGTCGGTTAGATCTAGGAGATAACTAGAAAGTAATAACTGATTATAGGAATCATGGGATCATATGTATCCTAACAGATCTTATAGTATCTTCAGGATATCTTCCCAGTGTCTTGTGGGACGCGTCGAGCAGCGCCATGCTTCGCAAGGCTTCATCTTGTGGGCTGGGCCGCCCCTAGGGGTGCAGCCCATGTGGTCTACTGTGGGTATCTAGGGTCGTACCCTCCACAATGACAGTGAATGGTCCTTCCCATTTGCTATGTAGCTTACCTTTACCGAAGAGCTTGACTCAGTAGTTGAATAGTAAAACCTTGTCTCCCTCCTTGAATTCTTTCTGTTGGATTCGATGGTCATGCTATCTCTTGGTTCTTTCTTTGTAAAGTCTGGCACTATGGTAGTCTTTCTCACGCCATTCTTCTAGCTTAGAGATTTGCTTTTGTCAATTCTTGCCAGCTAGCCTTACATCCATGTTCTAGTTCTTGATTGCCTAGTGAGCTCGGTGCTCAAGCTCAACTGGTAAGTGGTAGCTCTTTCCATAAACTAGTTTCTGCTTGGCCGCTGGTCTATGGGTGGTACAGGGTGGCCACGTTGTGCTTGGCTCCAAGTTCCCTTAGGAAGGCTATAAAGGTCTTGTCGACAAAGTGGGACCCTCGTCGCTTATTACCATTCTCAGTGTTCTAAAGCAAGGGAAGATCACTTCGTGAAACATTCTCTTGGCATTCTTGGCGTCAGCAGCTCAGCATGGCAAAGCTTCCACCCATTTTGATACATAGTTGACGGCGATAAGGATGTACTCGCAATCTTGGGACTTTTGGAATGGCCCCATGAAGTCAATGCCCCACACATCAAATATTTCTATTTGAAGGTTGTAGTTAAGGGGCATTGCATTGCGAGACGTGATGCCACCTTGCAACTAGCATTTTTGACACCTTTGGATGAATTCTTTGTTGTCTTCGTACATCGTTGGCCAGAAGAATCCGCACTGCCAGATTTTGGCTTGAGTGCGGAATGCTCCATAGTGGCCTTCGTATGGAGCTGCATGACATTTTTTGATGATTTGTATCCCCTCTGCCGTAGGCATGCACCTTCTTAACAAGCCATCAGCACATATCTAGTAGAGGTATGGGTCATCCCAAAGGTGACGTCTGCTTTTAGTTTGTAGCTTCTTTCTGTTCTCGCCCGGTGGTACGTACCCTGAAACCATGAAATTGACAATGTTCGCGTACCACGTGTTTGAATCTGTCACCCTTAGCAACATGTCGTCACATAGGAAGTCATTGATTGGTAATTCCTACATGTTAGTGGCTGGCATACGTGACAGATGATCTGCAACAATATTCTCTACTCCCTTTTTATCTTTTATTTCTAAGTCAAATTCTTGGAGTAGAAGAATCCATCTTATGAGGCATGGTTTTGCATCTTTCTTAGTGAGCAAATATTTAAGTGCAGCATGATCAGTGTAAATAATTATTTTTGCTCCCACTAAGTAAGATCTAAATTTATCAATAGCAAAAACAACTATAAGAAGTTCTTTTTTCGTGGTGGCATAATTAAGTTGTGCTCCTATCAGTGTTTTGCTAGCATAGGCAATTGTATGATGCTTTTTATCTTTGGTTTGGCCACGGACCGCACCAACGACATAATCACTAGCATCACACATTATTTCAAATGGCAGTGACCAATAGGGTGGTTGGATGATTGGTGCTGAGATGAGTGATTTCTTGAGTGTTTGGAAAGCATTTAAGCACTCATCAGTGAACTTAAAAGGTACATCCTTAGCTAGCAAGTTTGTCAATGGCCTAGAGATTTGCGAGAAGTCCATAATAAATCATCTGTAGAAACCTACGTGTCCTAAAAAGCTGCAGATTCCTTTTATGTTCATAGGGGGTGGTAGTTGTTCTATAACTTCAATTTTTGCTTTGTCAACTTCAATCCTCCTCTCAGACACTAAGTGTCCAAGAATGATGCCCTCTCGAACCATAAAATGACACTTTCCCAATTAAGCACTAAATCCTTTTCCTGGCATCGTTGCAAGACCTTGCCTAAATTTTCTAGACAATGATCAAAAGTTTTTCCATAGACTGAAGAACCATCCATGAAGACCTCCATAATTTCTTCTATCATGTCTGAGAAAATTTACATCATGCACATTTGGAAAGAGGTGGGTGCATTATGCAACCCAAAAGACATTTGTCTATATGCATATGTTCCATATGGGCATGTAAAAGTAGTCTTGCTTTGATCATCAGGGTGGATAGGAATTTGGTGATACCTTGAATACCCATCGAGAAAACAAAACATAGAGTGCTTCGCTAACCGCCTAACATTTCATCAATGAAGAGTAGTGGGAAGTGATCTTTCTTTGTGACCGCATTGAGTTTTCTTTGTAGTCTATACACATCCTCCACCCCGTGACGGTTCATTGTGGGATTAATTCATTCTTATTGTTTTCACGATCGTCATGCCCCCTTTCTTGGGCACCACTTGGATGGGGCTGACCCAGTAAGCTATGAGGTACGGGATAGATAATCCCGACATGAAGAAGTTTTAGGACTTCCTTCTTCATGAATTCTCGCATCATGTTATTGAGCCTGCGTTGGGGTTCGCGTGATGGTGTGCTTGAAGGGTCAATTGGGATACGATGGGTGCAAAGCATTGTACTTATCCCCTTAAGGTCTCGGAGTGAATACCCAAAAACTAACCTATGTTTCTCTAGGATAGCGATGAGTTTGGATGTCTCCTCATCAGTGAGCTTATCGCTTATGATTATAGGAGTTTATTTATCACCATTCAAGAAAGCATAACGTAGGCCAGTGGGTAGGGGTTTTAGTTCAATAGGAGGTCATGTTGGTGCTTCCTCTTGAGGAAGATCGATGGTTTCGCCTAGGTCATCCTCTCCTTCTATAAAGAGTTTGGCATCTTTTTCTAAGGACAACTCAGGAGATTCGAATAGTGAGACCAACATGACTTCCTTGGTCTAGCAGATCTGACCAATTTATAAGAGCACAAGTACAATGGTAGCCCACGAGGGTCGCACTGTCATACTTGAGTCCATATAAACCCGGTAGTCCGTCGAGTACCACGAAGGGTCTCGATTCCACCAACATACAACCAAAATCATACATGATTCAACATACATGTCATAGGTTACATAAAGTTCACAAATATAGTTCATCCATTAGAGTACAAATTAAGGTTATTACAAACCACATTCAGGTAAGATAGTAGCGGAAGCAAACAATAGTAACCACATCTGGTGTAATAATTTGAGCATCATCATAACCATCAAGTTCCATCAATTAATGCTACATTGCCGTTGCTCAGTCAAGTTCTCACTATCCGGGAGAGACAGCGACTCGAATCGATTCCAACCCAGCTAGGGAATTATTCCTAACACAAACCCATACTTCCCCCATCAGGGTCGCATCAGGTCACAATTGGTACAACTTAGGAACCAACTTCGTAGATCAGATCAGTGCCACAACCTCAGAGAATCTACCAGTCTACTAGGACGTTCAGGCCCGGCCTGCCCTTGGACTCACGCCACTAGCTCTCCACACATCCTTACTTCCTCCAGTGTGCGCACTTTCACTTACCGGGACCCTACCTGAATTGAGCTACTCGGCTTCATGGTTGGAACGACTTATCCGGCCAACTAAGTGCTAGGCATGCGTTCAACATGACATGAGGACGTACAATGAATTGGTCCTTAACCGACACAGATGGGGATAAGTAGGCACCAAGACCTCCATGTCTTGTTGCTTCTCATTCACAATCCCACCCGGTCTCCTTTTTATTCCTCAACACATGGTTATTTCTAGGATAACAATTATTATAACATAACCGACCAAATTATAAGAATGTAAGTACAAAAACAATCACCGAAGTGATCAAATTCCTGTACTTAAGCTCCCATAATCCCGGTAGTCCGGAAATCACGAAGGATTTCAAACAACTCTCGACATACAAACCAAGACCGTAGTGATTCAACACAACACATCATTCGTTACAACATTTCATAAGTGGCATTCGGATTACATCCATCAGAGTGCGAAGAAAATATTACAAACCAAGTTCAAATTTGCGGAAGCAACATAGTTTAGTACATAACTTCATAGTTTCAAATACATTGCCAGATCTTAGTCATGTCCTACAAAAGCATTATCAGGTACGAGAACTAGGAGAGACCGCACCCAATGGTCTAGTCTTCATCCCCAGCCGGGAGAAGGCAGTACTTGCAGCAACCGAAGTAGAACTGGTCATCTACAACAGGTGGGAGATGAACCCTGAGTACGAGAAGGTACTCAGCTAGACTTACCCGTCAAAACCAGAAATAAAAGACACCAAGGGTCATGCTAGGCTTATGAGGTGGGCTAGCTTGACACAGTTGCATAAAAGAGCTTATGAATATAGTGACCAATTTAAACTTAGCATCAAGCTTATCATCATTTACCTGTCCACTAGATTAGCACCTGTACTAGAGCACTCACTTATTAGGAGCAATCAATATTAACCATAGCAGGTATAATAAGGCTGTCATCATCATATCATCATTTCTGAACCATTATGTTATTTAGTGTATCTACTTTGGAGATAAGCCCGTCAAGTTCTCACTAACCGAGAGAGATGGCGACTCAAATCGAATTACAACTCAGCTGAGCGGGTATTCCTAACTCTCACCCTAGCATACTTTGCAAAGGTAGCCATGGGTCACCTTTGGGACAACTCAGGAACCAAATTTGCGGGTTCGATCAGCGCCAGCACTCTCAGGGATTACCCTTCTGCCATGACGATCAGGACTTTTAAATCACCTGCCCTTGGACTCACGCCTATGGCTCCCTTCCGAGGCGCACTTTATACTTATCGACTCCCGGCCTGAGGTGAGCTACTCGGCTTTGTGGTCGGTCTTCAGACATGGCCAACTAAGAGAGAGGCATGCGTTCAACATGAACAGGAAAGGCTCCAAGATTTAGTCCATAAGCGACACAGACGGAGTCACTACAAACCGGCAAGCCTCCGCTCGGTCTTCATTTTAAATTAAGACAGGTTCTTTTCCACGATAGCAAATATAGCCAACCGTGCCATATGTATATTCCTATATCTCGCAGGTGATAGGAAATCACCTGACTTCTACCGCGTTTAAGCAAGGCTAAGCACTACGCGAGCCTGAGCTACATAGGATTCAGGGTATCAATATCTGGACAAGGATTGGATAACCAATGCAGCAAGTGTTTGCATCCAACACCTAAACTTAATGCAACAATATATATGTAACAATAATACTTTAACTGCATTTCGGAAATTCGGAGGCTTAATATGCTTCGGGGCTTGCCTTTCACAAAGTTGCACGGACGGTGATCTAGGCACTCAACGGCGACCTCGTCTGGCACTTCTAATGAGGGCTGCACCTCCTGAACCTCCGGTGTTGGCTCTCGCTTTGCTTCCCCGCTTCGGTTCCTCGAATTCTAGCAGTGTCACTACTTCTGGTACACCTATTGCATGCCGATGCACAAGATAAATATCATGGATGCATAAGGAATGACATGATGCTCATGATGAATGGATCACGATGAAGTGTTTAACGAAAACATCATGGACACTTGTTTACCGATTAAGAATAGCTCTATTCAAATCACTTTAAAACATGTATCTAACTTAACTTGAAGAACGAGATCAACTTACCTAACTTGCATAACCTAAGATAAAGATGCCCATCTTCAGTTAAAGGCCTAACACCTAGGAACATTACCACAAGCTTAGGAATAGTAAAGGTATACTTAATTCAAAAGTTAAGGTTTCACATGCAAACGAAAGCAGTTTCTTAATTCAATAACAACAGGAGTTCTATAATTTCAAATGACTTGCAAGAGGACATTCTGGAAAGCTTATGAAATTCTCTACAAATCATTTGTAAACATCAAAGCATGATTCTTACGTTAAGCAAATCGAATTAAAGTAAACATAGAATCTGTCCAGAAATGACAGGTTTACTAAATTAATTATTTAGTGATGATGCAAAATAATAATTGGACCAAACCAAGTTTACCAACTTGTTGTACATACCAGAGGAACATCAGAAAGTATAGTGCCAACCTCTAAATAAATTATTTAATGTCCTTTTCTAATTTATTTAGTTAATTAGGTGATTAAAGCAACATATAGTAAAACTATACAGAAAAATCTACAAAAATTATAGTAGCTACCTCATCCTTCACATAGACTACCATAAAAATTTCAAAGCAAGTGGGCAAGCAGAACTTGCTGTACCAAAAATAACAGATGGCATGTCTATTTCAAGCATAATTAGGAAACCCTATTGAAAAGTGTCAAGCAACAGATTTCTCATTTTTCCTAGTATCATTCTAGCATAAGAATAGCATTCACCAATTTTTACCTTTACTGGATCTATAAAAAAATTATGAAAATTCACACAAGATCCATCCATGCAAACAAGAGAATTACCTAACTCCTGCATACAGTGTCCAAAGTGTATGAAAATTTAACTACAAGCTATTCATGATATGAGCAGTACACCATAAAAGTTTCATGCCATTTGGAGCTACACAGAAAAAGATATAATTACCCCTATTTCCCACATGATTAAAAGAGATAATTAGCAACTCCATTTTTTATAACAAAACATGGAAAAAATTATATTTTTAATATAAACTAGACATTGCCCGGAACTCAACAAAATTGGAACCACATCATTTGGATCTACAAAACTGGAGATATAAATTTTACCAAATAGCATTCAAATCTGCATAAATGAGCTATCTTTTGAATACACAGTCACTGTCAGGCGGGGTCCACTTGTCAGCTGGGCCCGCATGGCAGTGAGACGAAAAACAGGGGACGCGGCTGCGACGGCGCGGAACTGGTGGAGCTCGCCGATGGCGGCTTCACTGGCGACGAGGAGGGTACCTCCGTGCTCGCCATGATCTCCCGCATCGATTGAACTACTAACCCTAAGCTCTAGCGGACTCCAGGTAAGGCGGCCATGGCGCACGGCGGCTCGGCGGAGCTCCAGTGGCAGTGCTAGCGACAGTGAGCCCCCATTGCCTCTTCCGAGCTCGGTACGAGCTTCACAAGGTCCCAACGGAGCTAGCTAGGAAGGAAAAGGAGGATGCGAGGGACCCTAGCTATCCCGACCACGGTGGCCTCGAACTCCGACGAGGTCACGCTCATGTCGGTGGCGGCGGATTTGATAAATGTGACCTTACCTCGACTCGATAGGCTCAGATAAGAGGTGGAGGAGGTAGAGGAGAACACGGCGAAGCTATGGACGAACTGGCCGACGCATTTTTGTAGTGGAGAGGGCGCTAGGCGATGGCGAAGCTCGGTTGGCAATGGCGGAGCTGCTGCGGCTCTATCGCTGCGCGCGGTGGAGGCGAAGGAGATGTAAATGGAGCTGATGAACTGGTCGGGCAGGCGCGCGGGATGTTCACGTCATGGCTAGCCATGCCAGGGCGTCCGCGGTGCATGGCAGCGCGATCAGGAGACCGGCGACGGGTGGCATACACGCGGCGGTGATCTTCTGACGGTCGGTTCACTGTAGCGATCTAAAATTTCGATTCAGTACTCGATGGTGACGACTGACAGCGTGACTTTGGCGATCTATATCTCCCAAGCTATGGCGATCTGGTTCATGGTATAGTTAACAAAGTTGGAGATCTACATGTGGGCTACAATTTTTACAATTGGAGCTTGAGCTGGTTCGGCTTGGTTAGTGAGATACGAGGCTCCAAACAATGATACACGAAACAGGAAATCAACTCTTGGACTTAGAAAAATTCTAAGTGTAGAATTCAACGCCAAATCTGACTTGTGGGCCATGTTTGAGACTGTTCCACACATTTTCATGAGTTGGTCATAAAACAACTTTTGTTCCTTGATAAATTGGCTACAACTTTGGTAAGGGGTGCACATCCATGCAAGGTCTCTAGGTTGGACTTTTGAATTAGTCAAACAGTGGCACTCTATAGGTCATCCTAAGTCAAACCTCCACCTAGAGGGCAATTTAGTCATTTTGGTCCACATGAACAATGTCCCATCAATTACCCTAAGTGTAGTTAAGGTGTATTAGACCATAATTAACCACTCTACACAAGTGCTACACCATCTTCTAAGTATCACATGTGATGAAGCAACAAAACACTCAATTTTACTCTAATGTTGCAATTCCATGTTTCACATGTTTCATGACTTGGTTGTAATTTTAAACTTGTCATATTACTCTACCATGTTGCCATGTTTCAAGGTATGAGAAACTCATGTTGCACTTACTACCATTCACAAGCAATCAAGTATGAAACAAACATAATTGAGTATGTTGCATATACATGTTTCAGTAACAATGGCATGATGAGGTAGATGATGCACATGTTTATGAAATGAAATGCAATTTTTGTGGGAGCCAAACACCTAGGGTGTTACAGCCCTCCTCCCTTAGAAAAATCTCGTCCCGAGATTTGGAAAGCGTACCATTTAATATAGAAAGCCATGTAATTTTCCTTTAGATAATCTTCCCGCTCCCATGTTGCATCCCGATCACTATGATTACTCCAAACTACCTTGTATAACTTAACTACTCACCTACGAGTCACCCTTTCTTGAGTATCCAAAACTCGCACGGGCTTCTCCTCATAAGAAAGATCAGATTTCAAGTTGATTCTCCTCATTGCTACTCTTTCCTCGAGAATACGGAGACACTTCTTCAGCTGAGACACATGGAATACTGGGAATATAGCTCCCATTTCACGTGGAAGATCGAGTTTATAGGCTACTCTTCCACTTTTCTCGATAATTTGGTAAGGTCCAACATATCGAGGCTCAAGCTTCCTTTTAATTCCAAAACGTTTTACTCCTTTCATAGGGATACCTTCAGATAAACATGGTCACCTACTTCAAACTCAATAGGTTTTCTTCTCTTATTAGCATAGCTCTTTTGTCTAGCCTGAGTGGCAGTCATATTCTTCTGTATAGTTTTGACTTGCTCTTCGGCTTCTTTTACAAAATCAATACCATAGAATCTTCTTTCTCCGGGTTCCACCCAGTTTAAAGGAGTCCTACACTTGCGGCCATATAGCGGTTCAAAATGAGCCATCTTGATACTCTCTTGATAACTGTTGTTATAAGAGAATTCAGCGAGAGGCAACCATTCTTCCCAAGAACCTTTGCAAGAGATAAGACAAGCTCTAAGCATGTCTTCAAGAATTTGATTAACACGCTTAGTCTATCCCTATGTTTGCGGATGATAGGCAGAACTGCGGATTAGATGAGTGCCAAGATTCTGATGTAAGCATTCCCAAAAGTGAGCCGTGAATTGTGGTCCTCTATCTGAAACAATGGATTTGGGTACACCATGGAGACGTACCACTTGTTGAAAATAAATATCAGCATAGTTGTGAGGGTGATAGGTAGATTTGATCAGAATAAAGTGAGCGGATTTGGTTAGACGATCTACGATGACCCAGATGGAATCACAACCCTTTTTGGTAGTGGGTAACCCAACAATGAAATCCATAACAATTTCTTCTCACTTCCAGCCAGGAATAGAGAGTGGTTGCAATAACCCTGGCCTCATGTGAATAGCCTTGACTCTGCAACAGTTATCACACCTTGCCACGTAGGCTGTGATTTCTTTCTTCATCTTGGTCCACCAATAATACAGCTTGAGATCTTGATACATTTTACTGCTACCAAGATGGATGGACAATCTTGAAGAATGTGCTTCAGCCATAATTTGATTTCTAAGTTCTTTGTCTTTGGGTACTACAAGCCTATCATTAAACCGGAGAATTCCTTTGTCATCGACCCTAAAGTGCTTGGTCTCCTACTCTTTCATCTTCTGCTTGATGTGAAACACACCCACATCAGTCTTCTAGAGTTCGATAATTTGACTTCTAAGAGAGCAATCCACAATGATATTATGGAGTACTATAGGATGAAGGAGGTGTGCCAGATGAAAGTCTTCACTAACTAAGGAATTGCAATGGGCCTTTCTGCTTAAGGCGTCAGCAACCACATTTGCCTTGCCAGGATGGTAGTGCACTTGAAGGTTGTAGTCTTTGATCAATTCTAACCATCGTCGTTGACGCATGTTCAACTCGGGTTGAGTAAAGATGTACTTGAGACTTTTATGGTCGGTATAGATGTTGCACACATTACCTAGCAAGTAATGTCTCCAAATCTTCAGGGCATGAACAACCGCGGCTAGCTCTAAGTCATGGGTAGGATAATTGACTTCATGTTTTAGAAGCTGGCGCGAAGCATAAGCAATGACTCGGCCCTCCTGCATAAGAACACAACCCAAATCGGTGCCACATGCATCACAGTAGACATCAAAAGGCTTCTCGATGTCAGGTTGTGCCAATACAGGGGCAGAAGTTAGTAAGGTCCGCAAAGTGTGGAAATCCTCTTCACACTTCGGCGTCCACACAAACTTCTCATCCTTTTGAAGTAGTCGAGTCATGGGCTTGGCGATTTTAGAGAAATCCAGGATAAAGCGACGATAATAGCCAGCCAAACATAGGAAACTTCGGACTTCTATGATAGTAGTAGGTGCCTTCCAATCTAGGACTTCTTGCACCTTAGTAGGGTCAACCAAAATTCCATCTCTAGATAACACATGACCTAGAAACGGTACCTTGTTCAACCAGAATTCGCACTTGCTGAACTTGGCATAAAGCTGGTTGTCACGTAATCGAGTTAAAACAATTCTCAGATGTTCAGCATGCTCTTCTTCATTCTGAGAATATACAAGGATATCATCAATGAACACGACGACGAACTTGTCCAATTCCGGCATGAATACCGAATTCATCAGGTACATAAAGTGTGCCGAAGCATTTGTCAACCCAAAGGACATGACAAGATATTTGAACAAGCCATAACGAGTAGAGAAAGCTATCTTAGGTATATCTTTAGGATGAATTTTGATATGATGGTAGCCATACCTCAAATCGATCTTGGAGAATACCTTAGCTTTGGAGAGTTGATCAAACAGGATATCGATGCGAGGAAGAGGGTATTTGTTCTTGATAGTAACAGCATTAAGGGGGCGATAATCCACGCACATGCGTAGAGACTCGTCCTTCTTCTTCACAAAGATAGCCGAACAACCCCAAGGAGAAGAACTAGGCCGAATCAAACCTTTCTTTAATAGCTCATTCAATCTGAATCTTCACTCAAAGCCAACTCATTGGGCGGCATTCTATAGGGCCTTTGAGAAATAGGAGCCATATACCGGAACAAGTTCTATCTTGAATTCTACTTCACGATCCGGAGGTAATCCAGGCAAGTCATCAGGGAAGACATCTCGAAACTCACAGACAATCGGTATATCCTCAATGGCTTTGGCTAGGGTACCATTGGCTGTATTGTGGATAACGATATCACGAGTCAACTGCACTAGAAAACCCTTCTTATCCACAGGATCTCTCAACATTGCCACACGGGTTGATGTATCGATCAACACTCCATTCCCGCTCATCCACTTCATCCCTAGGATTACATCAATTCCTACCCCCGGCAGAACTACAAGATCCGCAAGGAACTCTTGATCCCCAATCTCAATCTTTACATCTCTAACTACTTGGTTAGTCATGATATTATTCCCAGCAGCACTAATACAATAACCACCCTTGACAATTGTAATCACATTCATCTTATGCTTAGACGCAAAAGTAGAACTCACAAAGGAATATGAAGCACCCGAATCAAAGAGCACAACTGCAGGGTAATTATTAACAGGAAACTTACCAGCGGTGACCACTTCACCGGCAGGAATTTCCTCCACAGTAGTGTAGTGAACATGCCCCTGATGGACGTTTCTCTGAGCATTCTTCTTGGGAGGATAGGGACAAGTACTAGCCCAGTGACCAGGCTTGTTACAGTTCCAGCATGATCTGTTAGCTGGTGGGACATTGGAGCTGCCCTGCCCAGAGGTATTCTTTGGCAAGGAAATTGTGTACCCCTTGCGGAAACCAGTTTTAGCTTGATTCTTCTTCTGAGGCGGGCGGTACCGGACATTAGCATTGGGTGGATTATATTGGGTTTTGGATACCACTAGTACCTTAGACTGAGAAGCACCTACCTCAAAGTTTCTTTTACGGGTCTTGGAAGCAGCATATACCTTATCATTATTCTCTTGAGTCATGGTGTCACTGATAAACTCATTGAAGGTGACACTTACAGTTGCCCATAGACTTCATCAGTTTAGGGGAAAGTCCCCTCTTGAAACTAGCTATCTTTTTGGCATCAGTATCAATGAACTCGGGAGCATACCTCGCCAGGTTGTTAAATGCCTGGAGGTATTCATTAAGACTCTTGTTGCCTTGAGTTAGCTTCATGAACTCAGTATGCTTAATTGCCATGAGACCAGGAGGGATAAAATGCCCCCTGAAAGCTGCCTGGAACTGGTCCCAAACCACCTCAACGTTTGTAGGGAAGGTGGTCCTGTGATGGGTCCACCAAATGCCTGCAGGGCCTTGGAGCTGGTGTCCTGCATACGAGGCCTTCATACCTTCTGTCAATCAGAGCAATCCAAACATTTGCTCTATCGTACTCAACCATTCATCAGCTTGTAATGGTTCTTCTGCCTCTCTAAAGATAGGAGGCTTTGTGTCCATGAAGTCCTTAAAGCTGCTATACTGGTTTGGCTCTGGTCCCTGGCGGACATGTCGATCATCACGGTTAGCCAGTTGGCGCATAGCCTCAGCTAGCATGCGCTGACTTTCGACGACTGTCTGCATTAGCTCAGCTGGTGTGGGCGGTGGTGGAGGAGGTGGTTGTTCCTCATCTCCAAAGCCACGACCGCGACAAAGATTATAAGCCATCTACAAAATGTATAGCCAATGAGCACTAATGATGTGGAAATTTTGTAGATGAATTGTATAATTATGCCAAACTGACTCCAATGGAGAAAATGAATTTATACTATCAACAGAGGCACAATCATCCATCACAATCACACAACTCATCAAGCGCATCGATTGACACATTAATGCGATGAACTTAACCAACAACAAGATCTATAGACCGCATATATGAAATTTATCAAAGCTCACATACGTGGAGCATAACACGTTTGATAGGTTACATCCAAGCCATAGGGGTTCCAAACTAACATTACGGATCACATAGGGTTCGATATTACATCCCAATGATTAACTTATTACAAGCTACTCGTTCATGCATGAGGATCAACAAAAGACTAGCTCTAGCGCATTAGCTAAGTAGTAAGCTAACTACGCATCGTCCTCGGAGTCAGTGTCAAAGATCTCTCCTCCATCTTCATCACTAGCAGGTTCTAGCTCCTCATCTTCCTCCTCTCCTGGTGGAACGTCCTCAGGTCCATTAATCTCAATGTCATCATCATCTTCAGCCATGATGACACCAGAGCCCATCTCATCCTCATCGTCAGGGGGCAGGAGAGGGTGAAGCTGATTGTGTAACAGGTGAACCTCCTCATGGAGATGGTCATTGTACTCTTCTTCAGCTGCCAATTGCTGCTCTAGCTCAACCTGTCGCGCTCTCATCGCATTCTCTTCGTTCCAGGCTTCATTCCACTGGTTCAGCACATGAATCAACATGCGCTCACAGTTGCGGTGACCAACCGTCAACCTCTGAACCTCTAGGGTCTCTTGATCCCATTCCTGCGTTACTTGCTCCAAATGCTGCTGAGCCGCACTCCTCTCAGCAGTCACCCGGGCTAGCTCTGCCCTCAGCCTTTCCTCCTCAGTAGGCTTCAGACGAGGCTCACGAGGAGCTAACTAGTGACGAGGCGCCCTGCCTCCGGCAGACTTGCGAGCTATGTGTTTCGTGCACGCCATCTGTAGCAAAAAGTTGCAACGTAAGGGGAGAATCATTTAAGGGATATGAAATTTAATTAGTCGAGACCATCAAATTTTTAAAGGAATGCAAGAAATGCCATGTATGCTTGAACATGATGCATCCACGATCCGTACGTCCTCACAAACCTAGAAAAATTTAAAGGCTAGCGAAATATACGGTGGCATACATACGTTCTCTCATATCACGGTAGCTAGTCGATCTACAACGATACGTTGTTAGTGTAGTAGCTGCAAATTTCATTTCAGCCCAATAATTTCCCAAAAGGCATGTAAAGTAAGCATAAACTAAATACTTTTACATACACATCCCCCAATGTATATACTCTAGTATCTGACTACCGACAGAGATACCCACACTTAAGTACTCTCATAGATACATGATCGAACATGTAAGTATGCGAGCAACCACAACTACTCTCCCCTAGACCAACAGGTTGGACGGTCATGCTCTCACAACTCCCACTTACCCGAGCGTAGAGGTATTTTTGAGCCATACATTACCACCCAAGCAAATGGCATCCATACAATAGCATGCCGTATGGACAACGAAACGAAAACAAGTAGGAACCCCCAAGTTAGTACTTTAATAAGCCACCTAAGAGTCCTTATTTGGGCATAAAGGATATGACCACTGGCAACACTTAGTAATTAATTTAGGATTTTCACAAATACTTTTGTTTTAAATACACAAATGACATGTTTAGTGTTGAATCTTGCTCTGATACCAGCTGTAACAGAACCGACCAAATTATAAGAACGTAAGTACGAAAACAATCACCGAAGTGATCAAATTCCTGTACTTAAGCTCCCACCATCCCGGTAGTCTAGAAATCACGAAGGATTTCAAACAACTCTCGACATACAAACCAAGACCGTAGTGATTCAACACAACACATCATTCATTACAACATTTCACAAGTGGCATCCGGATTACATCCATCAGAGTGCGAATAAAATATTACAAACCAAGTTCAAATTTGCGGAAGCAACATTGTTTAGTACATAACTTCATAGTTTCAAATACATTGTCAGATCTTAGTCATGTCCTACAAAAGCATTATCAGGTACGAGAACTAGGAGAGACCGCGCCCAACGGTCTAGTCTTCATCCCTAGCCAGGAGAAGGCAATACTTGCAGCAACCGAAGTAGAACTGGTCATCTGCAACAGGTGGGAGATAAACCCTGAGTACGAGAAGGTACTCAGCTAGACTTACCTATCAAAACCAGAAATAAAAGGCACCAAGGGTCATGCAAGGCTTATGAGGTGGGCTAGCTTGACACAGTTGCATAAAAGAGCTTATGAATATAGTGACCAATTTAAACTTAGCATCAAGCTTATCATCATTTACATCCACTAGATTAGCTTTTTTGTACTAGAGCACTCACTTATTAGGAGCAATCAATATTAACCATAGCAGGTATAATAAGGTTTGTCATCATCATATCATCATTTTCGAACCATTATGTTATTTAGTGTATCTACTTTGGAGATAAGCCCGTCAAGTTCTCACTAACCGGAGAGAGGCAATGACTCGAATCGAATTACAACTCGGTGAGGGGTATTCCTAACTCTCACCCTAGCATACTTTGCAAGGGTAGCCGTGGGTCACCTTTGGGACAACTCGGGAACCAAATTGCAAGCGTTCGATCGCGCCAAAGACTCTCAGGATTACCCTTCCGCGGAGACGATCGGGACTTTTAAATCACCGCCTTGTACTCATGCCTACGGCTCCCTTCCGAGGCGCACTTTATACTTATCATTGCCGGCCCGAGGTGAGCTACTACTTGGCTTTGTGGTCGGTCTTGAGACATGGCCAACTAAGAGAGAGGCATGCATTCAACATGAATAGGAAAGACTCCAAGATTCAGTCCTTAAGCGACATAGATGGAGTCACTACAAACTGGCAAGCCTCCGCCCGGTCTTCATTTCAAATTAAGATAGGTTCTTTTCCACGATAGCAAATATAGCCAACCGTGCCATATGTATATTCCTATATCTCGTAGGTGATCGGAAATCACCTGACTTCTACCGTGTTTAAGCAGGGCTAAGCACTACACGAGCCTGAGCTACATAGGATTTAGGGTATCAATATCTAGACAAGGATTGGATAACCAATGCAGCAAGTGTTTGCATCCAACACCTAAACTTAATGCAATAATATATATGTAACAATAATACTTTAACTGCATTTCGGAAATTAGGAGGCTTAATATGCTCTGGGGCTTGCCTTTCACAAAGTTGCACGGACGGTGATCTAGGCACTCAACGGCGACTCGTCAGCACTTCTCCCGAGGGTTGCACCTCTGAACCTCGGTGTTGGCTCCTCTTTGCTCCCCTTCGGTTCCTCGAATTCCAAAGCAGTGTCACTCCTTCCGGTACACCTATTGCATGCCGATGCACAAGATAAATATCATGGATGCATAAGGAATGACATGATGCTCATGATGAATGGATCAAAGTAAGTGTTTAACGAAAACATCACTGGACACTCGTATACCGATTAAGAATAGCTCTATTCAAATCACTTTAAAACATGTATCTAACTTAACTTGAAGAACGAGATCAACTTACCTAACTTGCATAACCTAAGATAAAGATGACCATCTTCAGTTAAAGGCCTAACACCTAGGAACATTACCACAAGCTTAGGAATAGTAAAGGTATACTTAATTCAAAAGTTAAGGTTTCACATGCAAACGAGCAGTTTCTTAATTCAATCACAACAAGAGTTCTATAATTTCAAATGACTTGCAAGAGGACATTCTGGAAAGCTTATGAAATTCTCTACAAATCATTTGTAAACATCAAAGCATGATTCTTACGTTAACCAAATCGAATTAAAGTAAACATAGAATCTGTCCAGAAATGACAGGTTTACTAAATTAATTATTTAGTGATGATGCAAAAGCATAATTGGACCAAACCAAGTTGACCAACTTGTTGTACATACCAGAGGAACATCAGAAAGTATAGTGCCAACCTCTAAATAAATTATTTAATGTCATTTTCTAATTTATTTAGTTAATTAGGTGATTAAAGCAACATATAGTAAAACTATACAGAAAAATCTACAAAAATTACAGTAGCTACCTCATCCTTCACATAGACTACCATAAAAATTTCAAAGGAATTGGGCAAGTATAACTTGCTGTACCAAAAATAACAGATGGCATGTCTATTTCTAGCATAATTAGGAAACCCTATTGAAAAGTGTCAAGCAACATATTTCTCATTTTTCCTAGTATCATTCTAGCATAAGAATAGCATTCACCAATTTTTACCTTTACTAGATCTATAGATAAATTATGAAAATTCACACAAGATCCATCCATGCAAACAAGAGAATTACCTAACTCCAACATACAATGTCCAGAATGTATGAAAATTTAACTACAAGCTATTCATGATATGAGCAGTACACCATAAAAGTTTCATGCCATTTGGACCTACACAAAAAAAGATATAATTACCCCTATTTCCCACATGATTAAAAGAGATAATTAGCAACTCCATTTTTCATAAGAAAATATGGCATAAATTATATTTTTAATATAAACTAGACATTGCCAAGAACTTAACAAAATTGAAACCACATCATTTGGATCTACAAAACTGGAGATATAAATTTTACCAAACAACATTCAAATCTGCATAAATGAGCTATCTTTTGAATACACAGTCACTGTCAGGCGGGGTCCACTTGTCAGCTGGGCCCGCATGGCAGTGAGACGAAAAACAGGGGACGCGGCTGCGACAGCGCGGAATTGGTGGAGCTCGCCGATGGCGGCTTCACCGGCGACAAGGAGGGTACCTCCGTGCTCGCCATGATCTCCCGCGTCGATTGAACTACTAACCCTAAGCTCTAGCGGACTCCAGGTAAGGCGGCCATGGCGCATGGTGGCTCGACGGAGCTCCAGTGGCAGTGCAAGCGACGGCGATCCCCCATTGCCTCTTCCGAGCTCGATACGTGCTTCACGAGGTCCCAATGGAGCTAGCTAGGAAGGAAAAGGAGGATGCGAGGGACCCTAGCGATCCCGACCACGGCGGCCTCGAACTCCGGCGAGGTCGCGCTCATGGTGGTGGCAGCGGATTTGATAAATGTGACCTTACCTCGACTCGATAGGCTCAGATAAGAGGTGGAGGAGGTATTGGAGAACACGGCGAAGCTATGGACGATATGGCCGACGCGTTTTTGTAGTGGAGAGCACGCTAGGCGATGGCGAAGCTCGGTCGGCAATGGCGGAGCTGCTGCGGCTCTATCGCTGCGCGCGGTGGAGGCGAAGGAGATTTAAATGGAGCTAACGAACTGGTCGGGTAGGCGCGCGGGGTGTTCACATCATGGCTAGCCGTGCCAGGGCATTCGCGGCGCGTGGCAGCACGAGCAGGAGACCGGCGACGGGTGTCATACACGCAGCGGTGATCTTTTGATGGTCGGTTCACTGTACCAATCTGAAATTTCGATTGAGTACTCGATGGTGACGACTGACAGCGTGACTTTGGCGATCTATATCTCCCAAACTATGGCGATCTGGTTCATGGTATAGTTAACAAAGTTGGAGATCTACATGCGGGCTACAATTTTTACAATTGGAGCTCGAGCTGGTTCGGCTTGGTTAGTGAGATACGAGGCTCCAAACAATGATACACAAAACTGGAAATCACCTCTTGGACTTAGAAAAATTCTAAGTGTAGAATTCAACCCCAAATCTGAATTGTGGGCCATGTTTGAGACTGTTCCACACATTTTCATGAGTTGGTCATAAAACAACTTTTGTTACTTGATAAATTGGCTACAACTTTGGTAAAGGGTGCACATCCATGCAAGGTCTCTAGGTTGGACTTTTGAATTAGTCAAACAGTGGCACTCTATAGGTCATCCTAAGTCAAACCTCCACCTAGAGGGCAATTTAGTCATTTTGGTCCACATGAACAATGTCCCATCAATTACCCTAAGTGTAGTTAAGGTGTATTAGACCATAATTAACCACTCTACACAAGTGCTACACCAACTTCTAAGTATCACATGTGATGAAGCAACAAAACACTCAATTTTACTCTAATGTTGCAATTCCATGTTTCACATGTTTCATGACTTGGTTGTAATTTTAAACTTGTCATATTACACTACCATGTTGCCATGTTTCAAGGTATGAGAAACTCATGTTGCAATCACATGTTGCACTTACTACCATTCACAAGCAATCAAGTATGAAACAAACATAATTGAGAATGTTGCATATACATGTTTCAGTAACAATGGCATGATGAGGTAGATGATGCACATGTTTATGAAATAAAATGCAATTTTTGTGGGAGCCAAACACCTAGGGTGTTACAATTATAGCCAACCGTTATCAGATATCTACCTATATCTTGCAGGTGACAGGAAATCACCCGACTTCTACCGGACTAACCAAGGCTAAGCATGTATTCGATCCTGGACCTACAAAGAATTCAAGATATATTTGTCTAGACAAAGATAATATATGCAGCAGGTGTTTCCAATCAACTCCTATAACATAATGCATCAAACATAAAGGATGCAAGTGATATTTGTAAAAACATAGGAGGCTTATAATGCTCTGGGGCTTGCCTTTCAAGAATGAGGAAGGTTGGTGGTTAGGACACTCAGGAAGATCCTCCATGTTGACTCTTTCTACCTAAACCTCCTGCTCCTGGGCTGACTGTTGCTCCTCCTGATGCTCGGGTTCAAACGCGAGGAGCATCACTCCTTCTAGGGAACCTATTGCATGCATATGCACAAATGTGTATCATGACTGCATAAGAGATGATATAATATGATAAATTATATATGCATGAGCATGGTTATCCGCAAGATGTATGATAAGTTTAACATTCATTGACCAAGTAGATGTATAACTTTTTTCTGTTTGATCTTTACTGAGTAGGTGCATATCTGTTCTATAGTACAAGAAACATACACTCACCAAGTTCTAGCAACCTAAGGTAAAGTTGTTCAGCATCAGTAAGAGGCTTAGAACCTACAGCTATCAACTAATCTCAATTAGCCTAAGCATCTACACAAGCATCATATAAGACAAATAATTACAATTGACTTAGTCATTTCCTGCTATAAATAGCAGCTACTTATTTTGGCCATATCTGGAGTTCTACTCCCTAGCCTCAGCAAGGCGAATGACCTCATCCCTCTCAGTTATGATGTCCTATATCTTAGCCCTAGCTACATCTCTTTCTGCGATAGCATTCACCAACTGAACCTGGCGAGCTTCTAAAGTTGTAATAGCATTATCGGTTTCTTGCTGAGCCTCTCTAGCTGCCCTTTGATACCTGTGCACTCACCCTCGCAGCTGGCATTGCGCGGCCTATGCTCGCTGGAGCTCTAGCATGCAGCTGACGTAGCTGTCTTGGTGGGAGTAGAACATCTTGGAGAGACGATGAACGTAGCGCTCATAGCAATAGTAGAGCTCTCTGCTCGCTCATCACAGTCTCTCACCAGTGCATTACCTCCCAACTACATCCAAGCAGTCACCGATGAATCTACCTAGGGAAAGGTTCTGGCTGGAACATTGATGAGCTCATCACCAAACTCCTGACAGATCTCACTCAATGCCTCCAAAGCTACCACTTGGGCACCTTACCAAGGAGACTACCCATCTGACTCAATACTCCAACCTTCCCACTATGGATTGTCTGCATGGGCTAGAATGGTCACCTACACATCATACCATGGCTGCCCTCGTGACCACTTCCCTCCGTAAGTAGCGGGGTGGCTCAAGATACCCAATTGAGTTTAGCACCCTCCACAGCAAGGTAGGAGTGCCAAACATAGCCGAGAATGTGTCACTATGAGGTGGGCTCTGGTGCTTTGCCATCTGTAGCAAAATGTGTAACTCTTTGTGAGAGGATATCATACATGAGAAGAAATTTAAAGAATGGGGTAAGCAATTATAAGGGAGGCAGAAATGCAAAAATGTAAATGCATGAGTGAACATGATGCATGCACGTTCCATACATCCTCACAAATCTTAGGAAAAATTTAAAATTCTAACGACGAACACGGTGGCATACATACGTTCTCTCAATATACATAACTAATCAGGCTACACGATTCGCTATTAGTGTACCTTCACAAGAATTTCATTACAGCCCAACCCAACAATTATATATGCAAAAATGTAAATCTAGGCTCTAGGTTGCAACTAAATACTTCCATATATATATACCCATACATATACTTCAGTATCAAAGCTACCCAAAAGTAAATACGTGCCATACATACATATAAATATGCAACTACAACCGTATCAAAGCTAATCCCACAATTAAATACCTTAGTATATATATATGAGACATATATATATATACCACAGTACCAAAGCTACCTCTCCCCTTAGACCGCACGCTCACCCTTGCGGTCTTGCCACTCTTACCTTGGGCGTAGAAGCAATTGATCCATATATTACCACTCAAGTGAATGGCATCCATACAATAGCACGCCATATGGACGATGAAAGTAAAAACCCCCATGTTAGTACTTATTTAGCCACCTGATTGTCCTTAACTGGGCATAAAGGATATGACCACTAGCACACTCTAAATTTAAAATTCAGATTTTTAACACACCTATATATATGGCTATAAGTTGTCAAACTAATTTTATAAAACAAAACCTTTGTTTTAAATACCCATGTGACAAGTTTAGTGTTGAACCTTGCTTCGATGCCAGCTGTAACAGAACCATCCAATTTATAAGAGCACAAGTACAATAACAATCACTGAAGCGATCAAACCGTCATACTTGAGCCCATATAAACCCAGTAGTCCGATGAAATCACGAAGGATCTCAAACAAACCAACATACAAACTAAGGTCATACATGATTCAATACAACCAGTCACATGTTACATCACAGTTCACAAATAGTTCACAAGTATCTCACATACATCGGAGTTCACATATTTAATACAAACCAAGTTTAAATAGATGAAGTAAAGTAGTTTGACATCAACATCACACTTAGTTCAAATACATGCCAATACCACCGTCATTCCTAGCAAAAGCAGAACAGAGGGGATAACTTAGGAGTCCCATGCCCCATGATTTAGTGCTCATCCACGACAGGATGAAGGCAATTCTTACAGAACCCATGATACATCATGTCATCTGCAACAAGAGGGAATAAACCCTGAGTACGAGAATGTACTCAGCTAGACTTACCCGTTATAAACCAGAAATAATATGACACCAAGGAGTATGCAAGGCTTTATCGATGGAGTTAGCTTGACAACATTTTGCATAAAAGCTTAAGTAACATAACTTGGAGATTTAATATCTCTAGCATCAATTTGAATACCTATTCAATTAAGCATCTCTAGATTAGCAACTGTACTAGAGCAATCACTTGATTAAGCTAACAAACATTAGTAACCATATCCGGTGTAATAATTTGAGCATTATCATAACCATCAAGTTCCATCAATTAATGCTACATTGTCGCTACTCAGTCAAGTTCTCACTATCCGGGAGAGACGATGACTCGAACCGATTCCAACCTAGTTGGGGAATTATTCCTAACATAAACCCATACTTCCCCTGTCAGGGTCGCACGGGTCACCATTGGTACAACTTAGGAACCAACTTCGTAGATCTGATCAACACCGCACCCCTAGAGATTCTACCAGTCTGCTAGGAAGTTCAGGCCCAGCCTACCCTTGGACTCATGCCACTGGCTCTCTGCACATCCTTACTTCCTCTAGTGTGCACACTTTCACTTACCAGGGCCTGGCCTGAATTGAGCTACTTGGCTTCACGTTCGGAACGACTTATCCAACCAACTAAGTGCTAGGCATGCATTCAACATGACATGAGGACGTACAGTGAATCAGTCCTGAATCGACACAGACAGGGATAAATAGGCACCAAGACCTCCATGTCTTGTTGCTTCTCATTCATAATCCCGCCCCATCTCCTTTTTATTTCTCAACACATGGTTATTTCCACGATAACAATTGTAGCCAACCGTGATCAGATATCTACCTATATCTTGCAGGTGACAAGAAATCACCTGACTTCTACCGAACTAAGCAAGGCTAAGCATATATTCGATCCTAGACCTACAAAGCATTCAAGATATATTTGTCTGGACAAGGATAATATATCACGACAAGTGTTTCAATCAACTCCTATAACATAATGCATCAAACATAAAGGACATAAGTGATATTTGTAAAAACATAGGATGCTTATAATGCTCCGAGGATTGTCTTTCCGAATGAGGAAGGTTGGTGGTCGGGGCACTTAGGAAGATCCTCCACATTGACTCCTTCCGCCTAAACCTCCTGCTCCTAGGCTACCTGTTGCTCCTTCTGATGCTCGGGTTCGAATGCGAGGAGCGTCACTCCTTCCGGGGAACCTATTGCATGCATATGCACAAATGAGTATCATGAATGCATAAGAGATGAGATACTATGATAAATTATATATGCATGAGCATGGTTATCCATAAGATGTATGATAAGTTTAACATTCGTTGACCAAGTAGATGTATAACTTTCTTCTAGTTGATCTTTACTGGGTAGGCACATATCTCTTCTATAGTACAAGAAACATACACTCACCAAGTTCTAGCAACCTAAGGTAAAGTTGTTCATCATCAGTAAAAGGCTTAGAACCTACAACTATCAACTAATCTCAATTAGCCTAAGCATCTACACAAGCATCACATAAGACAAACTATTACAATTGACTTAGTCATTTCCTGCTGTAAATAGCAGCTACTTATTTTGGCCATATATGGAGTACTACTCAACCAAATACTATGATCTTGGACTTTATGGAAAGCTTATAAAACTTCCTAGACCTTTATTATAGTCATCTGAAGATGATTCAATGGCTATCAAGGTCAAACAAAGCAATTTCGTAGATCTATTCAGAAATTCCAGAGAGCAAGCATTTCTGGAGACCAACTTCCAACAGCTATAACTCTCAAACCATTTCGTTTATTGCCATGAAAATTTGACACAAGTAAGATAAGTAAGTTATCTACAACTTTGTTATTGACAAGATTCACAGAAAACATCATTTTACCCATGCAATTTACTTAACAACAGAAACTATCCAAACAGTCACTAAAATTGAATTATAGAGCACTTAATATTTCACTGCATACAAGCAATCAAATTTGGGCACAACCAATGATACCAACAGTTCATAGGCATCATACACACTCTAGAAAACATGATGGTCAAGCCCAAATAAATTATTTAAATGCCTTTATTAATTTATTTGGACACTAAGGTGAAATAGGCAAAATATATCCAAAGTGCACCATAAATTTTGAGAAAATTAAAGAAGCCTACATGTCTCCAAAAGTCTACTGTACAAATTTCATGCCAATTGGATAAGTATAGACATCTCTACAAAAATGACAAGTTGCATAGGCTTATTTTAGCAAAAATAGTTTAGCCTAGTAAAAAGTGTCAAACAATAGATTTCATATTTTTCTTACATTCATGTTAGCACCATATCACTGTGCAAAAAATTTGTATGATCATGAGTTATGTATTTTTACCCCATTTATTTTCACTAGAAACTAGCAATTATTTAAGATTAAATAGGAAGACCATATCCAAAGTATGCTTACTGTAGGTTTAGTATTTTTCTTAGCTAGAGAATGTCAACACAAGATCAGAAAAATTGGAATCACAATTTTATCACTTTCCTAGATCAAGGTATGCATTTTACAAGATTAAAAACAATTTAAAAGCACTAATCTAGCTCAATTTAATTCTCCTAGAAAAACATCCCAAATAGTAGGTTTCATATTTTTATCAAATAGTAAACTTCATGATGAATCCAACAAAATTTGGTTCACACAATTTGGACACTCCTAGCTGTAGATATGAATTTTTGAAACATGTATTCAAATCTATGAAAACAAATAAGAAAATCAAAGAATCACTCAGACTAACAGATGGGGCCCACGGTCAACGGGACCCGCTTGTCAGTGAAACTGAAACAGAGGACGGCGTTGGACCCACGATAGCTCGTCGACGGTGAGGTCTCTAGCGACGAGGTTACCTCTGTCGTGTTCCTCTCAACGTCTCGCATCGAATGAGGTAGGTCGTTGGACCTCTAACGGCGGTTGGCTATGGTGGTGGCACAAATGGTGGCTCGGCAGAGGTGCGTGGTGGCGCTACGGCCATCCCTAGCCATGGCATGCTTGGGCGAGCATGGCTATAGCTTAGTGGTGACCTAGCGGAGCTCTAGGGTTAGGTCTAGGTCATGGTGGAGCGACGGCGTGCTCCGGCCATGTGCATGGCGATGCGGCGGCGCACAACACACGGCAGTGGCGCTTTCCATTCTGGCTAACTAGTGGTGAGAGGCGGGTCTCCATCTTCAGGAAAGATGCTATGGCTTTAGGCGACATGATACCGAGCACCAGAGCGGTCTACGGGCGGCCGGTTGAGGTCGGGGGCGGCAAGCGCGTGCGTGCAGCCATGGCGGACGCACATGGCACGATCACATGTTCCCACATGGCGGTGGCGGTAGCGGTTAAATGGACGGTGAATCTAGATTCTAGGACCTACGTCGAAGATCAGATGAGGGAGAGAGAGCGGAGGTGCATGGGTTATGGTTGGCCACGAGCGAGCTCATGCTCGGTGGTGCACTGCGGCCATGGCGGTGACGGCGACTTGGAATGTGGCCTTACCCTTGCTCAAGTCACGAAGCTAACAGATCGAGGTGGTAGAGGAGGTGGTGGTGAAGCTGTGGGCAAGGTGGATTGGGAGGCGGTGCTGCATGCATAGTGAGCGAGCACGGTGGAGATGAGTGGAGATGGCAACGGCGGTGCTATTACGTGCACGGGCAGGAGAGAGGGCGAGCGAGGGTGAGAAATGAAGGGAGCAGTGGTGTTGCCTCGCTCTTCACTCTACTTTGGCCTGACCAGCTGGGTCAATGCCGGCGTACAGCCACCAATGGCGCGATGTCGGTGTCCTTCGGCCCTGACGAAATGACTGACAGCGTGATTTCAAGCCACTAGTGTTCCTAATCCGTGGCGAGTTAGCAAAAACTCCATTACTAAGAATTATAGAGCTACACAAGATCTACAACTTTGCTTTAGAAAGTTTCCTCTAATTCGCCATGGTTTTCAAAATGCAAAGCTTGAAAGTATGGTACATCGAAACTGAAAATCAGTTCTTGACTTAGAAAAATTTCTAAGTTTGAAAACAACATTTCATTGCTACTTGTGAGGCATTTTTGAGCATGCTATGCACTTAATTAGGTCTTGGCGAAAAAATGAAAGTTGTTACTCTAGTCAAGTACTACAACTTTTCTTAAGGGTGCACTACCATGCAAACACTCTATGCTATAGTTCAACTTTGGTAAAAGTAGGATCATGAAAATCGGAGTTTCTATAATAACTATGACTTGGGGGCTGTTTTGGTCCAAGTCATGAATACCAAACTTGTTCCATGTACCATACTAAGTGTGTCTAAGGTGTTTTTGTGATCTCACAACCATTTCATGGATTGGTCACACACAATGGCAAGCATATATATGTATATAAGCGACATCACATGTGATAAAGATAAAGTGAACGAGATGAAACTTCATATGCTCATGCTCATGAATGCTTGGATGATGCTTGTGATCATGAAATGCAAGTGCCCAATGCATGCTTAACGCTAGGGTGTTACAACTTCCTTGTTCAAAAATATACCTTGAACCCTGTGTAGGTCCAAGATCAAATATATGATTAGCCATGCTTAGACCGGTAGAAGTCGGGTGATTTCCTATCACCTGCGAGAAATAGGTGGATACTAGAGCACGGTTGGCTATATTTGCTATCATGGAAAAGAACCATGGGATAATGAAACTAGAGGCTAGGCGGAGTCTATGTATAGGTTGGCACATGTCATTCTGTCTGTGCCAATTAAGGACCGTACCATTGCTGGCACTTCTACCGAGATTGAAAGCATGCCTCTCACTTAGCTAGCCGGATAACTCGTTCTGACCGCTAAGTCAAGTAGCTCAACTTAGGCTAGGCCTCGTTTTGTTAGAGTGCACAAACTTGAGGTAGTAAGGATGTGTGGGGAGCTAGTGTGAGGCCAAGGGCAGGTTAGAGTCCTGATCGACCTGGCATCTGGTAGTGTCCCTAAGGGTGCGGCTCTGATCGAACCCACAAAATGTGTACCTCAGTTGTACTAAAGGTGACCTAAGACTACCTTGGCATAGGTATGTCTAGGTTTGTGTTAGGAATAACTGCCTAGCTGGTTGCAATTGATTCGAATCGCCGTCTCTCCCGGATAGTGAGAAACTTGACGGAGCTTCTTCATCGTAGTAATTAGACTATGGAATGTGATGATTATGATGAACATGGAAATATTACACCTGCTATGGTTACTATTGCATGTTACTAAATGATATTCCACATGTTTGGCATAGGTTAGTTGCTAATCTAGAGATGAATAGCTATAATTAACATGATGACCAAATTATAAAATGTGTAGCTCAAGTAGTGCCTTTTTGCAAAAAATGTTATCAAGCTAGCTCCACTTATAAAGCCTTGCATGATCCTTGGAGTCACTTTATTTTGGTTTATGATGGGTAAGTCTAGCTGAGTACCTTCTTGTACTCAGGGTTTATTTCCCACTTGTTGTAGATAACACCGTCTATCATGGATATTGTAAGAACTGCTTCTGTCCTACAATTGACGAGGAGTAGGCCATGGGCAAGGTGCTTCTATATATCTATTCTATGATGCTTTTAGTGGGATGTGATCATAAACTGGTAGGTATTTGAACAATGGTGTGAGATGTTAGTTTAAAAACTATCTTTGCTTCCGCTACAACTGTATTTGAACTTAGTATTGTAATAACTGTTTTTGTACTTCGATGTATGTTGAACTATGGTGAACTTATGCAATATGTGGTTTGTATGTTGAATCCTGTATGATCTTGATTATGTGTTGGATTATATGGGCTCAAGTATGATAGTGTGATTGCTGTGGTGGTTACCATTTTACTTTTACTCTTATAAATTGGTCGGTTCTACCACAGCTGGTATCGGAGCAAGATTTGACATTTCTTGCCACATGTGTATTTAAAATAAAGGTTTTTATTTTCCAAAACTAGTTTTTATCAACTTATAGCTATATATATATAGGCATTCAAATCTAAAACTTAAATCTAAAGTGTGCCAGTGATCACTTCCTTTATGCCCAGTTAAGGATCTCAGGTGGCTAACTAAGTACTAACATGGGGGGGGGGGTTTCGTCGTCCATACAGCGTGCTATTTTATGGATGCCATTCACTTGAGTGGTAATGTATGGATCAAATACCTCTACGTCTAGGTAAGATGATGAGTGGCATGATCGCAAGATGTGAGAGTTCTGTCTAAAGGGGAGAGGTTGCTTTGATACTAAAGTATATGTATGTTCCATACATATACGGAGGTATTTAATTGTGGGTTATCTTTAATATGGCTATATATGCATATTTCTATGTATATATAGGACGTATTTACTTGCGGGTAGCTTTGATATAGAAGTATATATATAATGGGTATATATGGAAGTATTTAGCTTGCAACATAAAGATCAAATTTTTATTTTTGCATATATAAATGTGGGGTTGGGCTGAAATTAAATTCTTGTGCAAGTACACTAACAACGAAACGTGTAGTCTGATTAGTTACGCTCATATTATGAGAGAACGTATGTATGCCACCGTGTATGTCGCTAGAAGTTTTATTTTTTCCTAAGTTTGTGAGGACGTATGGAATGTGCATGCATCATGATAATTCATTCATTCGCATACTTGCATTGTTCCTCCCCGTATAAGTTTCTTATTCTGTTAAGTAACTCTTTCCTAATGTAAGGTTATTCTCACAAAAGTTGCACCATATTTTGTGGATACAGATGGCAGCAATGACAGGGAATGACACTTTCTTGGACGTGTTCGGCACCCCTGCCCTACTCTGGAGGGTGTTGCACTTTGTGGGGTACACGGAACCGCCCCACTATTTCTGGACTGAGGAGTACCTAGAAGGGAAACCATGGTTTGAAGTACAGCTAACCATGCCTATTCATACCCAAGCACCCCTATGGCAATAGTGGAAAGCAGAATCCGTGGGAAGAACTCCTTGGGAAGGTGCCCAAGTGGTTGCCTTTGAGGTGCTGAGCAAGATTTGTCAGCATCACTTGGATGAGCTTACCGACAGTGCCACTGGTACTTTTCCATGGGTGGATCCATCTACAGCAGTTTGGGCACAACGCAACCACAATGCGTTGATCTGAGACTGAGATGAGCGGGTAGAGAGTTCTAGTCCCACTATGAGCGCAATGTTCACTGTGACAAAGATGTTTTATGCTCATCTAGACACCCGGGACTTCTGGCAGGAGTCCTACACCATTTGAATGGGCATGCTCATGAGGACCGAGGCTGCACAATGTCAACTCAGAAAGCGTGCCCATAGGCATAGGAAGGCGGCTAGAGTAGCTGCTGAAGATAGGGATGTAGCCCAGGCAGCAAGGGCTAATGATCAGGCTATGCTGATAGGACTGTGGGAGCAGCTAGATGCCACTCGTGCTTAGGCATTTACTACTATGTGCCAACGGATCCTAGCTAACAACCACACAGCTCTGGCAGAAGCAGCACGAGATAGAGCCGAGGCTGAAGCAGTGCAGCAGGCACGAGTTGAGTGGGATTTGCGTCATTAGCTTGCTCATGCCCAAAACATGGTGGTTGATCTTCAGCATGAGGTTAATTATCTGAACAACCAATTGCATCCGATCCTTAAAGAAGTAGAAGAGGATCCGAAAATGTTTGTTGAAGATGACGGTTGGAAAGAGGAAGAACGAGTGGTTCCCGTGGATGAGGACAATGCTATATCCAACCTCGACAGCGAGCACACTGACAAGTAGAGCAGCTTAGTGCTTAGTTCGATGCGCTAGATGTATCACCTGCTATCTTTTATAATGGACTTGTAGTTTAAGTTTTGGTATTTGAGATGTAACTTCGATGTAATGTTGGAACCTTGCATGTTGGTCCGGAAAGAGCCGGAACCTAAGACTAGAGAGCAACGAGCCTTCCCGCTCCCATAAGCAAGTATGTGCTCAGGATAATAAGTCTGTGACCTAACTACCATCCACATCAACGGACGGTCCTTAACCAACACGAATAGGGAAAAATAGTGTAACCAAGCTATGCCCCGTTGGCCATGGGACACACCCTATTACACCCACCAATACCCGTACCAAATCCCTGCCCGGTCTCCATTTCCTTTCACCATTTTATCATGAGAGTAATAATAGTAATCACCTATTGTGAGTAACGACAGGTTACTCACGCTACCGATAGCCTAAGCATAGCAGCTACTAGACCTATGCTAGTAGGACTCATAGGTAGGTTTATCTATGCATGTAGTTTCAATATAAATCATGTAATGTAATGCACATCACATATATATATATCCAGAGATTATTCAAAATAAGGGTTATGCACCGAGGCTTGCCTTGGGCAGGCAGACTGTTAGCTAAGTTAGTCACCGGTGGCTCTAAGGCTTCCTCCTATACGAGAACCTCCTCCTCGTACTCCTAGATCACCTCCTCATACTCCTGCTCTCCAGTGGACACGAACTCCACCAACTCGTTCTCTACATGCATGCAATGATGATGCAACACTTAGTATTTTAGCAACAACAACTCTTAAAATAAGAATACATCTACTAATCTACTAAGCTAACTCTAATGACTAAGATACTAAGCTAATCATCATCTCTAACAAATAGATTTCAAGCTCACCCTACAAGTGCTTAACTTTTATAAACCAATATCATGCCATTATTCCTTTAGCCTTAATGGGTATTTAGCTACCTATTAAGTAGTCTATTCTAGGGCTACAAACATTATAGTGAGCACATAATAAACCAATGAAGCTACTATAAAAATTTTAGAGTTTTTTGCTATCACCAATCTACCACAAGAATTCCTACAATTATTAATCAAAATAATACTAAGCATCTCAACTATTTTAATGCTCCTTAGCATCCACACAGATATGTATGAACTAACTATACTCACAGGTAGACGATATTTTTAGGAACCCAACAAAATTAGTTTCACAATTTTTGGACATCAAATCATTTTATATTAATTATCAAAGTTTAGCTCAGAAATAAAAATAAAAAGCTATTTCTATTTTCCACGAAAAAATAACTAAATCCGGCCCAACACGGCCCACGCAAGGCGTGGCCCATGCACGGATGCAGGCCATGGTGAGGAGCCCGCGTGCTCGCTGACATATTAGCAAAAGCGCCCCTAGACTCTGAACAAAACAACCCCCAGTCCACGTTACTATTCCTAGAGACAGCACCTATGCAAAAAGATCCTTGCACTCTCTCCTCTTTACAATGGCATGGTCCCTGGCCTCCCCCTCATGCTCTGGCATGGCGAGCGGTGCCACTAGCGACAACATCGACCACCTAGGACCCATGCTAACCTAGCTAAGAGGCCGAATCTCACCAAGGGGGTCAACACGAGGCGATGGGCGGCGGTTGCACGAGCCGGGACACCATAGAAGGACCTCTCCATGATGGTGGGCACCCTACAGCAATGGCAACGGTGTTCTGGTGAGCCGCAACAACAACAAAATAGTAGGGGTAGCGGGTGAGGAACGACAACTCACCAGTGACCTAACCGAGGTGCCGGCTCGGTCGGAGATGACCCGAGCGAGGCTAGCCGTGTGTGCGCTGCGAGGTGAATGGCGGACTGCAAAGGCAGGGCCACGTCAGCAGTGAGGAGGTGGCACTAAAGCTGCGACTAGCATGCGCACGGCACAGAGGGGTTTAAGGCAGAGCTATTGGTGCAGCCAATTCGATGCGAGACTAAGTGGGGAGGACTGGACATGGCACGGGCGGTGATAGGTCTTGACGGCACGGTGATAGGGCGAAGCTCCAAAATTGAGGCTCGACTGAGCTGTGATCAAAGCGGGGTGGGGACAGCTGGAGAGGGGACGTGAGGGCAAAACAGTGGGCACAGCGAATTAATGGAAGGTGTCCTCTCTTGTCTAGGCGCTCTGGTGTGGCGCGGTAGCGGCAGCAACATAGAGGCGGATAGGGGAGAAGTGATGGATGGGAGGTGTAACACCCCAGGTGTTTGTCACCAGTTAAGCAATGGGTTTGAGCTCAAACATGACAGATCAAGTGGTGTTGAAGAAGTCAAAGTTAAATGTATGAAATCGAGCTCAACTTGAATTTGGATAAAACGCCTTGTTTACATGATAACCCTTTTCAAAATATATATTTAAGCGATGTTAATGAAACTGGTTTCATGTGTCTCACATCACCCTCTATCTATAGTGATCACTGGAAAAGTTTCATGACATTTGGAATCAAAAAGTCACATGAAATGATAAGTTATATCCTAGTTGGAATAGTTTTACTAAGTGCGTGAATTGCACTATAAAGCGAATGGAAATATAGGTCATTAACCAAACCTTGCAACCATGCCCAAATGACTTTACTTGAACTCTACAACAAAAGTCATGAAGGGTTCATGTTGAGTAGGTGGCCAGAAAATGCACCAATGGATCAAAAAGGATAATATAAGCTTCATCGTGATCCTATTTTGGTCAAAGTAGAACAGTAGGTTTTATACCAATTTTGAGGTTGGACCTTAAATGAAAGTTGTAGTCCATATCATGTAGAACAAACTTTGTTTTTGGAACAAGAGCCATATCAACTTGGAACTAAGTCAAACAGAGGCTCGAAAATTGAATCAGCGGCTGATTTCAGACTTAGAATTTTTCTAAGTCTGGAATTCATCGTCGTCGCCGTTGGCATTCCGCGTTCTCCAAATTTTGTTAAGCAACTTCAGTTGATCCAAATGTAAAAGTTGGAGCTTACATGATGGTGAAGAACATACAAGAAGATGGCACCAGTTGCATTTCATTTCGACCATCAATTTTGGATGTTTGCTTGTCGCTATCAAATCACTGACACTATCAAGTTTAGTACTAATTATCTGCTAATCCAATAGCCTAATGGCCGGGCACCTTAAATAAGAAACATAGAGCAGGCCGAGGTGAACAAACTTTGTTTATGGCCCAATGTCTAATTCGGCCTAGAAGCAGCCCAAAACGGTGTTCCACCTTGCCCACGTCGCTGCCCGCCACGTGCTTGGTGAAATGCCTCAACGGGCGGCACCTGTCCGTGGACGTGGCCACCATGCGCGAGCAGCGCCCCCACCTCCATGCCGCATGCCCCTGCGCCCGATGTGGATAACCAGAGCCCCGGCCGAGCTCTCCATCCCCTTCTCCACTCCCTGCTCGCTCCCTCGCGCGCTCTCCTCGCTCCGCTCCGCGGCAGGACATGCGTCCGCCATGGCCGGCGGGCCGAGCTCGCCATTGCCGCCGTTCCCTAGCTTCCGAGCCCCCTCTTGACCAACCACGCGAACCACCACCTCTGCCTCTTCCTCCTCTACGACCGGCGCACCTCCGCTGAGGCAAAAACCACCGGAGCAGCCCAGTCGTCGGAGCCGCTGCCGTCGCCGCCGCTCGCTGCCATGGCCAATCCATCTCGGGCCGCCTCTCGGCCATCCAAGACCACTATCGACGTTGACGTTGAAAATTCCACCTCCACGGAAGGGAGGGAAAGGAGGTTGTACGGTGGTGGTTTCAGCGACAGTCTCTGTAGAGCCCTAGGACTCGAAGTCTAGATTTTCCTCTAGGATGGTTTAGAGGGATGTTTCAGGGCATCGGCCGACGTGTAGCATGTTGATAGCTGGCGAGAGCTGGTCGGTGAGAGGATGGATATCTCCCACCTAGTCGGTGAATTTGCCCCTTAGGGCATCTTGATAGGTGGCAGCGACGCTGGTGAGCCCGAAGGGTAGGGCCATAACCCCTGGAGTTTCCTGATCCACCTATGATAGATCTGAATCAGAGGGTGGTCGGAGCTGGACCAGAGTGGTTAGAGCCAATTCTGCATTGGAGAGGCAATCGGTGAGCTTCTGGCCAACCTGATCGATGGATGCGATCAGATCATCATTGTTGATTATCCTTCTTTGGTAGCGGGGGAGCGGGCGGTGAATTGTTGGCAAAGGCGACCTCGGTGGTGGTTCTAAGATTGGATCTGCAGTCGTAGGTGTTGGGGTGATCGGTGCAGTATTGATCTGCACTGGATCAATGAGCTCTCTGACTCCATTAGCGTTGATGATCCAGTAGATCGATCCGACCATGAAGATCTGGCCGGGCTATGGGAGGGATGAAGTGCCTGGAAAATGTACCATCTTGTTTGACATGGAAATAGCACCACACCCCTACCTAGCGTGCCAACTATCGATAGAATATCATTGGTAGTCCTCCGAGGGGTATCCCACAAAGGTAGATTGATCGTCAGAGATGCGTGTAATCGAGAACAAGAAGGCAACCGAGACACACGAGTTAGACAGGTTCGGGCCATCAGCACAACTTAATACCCTACTCCTGTGGTATGTTGGATTGTATTGGATATCGTATGATATTGTGTGTGTTTGGAGGGGTCCCTGCCGCCTTATATAGTCTCAAAGGGGTTACAAGTCGGTTAGATCTAGGAGATAACTAGAAAGTAATAACTGATTATAGGAATCATGGGATCATATGTATCCTAACAGATCTTATAGTATCTTCAGGATATCTTCCTAGTGTCTTGTGGGACGCTGCCGAAAGGCAGCGCCATGCTTCGCAAGGCTTCATCTTGTGGGTGGGCCCTGGGGGTGCAGCCCATGTGGTCTCTGTGGGTATCTAGGGTCGTACCCCCCACAATGATGGTGAATGGTCCTTCCCATTTGCTATGTAGCTTACCTTTACCGAAGAGCTTGACTCAGTAGTTGAATAGTAAAACCTTGTCTCCCTCCTTGAATTCTTTCTGTTGGATTCGGTGGTCATGCCATCTCTTGGTTCTTTCTTTGTAAAGTCTGGCACTATGGTAGTCTTTCTCACGCCATTCTTCTAGCTTAGAGATTTGCTTTTGTCAGTTCTTTCCAGCTAGCCTTACATCCATGTTCTAGTTCTTGATTGCCTAGTGAGCTCGGTGCTCAAGCTCAACTGGTAAGTGGTAGCTCTTTCCATAAACTAGTTTCTGCTTGGCCGCTGGTCTATGGGTGGTACAGGGTGGCCACGTTGTGCTTGGCTCCAAGTTCCCTTAGGAAGGCTATAAAGGTCTTGTCGACAAAGTGGGACCCTCGTCGCTTATTACCATTCTCAGTGTTCTAAAGCAAGGGAAGATCACTTCGTGAAACATTCTCTTGGCATTCTTGGCGTCAGCAGCTCAGCATGGCAAAGCTTCCACCCATTTTGATACATAGTTGACGGCGATAAGGATGTACTCGCAATCTTGGGACTTTTGGAATGGCCCCATGAAGTCAATGCCCCACACATCAAATATTTCTATTTGAAGGTTGTAGTTAAGGGGCATTGCATTGCGAGACGTGATGCCACCTTGCAACTAGCATTTTTGACACCTTTGGATGAATTCTTTGTTGTCTTCGTACATCGTTGGCCAGAAGAATCCGCACTGCCAGATTTTGGCTTGAGTGCGGAATGCTCCATAGTGGCCTTCGTATGGAGCTGCATGACATTTTTTGATGATTTGTATCCCCTCTGCCGTAGGCACGCACCTTCTTAACAAGCCATCAGCACATATCCAGTAGAGGTATGGGTCATCCCAAAGGTGACGTCTGCTTTTAGTTTGTAGCTTCTTTCTGTTCTCACCCGGTGGTACGTACCCTGAAACCATGAAATTGACAATGTTCGCGTACCACGTGTTTGAATCTGTCACCCTTAGCAACATGTCGTCACATAGGAAGTCATTGATTGGTAATTCCTACATGTTAGTGGCTGGCATACGTGACAGATGATCTGCAACAATATTCTCTACTCCCTTTTTATCTTTTATTTCTAAGTCAAATTCTTGGAGTAGAAGAATCCATCTTATGAGGCATGGTTTTGCATCTTTCTTAGTGAGCAAATATTTAAGTGCAGCATGATCAGTGTAAATAATTATTTTTGCTCCCACTAAGTAAGATCTAAATTTATCAATAGCAAAAATAACTGTAAGAAGTTCTTTTTTCGTGGTGGCATAATTAAGTTGTGCTCCTATCAGTGTTTTGCTAGCATAGGCAATTGTATGATGCTTTTTATCTTTGGTTTGGCCATGGACCGCACCAACGACATAATCACTAGCATCACACATTATTTCAAATGGCAGCGACCAATAGGGTGGTTGGATGATTGGTGCTGAGATGAGTGATTTCTTGAGTGTTTGGAAAGCATTTAAGCACTCATCAGTGAACTTAAAAGGTACATCCTTAGCTAGCAAGTTTGTCAATGGCCTAGAGATTTGTGAGAAGTCCATAATAAATCGTCTGTAGAAACCTACGTGTCCTAAAAAGCTGCAGATTCCTTTTATGTTCATAGGGGGTGGTAGTTGTTCTATAACTTCAATTTTTGCTTTGTCAACTTCAATCCTCCTCTCAGACACTAAGTGTCCAAGAATGATGCCCTCTCGAACCATAAAATGACACTTTCCCAATTAAGCACTAAATCCTTTTCCTGGCATCGTTGCAAGACCTTGCCTAAATTTTCTAGACAATGATCAAAAGTTTTTCCATAGACTGAAAAACCATCCATGAAGACCTCCATAATTTCTTCTATCATGTCTGAGAAAATTTACATCATGCACATTTGGAAAGAGGTGGGTGCATTATGCAACCCAAAAGACATTTGTCTATATGCATATGTTCCATATGGGCATGTAAAAGTAGTCTTGCTTTGATCATCAGGGTGGATAGGAATTTGGTGATACCTTGAATACCCATCGAGAAAACAAAACATAGAGTGCTTCGCTAACCGCTCTAACATTTCATCAATGAAGAGTAGTGGGAAGTGATCTTTCTTTGTGACCGCATTGAGTTTTCGGTAGTCTATACACATCCTCCACCCCGTGACGGTTCATTGTGGGATTAATTCATTCTTATTGTTTTCTACGATCGTCATGCCCCCTTTCTTGGGCACCACTTGGATGGGGCTGACCCAGTCGCTATGAGGTACGGGATAGATAATCCCGACATGAAGAAGTTTTAGGACTTCCTTCTTCATGAATTCTCGCATCATGTTATTGAGCCTGCGTTGGGGTTCACGTGATGGTGTGCTTGAAGGGTCAATTGGGATACGATGGGTGCAAAGCATTGTACTTATCCCCTTAAGGTCTCGGAGTGAATACCCAAAAACTAACCTATGTTTCTCTAGGATAGCGATGAGTTTGGATGTCTCCTCATCAGTGAGCTTATCGCTTATGATTATAGGAGTTTATTTATCACCATTCAAGAAAGCATAACGTAGGCCAGTGGGTAGGGGTTTTAGTTCAATAGGAGGTCATGTTGGTGCTTCCTCTTGAGGAAGATCGATGGTTTCGCCTAGGTCGTCCTCTCCTTCTATAAAGAGTTTGGCATCTTTTTCTAAGGACAACTCAGGAGATTCGAATAGTGAGACCAACATGACTTCCTTGGTCTAGCAGATCTGACCAATTTATAAGAGCACAAGTACAATGGTAGCCCACGAGGGTCGCACTGTCATACTTGAGTCCATATAAACCCGGTAGTCCGTCGAGTACCACGAAGGGTCTCGATTCCACCAACATACAACCAAAATCATACATGATTCAACATACATGTCATAGGTTACATAAAGTTCACAAATATAGTTCATCCATTAGAGTACAAATTAAGGTTATTACAAACCACATTCAGGTAAGATAGTAGCGGAAGCAAACAATAGTAACCACATCTGGTGTAATAATTTGAGCATCATCATAACCATCAAGTTCCATCAATTAATGCTACATTGTCGTTGCTCAGTCAAGTTCTCACTATCCGGGAGAGACAGCGACTCGAATCGATTCCAACCCAGCTAGGGAATTATTCCTAACACAAACCCATACTTCCCCCATCAGGGTCGCATCAGGTCACAAAGTGCCACAACCTCAGAGAATCTACCAGTCTACCAGGACGTTCAGGCCCGGCCTGCCCTTGGACTCACGCCACTAGCTCTCCACACATCCTTACTTCCTCCAGTGTGCGCACTTTCACTTATCGGGACCCTACCTGAATTGAGCTACTCAGCTTCATGGTTGGAACGACTTATCCGGCCAACTAAGTGCTAGGCATGCGTTCAACATGACATGAGGACGTACAATGAATTGGTCCTTAACCGACACAGATGGGGATAAGTAGGCACCAAGACCTCCATGTCTTGTTGCTTCTCATTCACAATCCCACCCGGTCTCCTTTTTATTCCTCAACACATGGTTATTTCTAGGATAGCAATTATTATAACATAACCTACCAAATTATAAGAACATAAGTACAAAAACAATCACCGAAGTGATCAAATTCCTATACTTAAGCTCCCATAATCCCGGTAGTCCGGAAATCACGAAGGATTTCAAACAACTCTCGACATACAAACCAAGACCGTAGTGATTCAACACAACACATCATTCGTTACAACATTTCATAAGTGGCATTCGGATTACATCCATCAGAGTGCGAAGAAAATATTACAAACCAAGTTCAAATTTGCGAAAGCAACATAGTTTAGTACATAACTTCATAGTTTCAAATACATTGCCAGATCTTAGTCATGTCCTACAAAAGCATTATCAGGTATGAGAACTAGGAGAGACCGCACCCAATGGTCTAGTCTTCATCCCCAGCCGGGAGAAGGCAGTACTTGCAGCAACCGAAGTAGAACTGGTCATCTACAACAGGTGGGAGATGAACCCTGAGTACGAGAAGGTACTCAGCTAGACTTACCCGTCAAAACCAGAAATAAAAGACACCAAGGGTCATGCTAGGCTTATGAGGTGGGCTAGCTTGACACAGATTGCATAAAAGAGCTTATGAATATAGTGACCAATTTAAACTTAGCATCAAGCTTATCATCATTTACTGTCCACTAGATTAGCTTTTGTACTAGAGCACTCACTTATTAGGAGCAATCAATATTAACCATAGCAGGTATAATAAGGTTTGTCATCATCATCATATCATCATTTCGAACCATTATGTTATTTAGTGTATCTACTTTGGAGATAAGCCCGTCAAGTTCTCACTAACCGAGAGAGATGGCGACTCAAATCGAATTACAACTCAGCTGAGCGGGTATTCCTAACTCTCACCCTAGCATACTTTGCAAAGGTAGCCATGGGTCACCTTTGGGACAACTCAGGAACCAAATTTGCGGGTTCGATCGGCACAAGACTCTCTCGGGATTACCCTTCCGCCATGACGATCGGGACTTTTAAATCACACCGCCCTTGGACTCAGCCTATGGCTCCCTTCCGAGGCGCACTTTATACTTATCGACTCCCCGGCTGAGGTGAGCTACTCGGCTTTGTGGTCGGTCTTGAGACATGGCCAACTAGAGAGAGGCATGCGTTCAACATGAACAGGAAAGGCTCCAAGATTTAGTCCATAAGCGACCTGAGACGGAGTCACTACAAACCGGCAAGCCTCCGCTCGGTCTTCATTTTAAATTAAGACGTGTTCTTTTCCACGATAGCAAATATAGCCAACCGTGCCATATGTATATTCCTATATCTCGCGGTGACAGAAATCACACGACTTCTACAGCGTTTAAGCGAGTGGCTAAGCACTCACGCAAAGCCTAAGCTACATAGGATTGTGGTATCAATATACGGACAAGGATTGGATAACCAATGCAGCAAGTGTTTGCATCCAACACCTAAATTTAATGCAACAATATATATGTAACAATAATACTTTAACTGCATTTCGGAAATTCGGAGGCTTAATATGCTTCGGGGCTTGCCTTTCACAAAGTTGCACGGACGGTGATCTAGGCACTCAACGGCGACCTCGTCTGGCACTTCTAATGAGGGCTGCACCTCCTGAACCTCCGGTGTTGGCTACTGCTGCTTCCCGCTCGGTTCCTCGAATTCCAGCAGTGTCACTACTTCTGGTACACCTATTGCATGCCGATGCACAAGATAAATATCATGGATGCATAAGGAATGACATGATGCTCATGATGAATGGATCACAGTAAGTGTTTAACGAAAACATCACTGGACACTCGTTTACCGATTAAGAATAGCTCTATTCAAATCACTTTAAAACATGTATCTAACTTAACTTGAAGAACGAGATCAACTTACCTAACTTGCATAACCTAAGATAAAGATGCCCATCTTCAGTTAAAGGCCTAACACCTAGGAACATTACCACAAGCTTAGGAATAGTAAAGGTATACTTAATTCAAAAGTTAAGGTTTCACATGCAAACGAGCAGTTTCTTAATTCAATAACAACAGGAGTTCTATAATTTCAAATGACTTGCAAGAGGACATTCTGGAAAGCTTATGAAATTCTCTACAAATCATTTGTAAACATCAAAGCATGATTCTTACGTTAAGCAAATCGAATTAAAGTAAACATAGAATCTGTCCAGAAATGACAGGTTTACTAAATTAATTATTTAGTGATGATGCAAAAGAATAATTGGACCAAACCAAGTTTACCAACTTGTTGTACATACCAGAGGAACATCAGAAAGTATAGTGCCAACCTCTAAATAAATTATTTAATGTCCTTTTCTAATTTATTTAGTTAATTAGGTGATTAAAGCAACATATAGTAAAACTATACAGAAAAATCTACAAAAATTATAGTAGCTACCTCATCCTTCACATAGACTACCATAAAAATTTCAAAGCAAGTGGGCAAGCAGAACTTGCTGTACCAAAAATAACATATGGCATGTCTATTTCAAGCATAATTAGGAAACCCTATTGAAAAGTGTCAAGCAACAGATTTCTCATTTTTCCTAGTATCATTCTAGCATAAGAATAGCATTCACCAATTTTTACCTTTACTGGATCTATAAAAAAATTATGAAAATTCACACAAGATCCATCCATGCAAACAAGAGAATTACCTAACTCCTGCATACAGTGTCCAAAGTGTATGAAAATTTAACTACAAGCTATTCATGATATGAGCAGTACACCATAAAAGTTTCATGCCATTTGGAGCTACACAGAAAAAGATATAATTACCCCTATTTCCCACATGATTAAAAGAGATAATTAGCAACTCCATTTTTTATAACAAAACATGGCAAAAATTATATTTTTAATATAAACTAGACATTGCCCGGAACTCAACAAAATTGGAACCACATCATTTGGATCTACAAAACTGGAGATATAAATTTTACCAAATAGCATTCAAATCGCATAAATGAGCTATCTTTTTGAATACACAATCATTGTCAAAGCGGGTCCACTTGTCATTTGGCCCGCATGGCAAAGTGAGACGAAAAAACAGGGGCTGCATGACGGGCGCTGGAATCGGTGGAGCTTCGCCGATGGCGGCTTCATTGGCGACGAGGAGGGTACCTCCGTGTTTCGCCATGATCTCCCGTGATCGATTGAACTACTAACCCTAAGCTCTAGCGGACTCCTGTAAGGCGGCCATGGCGCGACGGCGGCTCGGCGGAGCTCCAGTGGCAGTGCTAGCGACAGTGAGCCCCCATTGCCTCTTCCGAGCTCGGTACGAGCTTCACAAGGTCCCAACGGAGCTAGCTAGGAAGGAAAAGGAGGATGCGAGGGACCCTAGCTATCCCGACCACGGCGGCCTCGAACTCCGGCGAGGTCACACTCATGTCGGTGGCGGCGGATTTGATAAATGTGACCTTACCTCGACTCGATAGGCTCAGATAAGAGGTGGAGGAGGTAGAGGAGAACACGGCGAAGCTATGGACGAACTGGCCGACGCATTTTGTAGTGGAGAGGCGCTAGGCGATGGCGAAGCTCGGTTGGCAATGGCGGAGCTGCTGCGGCTCTCTATTGCGCTGTGCGGTGGAGGCGAAGGAGATGTAAATGGAGCCGATGAACTGGGTGAGGCAGGCTGGGATGTTCACGTCATGGCTAGCCATGCCCGGGCGTCCCGCGGTGCATGGCGGCAGCGATCGAGAGACCGGTGACGGGTGGCATACACGCGGCGGTGATCTTCGACGGTCGGTTCAATCAGAAGCGATCTAAAATTTCGATTCGAAGACTCGATGGTGACGATCGATGCGTGACTTTGGCGATCTATATGTCCCAAGCTATGGCGATCTGGTTCATGGTATAGTTAACAAAGTTGGAGATCTACATGTGGGCTACAATTTTTACAATTGGAGCTTGAGCTGGTTCGGCTTGGTTAGTGAGATACGAGGCTCCAAACAATGATACACGAAACAGGAAATCAACTCTTGGACTTAGAAAAATTCTAAGTGTAGAATTCAACGCCAAATCTGACTTGTGGGCCATGTTTGAGACTGTTCCACACATTTTCATGAGTTGGTCATAAAACAACTTTTGTTCCTTGATAAATTGGCTACAACTTTGGTAAGGGTGCACATCCATGCAAGGTCTCTAGGTTGGACTTTTGAATTAGTCAAACAGTGGCACTCTATAGGTCATCCTAAGTCAAACCTCCACCTAGAGGGCAATTTAGTCATTTTGGTCCACATGAACAATGTCCCATCAATTACCCTAAGTGTAGTTAAGGTGTATTAGACCATAATTAACCACTCTACACAAGTGCTACACCATCTTCTAAGTATCACATGTGATGAAGCAACAAAACACTCAATTTTACTCTAATGTTGCAATTCCATGTTTCACATGTTTCATGACTTGGTTGTAATTTTAAACTTGTCATATTACTCTACCATGTTGCCATGTTTCAAGGTATGAGAAACTCATGTTGCACTTACTACCATTCACAAGCAATCAAGTATGAAACAAACATAATTGAGTATGTTGCATATACATGTTTCAAATAACAATGGCATGATGAGGTAGATGATGCACATGTTTATGAAATGAAATGCAATTTTTGTGGGAGCCAAACACCTAGGGTGTTACAGCCCTCCTCCCTTAGAAAAATCTCGTCCCGAGATTTGGAAAGCGTACCATTTAATATAGAAAGCCAGGTAATTTTCCTTTAGATAATCTTCCCGCTCCCATGTTGCATCCCGATCACTATGATTACTCCAAACTACCTTGTATAACTTAACTACTCACCTATGAGTCACCCTTTCTTGAGTATCCAAAACTCGCACGGGCTTCTCCTCATAAGAAAGATCAGATTTCAAGTTGATTCTCCTCATTGCTACTCTTTCCTCGGGAATACGGAGACACTTCTTCAGCTGAGACACATGGAATACTGGGAATATAGCTCCCATTTCACGTGGAAGATCGAGTTTATAGGCTACTCTTCCACTTTTCTCGATAATTTGGTAAGGTCCAACATATCGAGGCTCAAGCTTCCTTTTAATTCCAAAACGTTTTACTCCTTTCATAGGGATACCTTCAGATAAACATGGTCACCTACTTCAAACTCAATAGGTTTTCTTCTCTTATTAGCATAGCTCTTTTGTCTAGCCTGAGTGGCAGTCATATTCTTCTGTATAGTTTTGACTTGCTCTTCGGCTTCTTTTACAAAATCAATACCATAGAATCTTCTTTCTCCGGGTTCCACCCAGTTTAAAGGAGTCCTACACTTGCGGCCATATAGCGGTTCAAAATGAGCCATCTTGATACTCTCTTGATAACTGTTGTTATAAGAGAATTCAGCGAGAGGCAACCATTCTTCCCAAGAGCCTTTGCAAGAGATAAGACAAGCTCTAAGCATGTCTTCAAGAATTTGATTAACACGCTTAGTCTATCCCTATGTTTGCGGATGATAGGCAGAACTGCGGATTAGATGAGTGCCAAGATTCTGATGTAAGCATTCCCAAAAGTGAGCCGTGAATTGTGGTCCTCTATCTGAAACAATGGATTTGGGTACACCATGGAGACGTACCACTTGTTGAAAATAAATATCAGCATAGTTGTGAGGGTGATAGGTAGATTTGATCAGAATAAAGTGAGCGGATTTGGTTAGACGATCTACGATGACCCAGATGGAATCACAACCCTTTTTGGTAGTGGGTAACCCAACAATGAAATCCATAACAATTTCTTCTCACTTCCAGCCAGGAATAGAGAGTGGTTGCAATAACCCTGGCCTCATGTGAATAGCCTTGACTCTGCAACAGTTATCACACCTTGCCACGTAGGCTGTGATTTCTTTCTTCATCTTGGTCCACCAATAATACAGCTTGAGATCTTGATACATTTTACTGCTACCAGGATGGATGGACAATCTTGAAGAATGTGCTTCAGCCATAATTTGATTTCTAAGTTCTTTGTCTTTGGGTACTACAAGCCTATCATTAAACCGGAGAATTCCTTTGTCATCGACCCTAAAGTGCTTGGTCTCCTACTCTTTCATCTTCTGCTTGATGTGAAACACACCCACATCAGTCTTCTAGAGTTCGATAATTCGACTTCTAAGAGAGCAATCCACAATGATATTATGGAGTACTATAGGATGAAGGAGGTGTGCCAGATGAAAGTCTTCACTAACTAAGGAATTGCAATGGGCCTTTCTGCTTAAGGCATCAGCAACCACATTTGCCTTGCCAGGATGGTAGTGCACTTGAAGGTTGTAGTCTTTGATCAATTCTAACCATCGTCGTTGACGCATGTTCAACTCGGGTTGAGTAAAGATGTACTTGAGACTTTTATGGTCGGTATAGATGTTGCACACATTACCTAGCAAGTAATGTCTCCAAATCTTCAGGGCATGAACAACCGCGGCTAGCTCTAAGTCATGGGTAGGATAATTGACTTCATGTTTTAGAAGCTGGCGCGAAGCATAAGCAATGACTCGGCCCTCCTGCATAAGAACACAACCCAAATCGGTGCCACATGCATCACAGTAGACATCAAAAGGCTTCTCGATGTCAGGTTGTGCCAATACAGGGGCAGAAGTTAGTAAGGTCCGCAAAGTGTGGAAATCCTCTTCACACTTCGGCGTCCACACAAACTTCTCATCCTTTTGAAGTAGTCGAGTCATGGGCTTGGCGATTTTAGAGAAATCCAGGATAAAGCGACGATAATAGCCAGCCAAACCTAGGAAACTTCGGACTTCTATGATAGTAGTAGGTGCCTTCCAATCTAGGACTTCTTGCACCTTAGTAGGGTCAACCAAAATTCCATCTCTAGATAACACATGACCTAGAAACGGTACCTTGTTCAACCAGAATTCGCACTTGCTGAACTTGGCATAAAGCTGGTTGTCACGTAATCGAGTTAAAACAATTCTCAGATGTTCAGCATGCTCTTCTTCATTCTGAGAATATACAAGGATATCATCAATGAACACGACGACGAACTTGTCCAATTCCGGCATGAATACCGAATTCATCAGGTACATAAAGTGTGCCGAAGCATTTGTCAATCCAAAGGACATGACAAGATATTTGAACAAGCCATAACGAGTAGAGAAAGCTATCTTAGGTATATCTTTAGGATGAATTTTGATATGATGGTAGCCATACCTCAAATCGATCTTGGAGAATACCTTAGCTTTGGAGAGTTGATCAAACAGGATATCGATGCGAGGAAGAGGGTATTTGTTCTTGATAGTAACAGCATTAAGGGGGCGATAATCCACGCACATGCGTAGAGACTCGTCCTTCTTCTTCACAAAGATAGCCGAACAACCCCAAGGAGAAGAACTAGGCCGAATCAAACCTTTCTTTAATAGCTCATTCAACTGAATCTTCAGCTCAGCCAACTCATTGGGCGGCATTCTATAGGGCCTTCGAGAAATAGGAGCCATACCCGGAACAAGTTCTATCTTGAATTCTACTTCACGATCCGGAGGTAATCCAGGCAAGTCATCAGGGAAGACATCTGGAAACTCACAGACAATCGGTATATCCTCAATGGCTTTGGCTAGGGTACCATTGGCTGTATTGTGGATAACGATATCACGAGTCAACTGCACTAGAAAACCCTTCTTATCCACAGGATCTCTCAACATTGCCACACGGGTTGATGTATCGATCAACACTCCATTCCCGCTCATCCACTTCATCCCTAGGATTACATCAATTCCTACCCCCGGCAGAACTACAAGATCCGCAAGGAACTCTTGATCCCCAATCTCAATCTTTACATCTCTAACTACTTGGTTAGTCATGATATTATTCCCAGCAGCACTAATACAATAACCACCCTTGACAATTGTAATCACATTCATCTTATGCTTAGACGCAAAAGTAGAACTCACAAAGGAATATGAAGCACCGAATCAAAGAGCACAACCTGCAGGTAATTATTAACAGGAAACTTACCAAGTGGTGACCACTTCACGGGCAGAATTTCCTCCATGAAGAGTGTAGTGAACATGCCCCCGATGGACGTTTCTCGAGCATTCTTCTTGGGAGGATAGGGACAAGTACTAGCCAAAGGACTGTGCTTGTTACAGCCCAGCATGATCTCGTTAGTTGGTGGGACATTGAGCTGCCCGCTTGAGGTATTCTTTGGCAAGGAAATTGTGTACTTTTTGCGGAAACCAGCTTTTAGCTTGATTCTTCTTCCGAGAAAGTGCGGTAATGGGACATTAGCATTGGGTGGATTATATTGGGTTTTGGATACCACTAGTACCTTAGATCATGAAGCACCCGCCTCAAAGTTTCCTTTACGGGTCTTGGAAGCAAAGATATACCTTATCATTATTCTCTTGAGTCATGGTGTCACTGATAAACTCATTGAAGGTGACACTTACAGTTGCCCATAGACTTCATCAGTTTAGGGGAAAGTCCCCTCTTGAAACTAGCTATCTTTGGCATCAAGATCAATGAACTCGGGAGCATACCTCGCCAAAGTTGTTAAATGCACGGAGGTATTCATTAAGACTCTTGTTGCCTTGAGTTAGCTTCATGAACTCGGTATGCTTAATTGCCATGAGACCGGGAGGGATAAATGCCCCTGAAAGCTGCTCGAACTGGTCCCAAACCACCTCAACGTTTGTAGGGAAGGTGGTCTGTGATGGGTCCACCAGATACTGCGCAGGGCCTTGGAGCTGGTGTCCCGCATACGAGGCCTTCATACCTTTCGTCAATCGGAGCAATCCAAACCTTTGCTCTATCGTACTCAACCATTCATCGACTTGTAATGGTTCTTCCGCCTCTCTAAAGATAGGAGGCTTTGTGTCCATGAAGTCCTTAAAGCTGCTATACTGGTTTGGCTCTGGTCCCTGGCGGACATGTCGATCATCACGGTTAGCCAGTTGGCGCATAGCCTCAGCTAGCATGCGCTGACTTTCGACGACTGTCTGCATTAGCTCAGCTGGTGTGGGCGGTGGTGGAGGAGGTGGTTGTTCCTCATCTCCAAAGCCACGACCGCGACAAAGATTATAAGCCATCTACAAAATGTATAGCCAATGAGCACTAATGATGTGGAAATTTTGTAGATGAATTGTATAATTATGCCAAACTGACTCCAATGGAGAAAATGAATTTATACTATCAACAGAGGCACAATCATCCATCACAATCACACAACTCATCAAGCGCATCGATTGACACATTAATGCGATGAACTTAACCAACAACAAGATCTATAGACCGCATATATGAAATTTATCAAAGCTCACATACGTGGAGCATAACACGTTTGATAGGTTACATCCAAGCCATAGGGGTTCCAAACTAACATTACGGATCACATAGGGTTCGATATTACATCCCAATGATTAACTTATTACAAGCTACTCGTTCATGCATGAGGATCAACAAAAGACTAGCTCTAGCGCATTAGCTAAGTAGTAAGCTAACTACGCATCGTCCTCGGAGTCAGTGTCAAAGATCTCTCCTCCATCTTCATCACTAGCAGGTTCTAGCTCCTCATCTTCCTCCTCTCCTGGTGGAACGTCCTCAGGTCCATTAATCTCAATGTCATCATCATCTTCAGCCATGATGACACCAGAGCCCATCTCATCCTCATCGTCAGGGGGCAGGAGAGGGTGAAGCTGATTGTGTAACAGGTGAACCTCCTCATGGAGATGGTCATTGTACTCTTCTTCAGCTGCCAATTGCTGCTCTAGCTCAACTGTCGTCGCGCCTCATCGCATTCTCTTCGTTTCGAGCTTCATTCCACTTCGGGTTCAAAGACATGAATCAACATGCGCTCACAGTTGCGGTGACCAACCGTCAACCTCTGAACCTCTAGGGTCTCTTGATCCCATTCCTGCGTTACTTGCTCCAAATGCTGCTGAGCCGCACTCCTCTCAGCAGTCACCCGGGCTAGCTCTGCCCTCAGCCTTTCCTCCTCAGTAGGCTTCAGACGAGGCTCACGAGGAGCTAACTAGTGACGAGGCGCCCTGCCTCCGGCAGACTTGCAAGCTATGTGTTTCGTGCACGCCATCTGTAGCAAAAAGTTGCAACGTAAGGGGAGAATCATTTAAGGGATATGAAATTTAATTAGTCGAGACCATCAAATTTTTAAAGGAATGCAAGAAATGCCATGTATGCTTGAACATGATGCATCCACGATCCGTACGTCCTCACAAACCTAGAAAAATTTAAATGCTAGCGAAATATACGGTGGCATACATACGTTCTCTCATATACGGTAGCTAGTCGATCTACAACGATACGTTGTTAGTGTAGCTGCTGCAAATTTCATTTCAGCCCAATAATTTCCCAAAAAGGCATGTAAAGTAAGCAGTAAACTAAATACTTTCGTACATACATCCCCCAATGTATATACTCTAGTATCACAGCTACCCGACAGAGATACCCACACTTAAGTACTCTCATAGATACATGATCGAACATGTAAGTATGCGAGCAACCACAACTACTCTCCCCTAGACCAACAGTTGGACGGTCATGCTCTCACAACTCCCACTTACCAGAGCGTAGAGGTATTTTGAGCCATACATTACCACCCAAGCAAATGGCATCCATACAATAGCATGCCGTATGGACAACGAAACGAAAACAAGTAGGAACCCCCAAGTTAGTACTTTAATAAGCCACCTAAGAGTCCTTATTTGGGCATAAAGGATATGACCACTGGCAACACTTAGTAATTAATTTAGGATTTTCACAAATACTTTTGTTTTAAATACACAAATGACATGTTTAGTGTTGAATCTTGCTCTGATACCAGCTGTAACAGAACCGACCAAATTATAAGAACGTAAGTACGAAAACAATCACCGAAGTGATCAAATTCCTGTACTTAAGCTCCCACAATCCCGGTAGTCTGGAAATCACGAAGGATTTCAAACAACTCTCGACATACAAACCAAGACCGTAGTGATTCAACACAACACATCATTCATTACAACATTTCACAAGTGGCATCCGGATTACATCCATCAGAGTGCGAATAAAATATTACAAACCAAGTTCAAATTTGCGGAAGCAACATTGTTTAGTACATAACTTCATAGTTTCAAATACATTGCCAGATCTTAGTCATGTCCTACAAAAGCATTATCAGGTACGAGAACTAGGAGAGACCGCGCCCAACGGTCTAGTCTTCATCCCTAGCCGGGAGAAGGCAATACTTGCAGCAACCGAAGTAGAACTGGTCATCTGCAACAGGTGGGAGATAAACCCTGAGTACGAGAAGGTACTCAGCTAGACTTACCTATCAAAACCAGAAATAAAAGGCACCAAGGGTCATGCAAGGCTTATGAGGTGGGCTAGCTTGACACAGTTGCATAAAAGAGCTTATGAATATAGTGACCAATTTAAACTTAGCATCAAGCTTATCATCATTTACCTGTCCACTAGATTAGCACCTGTACTAGAGCACTCACTTATTAGGAGCAATCAATATTAACCATAGCAGGTATAATAAGGCTGTCATCATCATATCATCATTTCTGAACCATTATGTTATTTAGTGTATCTACTTTGGAGATAAGCCCGTCAAGTTCTCACTAACCGGGAGAGACGGCGACTCGAATCGAATTACAACTCAGCTGAGGGGGTATTCCTAACTCTCACCCTAGCATACTTTGCAAGGGTAGCCGTGGGTCACCTTTGGGACAACTCAGGAACCAAATTCGCGCGTTCGATCAGCGCCAGCACTCTCAGGGATTACCCTTCTGCCAGGACGATCAGGACTTTTAAATCACCTGCCCTTGTACTCATGCCTACGGCTCCCTTCCGAGGCGCACTTTATACTTATCGACTGCCGGCCTGAGGTGAGCTACTTGGCTTTGTGGTCGGTCTTCAGACATGGCCAACTAAGAGAGAGGCATGCATTCAACATGAATAGGAAAGACTCCAAGATTCAGTCCTTAAGCGACATAGACGGAGTCACTACAAACTGGCAAGCCTCCGCCCGGTCTTCATTTCAAATTAAGATAGGTTCTTTTCCACGATAGCAAATATAGCCAACCGTGCCATATGTATATTCCTATATCTCGTAGGTGATCGGAAATCACCTGACTTCTACCGTGTTTAAGCAGGGCTAAGCACTACACGAGCCTGAGCTACATAGGATTCAGGGTATCAATATCTAGACAAGGATTGGATAACCAATGCAGCAAGTGTTTGCATCCAACACCTAAACTTAATGCAACAATATATATGTAACAATAATACTTTAACTGCATTTCGGAAATTAGGAGGCTTAATATGCTCTGGGGCTTGCCTTTCACAAAGTTGCACGGACGGTGATCTAGGCACTCAACGGCGACCTCGTCTGGCACTTCTCCTGAGGGCTGCACCTCCTGAACCTCTGGTGTTGGCTGCTGCTGCTCCCCGCTCGGTTCCTCGAATTCCAGCAGTGTCACTCCTTCCGGTACACCTATTGCATGCCGATGCACAAGATAAATATCATGGATGCATAAGGAATGACATGATGCTCATGATGAATGGATCAAAGTAAGTGTTTAACGAAAACATCACTGGACACTCGTATACCGATTAAGAATAGCTCTATTCAAATCACTTTAAAACATGTATCTAACTTAACTTGAAGAACGAGATCAACTTACCTAACTTGCATAACCTAAGATAAAGATGCCCATCTTCAGTTAAAGGCCTAACACCTAGGAACATTACCACAAGCTTAGGAATAGTAAAGGTATACTTAATTCAAAAGTTAAGGTTTCACATGCAAACGAGCAGTTTCTTAATTCAATCACAACAAGAGTTCTATAATTTCAAATGACTTGCAAGAGGACATTCTGGAAAGCTTATGAAATTCTCTACAAATCATTTGTAAACATCAAAGCATGATTCTTACGTTAACCAAATCGAATTAAAGTAAACATAGAATCTATCCAGAAATGACAGGTTTACTAAATTAATTATTTAGTGATGATGCAAAAGCATAATTGGACCAAACCAAGTTGACCAACTTGTTGTACATACCAGAGGAACATCAGAAAGTATAGTGCCAACCTCTAAATAAATTATTTAATGTCCTTTTCTAATTTATTTAGTTAATTAGGTGATTAAAGCAACATATAGTAAAACTATATAGAAAAATCTACAAAAATTACAGTAGCTACCTCATCCTTCACATAGACTACCATAAAAATTTCAAAGGAATTGGGCAAGTATAACTTGCTGTACCAAAAATAACAGATGGCATGTCTATTTCTAGCATAATTAGGAAACCCTATTGAAAAGTGTCAAGCAACAGATTTCTCATTTTTCCTAGTATCATTCTAGCATAAGAATAGCATTCACCAATTTTTACCTTTACTGGATCTATAGAAAAATTATGAAAATTCACACAAGATCCATCCATGCAAACAAGAGAATTACCTAACTCCTACATACAGTCTCCAAAGTGTATGAAAATTTAACTACAAGCTATTCATGATATGAGTAGTACACCATAAAAGTTTCATGCCATTTGGACCTACATAGAAAAAGATATAATTACCCCTATTTCCCACATGATTAAAAGAGATAATTAGCAACTCCATTTTTCATAAGAAAATATGGCATAAATTATATTTTTAATATAAACTAGACATTGCCAAGAACTTAACAAAATTGAAACCACATCATTTGGATCTACAAAACTGGAGATATAAATTTTACCAAACAACATTCAAATCTGCATAAATGAGCTATCTTTTGAATACACAGTCACTGTCAGGCGGGGTCCACTTGTCAGCTGGGCCCGCATGGCAGTGAGACGAAAAACAGGGGACGCGGCTGCGATGGCGCGGAACTGGTGGAGCTCACCGATGGCGGCTTCACCAGCGATGAGGAGGGTACCTCCGTGCTCGCCATGATCTCCCGCGTCGATTGAACTACTAACCCTAAGCTCTAGCGGACTCCAGGTAAGGCGGCCATGGCGCATGGTGGCTCGACGGAGCTCCAGTGGCAGTGCAAGCGACGGCGATCCCCCATTGCCTCTTCCGAGCTCGATACGTGCTTCACGAGGTCCCAATGGAGCTAGCTAGGAAGGAAAAGGAGGATGCAAGGGACCCTAGCGATCCCGACCACGGCGGCCTCGAACTCCGGCGAGGTCGCGGTCATGGTGGTGGCGGTGGATTTGATAAATGTGACCTTACCTCGACTCGATAGGCTCAGATAAGAGGTGGAGGAGGTAGTGGAGAACATGGCGAAGCTATGGATGAACTGGCCGACGCATTTTTGTAGTGGAGAGCACGCTAGGCGATGGCGAAGCTCGATCGGCAATGGCGGAGCTGCTGCGGCTCTATCGCTGCGCGCGGTGGAGGCGAAGGAGATGTAAATGGAGCTGACGAACTGGTCGGGCAGGCGCGCGGGGTGTTCACATCATGGCTAGCCGTGCCAGGGCATTCGCGGCGCGTGGCAGCACGAGCAGGAGACCGGCGACGGGTGTCATACACGCAGCGGTGATCTTTTGATGGTCGGTTCACTGTACCAATCTGAAATTTCGATTGAGTACTCGATGGTGACGACTGACAGCATGACTTTGGCGATCTATATCTCCCAAACTATGGCGATCTGGTTCATGGTATAGTTAACAAAGTTGGAGATCTACATGCGGGCTACAATTTTTACAATTGGAGCTCGAGCTGGTTCGGCTTGGTTAGTGAGATACGAGGCTCCAAACAATGATACACAAAACTGGAAATCACCTCTTGGACTTAGAAAAATTCTAAGTGTAGAATTCAACCCCAAATCTGAATTGTGGGCCATGTTTGAGACTGTTCCACACATTTTCATGAGTTGGTCATAAAACAACTTTTGTTACTTGATAAATTGGCTACAACTTTGGTAAAGGGTGCACATCCATGCAAGGTCTCTAGGTTGGACTTTTGAATTAGTCAAACAGTGGCACTCTATAGGTCATCCTAAGTCAAACCTCCACCTAGAGGGCAATTTAGTCATTTTGGTCCACATGAACAATGTCCCATCAATTACCCTAAGTGTAGTTAAGGTGTATTAGACCATAATTAACCACTCTACACAAGTGGTACACCAACTTCTAAGTATCACATGTGATGAAGCAACAAAACACTCAATTTTACTCTAATGTTGCAATTCCATGTTTCACATGTTTCATGACTTGGTTGTAATTTTAAACTTGTCATATTACACTACCATGTTGCCATGTTTCAAGGTATGAGAAACTCATGTTGCAATCACATGTTGCACTTACTACCATTCACAAGCAATCAAGTATGAAACAAACATAATTGAGAATGTTGCATATACATGTTTCAGTAACAATGGCATGATGAGGTAGATGATGCACATGTTTATGAAATAAAATGCAATTTTTGTGGGAGCCAAACACCTAGGGTGTTACAATTATAGCCAACCGTTATTAGATATCTACCTATATCTTGCAAGTGACAGGAAATCACCCGACTTCTACCGGACTAACCAAGGCTAAGCATGTATTCGATCCTGGACCTACAAAGAATTCAAGATATATTTGTCTAGACAAGGATAATATATGCAGCAGGTGTTTCCAATCAACTCCTATAACATAATGCATCAAACATAAAGGATGCAAGTGATATTTGTAAAAACATAGGAGGCTTATAATGCTCTGGGGCATGCCTTTCAAGAATGAGGAAGGTTGGTGGTTAGGACACTTAGGAAGATCCTCCACGTTGACTCTTTCTACCTAAACCTCCTGCTCCTGGGCTGACTGTTGCTCCTCCTGATGCTCGGGTTCAAACGCGAGGAGCATCACTCCTTCTAGGGAACCTATTGCATGCATATGCACAAATGTGTATCATGACTGCATAAGAGATGATATAATATGATAAATTATATATGCATGAGCATGGTTATCCGCAAGATGTATGATAAGTTTAACATTCATTGACAAAGTAGATGTATAACTTTTTTCTGTTTGATCTTTACTGAGTAGGTGCATATCTGTTCTATAGTACAAGAAACATACACTCACCAAGTTCTAGCAACCTAAGGTAAAGTTGTTCAGCATCAGTAAGAGGCATAGAACCTACAACTATCAACTAATCTCAATTAGCCTAAGCATCTACACAAGCATCATATAAGACAAACAATTACAATTGACTTAGTCATTTCCTGCTATAAATAGCAGCTACTTATTTTGGCCATATCTGGAGTTCTACTCCCTAGCCTCAGCAAGGCGAATGACCTCGTCCCTCTCAGTTATGATGTCCTATATCTTAGCCCTAGCTACATCTCTTTCTGCGACAACATTCACCAACTGAACCCGACGAGCTTCTAAAGCTGTAATAGCATTATCGGTTTCTTGCTGAGCCTCTCTAGCTGCCCTTTGATACCTGTGCACTCACCCTCGCAGCTGGCATTGCGCGGCCTATGCTCGCTGGAGCTCTAGCATGCAGCTGACGTAGCTGTCTTGGTGGGAGTAGAACATCTTCAGGACGATGAACGTAGCGCTCATAGCAATAGTAGAGCTCTCTGCTCGCTCATCACAGTCTCTCACCAGTGCATTACCTCCCAACTGCATCCAAGCAGTCACCGATGAATCTACCTAGGGAAAGGTTCTGGCTGGAACATTGATGAGCTCATCACCAAACTCCTGACAGATCTCACTCAATGCCTCCAAAGCTACCACTTGGGCACCTTACCAAGGAGACTACCCATCTGACTCAATACTCCAACCTTCCCACTATGGATTGTCTGCATGGGCTAGAATGGTCACCTACACATCATACCATGGCTGCCCCTCAGCAGCCACTTCCCTCCAGAAGTAGCGGGGTGGCTCAGCATACCCAATTGAGTTTAGCACCCTCCACAGCAAGGTAGGAGTGCCAAACATAGCCAGGAATGTGTCACTATGAGGCGGGGCTCCTGGTGCTGCCATCTGTAGCAAAATGTGTAACTCTTTGTGAGAGGATATCATACATGAGAAGAAATTTAAAGAATGGGGTAAGCAATTATAAGGGAGGCAGAAATGCAAAAATGTAAATGCATGAGTGAACATGATGCATGCACGTTCCATACATCCTCACAAATCTTAGGAAAAATTTAAAATTCTAACGACGAACACGGTGGCATACATACGTTCTCTCAATATACATAACTAATCAGGCTACACGATTCGCTATTAGTGTACCTTCACAAGAATTTCATTACAGCCCAACCCAACAATTATATATGCAAAAATGTAAATCTAGGCTCTAGGTTGCAACTAAATACTTCCATATATATATACCCATACATATACTTCAGTATCAAAGCTACCCAAAAGTAAATACGTGCCATACATACATATAAATATGCAACTACAACCGTATCAAAGCTAATCCCACAATTAAATACCTTAGTATATATATATGAGACATATATATATATACCACAGTACCAAAGCTACCTCTCCCCTTAGACCGCACGCTCACCCTTGCGGTCTTGCCACTCTTACCTTGGGCGTAGAAGCAATTGATCCATATATTACCACTCAAGTGAATGGCATCCATACAATAGCACGCCATATGGACGATGAAAGTAAAAACCCCCATGTTAGTACTTATTTAGCCACCTGATTATCCTTAACTGGGCATAAAGGATATGACCACTAGCACACTCTAAATTTAAAATTCAGATTTTTAACACACCTATATATATGGCTATAAGTTGTCAAACTAATTTTATAAAACAAAACCTTTGTTTTAAATACCCATGTGACAAGTTTAGTGTTGAACCTTGCTTCAATGCCAGCTGTAACAGAACCATCCAATTTATAAGAGCACAAGTACAATAACAATCACTGAAGCGATCAAACCGTCATACTTGAGCCCATATAAACCTAGTAGTTCGATGAAATCATGAAGGATCTCAAACAAACCAACATACAAACTAAGATCATACATGATTCAATACAACCAGTCACATGTTACATCACAGTTCACAAATAGTTCACAAGTATCTCACATACATCGGAGTTCACATATTTAATACAAACCAAGTTTAAATAGATGAAGTAAAGTAGTTTGACATCAACATCACAATTAGTTCAAATACATACCAATACCACCGTCATTCCTAGCAAAAGCGCAAACAGAGGGGATAACTTAGGAGTCCCATGCCCCATGATTTAGTGCTCATCCACGACATGGGATGAAGGCAATTCTTACAGAACCCATGATACATCATGTCATCTGCAACAAGAGGGAATAAACCCTGAGTACGAGAATGTACTCAGCCTAGACTTACCCGTTATAAACCAGAAATAATATGACACCAAGGAGTATGCAAGGCTTTATCGATGGAGTTAGCTTGACAACATTTTGCATAAAAGCTTAAGTAACATAACTTGGAGATTTAATATCTCTAGCATCAATTTGAATACCTATTCAATTAAGCATCTCTAGATTAGCAACTGTACTAGAGCAATCACTTGATTAAGCTAACAAACATTAGTAACCATATCCGGTGTAATAATTTGAGCATTATCATAACCATCAAGTTCCATCAATTAATGCTACATTGTCGCTACTCAGTCAAGTTCTCACTATCCGGGAGAGACGATGACTCGAACCGATTCCAACCTAGTTGGGGAATTATTCCTAACATAAACCCATACTTCCCCTGTCAGGGTCGCACAGGTCACCATTGGTACAACTTAGGAACCAACTTCGTAGATCTGATCAACACCGCACCCCTAGAGATTCTACCAGTCTGCTAGGAAGTTCAGGCCCAGCCTACCCTTGGACTCATGCCACTGGCTCTCTGCACATCCTTACTTCCTCTAGTGTGCACACTTTCACTTACCAGGGCCTGGCCTGAATTGAGCTACTTGGCTTCACGTTCGGAATGACTTATCCAACCAACTAAGTGCTAGGCATGCATTCAACATGACATGAGGACGTACAGTGAATCAGTCCTGAATCGACACAGACAGGGATAAATAGGCACCAAGACCTCCATGTCTTGTTGCTTCTCATTCATAATCCCGCCCCATCTCCTTTTTATTCCTCAACACATGGTTATTTCCACGATAACAATTGTAGCCAACCGTGATCAGATATCTACCTATATCTTGCAGGTGACAAGAAATCACCTGACTTCTACCGAACTAAGCAAGGCTAAGCATATATTCGATCCTGGACCTACAAAGCATTCAAGATATATTTGTCTGGACAAGGATAATATATGCAGCAAGTGTTTCCAATCAACTCCTATAACATAATGCATCAAACATAAAGGACGCAAGTGATATTTGTAAAAACATAGGAGGCTTATAATGCTCCAGGGATTGTCTTTCCAGAATGAGGAAGGTTGGTGGTCAGGGCACTTAGGAAGATCCTCCACATTGACTCCTCCTTCCGCCTAAACCTCCTGCTCCTAGGCTACCTGTTGCTCCTTCTGATGCTCGGGTTCGAATGCGAGGAGCGTCACTCCTTCCGGGGAACCTATTGCATGCATATGCACAAATGAGTATCATGAATGCATAAGAGATGAGATACTATGATAAATTATATATGCATGAGCATGGTTATCCATAAGATGTATGATAAGTTTAACATTCGTTGACCAAGTAGATGTATAACTTTCTTCTAGTTGATCTTTACTAGGTAGGCACATATCTCTTCTATAGTACAAGAAACATACACTCACCAAGTTCTAGCAACCTAAGGTAAAGTTGTTCATCATCAGTAAAAGGCTTAGAACCTACAACTATCAACTAATCTCAATTAGCCTAAGCATCTACACAAGCATCACATAAGACAAACATTACAATTGACTTAGTCATTTCCTGTTGTAAATAGCAGCTACTTATTTTGGCCATATATGGAGTACTACTCAACCAAATACTATGATCTTGGACTTTATGGAAAGCTTATAAAACTTCCTAGAATTTTATTATAGTCATCTGAAGATGAGTCAATGGCTATCAAGGTCAAACAAAGCAATTTCGTAGATCTATTCAGAAATTCTAGAGAGCAAGCATTTCTGGAGACCAACTTCCAACAGCTATAACTCTCAAACCATTTTGTTTATTGCCATGAAAATTTGACACAAGTAAGATAAGTAAGTTATCTACAACTTTGTTATTGACAAGATTCACAGAAAACATCATTTTACCCATGCAATTTACTTAACAACAGAAACTATCCAAACAGTCACTAAAATTGAATTATAGAGCACTTAATATTTCACTGCATACAAGCAATCAAATTTGGGCACAACCAATGATACCAACAGTTCATAGGCATCATACACACTCTAGAAAACATGATGGTCAAGCCCAAATAAATTATTTAAATGCCTTTATTAATTTATTTGGACACTAAGGTGAAATAGGCAAAATATATCCAAAGTGCACCATAAATTTTGAGAAAATTAAAGAAGCCTACATGTCTCCAAAAGTCTACTGTACAAATTTCATGCCAATTGGATAAGTATAGACATCTCTACAAAAATGACAAGTTGCATAGGCTTATTTTAGCAAAAATAGTTTAGCCTAGTAAAAAGTGTGAAACAATAGATTTCATATTTTTCTTACATTCATGTTAGCACCATATCACTGTGCAAAAAATTTGTATGATCATGAGTTATGTATTTTTACCCCATTTATTTTCACTACAAACTAGCAATTATTTAAGATTAAATAGGAAGACCATATCCAAAGTATGCTTACTGTAGGTTTAGTATTTTTCTTAGCTAGAGAATGTCAACACAAGATCAGCAAAATTGGAATCACAATTTTATCACTTTCCTAGATCAAGGTATGCATTTTACAAGATTAAAAACAATTTAAAAGCACTTATCTAGCTCAATTTAATTCTCCCAGAAAAACATCCCAAATAGTAGGTTTCATATTTTTATCAAATAGTAAACTTCATGATGAATCCAACAAAATTTGGTTCACACAATTTGGACACTCCTAGCTCTAGATATGAATTTTTGAAACATGTATTCAAATCTGTGAAAACAAATAAGAAAATCAAAGAATCACTCAGACTAACAGATGGGGCCCGCGGTCAACGGGACCCGCTTGTCAGTGAAACTGAAACAGAGGACGGCGTTGGACCCACGATAGCTCATCGACGGTGAGGTCTCTAGCGACGAGGTTACCTCTGTCGTGTTCCTCTCAACGTCTCGCATCGAATGAGGTAGGTCGTTGGACCTCTAACGGCGGTTGGCTATGGTGGTGGCACAAATGGTGGCTCGGCGGAGGTGCGTGGTGGCGCTACGGCCATCCCTAGCCATGGCGTGCTTGGGCGAGCATGGCTATAGCTTAGTGGTGACCTAGCGGAGCTCTAGGGTTAGGTCTAGGTCATGGTGGAGCGACGGCGTGCTCCGGCCGTGTGCATGGCGATGCGGCGGCGCACAACGCACGACAGTGGCGCTTTCCATTCTGGCTAACTAGTGGTGAGAGGCGGGTCTCCATCTTCAGGAAAGATGCTATGGCTTTAGGTGACATGATACCGAGCACCAGAGCGGTCTATGGGCGGCCGGTTGAGGTCAGGGGCGGCAAGCTCGTGCGTGCAGCCATGGCGGACGCACATGGCACGATCACGTGTTCCCATGTGGCGGTGGCGGTAGCGGTTAAATGGACAGTGAATCTAGATTCTAGGACCTACGTCGAAGATCAGATGAGGGAGAGAGAGAGTGGAGGTGCACGGGTTATGGTTGGCCACGGGCGAGCTCGTGCTCGGTGGCGCACTGCGACCATGGCGGTGACGGCGACTTGGAATGTGGCCTTACCCTTGCTCAAGTCACAAAGCTAACGGATCGAGGTGGTAGAGGAGGTGGTGGTGAAGCTATGGGCAAGCTGGATTGGGAGGCGGTGCTACATGCACGGTGGAGACGAGTGGAGATGGCGACGGCGGTGCTATTACGTGCACGGGCAGGAGAGAAGGCGAGCGAGGTTGAGAAATGAAGGGAGCAGTGGTGTTGCCTCGCTCTTCACTCTGCTTTGGCCTGACCAGCTGGGTCAATGCCGGCATACAGCCACCAATGGCGCGATGTCGATGTCCTTCGGCCCTGACGAAATGACTGACAGCGTGATTTCAAGCCACTAGTGTTCCTAATCCGTGGCGAGTTAGCAAAAACTCCATTACTAAGAATTATAGAGCTACACAAGATCTACAACTTTGCTTTAGAAAGTTTCCTCTAATTCGCCATGGTTTTCAAAATGCAAAGCTTCAAAGTATGGTACATCGAAACTGAAAATCAGTTCTTGACTTAGAAAAATTTCTAAGTTTGAAAACAACATTTCATTGCTACTTGTGAGGCATTTTTGAGCATGCTATGCACTTAATTAGGTCTTGGCCAAAAAATGAAAGTTGTTACTCTAGTCAAGTACTACAACTTTTCTTAAGGGTGCACTGCCATGCAAACACTCTATGCTATAGTTCAACTTTGGTAAAAGTAGGATCATGAAAATCGGAGTTTCTATAATAACTATGACTTGGGGGCTGTTTTGGTCCAAGTCATGAATACCAAACTTGTTCCATGTACCATACTAAGTGTGTCTAAGGTGTTTTTGTGATCTCACAACCATTTCATGGATTGGTCACACACAATGGCAAGCATATATATGTATATAAGCGACATCACATGTGATAAAGATAAAGTGAACGAGATGAAACTTCATATGCTCATGCTCATGAATGCTTGGATGATGCTTGTGATCATGAAATGCAAGTGCCCAATGCATGCTTAACGCTAGGGTGTTACAACTTCCTTGTTCAAAAATATACCTTGAACCCTGTGTAGGTCCAAGATCGAATATATGATTAGCCATGCTTAGACCGGTAGAAGTCGGGTGATTTCCTATCACCTGCGAGAAATAGGTGGATACTAGAGCACGGTTGGCTATATTTGCTATCATGGAAAAGAACCATGGGATAATGAAACTAGAGGCTAGGCGGAGTCTATGTATAGGTTGGCACATGTCATTCTGTCTATGCCAATTAAGGACCGTACCATTGCTGGCACTTCTACCGAGATTGAAAGCATGCCTCTCACTTAGCTAGCCGGATAACTCATTCTGACCGCTAAGTCGAGTAGCCCAACTTAGGCTAGGCCTCGTTTTGTTAGAGTGCACAAACTTGAGGTAGTAAGGATGTGTGGGGAGCTAGTGTGAGGCCAAGGGCAGGTTAGAGTCCTGATCGACCTGGCATCTGGTAGTGTCCCTAAGGGTGCGGCTCTGATCGAACCCACAAAATGTGTACCTCAGTTGTACTAAAGATGACCTAAGACTACCTTGGCATAGGTATGTCTAGGTTTGTGTTAGGAATAACTGCCTAGCTGGTTGCAATTGATTCGAATCGCCATCTCTCCCGGATAGTGAGAAACTTGACGGAGCTTCTTCATCGTAGTAATTAGACTATGGAATGTGATGATTATGATGAACATGGAAATATTACACCTGCTATGGTTACTATTGCATGTTACTAAATGATATTCCACATGTTTGGCATAGGTTAGTTGCTAATCTAGAGATGAATAGCTATAATTAACATGATGACCAAATTATAAAATGTGTAGCTCAAGTAGTGCCATTTTGCAAAAAATGTTATCAAGCTAGCTCCACTTATAAAGCCTTGCATGATCCTTGGAGTCACTTTATTTTGGTTTATGATGGGTAAGTCTAATGAGTACCTTCTTGTACTGTGGTTTATTTCCCACTTGTTGTAGATAACACCGTCTATCATGGATATTGTAAGGCCGCTACTGTCCTACAATTGACGAGGAGTAGGCCATGGGCAAGGTGCTTCTATATATCTATTCTATGATGCTTTTAGTGGGATGTGATCATAAACTGGTAGGTATTTGAACAATGGTGTGAGATGTTAGTTTAAAAACTATCTTTGCTTCTGCTACAACTGTATTTGAACTTAGTATTGTAATAACTCTTTTCGTACTTCGATGTATGTTGAACTATGGTGAACTTATGCAATATGTGGCTTGTATGTTGAATCCTGTACGATCTTGATTATGTGTTGGATTATATGGGCTCAAGTATGATAGTGTGATTGCTGCGGTGGTTACCATTTTACTTTTACTCTTATAAATTGGTCGGTTCTACCACAGCTGGTATCAGAGCAAGATTTGACATTTCTTGCCACATGTGTATTTAAAATAAAGGTTTTTGTTTTCCAAAACTAGTTTTTATCAACTTATAGCTATATATATATAGGCATTCAAATCTAAAACTTAAATCTAAAGTGTGCCAGTGATCACTTCCTTTATGCCCAGTTAAGGATCTCAGGTGGCTAACTAAGTACTAACATGGGGGTTTTTATTTTCGTCATCCATACGGCGTGCTATTTTATGGATGCCATTCACTTGAGTGGTAATATATGGATCAAATACCTCTACGCCTAGGTAAGATGATGAGTGGCATGATCGCAAGATGTGAGAGTTCTGTCTAAAGGGGAGAGGTTGCTTTGATACTAAAGTATATGTATGTTCCATACATATACGGAGGTATTTAATTGTGGGTTATCTTAAATACGGCTATATATGCATATTTCTATGTATATATAGGACGTATTTACTTGCGGGTAGCTTTGATATAGAAGTATATATATAATGGGTATATATATGGAAGTATTTAGCTTGCAACATAAAGATCAAATTTTTATTTTTGCATATATAAATGTGGGGTTGGGCTGAAATTAAATTCTTGTGCAAGTACACTAACAACGAAACGTGTAGTCCGATTAGTTACGCTTATATTATGAGAGAACATATGTATGCCACCGTGTATGTCGCTAGAAGTTTTATTTTTTCCTAAGTTTGTGAGGATGTATGGAATGTGCATGCATCATGATAATTCATTCATTCGCATACTTGCATTGTTCCTCCCCATATAAGTTTCTTATTCTGTTAAGTAACTCTTTCCTAATGTAAGGTTATTCTCACAAAAGTTGCACCATATTTTGTGGATACAGATGGCAGCAATGTCAGGGAATGACACTTTCTTGGACGTGTTCGGCACCCCTGCCCTACTCTGGAGGGTGTTGCACTTTGTGGGGTACACGGAACCGCCCCACTATTTCTGGACTGAGGAGTACCTAGAAGGGAAACCATGGTTTGAAGTACAGCTAACCATGCCTATTCATACCCAAGCACCCCTATGGCAATAGTGGAAAGCAGAATCCATGGGAAGAACTCCTTGGGAAGGTGCCCAAGTAGTTGCCTTTGAGGTGCTGAGCAAGATTTGTCAGCATCACTTGGATGAGCTTACCGACAGTGCCACTGGTACTTTTCCACGGGTGGATCCATCTACAGCAGTTTGGGCACAGCGCAACCATAATGCGTTGATCTGAGACTGAGATGAGCGGGTAGAGAGTTCTAGTCCCACTATGAGCGTAATGTTCACTGTGACAAAGATGTTTTATGCTCATCTAGACACCCGGGACTTCTGGCAGGAGTCCCACACCATTTGCATGGGCATGCTCATGAGGACCGAGGCTGCACAACATCAGCTCAGAAAGCGTGCCCATAGGCATAGGAAGGCGGCTAGAGTAGCTGATGAAGATAGGGATGTAGCCCAGGCAGCAAGGGCTAATGATCAGGCTGTGCTGATAGGACTACGGGAGCAGCTAGATGCCACTCGTGCTGAGGCATTTACTACTATGTGCCAACAGATCCTAGCTAACAACCACACAGCTCTGGCAGAAGCAGCACGAGACAGAGCCGAGGCTGAAGCAGTGCAGCAGGCACGAGTTGAGTGGGATTTGCGTCATTAGCTTGCTCATGCCCAAAACATGGTGGTTGATCTTCAGCATGAGGTTAATTATCTGAACAACCAATTGCATCCGATCCTTAAAGAAGAAGAAGAGGATCCCGAAAATGTTTGTTGAAGATGACGGTTGGAAAGAGGAAGAACGAGTGGTTCCTGTGGATGAGGACAATGCTATATCCAACCTCGACAGCGAGCACACTGATAAGTAGATCAGCTTAGTGCTTAGTTCGATGCGCTAGATGTATCACCTGCTATCTTTTATAATGGACTTGTAGTTTAAGTTTTGGTATTTGAGATGTAACTTCGATGTAATGTTGGAACCTTGCATGTTGGTCCACTATAGTTTGAACTCTAATGAAATCTTAGTTTCATTGTACTGGTAAAAATGTGACATGCATCAGAACGTATTGCGAGTATAATGAGTAATGTGATTGGTGATGTATGTTGTGGAAATGAATTGTGATACCTCTATTTTATTGCATGAATTTTTAAAATTCTCTCCAGCAAATTCAGTTGGGCATGATTATGCAATTCCTCAACAATTTCTTGGCATCACCCAATAATTACTTATTGTTGCAATTTACAGATGACTCACACTCACACTAGGGCTGGTACCAGTCAAGATGGCAATGATGGTGACCTACCACCACCACCGCCACCCTCAGCGAATGAGTTTTTTGCGCAATTTCTAGGAAACCAGGGAGCCATGGAGGAAACCCTACGCCTCTTTGTGCAGAACACGCCCTGTGCCCATGAGCAGAATCAAGCACCGGAGCCAAATCAATTCAGTACATTCAAGGACTTCTTGAACACCAAGCCTCCCATTTTCAAAGAGGCAGAGGAGCCGCTCTAGGCAGATGAATGGTTAAACACTATTGAGCAAAAGTTCTGCCTGTTGAGAGTTACTGAACAAATGAAGGCAGAATGTGCATCCTATCAATTACAGGGACCGGTAGGGATCTGGTGGACTCAGTATCTGTCTACCCTACCTGCTGGTGCCAATATTAATTGGGATCAGTTCAAGATAGCTTTCCGAGGACACCATATACCCCTAGGGTTGATGAGGATGAAAGCAGCTGAGTTTATGAGGCTGACACAGGGTACAAAAACTCTCATCGAGTATATGCATGCCTTTAACAACTTGTCATGGTATGCACTAGAATTTGTGAACACTAAGGAGAAAAAGATAGAGAGATTCAAGCGTGGGCTTGGCACCAAATTGATGAAGACCCTGGCAAATTCTAGGTGTGCTACCTATAATGAATTTGTCAGCGATGCCCTAACTCAAGAGAACCAGAACAACTTACATGCTGTAGTAAAGAGACGCAAGCGAGCCGCTGAAACAAGTGCATCTGGCTCGTCTAAGTCAAAAGCTCCTATGACAATGAGACCCCAATTTTGTCCCTCTACAACTAAGTTCAGGCCTCCTTAGAAGAAGACAACTCAACTAGCAGCCAAAAGTATATCTCAAGGCTTTCACTATTGCCCAACCCAAAGGAAATGCAGGGCAAGGGAGCTCAGCAGGACCAAGAAATTACTAGCCATGCTTCAACTTCAATCGGGTGGGCCACTGGTCAAGGGAGTGTCCCTACCCAAAGAAAGGCAGTAATCAAAATCAGGGTAATAAAAATAGTCCAATGCTAAGGCATGCCCTGGGTATGTGCACTATACAACCATGGAGGAGATTCCCACGGGAGAGGTTGTTATCGTCGGTATGTTTCTCATGAACCAATATCCTACAATTGTTTTGTTTGATTTAGGAGCTTCACATTCATTCATGAGTTAGACATTTGCATCTAAGCATAATCAAAAGATAGTGGAAGTAGACATGGGTAGCTATAGTATAAGTTCAGCTAGGGCTACTATCTCTACAAACCAAATAGTTAGAGATGTGCTTATCTCCATACAAGAGATGAAGGATACTATGGATCTCATAGTATTGCCAGGATTAGCCATAGATGTGAAATTAGGCATGAGTTGGATGACTAGTCGTGGAGTTCTCATTAACAGTATCACTAGAACAATTATGTTGAGGGAACCCAAGGGGAGTAGTGCTTTTCAAGTGCCACTTCCCAGGAGTTTTGATCTTCAAAACTTGTCTTGTGCTATCCAGACCACAACTCTCTTAGATATTCCAGTGGTATGTGTGTTTCCATATGTATTTCTAGATGAGTTACCCGGTTTGCCGCTAGATAGTGATGTGGAATTTAGAATTGAGTTAGTGTTAGGTACGACACCTATCTTAAGAAGACCCTATAGGATGCCACCAAATGAATTGGCCGAACTTAAAATATAGTTACAAGAGCTTTTGGACAAGGGTCTCATTTGATCAAGTTCATCTCCGTGGGGTTGTCTAGCCTTGTTTGTGAAGAAAAAGGACAAATCGTTATGGATGTGTGTGGACTATAGGCCGCTCAATGCCGTAACCATAAAGAACAAGTATCCTTTGCCTCATATTGATATTTTGTTTGATCAATTGGCAAGAGCAAAAGTATTCTCTAAGATTGACTTGAGATCAGGCTATCACTAGATCAAGATCATGCTAGAGGATTGTGGTAGAACCGCCCTAAATAACACACCTTCGGAGGTGCTTGGCTTCCACTAGACACTAAGCACATAGAAAGTAAGCTACACCAGGCGGTTCCATCGAGCACACCCCAAGGGAGAACTCAAACAATCCACGTTTTTCATCCAAAATCCAATAATGAGAACGAGTTTACAATAGTTAGTCCATTTCATACAACAAGAGTTCTCAAAAATACATTATTACAATACCAAGTTCATAGTGCAAAATTTAAACAGCGAAATTGAAATAAACATCTAACGATAAGATACAAGGATCCATCTATGCCCAGCAGAAGAATCCTCCACACAACAACCACTCCTTAAGCTGCACCTGCAATAGGGGTAAATGAACCCTGAGTACACAATGTACTCACAAGACTTACCCGACTAGTGGGAATAATTTCCTGACTCCAAAGGATATAATAAGCTTTATGGTTTGCTGGGTTTCCTTTTTGTGAAAAGCATTACTAGTTGTGAATCCTTATGTAAGTGTTTTATTAGCAGTCATGATTAGTTCATTAGCTAACCATTCTATGTAAGTACCTGTTCTACTTTCAAGCAAGAGTTGAGCAATCAGATCCATTCATCCCCTTTCATCTTCTAGTTCTTACTATGGTGCTAGACCATAGCCAAGTCATACCATATCACATGGCGATTCGCAAACCAATGTATCCTAGCTGGGTACCCTAAAACACATGCCCCGCTTGTACCCTAGGCACAAGCAAGACCAACCCACCACTCTCTTGTCAAGGGGTCTAGGTCCCCGTCCAAACTTGGACTCCAAGCCCCCACTACTGAGTCTCAGACTCAGTGTGGTGCTTAGACCTCCACCATCCCCGCCTCCAATCAGTCGGTCCGGAAAGAGCCGGAACCTAAGACTAGAGAGCAACGAGCCTTCCCACTCCCATAAGCAAGTATGTGCTCAGGATAATAAGTCTGTGACCTAACTACCATCCACAGCAACGGACGGTCCTTAACCAACACGAATAGGGAAAAATAGTGTAACCAAGCTATGCCCCGTTGGCCATGGGACACACCCTATTACACCCACCAATACCCGTACCAAATCCCTGCCCGGTCTCCATTTCCTTTCACCATTTTATCATGAGAGTAATAATAGTAATCACCTATTGTGAGTAACGACAGGTTACTCACGCTACCGATAGCCTAAGCATAGCAGCTACTAGACCTATGCTAGTAGGACTCATAGGTAGGTTTATCTATGCATGTAGTTTCAATATAAATCATGTAATGTAATGCACATCACATATATATATATATATCCAGAGATTATTCAAAATAAGGGTTATGCACCGAGGCTTGCCTTGGGCAGGCAGATTGTTAGCTAAGTCAGTCACCGGTGGCTCTAAGGCTTCCTCCCATACGAGAACCTCCTCCTCGTACTCCTAGATCACCTCCTCATACTCCTGCTCTCCAGTGGACACGAACTCCACCAACTCGTTCTCTACATGCATGCAATGATGATGCAACACTTAGTATTTTAGCAACAACAACTCTTAAAATAAGAATACATCTACTAATCTACTAAGCTAACTCTAATGACTAAGATACTAAGCTAATCATCATCTCTAACAAATAGATTTCAAGCTCACCCTACAAGTGCTTAACTTTTATAAACCAATATCATGCCATTATTCCTTTAGCCTTAATGGGTATTTAGCTACCTATTAAGTAGTCTATTCTAGGGCTACAAACATTATAGTGAGCACATAATAAACCAATGAAGCTACTATAAAAATTTTAGAGTTTTTTGCTATCACCAATCTACCACAAGAATTCCTACAATTATTAATCAAAATAATACTAAGCATCTCAACTATTTTAATGCTCCTTAGCATCCACACAGATATGTATGAACTAACTATACTCACAGGTAGACGATATTTTTAGGAACCCAACAAAATTAGTTTCACAATTTTTGACATCAAATCATTTTATATTAATTATCAAAGTTTAACTCAGAAATAAAAATAAAAAGCTATTTCTATTTTCCACGAAAAAATAACCGAATCCGGCCCAACACGGCCCACGCAAGGCGTGGCCCATGCACGGATGCAGGCCATGGTGAGGAGCCCGCGTGCTCGCTGACATATTAGCAAAAGCGCCCCTAGACTCTGAACAAAACAACCCCCAGTCCACGTTACTATTCCTAGAGACAGCACCTATGCAAAAAGATCCTTGCACTCTCTCCTCTTTACAATGGCATGGTCCCTGGCCTCCCCCTCATGCTCTGGCATGGCGAGCGGTGCCACTAGCGACAACATCGACCACCTAGGACCCATGCTAACCTAGCTAAGAGGCCGAATCTCACCAAGGGGGTCAACACGAGGCGATGGGCGGCGGTTGCACGAGCCGGGACACCATAGAAGGACCTCTCCATGATGGTGGGCACCCTACAGCAATGGCAACGGTGTTCTGGTGAGCCGCAACAACAACAAAATAGTAGGGGTAGCGGGTGAGGAACGACAACTCACCAGTGACCTAACTGAGGTGCTTGGCTCGGTCGGAGATGACCCAGCGAGGCTAGCCGTGTAAAAGGCCATGAGGTGAATGGCGGATGCAAAGGCAGAGCCACACGCCAAGAGTGAGGAGGTGGCACTAAAGCTGCGACTAGCATGCGCACGCAGCCTGAAGGGTTTAAAGGCGAGCTATTGGTGCAGCCAATTCGATGCGAGACTAAGTGGGGAGGACTGGACATGGCACGCAGGCGGTGATAGGTCTTGACTTGCAGTGACATGAAGCTCCAAAATTGAGGCTCAACCGTTTTGTGATCAAAGCGGGTGGGGACACGGTGGAGAGGGGACGTGAGGGCAAAGCAAAGGCACTGATGAATTAATGGAAGGTGTCCTCTCTTGTCTAGGCGCTCTGGTGTGGCGCGGTAGCGGCAGCAACATAGAGGCGGATAGGGGAGAAGTGGAGGATGGGAGGTGTAACACCCCAGGTGTTTGTCACCAGTTAAGCAATGGGTTTGAGCTCAAACATGACAGATCAAGTGGTGTTGAAGAAGTCAAAGTTAAATGTATGAAATCGAGCTCAACTTGAATTTGGATAAAACGCCTTGTTTACATGATAACCCTTTTCAAAATATATATTTAAGCGATGTTAATGAAACTGGTTTCATGTGTCTCACATCACCCTCTATCTATAGTGATCACTGGAAAAGTTTCATGACATTTGGAATCAAAAAGTCACATGAAATGATAAGTTATATCCTAGTTGGAATAGTTTTACTAAGTGCGTGAATTGCACTATAAAGCGAATGGAAATATAGGTCATTAACCAAACCTTGCAACCATGCCCAAATGACTTTACTTGAACTCTACAACAAAAGTCATGAAGGGTTCATGTTGAGTAGGTGGCCAGAAAATGCACCAATGGATCAAAAAGGATAATATAAGCTTCATCGTGATCCTATTTTGGTCAAAGTAGAACAGTAGGTTTTATACCAATTTTGAGGTTGGACCTTAAATGAAAGTTGTAGTCCATATCATGTAGAACAAACTTTGTTTTTGGAACAAGACCAATATCAACTTGGAACTAAGTCAAACAGAGGCTCGAAAATTGAATCAGCGGCTGATTTCAGACTTAGAATTTTTCTAAGTCTGGAATTCATCGTCGTCGCCGTTGGCATTCCGCGTTCTCCAAATTTTGTTAAGCAACTTCAGTTGATCCAAATGTAAAAGTTGGAGCTTACATGATGGTGAAGAACATACAAGAAGATGGCACCAGTTGCATTTCATTTCGACCATCAATTTTGGATGTTTGCTTGTCGCTATCAAATCACTGACACTATCAAGTTTAGTACTAATTATCTGCTAATCCAATAGCCTAATGGCCGGGCACCTTAAATAAGAAACATAGAGCAGGCCGAGGTGAACAAACTTCGTTTATGGCCCAATGTCTAATTCGGCCTGGAAGCAGCCCAAAACGGCGTTCCACCTTGCCCACGTCGCTGCCCGCCACGTGCTCGGTGAAATGCCTCAACGGGCGGCACCTGTCCGTGGACGTGGCCACCATGCGCGAGCAGCGCCCCCACCTCCATGCCGCGTGCCCCTACGCCCGATGTGGATAACCAGAGCCCCGGCCGAGCTCTCCATCCCCTTCTCCACTCCCTGCTCGCTCCCTCGCGCGCTCTCCTCGCTCCGCTCCGCGGCAGGACATGCGTCCGCCATGGCCGGCGGGCCGAGCTCGCCGTTGCCGCCGTTCCCTAGCTTCCGAGCCCCCTCTTGACCAACCACGCGAACCACCACCTCCGCCTCTTCCTCCTCTACGACCGGCGCACCTCCGCTGAGGCGAAAACCACCGGAGCAGCCCAGTCGTCGGAGCCGCTGCCGTCGCCGCCGCTCGCTGCCATGGCCAATCCATCTCGGGCCGCCTCTCGGCCATCCAAGACCACCAGCGAGTGCGGGAGGACACCCTGGTGCTCCTCCTCCACTTCACCGCCGCCGTTAAGCCTCCTCCGGCCGGAGCAGCGAGACCCCGGCGACCTCCCTGTTCAAAATCCCGTCAGGGACCTCCTACAAAAATTCGACGAAAGTCAGGGTTCTAACTGCGAAGTCAGTGACTCAGATGAATAGTGCCGATAAGGACCTATTTGCAGTAAATTTGCTGAATCTTTGGAAATTCATAGTAATTCATAGGAAATTCGTAAAATAGCAAATGAGGACTTTTTGGAATCCTTGTGAAATTCTCTATGCAATAGATCTATAATATTACATGTTTTACTTTAAAGTTTTAGCTGTAAAAATATATTTATGCAGCTAGGTTTGTAATGCTAGTGGTATTTGTCTTTTTCATAACTGTAGATCTAGGGCTCCAAATGAAGTGAAATTTTTGTGGCATGCTACTCATGTGATAGTTGATGTGTGGTAAAAATTTCATGAGTATTGGATGAAGTATGAGTGAGTTATTGGTTTATCTTGCTCTCACATGATTTCTTGCTTTAGCAACTTGTCTTTTTCATAGAGGTTGCTATACATATTCAAATGGAGTGAAATTTGTACAGTAGACTATTGAGAGGATATGTGAGCCACTGTAATTTTTGTAGAATTTATTGTATACTTTTGGTATATGTTCATTAAGTCACCTTGTTATCTAAAATAAATTAAGAAATGCATTAAAAGAATTTATTTGGTCATGGACACTAGGTTTTCTGGTGTTCTTTAGTCATGTGTGACATGTTGGTAAAGTTAGTTTTGCCTAATTATGTGTTTGCAACATAAGTTAATAATTATTTTCTTGCCGATGTGGTTTATGGACAGATCTGGGAACTTAGCAAAGTTCTTCATGATAATGTGCTTTGTTGTGAAACTTGTTTATATAAAAGTTGTAGATAATTCATGTATCTAGCTGCTGTTAAAAATTTTGTGGTATTTGGCCTTGTGGTTTGTGAGTTATGCCTGTTTAAAGTTGGGTTCCAAAATGGCTGCTCTCTGTTTTGTATGAACCAGTTTCTATAAAGGTATAATTTCGACCTACTTAACATGGGAATCATGCTGTGATGGTTATATATGAAATGTAGATAATTTCATAAGCTTTCCAAAATGTCTACTTGCAAGTCATTTGGATTTGTGTAACTCCAGTTATAGCTAAATCTTGTAGCTGCTGTTTGCATGTCCAGAAATTGGCAGATTCCAATTATAGTGTTTGCTTGTATATTGTTAAGTGTGACTTATACCTTGAATGATGACTGAGTTAGAGCACCTGAGATCTTGGGAAACTTGTGTCATGCTTGGTGTTGTCGTCTTCTTTGCCATCTTAGCATGATAGATTGTGTGATGTTTAAGTTAAGCATCGAAAGTACTTAAGTGTGCTAGTGTAAACTATGCTTGTCTTGCTTTGCTATTTTGTGATGCGTCTCATGGTACTATTCTTCATATTTATGCACTTGTATATTGCATCTCATCTAGGTACGCTAGATGCACCACGTGAAGGATGCGATGTTGGAGCCAAACCCGAAGATTTGGTTTGGTGGATATATCCCGAAGATGGAAGGACTAAGCAAGTGCTAGGATCGGAGATGTCACCAAGACAGTGCAAGCTAATCGAATCGACTTGTAGTCGGATCCCGTGCAAGCCCGGAGCATTCTAAGTCTCCCATGTTTTTATAAATATCTTGAGTATCTTTTATTGTTGATGATGCATTAAGGATAGGAATCGATTGAATCGCCGTCTCTCCGGATAGTGAGAACTTGGTGACCGAGTGACATGCAACGTAGATTCACTAAATTTAAAGATATGGTTAAATAATGATGATGATGATGATGATGATAATGACAATGAGCCATGAAATACCTGATATGGTTATTATTGTTTGCAACTTAATCAAGTGATTGATTAGTACAGGTGCTAATATAGATGGTAGGTAATGGCTAAAAGTCAATGCTAGAACAGGTGAGTAATGCTAATGGTTACTCAAGCTTTTATGCAAAAAGGTTGTCCAGCTAGATCCAATGATAAAGCCTCGCATACTCCTTGGTGTCATTTGTTCTGGTTTTCGACGGGTAAGTCTGGCTGAGTACATTCGAGTACTCAGGGTTTATCCCACCATGTTGCAGGTGGAGTTCTCGGCCTGTTGATGACGGTGGCTAACCGCCGGTGGGCTCGGTGATTCTATAGTTACTTCTCATCTATATGCTTTTGTCGGGTGATGTCACTTATGCTAGCAATGTATTTGGAACATATATTAATGTAATCTTTTGAAAGCTATGTTGTTTTCACTAATCGATTTTGAAACCCAAACTTGTACTTTTAATTGTGAACTCATTTGTAATATTATTTACGCTGCAACCCTGTATATGTGATGTGTATTTGCTTAATCCCGCGATCTTGGTTGTGATGTTGATTTACCGAGGTCTTTCGGGACACTCGGCGGACTACCGGGTTTATATGAGTGAAAGTATGCGTATGTCAACGTGTTAGCGGGGACAACCGTACTTGATCTTGTATAAATTGGGCGGTTCTATCACAGCTGGCATCAGAGCAAGATTAAGCATAATACTGTCATGTACATTGTTTTAAAAACAAAGTTTTGGTTTTAAAAAGCCTATTTTAACTAAAACTTTAGCTACAGGCAAATTTGTCAAAACTAATTTGCAAAACTATGCTAGCGACATCCTCCTTTATGCCCAGTTAAGGACTATTAGGTGGCTATCTAAGTACTAACATGGGGGTTTTTACTTTCGTCGTCCATCCGGCGTGTTATTGTATGGATGCCATTCGCTTGAATGGTAATGTATGGATCAATTGTCTCTACGCTCAGGTAAGTGTGAGTTTGAGAGCATGACCGTCCAACTGTCGGTCTAGGGAGAGTTAAGTGTGGTTATTGGAATATTTACATGTTACACCCATGTATATATGAAGGTACTTAATTATGGGTATATTTATCGGGTAGCTATGGATATCGGAAGTATATACATCCAGGGATGTATATATGGAGAGTATCTTAGTTTACTGCTTTCATTGTGTGCTTATTTATATCTTGTGGGATGGGCTGCAATGAATTTGCCTGCAGGTACGCTAACCACGAATGCGTAGATTGAATGTAGCTGACGACTAGCTATATATCGAGAGAGTACGTGTTATGCCACCGACATAGAACGTGATTGCCACCTTAGGCTGGCAATTTGGTGAGGACGAATAGGACGAGCATGCATCATGATTGTGCTTGTGCATAAATATGCTTCCCTCACCTTGTTCTAATACTAAGTAACTTGTGATCAATGTGATGTTGCTATCTTCCCTGTGTGAAGCTAGACAAAATGCCTTGTTCCATGTTGCTGTAATAGGAAGTTCTTGAGAAAAGTGTGTGCTTAGCCTTGCTAGAAATAATTGTGGTTACATGTTTAAACCTATAAATGTCCTCTAGTTTAGCCAAGTGGTGGGTATGTTGTTCTTACAAGCTTTTGCAAATGCTTTAGGCCTCACTTAAGTACTTGGTGTTCTTATGATTAAAATTAATTTATTGATGCTCTAAGGTAACAATGTTTAGAGCTGCTAGAATAACATGTTTGTGTGCTCTCTTGTTAAGTAGAACAAAGGCAAGTTTTGTTTTGCTTGTGGGACGTTGGCTGCTAGAACAGTTTCTGTAGTAGTGATGTTTTCGTGGTCATAACGGTGTTTTCTATAGTTATGGAGAATACCAAAGTCGTAGCTAACTTTCGTATCTTGCTTGTCCAAAAATTTCATGACCCTAGGCCTTATGGGTTAAGAGTTATGAATTTCAGAAGTTTGTTGTCAGGTTTTGTTTATGTTCGGAATAGATCTTAATATTTGGTTTGTTTTACCTATGTGCATATAGAATTATTGCTTGGAAATAGTAGAAGAAGTATAGTAATTTTTCTAAGCTTTCCAAAATGTCTAATAGCACTGCTTTTGGTGATCTAAATCTCCAGTTATGAGCTTGCAAAATGGAATGACAGAATCTGTCCAAATCTGGGCAGAGATGTCTTCTTTGTCTTGTTTGGTCTTGTTAGTTGTAGGATCATCTTCATATGATAATAAGAAAGTTATAGACAACTTAATAAGCTTTACCTAAAGTCTAGGATCACCTTTGTTTGATGCCTACAACTTCAGTTATGCTTGAAACCTGTGCCTCTTTGTCTTTGTTCTTTTTTTCGCGTGCATATACTAAGTGGATGCTTTAGCTTGCTTTGGTTTTGGGCCAAGCTTGTAGTTAAATCTTGTATGGTAAATGCTTGTTATGTGTGTGAGCCTTGTGCTTAGTAATTGTGCTTAAGCTAATTTGATTGAATCTCACAAATGCTTGCTTGAAACTATGATGTGGTAGGTATGCTTGTTATCTAATTAGTGCCATAATTGTCACCTCGTTTGTCCTCGGTAAGCATATGAGTGTCAAATAGCTTTATCTTAGAACAACGCTCAAGTTACGTAATCGCACGGTTGTCGCCTCCAATTAGATTCTCTCTTAGGAACCTGAGCACTGTACATGTGGTTGCTAGCCTTGAGCGTTGCGCTCTGAAGACTTTATCTATGCCTTTGCTTGACCTTAGGCCCAAGCTTAGTTCCCTTGAATGCTTGCATGTGTCGTGGTTGTTCCGCTCCTATGTGGGAGGACCCTACTCAAAAATCCTTATTGGACCTCATTGCTCCTTCTCCTACAGCTGATCTGGTGCAACGCTAATCGCTATCTACCCTGGCTTTGGAACCTTTTCCTCGCAGATCATGTCATTGCTTTATCAACTCAATCCCTAGTCAGTGCATTGGCTATGTCCCTTGAATCTCATTTATTTTGCCTCCAACCCTTTCAAGTCTCTGGATGTTTATCAGTCTTGATCGCATGATGCTGCTCGACAAGACCAAATCTCAGTTTAATCTTTATCTAGTACTCACTTTGGTGGACACGAGGCGTATATGGAAATTAGGCAAGAAGTCCCCTGCTCAGTTGTCTTTGGCAAATAAGTTGTGTTCTCTTGCGCTGTGTTTTGATCTTTAGATTGCCTTCTTGTTGATTCTTAACCTTGTGATTATCCTTGTTGCTATCCCTCTTTTGCACAATGCGTGTTCTTACAATCTAATTGGTGCCACGGGAAATTTCACCTTGGTTGTCAGTTCAGTAATGGTGTTACGATTGACAGTCTATGGTGCCACGATGAAACCGAGAGCCTCCTATGGGCGCGCACACAAGGTTGTGCTGCTCGGCACGCGCAGGTATCAGGGTTGCTAGTCATGATCCATTATGAAACGACAGTCGATGTGATATTTTCTTGTGATCCTTTCTTGGTTATCTCCCCATATCTTATCAAAAGATCAATCTATTAGGACCATATGTAGTAGAGCTTCCTCCTGATGTCGTCTGGAAGATAACCTTTGAAGAACATATCACCGGCATAAACATTAACAAACTGCAAGAGGTGGTAGACAGGTGACTCCACTTGGTTGTCCCAGTATTGACGTCCGTCACCTAGTGAACAACTTATGTCATCATTGTTGGATCAGAAAGGCACACAACACTTAATGATTGGATAAGTTGTTAGTTAGATAAGAATCGAACGCCACATTATGATTATGACCTGGCTATCTAAGTCTTGATCATTATGTCCATGTGGATCGCTCAGTCGAGATCAACCATTTCTAGTGTGACCCCTTTTCTGCTGACTTTGATGGCGACCATCTGTTATGCGTCAATCACAACTATGTTGGCAAGAGTGAAGATTTAGAACTTTTAGTGTTGAGAGACAACTGATTAGTTACTAGTAGGAAGCTTAACCTCTGGCTAGGTGGCAACTTTTTGCTAATTACGAAGGTTATGTCTCGCAGAGCAATGATAAGCAATGTAATAGCAAGCCGTTTAGCAATGCAGCTACTGCTTTGTTTTCCAAAACCTGTGCTATCAAGTCAATTCCATCTTGGACAATCACATAGATAGTACAAGATGTTGTATCGGCTATGTAGGAGTTAGCAAAAACACATCCCTAGTTTCGATCAGCATCATTGTGCCCTAGGTACCACAAACATATTTGTTCAAGGCTCTATTGGATGAAGTGCCAGAGAATATTCAAAAATGGTTCCTTATCTATATAGGGATGCCCTCCATGTGGAGTAATGCTTCGCACCCTATGAAAATAGCCCATAAGTCCAATGCTTGTGCATCGTCAAGTTGGTGTCTAGATCGACGGCGGAAATTGTTACCTAAGAAACATGTCAGGAAGACTATAGCCTCCATCTTTAGCTAGAGAAAGGCTGTTGCTACTATGAGAAAGATTATAGAGTGCAAAACACACACCTCAATGTGTGAAGCAAAGAAAAGAAAGAACACGAAATCTGTCCAGATTTTGTGGCACTAAACCGGTTATCTTCAAGCCGGCGATTAGTGACTCAAACGAAGTTGGATTGACCCCAAACTTGGTGATCTCATTCATTGCTTAGGACCCTTCAATGTCTTAAGTTGGTTTGAGTATTGGTTGAGTAAAACATCAGATTTGAGAGATATCTTGTCGGCTTGGTTTGCTGCTATTTCAGAACAGAGCAGTTTTGGTAGATGAATTGTTTGGATGGTCAAACGGTGTACGGTTGAGTTGAATTTTGGTGAGTAGTTAGGAGACCCATGGATCTATATTCCTACCAAAATTCATGCACAATGGAGCACTAGTTTGTGAGATATGAATAGAAAACAAAAGGGTACAGAATCTGCAATTTCGCTGTGACTGCGATCCTCCTTTGCATTAGACGGTTGTGTTTGTAATTCATGCCAAGAAATTACAACTTGTAGATGTCTTGCTGTTAGACAACCCTCCATACCCTTGAGAAGACTAATTGTACCCCTATGTGCCTTGCTTTTGCCCTCTTAGATCAGCAATGCGTGAGCAGTCAAGGTGTTCTAGAAGTCAAATTGTGCCCTTGCAATTCGAAAGTAATTGGAAAGGTGTCAAACCATAGATTTTTGGATTATGGTTTTTGAGATATTGATTGGCCGAAGAATGGAAGCCTCGACGTCAAATATAGTTTAAGAAAGCTGGTTTTGATACGATGCAAGTAAACCCAACTTGCTGTGCAACTGCACCACGAAGGCAAATTGTACTTAACCTGCTTGGTAGTAAACTAGTCCCTAGTTTTGTGATTACTTGCAACCTGTGTTGCCCTCCAAGCCTCGCTAACATCCTTCTGCATCAATGGTTCTCCAATGCTGACATGCCTAAGGTGTCTTCCATGTGTTTTACCCAAGGGGTTGCCTCAGATACAACTCAGATAAATGTTGCCGTTTGGATACAAGAATTCCCTTAAATAATGGTCGTCGAAAACGCTGAGTCAACAGAGTCAGCTATCACATTCATCGCTCACTCAACGGACTCAGGTAATATAGTATTGTTATCAGAGAAAGAGCACTGCACACATGGAATATTATGTAGCTTTCCATCAATTGACATATGAGTGAGTGCACCGCTACAATCAGTTTGGATATTGGTTAACTAGCTTCTCATTCCCTCAAAGGATGTTTACCCCGTCTGTGATCACATCCTTTATGAGAAGTTGTGCTCAAGCCACTTTAGTAGAGAACTGCTTTTCAAACCTTAGGAGCAAATATAGCACCGTTGCAAGGAATATCTGTCAACCGACTGCGATCTAGTGCAAAGTCCATGAGTTATGTGCTATATCCACTGGGGAAGTAGATGTTACAAGTATTGAGTCTACACTTGTATCACTCTTCGTACATCAAGGACGACGTACGTAGGACAATGCTATTTTGGATTCCTTCCAATGTAACAATGCTTTATGGACGCCAATGAAAGAAATTCTTCAAACAACAACTTACGACGAAGAGCAAGTATCAGAAAGTGTCGTGACGAAATTAGCCTCTATGATACTTCGAAGTTAAGTGGCCTAATGCCATCACTGATGTTGGAAACTGGATGACAAGTTTCTCTTCCCTTAAAAGTCTTTCGCACCGAATCTCGGGACACGATTCCTTTAAGGGGGAGGGCTGTAACACCCCAGGTGTTTGTCTCCAGTTAAGCAATGGGTTTGAGCTCAAACATGACAGATCAAGTGGTGTTGAAGAAGTCAAAGTTAAATGTATGAAATCGAGCTCAACTTGAATTTGGATAAAACGCCTTGTTTACATGATAACCCTTTTCAAAATATATATTTAAGCGATGTTAATGAAACTGGTTTCATGTGTCTCACATCACCCTCTATCTATAGTGATCACTGGAAAAGTTTCATGACATTTGGAATCAAAAAGTCACATGAAATGATAAGTTATATCCTAGTTGGAATAGTTTTACTAAGTGCGTGAATTGCACTATAAAGCGAATGGAAATATAGGTCATTAACCAAACCTTGCAACCATGCCCAAATGACTTTACTTGAACTCTACAACAAAAGTCATGAAGGGTTCATGTTGAGTAGGTGGCCAGAAAATGCACCAATGGATCAAAAAGGATAATATAAGCTTCATCGTGATCCTATTTTGGTCAAAGTAGAACAGTAGGTTTTATACCAATTTTGAGGTTGGACCTTAAATGAAAGTTGTAGTCCATATCATGTAGAACAAACTTTGTTTTTGGAACAAGACCAATATCAACTTGGAACTAAGTCAAACAGAGGCTCGAAAATTGAATCAGCGGCTGATTTCAGACTTAGAATTTTTCTAAGTCTGGAATTCATCGTCGTCGCCGTTGGCATTCCGCGTTCTCCAAATTTTGTTAAGCAACTTCAGTTGATCCAAATGTAAAAGTTGGAGCTTACATGATGGTGAAGAACATACAAGAAGATGGCACCAGTTGCATTTCATTTCGACCATCAATTTTGGATGTTTGCTTGTCGCTATCAAATCACTGACACTATCAAGTTTAGTACTAATTATCTGCTAATCCAATAGCCTAATGGCCGGGCACCTTAAATAAGAAACATAGAGCAGGCCGAGGTGAACAAACTTTGTTTATGGCCCAATGTCTAATTCGGCCTGGAAGCAGCCCAAAACGGCGTTCCACCTTGCCCACGTCGCTGCCCGCCCGCGTGCTCGGTGAAATGCCTCAACGGGCGGCACTGTCCGTGGGCGTGGCCACCATGCGCGACAGCGCCTCCACCTCCATGCCGCGTGCTCCCCACGCCCGATGTGGATAACCAGAGCCCCGGCCGAGCTCTCCATCCCCTTCTCCACTCCCTGCTCGCTCCCTCGCGCGCTCTCCTCGCTCCGCTCCGCGGCAGGACATGCGTCCGCCATGGCCGGCGGGCCGAGCTCGCCGTTGCCGCCGTTCCCTAGCTTTCGAGCCCCCTCTTGACCAACCACGCGAACCACCACCTCCGCCTCTTCCTCCTCACGACCGGGCGCACCTCCGAGGCGAAAACCACCGGAGCGACCCGGTCGTCGGGAGCTGCCGTCGCCGCTGCCGTCGCCGCCGCCGCCTCCGCCATGGCCAATCCATCTCGGGCGGCCTCTCGGCCATCCAAGACCATCAACGAGTGCGGGAGGACACCACGGTGCTCCTCCTCCACTTCACCGCAGCCGTTAAGCCTCCTCCGGCCGAGCAATGAGACCCCAGCGACCTCCCCTGTTCAAAATCCCGTCGGGGACCTCCTGCAAAAATTCGACGAAAGTCGGGGTTCTAATCTGCAAGTCGGTGACTCGAGATGAAATAGTGCCGATAAGGACCTATTTGCATAAATTTGCTGAATCTTTGGAAATTCATAGTAATTCATAGGAAATTCGTAAAATAGCAAATGACGACTTTTTGGAATCCTTGTGAAATTCTCTATGCAATAGGTCTATAATATTACATGTTTTACTTTAAAGTTTTAGCTGTAAAAATATATTTATGCAGCTAGGTTTGTAATGCTAGTGGTATTTGTCTTTTTCATAACTGTAGATCTAGGGCTCCAAATGAAGTGAAATTTTTGTGGCATGCTACTCATGTGATAGTTGATGTGTGGTAAAATTTCATGAGTATTGGATGAAGTATGAGTGAGTTATTGGTTTATCTTGCTCTCACATGATTTCTTGCTTTAGCAACTTGTCTTTTCATAGAGGTTGCTATACATATTCAAATGGAGTGAAATTTGTACAGTAGACTATTGAGAGGATATGTGAGCCACTGTAATTTTTGTAGAATTTATTGTATACTTTTGGTATATGTTCATTAAGTCACCTTGTTATCTAAAATAAATTAAGAAATGCATTAAAAGAATTTATTTGGTCATGGACACTAGGTTTTCTGGTGTTCTTTAGTCATGTGTGACATGTTGGTAAAGTTAGTTTTGCCTAATTATGTGTTTGCAACATAAGTTAATAATTATTTTCTTGCCGATGTGGTTTATGGACAGATCTGGGAACTTAGCAAAGTTCTTCATGATAATGTGCTTTGTTGTGAAACTTGTTTATATAAAAGTTGTAGATAATTCATGTATCTAGCTGCTGTTAAAATTTTGTGGTATTTGGCCTTGTGGTTTGTGAGTTATGCCTGTTTAAAGTTGGGTTCCAGAAATGGCTGCTCTCTGTTTTGTATGAACCAGTTTCTGTAAAGGTATAATTTCGACCTACTTAACATGGGAATCATGCTGTGATGGTTATATATGAAATGTAGATAATTTCATAAGCTTTCCAAAATGTCTACTTGCAAGTCATTTGGATTTGTGTAACTCCAGTTATAGCTAAATCTTGTAGCTGCTGTTTGCATGTCCAGAAATTGGCAGATTCCAATTATAGTGTTTGCTTGTATATTGTTAAGTGTGACTTATACCTTGAATGATGACTGAGTTAGAGCACCTGAGATCTTGGGAAACTTGTGTCATGCTTGGTGTTGTCGTCTTCTTTGCCATCTTAGCATGATAGATTGTGTGATGTTTAAGTTAAGCATCGCAAAGTACTTAAGTGTGCTAGTGTAAACTATGCTTGTCTTGCTTGCTATTTTGTGATGCGTCTCATGGTACTATTCTTCATATTTATGCACTTGTATATTGCATCTCATCTAGGTACGCTAGATGCACCACGTGAAGGATGCGATGTTGGAGCCAAACCCGAAGATTTGGTTTGGTGGATATATCCCGAAGATGGAAGGACTAAGCAAGTGCTAGGATCGGAGATGTCACCAAGACAGTGCAAGCTAACTGAACTGACTTGTGTCGGATCCCAGGCAAGCCCCGGAGCATTCTAAGTCTCCCATGTTTTTATAAATATCTTGAGTATCTTTTATTGTTGATGATGCATTAAGGATAGGAATCGATTCGAATCGCCGTCTCTCCCGGATAGTGAGAACTTGACTGAGCAGCGGCAACGTAGATTCACTAAATTTAAAGATATGGTTAAATAATGATGATGATGATGATGATGATAATGACAATGAGCCATGAAATACCTGATATGGTTATTATTGTTTGCAACTTAATCAAGTGATTGATTAGTACAGGTGCTAATATAGATGGTAGGTAATGGCTAAAAGTCAATGCTAGAACAGGTGAGTAATGCTAATGGTTACTCAAGCTTTTATGCAAAAAGGTTGTCCAGCTAGATCCAATGATAAAGCCTCGCATACTCCTTGGTGTCATTTGTTCTGGTTTTCGACGGGTAAGTCTGGCTGAGTACATTCGAGTACTCAGGGTTTATCCCACCATGTTGCAGGTGGAGTTCTCGGCCTGTTGATGACGGTGGCTAACCGCCGGTGGGCTCGGTGATTCTATAGTTACTTCTCATCTATATGCTTTTGTCGGGTGATGTCACTTATGCTAGCAATGTATTTGGAACATATATTAATGTAATCTTTTGAAAGCTATGTTGTTTTCACTAATCGATTTTGAAACCCAAACTTGTACTTTTAATTGTGAACTCATTTGTAATATTATTTCTGCTGCAACCCTGTATATGTGATGTGTATTTGCTTAATCCCGCGATCTTGGTTGTGATGTTGATTTACCGAGGTCTTTCGGTTCACTCGGCGGACTACCGGGTTTATATGAGTGAAAGTATGCGTATGTCAACGTGTTAGCGGGGACAACCGTACTTGATCTTGTATAAATTGGGCGGTTCTGTCACAGCTGGTGGGGACTCAGTCAGAGGCTCGGCATGTGCGTGCTTGGCGGGACGCGATTGGCACAACCGGGGCGGCCCATGGCCAATCGCAAGCCTACGGCCACGTGCTCACTGCTGATGTGGCCCGCATGCCACAGTGCCCTAAATGGCACGGTGACGGCGACACAGCCTCGTGCGTGTAGCATCATGGTGGGCCAGGGGTGCAGCATGGTGGTAGGCATGCAGCGTGGCATTGCGTCGGTAGCGGCAGCGGCAGCGGCGTCGACGTGGTGCGGGTGCGGATTCAGTAGCAGTACCAGCGGCAGCTACGGTGGTAGGGGCCGTCAGGCACAGAGAGGGCCGCTGAGGCATGGCGACCTATGGCCAAGCGCTAGACGATGGCCACGTACTCACTGCCGATGTGGCCCACGCGCCACAGTGCCATAAACGGCAAGGCGACGGCGACATGGCCTTGTGCGCATAGCATCAAGGCGGGCTAGCGGCGCAGCGCAGCGGTAGGCACGCAGCGTGGCGATGCAATGGTAGTGGCAGTGGCGTCAACGTGGCACGGGCGCGGCGAAGGCAGCAGCAGCACCAGCGGCAGCCGTGGTGGCAGGGGCGGTCGGGTGCAGAGTGGACCGGTGGCCTAGCGGTGCGGCCAGAGCTACAATAGTCCTTAACCCAATCTCTCCAAATAAATTGCTAAACATAGCAGCGTCTAGCTATCCACAAGCTTAGAAATTTTCTAAGCGTTTGAGCTAATCTTAATTTCATACTGCATTTCTAAGCTATTGAAAAGATTACTTAGCAATATTCTTTTTCAATACCAAGTATTTCATTATCATCTACAAAGTTCATATTTCAAACTTCATCTAAGTATCACATACATGTTCTATAGTATTTTTGTTCAATAAAAATTAGTTTACACCCCTACTTGTTAACTGTACGAATCGTGGAGCAACTTTCATTTCGCATTTTTGTTGATCGTTTTAGTTGCAATGCATTATCTACTCAGTTCACCACATGCATTAACACACAAGTACGATGCTCATGACATGTTTTAGTAAATGATTTAGGGTGTAACACCGAGGGTGTTACAAAGATGTACCTAAGACAGCTTTCTCAACTAGGTATGGCTTGTATGAGTATTTGGTCATGTCTTTTGGACTAACAAATGCTCCCGCCTATTTCATGTATTTGATGAATTTGGTATTCATACCCGAGCTTGATAAGTTTGTGGTTGTGTTTATCGATGATATCTTGATTTACTCTAAGAATGAGTAAGATCATGCAGAGCATCTGAGGATTGTCTTGTCCTGGTGGAGAGAGCATAAATTGGATGCAAAATTTAGCAAGTGTGAATTCTGGTTGAGAAAAGTACCTTTCCTAGGACATATATTATCTGAAAATGGAATCTCTGTAGACCCATCTAAGGTGCAAGAGGTCATGGATTTGAAGGCCCCAACTTTGGTTCATGAAGTTCAGAGTTTTCTAGGGCTAGCAGGCTATTATCGTCGTTTTATTCTAGATTTTTCCAAGATAGCTAAGCCCATGACCAGATTACTTTAGAAAGATGAAAAGTTTAATTGGACCCAGGAGTGTGAGGCTACTTTTCACACTCTATGGACTCTGCTGACAACAGCTCCTGTGTTGGCACAACCCGATATAGAAAAGCCCTTTGATGTATTTTGTGATGCATTAGGGACTGGTCTTGGTTGTGTGCTAATGCAAGAGGGCGAAGTCATTGTCTATGCTTCTCGGCAGTTGAGAAAGCATGAAGTCAACTATCCTACCCATGATTTAGAGCTTGCATTAGTTGTTCATGCATTGAAGATATGGAGACATTACTTGTTGGGAAACGTATGTCACATATACACTGACCTCAAAAGTCTCAAGTATATCTTCTCGCAACCTAAACTGAACATGAGACAGCGTAGATGGTTAGAGTTAATTAAGGACTACAATTTGGAAGTGCACTATCATCCATGAAAAGCCAATGTTCTAGCAGATGCACTTAGTCAAAAATCTCATTGTAATGCCTTAGAAGCATTATTGGAGTATGGGTTCATTCTGTTGCATCATACTGTGTTACACACCATCATTGTCTGTTGCTCACTTGAAAGCAAGATCATTGAACTTTAAAAGGCAGATGTAGGTGTGTTTCACCTCAAGAGAAAGATAAAAGAACTAGAAACCAAACATTTTAGGTTGGATGAGAAGGGTGTGTTATGGTTTAAGGGTCGACTAGTGGTACCGAAGGACCGTGAACTTATAAATCAAATCTTAGATGAAGCGCATTCATCCAAGTTGTCTATCCATCCGGGTAGTAGTAAGATGTATTAAGATTTGAAAACCCTTTTTTGGTGGACCAAGATGAAGAAAGAAATTGCCGCCTATGTTGCTAGATGTGATACTTGCAGTAGGGTCAAAGTGGATCATCTGAAACCTGCCGGATTGCTCCAACCTTTGTCTGTTCTTGCATGGAAATGGGAGGAGATCAGCATGGATTTTATTGTTGGACTCCCAACTACACAGAAAGGTTTTGACTCGATATGGGTAATCGTAGACCGTTTGACCAATTCAGCACATTTCATTCCTGTCAAGACAAGTTATCGACCACATCAATATGCAGAGTTGTACGTCACTCATATCATACATTTACATGGTGTACCAAGAATCATTGTGTCAGATAGAGGATCTCAGTTTACTGCTCGTTTCTAGGAGCACTTGCACAAGGAGTCAGGCACCAACTTAGTCCGAAGTTCTACTTATCACCCTCAAACCTCTGGACAAATTGAGCGAGTGAATTAGATCTTAGAAGACATGTTGAAAGCATGTATTATATCTTCTAAAGTTTCATGGGAGAAATAACTACCTTTAGCCGAGTTTTCCTACAACAACAATTATCAAGAGAGCATCAGAATGGCTCCTTTTGAGGCCTTGTACGATCGAAAATATAGAACTCCTTTGAATTGGGTTGAGCCCGAAGAGAGGAGATACTATGGTATTGATTTTGTTAAAGAAGCTGAAGAGCAAGTGTGTATTATCCAAAAACATATTGAAGTCGCTCAGTCTTAGCAAAAGAGATATGCTGACAAAAGAAGAAGGCCTATCGAGTTTGAGGTAGGAGACTACGTATACCTAAAGGTATCTCCTATGAAGGGAATACAATGGTTTGGTGTAAAAAGAAAACTAGCACCTAGGTATGTAGGCCCATACAAGATCATTGAGTGAAGTGGAAGGGTGTCTTACAAGCTATAGTTACCTCTAGAGATGTGAGCCATATTCAATGTCTTTCATGTTTCTCAGCTAAGAAGGTGTCTTCGCATACCTAATGAAACTATTGAACCAACCAATATTAAGCTCCAATCGGACTTGACTTATGAAGAGAAACCAAGATGAGTTTTGGAAGAAATGGAAAGAGTAACCCAAAGCAAGGTCATCAGGTTCTATAGAGTGGTGTGGAATAACCATAGTGAACATGATGCTACATGGGAATGAGAGGATTACCTACGTGAAGTTTACCCTGCCTTTAGGTCATTCAAATCTTAGGATGAGATTTAAATAAGGGGGGAGGGGCTGTAACACCCTAGTGTTAATCATTGAATTTGGCACTTGCATTTCATGAGCACAAGCATCATCCAAGCATTCATGAGCATGAGCATATGAAATTCCATTTTATTCTTATCTTTATCACATGTGATGTTGATTATATGCATGCATATGCTTGTGATCATGTGTGACGAATGCAAGAGATGGTTGTGAGATCACAAAAACACCTTAGACACATCTAGGATGGAAAATGGAATAATGTTTGTGTTCATGACATGAGCCAATTTTGCTTCTAAGTCCTAGTTTACTCAAAACTTCATTTTTCATGTTACTACTTTCACTAGAGTTGAACTATAGACTAGAGTGTTTGCATGACAGTGCACCCTTAACAAAAGTTGTAGCTCTTGACATGGGTAACAAACTTTATTTAAGGGTCATGAGCTAATTCAGTGCCTAACATGATCAAATAGGGCCCACAAGATGCCATAGTATGCTGTCTTTAGGACTTAGAAATTTTGCTAAGTCAAAAAGCTGTTTATAGCTTCAAGTGACTCACTTTGGAGCTTTGTAATTTGAAAACTAGCACGAATTAGACCATGATCATTCAAGCAAAGTTGTAGATCTTCTATAGCTCTACAATTCTTAGTAATGATGTTTTAGCTAAATCACCACAGATTAGGAGATCTAGGAGCTCAAAGTCACCTTGTTAGTCGACTAAATTAGGCCTGATGGCTGATTTCTAACGACATCAATGGCCAACCACGCGTAGGCCAGGCGAGCCATCTGGCAGTCGTAAGCCGACATTGGCCCACCCTGCCATGCCACGAAGGGGAGCACTCGGCCACCCATGCCCTCATGCCCTCACTTTTGCTCTCGCCCTCTCCATCTCGCTCGCACGCGGCTTCGGAGCAAAGCAAAGGGCAGCGCCGCCGCTGCTGCGTCGTCGCTAGCCAAGCGTGCCACCACCACTGCACCATCACCCAATGCACCTCGCATGTGGCCCCACCATGATCTACTCCACCTCCCTAAGCAATTAGCGCCACTAGACAAGCACAGGTGAAGCCACATTGCGCATCGCTGTCGTCGCCATGGTCGCGGAGCGCCGCCGACACGGGCTCGCCCATGGCCAGCCATCCCCACTGCTCCTCCTACCATGCTCTCTTTTAGTCCATTATCACCATAGGGTCTAGTTGCTAAGGTCGCAGCGGGCTTAACTGCTACCACCACCATCATGCTGGAACGTGCGACACCGCAGTGCACGTCCACCATCGCCGCAGGCATGCGCTCACTGCCGCCGACTACACCGGCCACCCTTAGCTCCCTCTAGTTATCATTACCATGTCACCTAGAGCTTTAGCACTTTCCCCAAAGACAAAGACCTACCTTCGACCACCATCTTGTCGGAATGGCAACACCACCGCCTTGCTCTATGCGTCACCACGCCGCCATGCACGCGGTCGGAGCACACCGCTGCTTCACTATGCCCTAGACCTAACCCTAGAGCTCCGCTAGGACTCCTTGATGCTATAGCATCGCTCACCTAGCCATGTCATTGCTAGAGATGACAATCCCACCATCGAGCACCTCCATCGTGCCGCCATTGCTGCCAGCAAGGTAGCTCCAGTGATGCGCCAGGGCAACCAAGTGTACTAGTCGATGCGCGAGGGTGTAGGGAGCACAACGTTGTGACCTCACCGCCGGTGACCTCGCCATCAACGAGCTATGGCCAGTCAACCACCATGCCATACTCTGTGTGTCTGACACATGGGCCCATTTACCCGCAGGGCCCAGCTGTCAGTCAGGATTTTGATTTCTTTATTTATTATTTTCTAGATTTTGTAGAAAACTTGCAAAAATCATATCTAGAGCTAGGAATGTCCAAATTGAGTGAAACAAATTTTGTTAGATTCATCATGAAGTGTACTATTTCATAAAAATATGAAACTTACTGTTTAGGGTATTTTTCTAGGGAATTAAATTAAGCTAGTAAGTGCTTTTAAATTAGTTTCTATCTTGTAAAATGCATAACTTGAGCTAGGGAAGTGCTAAAAATGTGATTCTAATTTTGTTGGTCTTGTGTTGACATGCTCTAGCTAGGAAAAATACTAAACCTATAGTAGGCATACTTGAAATATGGTTTTACTACTGAACCTTGATTAATTGCTAGTTTCTGGTGAAATTAATTAGGGTAAAAATATATAACTTATGATCATGGAAATTTTTACACCGTATTCTTATACTAGGATGAAAGTAAGAAAAATATGAAATCTATGTTTGACACTTTCACTAGGCTAAACTATTTTTGCTAAAATAAGCCTATGCAACTTATCATTTTTGTAGAGGTTGCTATACTTATCCAAATGGCATGAAATTTGTACATTAGACTATTGGAGTTACATGTAGAGGTTGCTATTGTAATTTGCTTAGGATTTATTGTGAACTAGAAATATTTATGCTTTAAATCACCTTAGTATATAATAAGAAAATTAATAAATGCATGTAAATAAATTAATTGGGCTTAACCATGATATTTTCTATGGTGCTTGTGATGCATATGATCTATTGATATGAGTAGTTGTGCTCAAAATGAATTGGTTATAGGGAGCTAGTTAATTATTGCTTTATAATTCAACTGGATGGCTGCATATGTAGTTTCTGTTGTGGTGACAATTTCGTGATGATTGTGATCTCTTCTGTGAAACTTGTTAATAAGAAAGTTGTAGATAATTTTATAAGCTTTCTAGAAAGTCCTAGATCAGGTTAATTGGATGTGTAAAACTCTAGGTATGGTCAAAACAAGTGACTGCTGTTGCAGTCCAGTAAATACCTAAGTGAGTGTTTGATTAAGTACTAGAGAAGAGATACACACCTACTCTGTAAAGAAAGTTAATCTTGATATCACCCTAATGCCTTGCTGTTCCGAACACTTATGATTATGCATTTCATCATATCATATCATCCATGTCATTATCTATGCATCCATGATATCTTATTATGTGCTCATGCATATAGGATTGCCCGAAAGAATCAACCTCTTGGAGTTCGAGGCCGAAGAGGAGGAGAATCAGGAGACACCACAGCCAGCAGCTCCCGAAGGTGAGGAGTAGGCTCCTGAAGAATTAGCAGAGTGCCCTGATCACAGGCCAACCTCTTTTCTGAAAGGCAAGCCCCGGAGCATTCTAAGCCTCCTATGTTTTTACAAATATCACTTGCGTCCTTTATGTTTGATGCATTAGGTTATAGGAGTTGATTGGAAACACTTGATGCATATCACTTCCTTGTCTAGAAATATACCTTAAACCCAATGTAGGTCTATGATCCAATATATGCTTAGCCATGCTTAGCTCGATAGAAGTTGGGTGATTTCCTGTCACCTGCGAGATATTGGTGGATACCGGAGCACGGTTGGCTATATTAGCTAACATGGAAAAGAACCATGGTATAATATAACTAGAGGCCGAGCGGAGTCTATGTGTAGGTTGACTCATGTGATTCCGTCCATGCCGATTAAGGACCGCATCATTGGAGGCCCTCTTGTCATTTTAAATGCATGCCTCTCACTTAGCTAGCCGGATAACTCATTCCGACCGCAAAGCCGAGTAGCTCAACTTATGATGGGCCTCATTCTGTTAGAGTGCGCACACTAGAGGTAGTAAGGATGTGCGAGGAGCTAGTGTGAGGCCAAGGACAAGTTAGAGTCCTGATTGACCTGGAATCCGGTAGTGTCCCTGAGGGTGCGGGGCTGATCGAACCCACGAAATGTGTACCTGAGTTGTACCAAAGGTGGCCTAAGACTACCTTGGTGTAGGTATGTCTAGGTTTGTGTTAGAAATAACTGCCCAGCTGGTTGCAATCGATTTGAATCGCCATCTCTCCCGGATAGTGAGAAACTTGACAGAGCTTCTTCATCGTAGTAATTGGACTATGGAATGTGATGATTATGATGAACATGGAAATATTACACCTGATATGGTTACTATTGCATGTTACTAAATAGTATTCCACATGTTTGGCACAGGTTAGTTGCAAATATAGAGATGAATAGCTATAATTAACATGATGACCGAATTATAAAATGTGTAGCTCAACTAGTGCCTTTTTGCAGAAATGTTGTTAAGCTAGCTCCACTTATAAAGCCTTGCATGATCCTTGGAGTCACTTTATTTTGGTTTATGATGGGTAAGTCTAGCTGAGTACCTTCTTATACTCAGGGTTTATTTTTCACTTGTTGCAGATAACACCGTCTATCATGGATATTGTAAGAACTGCTTCTGTCCTGCCATGGATGAGGAGTAGGCCATGGGCAAGGCGCTTCTATATATCTAATCTATGATGCTTTTGGTGGGATGTGATCATAAACTGGCAAGTATTTGAACAATGGTGTGAGATGTTAGTTTAAAAACTATCTTTGCTTCTGCTACTACTGTAGTTGAACTTTTTATTGTAATAACTCTTTTCGTACTTCGATGTATGTTGAACTATGGTGAACTTATGTAATATGTGGCCTGCATGTTGAATCCTGTACGATCTTGATTGTGTGTTGGATTTTTTGAGATCCTGCGTGATACTCGACGGACTATCGGGTTTATATGGGCTCAAGTATGACAGTGCGATCGCTGCGGTGGTTACCATTGTACTTGGGCTCTTATAAATTGGTCGATTCTGCGACATGTGACCAAAAGAATAGTATGGGCTATGCTCAAAAAAGAAAAGAGAAAAAATGTCCATGCCAAAAGCCATGAGAGAAAAAAATGCATGCCAAAGAGTATGAAGAAAAGAAAAGGAAAAAAATAAAAGAAATAAAGATAGCCCATACTTTCAAATAAAAGGCATTCATCCAAAAGAGAGAGATTCATGATTCAAAGGAGTATCAAAAATATTTAGAATTAGGACTTTATGAAAAATTCCACACACTTGCATGTCTTGATCGAAGTGTATGACTTGCATCTCCTTGTGGTCCGGTTTTTGACTTAGCAAAATATGTGATGCAAGTATGCCCAACTTTCATACCTACCCAAAACTCCACTCAAGAGCCATTAGTGGTAGGATATGAAAAAGAAGGCAAAATACCAAATGCCTTGGTGAGGTTTCATACACATTGAGCGATTGAGAGAATCATTTGAGGAACTTACATTTGTTTTACAAAACTCATAAAACCTCCGAATAGATGGTTGATCAAGGAATGAATGATTGGTGATTCTATTATAACCGTTCTTTCTTGCAACCACCCAAGAGCATGGAAAAGCTATACGCCCCACAGAGATCAAGATAAAGGGTGGATAAAAATGCCGACTTATTTGAATTGTGGAAGAATACTTTGTTATAGGCATGGCACTTGTGAATTATATTCGGCATAGTAGCAACTCCTGATCAACAACCAAGTACTTAGCTATTTGCTCAGGACGAGCAAAGATCAAGCATGGGGGATTTGTTGGCGGTCACTAACAATCAAATCCGACCGCCAAATAAAGTCCAAAACAGGAGAAATAAATAAACTTATGACACATGCTTTTACTATTGATATAGTTCCACTTATATTGGAGAAAACATGTTTTGCAGGACACACATTCAAATACAGGTGGAAGACAAAGCAAAAGGCGCAATTCAGAAAGCGTAATATAGAAATGCGCAAGAGAAATAAGTGGAGAAGCCCACCTACACAACATCATTTGGAGCTACACACCTCACCTCTCTACTTGTAATCTTTAGTTGTTAGTAATAGTTGGGAGCTAGCAAAGCTATCAAGGAGGGCTTGGCTCCTTGGAAGAAGAGCAACTTTGGTATGAATACTACAAAGACCAATCACAATTTGATGACAACCAATCGCTGGGAGAAATCCAATCACACAAGAGACACAAGATTTTTCTCCCGAGGTTCACGTGCTTGCCGGCATGCTAGTCCCCATTGTGTCGACCAACACTTGGTGGTTTAGCGGCTAAGAGGTGTTGCATGAACCTCGTCCAACAAATGGACACCATAAGAACCTTCCCACAAGTGAGGTAACTCAATGACACTAGCAATTTACTAGAGCTACCTTGTGGCTCTTCGCCAAGGAAGGTGCAAGACCCCTCACAATCATCGGAGCTAGCCACGAACGATCACTAACATGTGCCAAAGCTCCTCTGTTGCTCCAAGCCATCTAGGTGGCAGCAACCACCAAGAGAAACAAGAAATCCATAGCCACAACGATCCCCAAGTGCCACTAGATGCAATCACTCAACCAAATGCACTTGGAATCACTCCTAATCTCACTATGATGATGAATCAATGATGGAAATGAGTTAGAGGTGTTTGCTTAGGACATAAGGATGTCAAGTATGTCCAAGTGCCAAGAGTATCAGCCCCAAGCTGACCAAACGCTATTTATAGACACCCCTCGAAATAGAGTCGTTAGGGTCAGAAGAGGGCGCTCTGCGTAGTGACCGGACGTGCCGGTCAGGTTGTCCGAACGCACCGCGCCAGTGTACGGTCATGCATCTAACGCCAAGTGGCTCAATGCGTGCAAGCATAGCCACCTTATCTCAATGGTCAAGTTCTAGCTCTAGCTCAGTTATGTTAGGATCAGACGCGCCTATACGATGACCGGACCCAGTGAGCTTCAGCGTCAGATCGGATGCCTTGAGCCCATTTTTATTTTTCTCTTTCTTCTTTTCCAAATGTAACGCACTTGATCATCTCTTTTGTGGCCATCACCTTCATTATAACCGTCATCTAGCTTCACCACTTGGATTGGATTACCTCATCTAAATCACACACTTAGATCAAAGGTTAGTCCTAGGTTTCATCAATTATCCAAAACCAAACTTGGGCTTTCAATCTCCCCCTTTTTGGTAATTGATGACAACCTATTTACAAAGATATTTAATGAAGTCTTTTTGGATTTATGTTTCTTACCGAAGCATATTACCATGTGTAAAGGTTATGGACAAGTTTCATAAACCCAAATTGGTAGTATTAGCTCCCCCCTTATATATGTGCTAAGAGTTTGGATTTGAAAGCTTACACATATGCATGAATTGGAAGTGTGGGAGAGTAATAGCTACCAAATGATGCTAAGGTGTAAAGAATGGACCCTTGAAGCATGATACCAATCAGAGTTGTCATTTGAACACCATCCTTAGCACCATGGTTTGCTAGATACCACATGAAAAGCAAAGACAAACTAGATACCTCATGATATCAACATTAGAAGCAAGGTTCTAGAACCACATGTAAAATACCAAGGAATATTTAGCCATCCCTGTGCATGCTAGTTTTCATTTCATCAATCATTTTCTATAATCTAGCATACACCACACAAGCATGGATATGTAATTTAAAGACTTGTGCCATGCAATCAAACATATGTAATGCACATACAAATGCAACATACAAGTTTATGAGCTTGCTCCCCCTACTTGTGTGCTTTAAATTTTAATTTATCCCCTTACAATGTCATTTCATTTGTTTGCTCCCTCTATCTTACTATCTTATCCCCTTACAAAGTCATTTCATTTGTTTGCTCCCACATCTTACTATCTTTGTGAATTTCTACTATCTTTGTGAATTTCTCTCCCCCTTTGTCAACAATTAGCACAAAAAGGTAAGCTCAAATTTTAGATAGGTTGGGGTGAAACCATGTGAAGTAAGGATCATTTTCCCAATTTGGTTTAATCTAGATCACTTGCAAAAGATATTTAACTCGGTTTGATCCAAGGGCAAGCTTCTTCACACCTCATTGCAAGGGTTATCTTTACCATGTTGAGTTAAACACTTATAGCTCATTTTCTAGATTAAACACCAGGTTCACAAGCGCACAAACATGCCATATGCTACCACTAGATCATTTCAAGCATACAAGCAATAGTGGTACCATACAAGAATAAAATTCATTTGATCTTCATGAATGAGCCTAAGACATAATAGGAATGACTAGATGCACTAAACAAGTCCTTAGCAATGGATGAATGACATGTCAATCAACATTACCTTGCTTTGCTCGAAGGAGAGGCATGTCATATAATGCGGGTGCATCAACACATATTTGAGAAGTCAAGTATGTTCAATTCATTTCTTAGCTTGCGAAACCTTTTCTCATCAAGTGGCTTGGTGAATATATCGGCAAGTTGATCATCGGTGCCCACACTCTCAATGCAAATGTCTCCTTTTGTTGGTGATCTCTTATGAAATGATGGCGGACATCTATATGCTTTGTTCTTAAATGTTGAACTGGGTTGTTGGTGAGCTTCACGGTACTCTCATTGTCACAAACCAATGGCACTTGTTTGAACTTGATTCCAAAGTCACTCGAAGTAGCCTTCATCCAAAGTAATTGAGCACAACAACTACTGGCCGAAATGTACTCCGCTTGGGCTGTTGAAAGTGTACACTATTTTGCTTCTTTGATGACCAAGACACAAGTGATCTTCCCAATAGTTGACATGTGCCCGATGTGCTCTTTATCTCAACCTTGCATCCCACATAATCAGAGTCTGAATATCCAATCAACTCAAATCTAGCTCCTTTGGGATACCATAATCCAACATTTTGTGTATGCTTAAAGTACCTCAATATTCTCTTTGTTGCCTTCAAGTGTGTAACACCCTAGGTGTTAGTCACAAGTTAAGTAGTGAATTTGGACTTAAGTAGGATATGTCAAGCAATGATTATGATCTCTAGTTCATAATCTGGAAGTAATGATGAAGGTATTGAGGTCAAACCTATGAAAATGAGCCCCAACTTGGACTCAGACAATACACTTTGCTTACATGCAGACCTTTGTTAAGATTACGCAAGAGTAATGTTAAACATGCTTGTTTCATGTACATTACATCAACATGCATCCATCTTGACTAGTGGAAAAGTTTCATGAAGTTTGTAATCAAGAAGTCACATGAAATGATGAGTTATAATCTTTCTTGAATTGCTTCATTAGGTGAATGGGAACATGGGATATCGACCAAACCTTGCAACCTTGCTCAAACAACTCTAATTAAACTCATGAACAAAAGTCATGAAGGGTTTGTTTTGAGCAAATGTCAAGAAATGCTTCTAAGTGGGGGAATGGCTAAAATTGTCTTTCTCATGATATGGTTTTGACCTGTGTTGACCAATTGTTTGGAATGCTTGCATGGAGTTGGACCTTAAATAAAAGTTAGAGTTGGAGTGGAGTAGAACAAACTTTGTTTTGGATCCAACAGTGGCTTCAAGTCTGAATGCAGTGCTATTTTGGCCTCTCAGAAATATTTCTAAGTCCGTGATTGACAACAACGAGTTGACATGTTGTGACATTTTTATCTTCCAAATTCATATGGTAACTCAATTGGATTCCTTAATATGAGTAGAAGTACACTTCATGCTGGAAACAATGAAGCAAGTCTCATCAAGTTTGGAGTTGATTTGGACCTTCGAAGTTAGTTTCAAAATCAGTAAAAACTAACTGTTTCTAGGAGTTAACTGAATCTCAATTTTTAGTTTTGTATACCCTACTTTGGAGGTTTGTATCTTACTAACCATGCTGAACCAGTCCATGATCCTTTAAGCAAAGTTGCAGATCAAGAGGTGTACAACAAACTTTGTTTAAGGGTCAAGAGCTAGTTTGGTCCCTAACTTAGTCAAACTGAGGCCTCAAAACTGAACCCAGTGCTGTTTTGGATCTCAAAATTTTGGCTAAGTCTGAGATTTACAATGTTGGTTATGGTTGGCATTTCGCGTTCTTGGATTTTGTAAACAACTCAAGTTGAGCCAAATATAAAAGTTGGAGTTTACATCTTTGAGAAGGACATACAAAAGGTTGGGATTAGTTTGACCATGTTTGGACCAAGTAATTGGAGCACAAGCAGAGCGAAGCTTAACCTTGATTAGTCGTCGACACTGTCAACTTGGAACTTAATTAGCTGCTAATGGGAAACTCTAATGGCTAGGCATCCTGAATGAGTTTTGTAGATCATCAGGTGGGCTTCAACTTTGCTTTTGGGCTCAACGCTAGCCACTTTGTCACCCACCATGTGCTCGAGGGAATGCCATCGTGGCGTTCATGCAGGAGCACCATGCGCCCCTGCCTCTGAGCTGTGTCGACCATTTCCCCTACGCCCCTACATCGATGGGGAGGAGCACCAAAGCTCCCTCATTCCTCTCCACTCCTTCCAGCGCTCGCCTCGTTGCTCTCCCTTGCCATGCCATGGCCGGCAGTAGCCAAGGCCACCGGTAGCTCGAGCTCCCACCGCTGTTGCCCGCCTCCATGCCTTCCCTATCCTAGCCGAGTGCCGCTATGCCTCCACCACCACATGGCAGCTCGATCTTCCATGTGCTGGCTAAGAAAAATATTAAACCTCTTGTTTGATCACTGTTTTTATGATGTTTTGATTTAATCATGATTAATGGTTAATTCTAGCTTACTTTGCTTGCTATCATCATATCTACTGTTGTACTAGTCCAAATGACCTAAAAAGTTTATGCTAGTATACTTATAGCATGTGTGAGCTCTGGTTAAAATTTCATAATTTTTGGTGCTTGTATGACTGAGTTATGAATTTAACTTGATTAATGCTTGATAAATGGTTTTAAATGGTTTATAAATAATTTATATATACAAAAATGTGAAATGTGGTTACCTTGACCTTTCATGGTGATATTGTGACCTGAGAAACCATAATATGGCTATATGTTTATAGAAAATTATGATGTTTAGATTTATCTTGCTTTTACATGTTTTCTTGCAATAGCAATTTGTCTTTTTCATAGTAATTAAATTATAAAACTTGAGCATGTGAAATTTTTACAGTATCCATGTTTTGATAACATCTAGCACTCATAAAAGTCTCATCCCCAAACTAGTTGTTCTCATATATCACTAAAATTATATATATATGTTTATTAGGAGAAAGGATTAATAAAAGCACAATCATAGATAAAGCTTGTAATTGTATTTGATGATGCTTTGAGTGATTGGTGTTCAATAAAGTGTTGCTAAGTATGCTAGTGGTGGTTGAAGTTCTTGAATGACTCAGGTGTGCATGCTCTTTGTTAGCAAAACAAGTGAAACATCAAATTGTTACATTCTGAAATGGCTGCATGTGCATTTTCTGTTGTGATGATAACTTCGTGTGTCAAATAATGTTTTATGTAAATGTGTTGAATACCAAAGTTGTAGATAAATTCCTTATATTGCTTGTCCTAAAATTTCATGATTTTAGGCCTGCTGGTTTAGGAGTTATAGATTTTACAATTTTGCTATCAGCTTTTGCATGTGCTCTGAACAGATCTGAACGATTGTTTTGTTTGTCTTATTTAAACAAGTAATAATGTATTAGTGATAATAGGATAGTTGTAGTGCTTTTGTTAAGCTTTCCAAAATGTCTAATATAACTGCTTTTGGTGGCCTAGAACTCTAGTTATTGCTATTCAAAGTGGAATGATAGATTCTGTCCAAATCTGGACAGAGATGCCTTCTTGATGTTATTTATCCTTGTTAGCTGTTGAATCATCTTAAGATGATAATAAGAAAGTTATAGATAACTTAGTACGATTTCTATAAAGTTAAGGATGATGCTTGTTGGATGAATATAACTTGAGATATACATTTCTGAAGTTACTATCAATTTTCTGTCCTTAGTTGTATAAGCTCTGCTTCATGATGTATTTTGACCTTGTTATTTATTGAATCAGCTTTTGGTGTTAATAACAAAGTTTTAGATAATTTCATTAGCTTTCTAGAAAGTCTAGTATCACACTTTTTTCATGCCTCGAACTCTGGATATGATTAAAACAAGTGATTGTAGTGCTGCTGTTCAGAATCTGTGTTTGTACCTAAAATTGTTTGCTTCACCTTGCTTTGCTTTGTGTGTTGCTAAATGTCGCTCATGCCTTTGACGGTGTTAAGTTAATATACCTAAAACCTTGTGAAACTTGTTTTATGCTTGGTGCTACCTTCCTTGCTATCCTAGCATGATAGGTTGTGGGATGTTTAATTAAGTAACGTGAAGTGCTTATATATGTTCGGTGTTTGTGCTCATCTTGAATACTTTTATGTCAGGCATCTCATATTGCCATTCTTCGCATTCATGCACTTGCATTGTTGCATCTCATCTAGGTACGCTAGATGCACCACATGAAGGACATGATGTTGGAGCCAAACCCAAAGATGGAGTTTGGTGAATCCATCCAGAAGACGGAAGGACTAAGCAAGTGCCAAGATGGGAGATGCTCGCCAAGCGAGTGTCATCTAACAAATACTAACCTAGTGTTGGATCCTAGGCAAGCCCCAGAGCATTCTAAGTCTCCTATGTTTTACAAAACTTCACTTGAGTCCTTTTATGTTTGATGCATTAGGTGATAAGAGTTTAATTGAAACCACTTGATGCATAGAACTACCTTGTCCAAATATATACACCTTTAACCCTGTGTAGGTCTAGGATCAAATACATTCTTAGCCATGCTTAGACCGGTAGAAGTCAGGTGATTTTCTGACACCTGCGAGATATAGGTGGATACCGAAGCACGGTTGGCTATATTTGCTATCGTGGAATAGAACCATGGGGTAATGTACCTAGAGGCCGGGCGGAGTCTATATGTAGGTTGACTCATGTGATTCTATCTGTGCCAATTGAGGACCGTACCATTGTTGGCACTTCTAACAAGATTGAACGCATGCCTCTCACTTAGCTGGACGGATAACTCATTCCAACTGCGAAGCCGAGTAGCTCAACTCAGGCCAGGCCCTGTTCTGTTAGAGTGCACACTCTAGATGGTAGTAAGGATGTGCGGGGAGCCAGACGTGACCCCAAGGTAAGGCCGGGCCTAAACATCCTATTTGCTGGTTGTCCCTGATTGTGTGGCGCTAGGCGAACACACGAAATATGGACCTGAGTTGTACCAAAGGTGACCTAAGGCTACTGTGGCTGGTAGACCTGGGTTTGTGTTAGGAATAAATTCCCAGCTGGTTGAAATCTATTCGAATCGCCGTCTCTCTTGAACAGTGAGAAACTTGGCTAGTCCCAACATCGTAGTAACTATATTATGGAATATGATGGTTATGATGAACATGAAATTATTATACCGGCTATGGTTAGTATTGTATGATACTAAATGATATACCACATGTTTGGCATAGGTTAGTTGCTAATCTAGAGATGAATAGCTATAATTAACTTGATGACCGAATTATAACTGTATACTTGTATTAGTAAGCTTTTTATGCAAAATGTTGTCAAGCAAGCTCCACTTATAAAGCCTTGCATGATCCTTGGTGTCACTTTATTTCTGATTTATGATGGGTAAGTCTAGCTGAGTATATTCGAGTACTCAGGGTTTATCCCACCATGTTGTAGGGGAAATTTTCGGCCTGCTGAAGATGGTGGCTAACCACCAGTGGGCTCGGTGACTCTATATTTATTTCTCATCTATATGCTTTTATTAGAGGATGTCACTTATGCTAGCAATGTATCTGGAACTTATATTAATGAAATCATTTGAAAGCTATGTTGTTTTCCCTTAACCGGTTTTGAAACCCAAACTTGTACTATTATTTGTGAACTCATTTGTAATATTATTTCTGCTGCAACTCTTTGTTTGTGATGTGTATTTGCTTAATCACGTGATCTTGGTTGTGAAGTTGATTTATCGAGGTCCTTCATGGCACTTGGCGGACTACCGGGTTTATATAAGTGAGAGTATGCGCGTGTCAACGTGTTTAACGGGGACAGCCATACTTGATCTTGTATAAATTGGGCGGTTCTATCACAATGTGACTCTCTCTTGGTGAGGCTTGAAATCTTGCACACATGCACACACTAAACATCACATTTGGCCTTGATACGGTCATATAGAGTAGGCTTCCAATCTTAGACCGATACATCTTTTGATCCACCATGTTGCCACTAGCATCACTATCCAAGCTTCTATTTGTCCCCATTGGTGTACTAATAGCTTTGCTTTCATCCATGCCAAACTTCTTGAGCTTGTCTTTGATATACTTGCCTTGACTCACAAATGTGCCATTCTTCATTTGCTTGATTTATGGACCAAGGAAGTAACTAATCTCTCCAATCATGAACCTCTCAAACTCACTTGCCATCATCTTGCCAAACTCCTCACAAAAATCTTGATTGGTTGATTCAAAGATAATGTCATTAACATAGATTTTCAACACAAACAAATCCTTGCCAATCTTCTTGGTGAAGAGAGTAGTGTCAACCTTGCCCATAATGAATCCCTTAGAGAGTAGGAAATCCCTCAATCTCTCATACCATGCTCTTGGTGCTTGTTTCAATCCATACAAAGCCTTTCTCAACTTATAGATATGGTTGGGTTTCTTCTCATCTTCAAAACCGAGAGGTTGTTCAACATACAAAAGCTCATTGATGTACCCATTGATAAATACACTCTTCACATCCATTTGGTACAACTTGATGTTATGAGCACAAGCATTGGCTAGCAAGATCCTAATTGTTTCCAATCTTGTAACCATGGCATATTGTTAGATTATTTGGCTCTGGCAATGCCTAGGAACATGATCACGTAGATTAATCCAGATGGTTGCCACGAGACACAGAGATTTATACCGGTTTAGGCCCCCAGGAAGCGAGTAAAAGCCATATGTCTAGTTGCTACTTCTTCTTGTATTCGTATGCTCGATTATAGGGGTTGTTGCTCCTAGCTACAAGGTAGATTGGAATGTGGTGATGGTGTCATGATGGACATGATGATTGTTGGGTCCTTACCCCTCTTTATATAGGCAGAGGGGTAGGGTTATATCGAGGGCGCTCGGTGCTACAGATTGGATTCTGAGTTTGTTATAGCAAATCAATTCTATCCTAACATAGTCATGATCCCCAGGTTAGCAGTTGCGCCTAGTCCTCATGGGCTTCATCCTCGGTCGTCCTCTGTCGATGGGCCAAATATATGGTCGGTGAGGGTACTTCGGGCCCATATCTCTGACAGTAGCCCCCACAGGATTTAATGATGGGCTCGTACAACTGTACCATCTTTTGGGTGCTATGAGTCCCCATAATGCTCGGGTATCATAGGTCCCAATGAGCACTTCTTGGGTACCGAGACACTGGAATACAATCAGAAGGTCCTGAATATCGGGACAACTATGCAGGTTGCACTAACTGGCAGTAATGCCTTCCCGAGTTTTGGGATTCCTTTAGGTGGAAGTCTCCCACCGTTTGAACACATTGTATGCTCATCATTGAATCTTGTAGAAGATAAGGATAGTGGTGCCTGGGAACTCGAACTGTTCTATTTCCCATTCTTTTACTTTGTGGAACCCTCTTGATGCCTTAACGCATTTTTAATGCCATCCACCCACTCCCGCACCACCGTCCTCAGGGTGCTTATTTAAGCAGGGGGGGTTAGCGAGGTTAGTGAGTCTCACCCCCCTCTTTTCTTCCCCAAATCCCTTAGCCTCAGATGGAGCATGAGAGTGGAGACTCTAGTTGTGCGCCATGGTTCATGGCGGTTTTCGGCGGTCGCACCGATGCTAGGAGAAGGCTTTCAAAATTAGGTTCCACAATGGCCTGGCAGCCATTCTCCATGGGTGTTAGAGGAAGTTCCATGAAGATGGGGAGGAACAATACCACTGGTGGTCTAGGCTGTCGAAGGTACAGTGGCTGGGTCCATCGATGATCGGCGCACGGGGGTTCCCTAGGTCAGAATATCTGTAGGGAATCCTGGAGGGTAAAGGGTGGCTTGCTATCACCGAGAAACTCTTTAGCCCATAGAGCTCAACCTGGGTGCTCTTGTGTATCGATTCGAAGGCTTGGCACTGCCGAATCGATGCCGTTCGGTCCTCCCCAACATCGCAGAAGATGGTGCGAGTTGCCCTCCTCACGGGGCTCCTTATCTTGGATGTTAGAGGAAGCTCCATGAGGTGGGACTCCCAGAGGCATCTTCCAGGCATCGTCCATGCTCGTGAAGGTCGAAGGTGGGGTGAGGGTCACGGTGGTCCTTTGTCTAACTTCTACGCTTCATGAGTTGTCCATCGCTTTGGTGGCGAAGACAAATCTATACTTAGAAGGCTTATCATAGCTGTAGTAGTTTCTGATAGATTTTGGTTATTGTAAACCTGATGATGTAAAAGGCAATAGAGTTTAATTGGAAAAGAATGACTTTTATTGATTTTGAACACTACTACCTGTGTCTTGATCAGATCTGGTAGTTTCGTCCAGTCAAACCTGACCTTGCATTTTTATGGGCCCCTTCCCGACCTAATGGGTAGTTAGTATAACTATGGGATATGCAAGCAATTGGAACTGAAATTCTTCTTTGACTAGGCATGGTTGTTTGTGGCTCCTAAAGCCAGCAATCCCGAGAGCTCAGGGATTACTTGAGCAAATAGTGAACACATGTAAACCTCTAGGGCTGTGGTGTATGCTATTATGTCAAGTTGATAATGGGTAGAATAGGTGATGTCCGCTATCTAGAAGCGGCAAGACAAAGCCTGACCAACTAGGGCGTGTCATGAAACTCTTTTTTCTAGATTTCAGGAGCTCGTACTTTCGTTGCAACCATGGGCTGACCAATTTTATGGTTTCCCCTAGAGCGGCACACATCCGTTGAAATAAGGTACTTGGAGCCTATTCGAACAATCAAGGGATTTACTTAGCCTCGAGGCCAAAGGTTTTAGTATCGGTTGGTGACCCCTACAAACATCCACCTCACTCTAGAAATGGCAAGGTTTGGTTTTCATGATTCTGAGCCAGAATCACCGACTACGCCTGCCGCTTTGGTGGGCTACGCTAGGCTTGGGTCAAGTCCAAATGTTGGTCCACCCGGTTTCACCAGCAATTTTGGGCCTCAAGCCCAGGGTCCATAAGGGATTTTTACTAGTATTAGCCACCCTTATAAGTTAGCCGAGGGTGGAGACGGCCCGTCCCTTTGCTGTTGTAGACAAAAGTAGTAGTGCTCACTCCTCTACTTATCTTGACCTAGAAGACGTTGTCACATCTAGATCCTGCTCCCAGCAGTCGTAGTCATGGGGTCGAGAAAGACCCTAAGCAAGAAAACTAAAACCATTAGTTTAGTAAGTGAAGAAGATCTGAGGCTCAAAGAGCAAGGGGGATGGAGTCCCATCCCTAGTTCTCCATGGGAGGTGTCGACGGCGACGGAGGAGGATAACAAGAATCTTGTGGTTGGGGGGTTCATGGCACCAAGGGAGCTTTCGGGTTACCGGTGTGCCCTTCACCAGGATGTGCCCACCCTTGACTCTAGCAAGATTGTAGTCTTCATCGACTTCTTCTGCCATGGATTCGGGGTACCCATCCACTGGTTCATCCAAGGTCTCCTCCGATACCACAACATGCAGGTACACCACCTGACCTCGAATGGGATCATGCTTCTAGCGATGTTTATTTCCTATTGTGAAGATTTTGCGGGGATCGAACACCATCGAGCGTTGTTTTGTCATTGCTTTGATGTCCTTCCTAAATCTGACTGAAAGGTCATCGACAGCCTTTGGATCAAGGCGGTCAACAAATCTCCCTTGTTTCACATCAATCTCCCTTCCATCATTCCAAATTGGGAGAAGAAGTGGTTTTATGTTTATGACTGCTCGGCCTCGGCCTTCTCCCACAAGCTCCCACCTCCTCTACCATTGGCAGAGAAAGAGGTAGTTCCTGAGTCCTAGCAGGAAGAAGCAGATGAACTCGAGAGTGACCTATAGGATTATCATCGGAGGAGAGGGGTTACCGGTCAGGCTTGCCTGGCGGCCTTCTTTTGGAGGTGGACCTAGACCCTGAGGGAACTGGCGTCCCTGATGTGCGACTCTCCTAATGCCATCAGTCCATCGGGGGAGCCCATCGAGTCGATGACCATGCTTCAGGTGTTGGTTGTTGTCAATAGGGTGCTGGGTCCAAAATCCTAGCTCACAAGCAAAGACCGTGTGGTGGAGCCCCTGAGCTCAAAGCCTAGAGATGATGAGAACTCGGTAAGGTGTCAGTTGTTTGGTGACCTATTGACGACCTACAACAATTTCCTCATGTAACTTGCTCTATTTTGCAGGATTGCCAGAAGTACCACTACAGGGCCCCATTGGATAAGGTCCAAGAGCGGAGGACAGATGGTGTGGATGCATCCACCAGTAATGGCGAGATGTCCACACTTTGAGAGGAGTTGAGTGCCATCATCCCTACCCCTTGCCTAGGCCATGCCAGTCATGGCACGATGGGTTCAGGTGTGCAGACAAGGAGGCATTGTGTTGCAGTAGAGTCCTCAAGCACCAATGAGGGTTGAAGCCCCGAGCGGAAGAAGAAGAGGCAACACCGAGCGCAGGCATCGGTAGTGTTAGGTACATCAGTTTCCCTTGGCCAGTTATGTGAATTCGGCTTACCATGAGTTGTTCATAGTGGTGAGGGCTCTAGGGTCACCTAGGCCCAACGATGACAAGCCGTTAGCTGGGATGGTCTCGATCATTGGCAGCTTTGGCTCGAAGGTGGAGTATGTCCCCTTCGAGAATGGTTCTACAACCTCCTATAGGCATTTGAAGAAGCCTATGCTACTGGATGTTCCTAATGATGAGAACATGTAAGTTCAATTCCTTCATCTTGTGATCTTGTCAGGTGATGGGTTCTTGATGCATGTTGTTTGGGCGTAGTTCTCGGTCAAAGACCTTGCCAACTGAGAGGTTGCCCGAAGCAGTCGTACTAGACAGCGCTAGCGAGACCATAGCTCCAGGAGTTCGCCCGAACAAGAGTGAGGACTTGAGTATTTCATAGAGGATTTGGGTCACTCGTACCCTTAATGACTTCATAGCTAGTTTCAACACAGGTGCGCAGCCTTTGGAGGATGCTTGGGAAGATGTTTCTCTGGTGATCCAAGCGAGGCCTGTGCATGGTGGACCTACTTGGGTCCCTAGTGTGGGTACCCAAGGGAAAGAGCCTGTCATTGAGTCGGCTCATGAGCTTGGCCTATCGAGCCGCCCCTAGAAGTTATTCTAGATGATGGCTTTGTAAGGGTGTTGCTATGGGTTGACTCTCCTCCATAGGTGGATGACGTTCACCTGGTCCCTCTTAGGTTTTGGACTAAAGGAGGATGGGGAGGTTTGTCACTACAAGCTTTCGATGCTGAAGGTGAGAGCTTGTTCGACGATGTCAAGGAGCGGTGTCGTCTCATCTTTGGCTTCGAGGAAATGGACGAGATGGCGAAACACGCGAATAGTCTATTCACTATGCTACGAGCCCTAGCTGACACCGTGAAGTCCAAGAGCATCATGGCTGGGGATTCCCTTAGTGCTACCTTGGAGGTATGATCCACGTCGGGTGCACCAGCCCCCGAGCGTCGGTTGCCCTTGGTTTATACTCGGGGCCACGCAGTGGACCCGATGGGTCTAGCCCCTGAGTCTTTGGTTGATTCATTTTAAATGAAGCTAAGACTTATATCATCTTGTTCTTATAGTATCTTTAGAAGTGTTCCTCAGCCAAGGCCGTGTTCATCTAGGAGAGGTTCTCTCGGTCGGGTGATGAAGCAAAGGCGCGGATAGCTGAGCTAGAGAGGGAGGTGGCGGCCCTGAAGCGCCATCAGGATGAGACCCAAGGTAGGGTTTTTGCCAAGGCCTTCCTCCTTAATGTTTGGTGAGGCTTGTAAAACCTTTATTACCTTTTTAGTTGTTGCTGAGGCTTTGTTAGGCTATCTCAGGAGAAGGCTACTTTGTATGCCTCTAGCTCCGCATACTAGAGGGAGAGGCAGAAGCGAGCACTTGCTCAGGAAGAGATGGAAAAGCTTCAAAAGCATATCCATGGTCTGTTTTTGTCTATGCTTATGAATCGTGTCACAATTGTATGCGGATTTTGGACTAATACACTGTGTTCGTAGCGAAGTCAGCTAAGGTGAGACGTCTTAAGGATGAGCTTGTTGAGTGTAAGTCTGATTATGTGAACCTAGAGGCCATGGCTACTAAAGCTGAGCGGCTGCACATAGAGACCCTTTTGGCCATGGAGATGAAGTACGTGTCTTGGGTGTCATCCCTTGAAGGTGAGCTCGAGAGTGTAGCTACGGTTGGCCACGCTGCTTGTTAGGCGGCCTATGCTTAGCTAGGAGGGCCTGCCTCTATGTCAGTGGTGGCTTCCCTGCTGAGGGGGATCCCAAGGCGCCTAGAGGAAGTTGCCCAGTATGGCTTATCCACCAGAGCGCACATGGCACTGGTGACCATTGGGACAATCTACACTAGCTTGAACATTAGCTCTAATAGAGGGAAACATGCTGACATAGATCCCTTACTGTATAGGCAGATTCGGCAATAGGCCATAGAGCCTTCCGAGGCCATCATTCGCTATGTGGATCTCTCTATGATAGTGCAAGGCAATATGCCTAATTCATCAGAGGATTTGGGTGGCGCTTGAGGCCATCTTGTAATGTGCTACACCTGACTTTGTATGCTCTATCTTTTAGTGTCTTTAGTTTTTGATGCTAGTTTAAGCTTTGGACCAACTACCTAGGGGTTATTCAGTCAAAATGAAACATTTTGATCGAGTCCACGCAAGGTCTTGTTAAGCCACTTATATCATTTCAAAGCCTATGAGACATTGATCGATCGAGAATGTGAAAGTAGGCAGCACACATAGTTGTTAATGTAGCCCCCGAGTGCATTGATAAGTTAGTATAACATATGAATGTGCTAGATTGAAACACAACGACTACAAAGGTTAGCCCCCGAGGAACTCAGAGAGGTCCTTCATAAGGTACTCGAGAGGTCACAATTTATTCATGTAATAAATAAACGTTCTTTGCAGGATGTAAATGATAACTGAAAGTAGGAAAAGATAAAATGCCAAAATAACCATGGGTCATCGGCTACCTTCTTAAGATCCGATGACGAGGGTCGCAGGGGCTGAAGCCGATGGTAGGGTCAAGGATGATGGGTCGAGGGTGATGATGGGCTGTTGATCCAGTGTCGTCGATAGGAGCTTCTTTCTCAGACTCGAGCAAGGGAGGCTCGGAGCCCCTGAGCCTAGGTTGTTTGCTTCCGCATGCTCGATAGCATGTCTCTCGCATTGGTAGGCGCTCTGGAAGTTCCCTAACACCGTGATCACGCCGCATGATCCTGGCATCTTTAGCTTGAGGTAGGCGTAGTTTGGGATAGCCATGACCTTGGCATAGCATGACCTCCTAAATATGGTGTTGTAGGGTCCCTAGAAGTCGACAACTTTGAAGGAGAGTGTCTCCTTTCGGTAGTGTACCACGTCGCCAAATGTCATAGAGAGATCTATGATGCCATGGAAGGGGGACTACGATGAATGTAGCTTCCTTATGTCCACATTGAGCTTGTCGAAGGCATCCTTGTAAAGGATGTTGATGTCACTACCTCCATCCATGAGGATCTTCATCACCCTCATTTTCTTGATGACCATAGTTACCCCACCAGAGGGAATCGACCCGCATCATCCACCCGGTCCAGATGATCGGTTCGATCATAGGTAATTGGCCGTTCAAACCTGTGTAGGTATAGCGTGGCGGTCGGTGTGGTCACATAGATCCGTCTGTGAATCAACTTCTATAGCCTTCGATCCTAATAGGCTTGAGGGCCACTAAAAATGAGCATGGAGCTTTTGGTAGCTGCATCGGGGCTTTGATCATCGTCACAGCCTCCGGAGTACCCTTCTTGACCTATCTGCCTCTCGGCTTCTAGAATGACACGGTTGTGATAAGCAACGCAATCTTTGGCAAGGTGTGTGACAATGAAGCCATGATTCTAACATGGCTATTCATGATCCTTTCAAACATGTCTCGATAGGCCTATCTCTTATGAGGAATCAAGGCTGTTCTTGGGATGGTATACTCGAGCCTGATCGGTTGCTGGGTCTGCTTCCTAGGAGCTATTGAATGCTAGGCAGGGCCACAAGTATTGTGTTCCTACTTCCACACGTTGATCAACAAGCGAGCATCTTACCCGCTCCCTTGTCAACCATAGATCAGGTTGGGAGGGTGATATTCTCTATGTCCTCCTGTTGGTAGGCCCCTAGTCCCTTGAAAGCGTTGTCGGCGATCACGCTGGGTAGGCCCGTGATGTGCCTCGGGAGTGTTCCCACTAAGCAATGACTTTTGAGTTGTCAGATGCCTCATTGGTTTGGCCCTGGTAGCATACTGAAGCAACCTGATGCTCCCATAGGGTCGATTGTCCAAGTTTTGGCCATCCACAAGATGGGTTCATTTGACTTGAATCTGCTGAGTGTCAGGAGATTGGTTGAGCTATTGACGAAGGTGATTATTCTCCACTTCAAGATCATCATTTTGACGAAGGAGGTGGAGGTGCGCTTTGTCGCTAGTCTCATACGGAGTGTCTGAGATGGTAACGTCTCCCGATGATGGGGCTACACTGTCCAGTGTGAGCTTCTCGAGTGCTTCCTAAGGTGGCTTGGGGTCTTGTGTATTCATATAACACTCGAGTTGCTCCTAGGACTTGGTGCCTTCCTCTTTAGGTATTTGCTCCCCTAGCTCTAGGTTTTTGAGGAGGAACTGATCATACTCATTGATATCAGAATCTAGGATACGATCAATGTGCTCTATTTGTTCCTAATCTTCCAGCATGTCAACCATGTCTTCGTTGCCGTTGGCGACCATCCCAACAGGTAACTAGGTTGTTGAAACATTCAAGAGGATGGGAAGTGCATATGGGATGATTCTCGGTATGATGTTTGGTGAGTTCCACCAAGGCTTGTTGAAGCCAGCTAGAGTAGGTTGCCGCCGCTTTCCTTAACCCGACTGGAATGCCTGGAAGGAAGTGATCCGGTGGCAATTGTAGATCCGATCTGGGGCCTAGTTTGGATCTGCCAGAGCTTGAGGGTGCCTCAAGATCGCTCTCTTAGCCAAGCTTGGTGAAGGCATCATGTCCGTAGCTCAGCTGAGAGAGCGTAGGGCCCAACATTCACAACTTCCTCTAATCCAACAAAGAACGAACAGATCAGGGGAGGCTCCTCCTCCTCTTTTTGTGGGTAGTTTGGGTTTCTGTAGATGCAAATCTTGGAACCGGTCAGTTATGAAGTCAAGGCGGCTAAAGGTGATCTTCTTGCTCAGCTACATCTTCTCCATGGCATCATCGATGTTGATGATGATTCCCATCTGAAACATGATATTAATTTGAACACGAAAGGCCCCTACCTGGCGCGCCAACTATCGGATTATTTAGCTCCAGCAATACCTAGCAACATGATTGCATATATTGATCTAGATGATTGCACACAAGACATAGAGATTTATACTGGTTTGGGCCCCCAGGAAGCGAGTAAAAGTTGTATGTCCAGTTGCTACTTATTCTTGTATTCGTATGCTCGGTTACAGGGACTGTTGCTCCTAGCTACAAGGTAGATTGGAATGAGGCGATGGTGTTGTTATGGACATGATGATCATGGGGTCCTTACCCCTCTTTATATAGGCAGAGGGGTAGGGTCACATCTAGAGTGATCGATGCTACAGATTGGATTCTAAGTTTGTTACAGCAAATCAATTCTATCCTACCATAGTTGTGATGGCGGAAGATATCTTTGATGCATCGTGATCCCCAGGTTAGTGTTGGCGTTACTTAGCATCACCACTAGGATTGGTGATTCCTAGCAAAGGCACCAGAAACATTGTGGCAATATTTCTAAACACATGCAGAAATATTCCACAAGCACACGGATATTTCATTGTAGCATTTCACCCAGAAGTATTTGGCTATCGTTCATTTATATTTTCTCCAAAGGAAGGCATGGTGTCAAAGTCTCTAACAGGGACATGGTCAAGATAACATGACTGTATTGTAGACCAAAGTTCATAGCAGGGGTAAACCATGATAAATGTTGGATAGTGTGACACACACACTCAAGCCAATCTCAAGGACAAAGATAAAAGAAAGAATAAAGAATAAAATAATAAACTTAAACTTGAGTAGGCTCATCTTCTATAACTATGTTAGGTTAAGCATATCATACAAATACATGAATTTCTAAGGACAGAGATCCTAAGCTAAGATAGCTTTGGTCACTATAGACTTACTTCAGGCACCGGTGAACACTAGTCTGCCAAAGCGTTGCTAGCCTATAGCTCTACGCCATATCCAAACGTAGAGGATTACGAAGAAGGACAGATGGGCTATCACCACCTACCACCTACCCCTCAACCATGGGATACGAGGCAAACGAAGGTAACTTCTAACATAGACACCATGTCTACGCTGTTGGTTACTACCCTACCGGTGGCTAGGAACTTCCATCTTTATAAGGAGTCCACTTACTAGAGCCTTCACTACGGGGATGGACGACAAACCCGCAAGAATATAGCGACCAAAACTAATCTTAAAGTAGAACCTACTACCTCAATTTTGGTCTTGGTCTAAACATGCATGTATGAAAGATTTGGCATAAAGTTCTCTATGCTAGATGAATAACATAAGAACTTAGCTCTAGCTTCATAACATAGCTATATTGATAATATGAGAGAAAGAACATAAGAGAAATTCTCATATTATTCATACCAAGAATTCTCCAAAGTACAAGCTCTTCAATGAAAGCTTCTTGCCTTGCTCCAAATAAAACCACTAAGAATAGTAAAAAGATACAAGTGTGGGAGAGAGGCTCTTGTATGGTGTGTCTTGTGAATGGAGCTCTCCCCATCTATTTATTGCCTAGGATGGTCAGTTTGGGTGTAGATAAATTAGGAAACTACCTTTCATCATCATTGCATGCTGCCATGCAACCGCTAGAGAAGAGAGAGACAGAGTGGGCTTGGGGGCAGTGCCCTGCTGGCCTCTCTTACCACCGCCTTGAGTAGGTGGGCTCCTGGCTAGGCCTGGGTCCTTGCCATGCTAGTGTTTGGCCTATATGTGTAGGTTGGATGGGCCTTCTTTGTTTTCCTTGGCGTGGATGCTGCGTTTACACTTTTGGAGTTGCGCCTTTTGACTATAATTCCACCATATTTGCATTTGTGTCTGTAAAATAGTAAATCTCCAATACATGTGGAAATATGTAATTATGAATAACATATGTGTGTAAGTTATGCTAGTTCTCCTCTTTGTGTCTTATTTGGCTGTTGAATTTGGTCAATAAGGACTGCCAACAAGATCCCCCAAGCTTACCCCTTGCTCATCCTGATCAAGAGCTAAGACATTGGTTGTAGATTCATATAACAATCGGGTTGCTAGTAGGACTTGGTGCCTTCCTCTTTGGGTAGTTCCTCTCCAAGCTTTGGGTTTTTGAGGATGAACTGATCATACTCATCGAGATCAAAATCTAGGATAGGCTCATAGTCCTCTGCGTGTTCCCAATCTTCCGACGTGTCAGCCATGTCTTCATTGCCGTTGGTGACCATCCCGACGAATTGGGTAACTAGGTTGTCGAAACATTTGGGAGGATGGGAAGCGTAGATGGGATGATCCTTGGTACAAAGTTTGGTAGGTTCCACCAAGGCTTGTTGAAGCTAGCTAGAGTAGGCTGCCACCACTTTCCTTAACCCAACCAAAAAGCTAGGAAGGGAGTGATCGAGTGGCAATTGTAGATTCGATAAGGGGCCCAGTTTGGATCTATCCAGAGTTGGAGGGTGGCCTCGAGATCGCTCTCTCAGCCGAGCTTGGTGAAGACATCGTGTCCATAGTGGTTGAGATGTTGGGTGAGAGCGCAGGGCCCAACATTCACAACTTCCTCCAATCCGGTGAAGAACAAAAGATTAGGGGAGGCTACTCCTCCTTCGCGGGGAGTTTGGGTTTCTGCAGATGCAACTCCCCGAACCGGTTGGTGATGAAGTCGAGGCTATCGAAGGTGATATTCTCACCCTGTTGCATCCTCTCCATGGTGTCATCGATGTTGATGATGATTCCCATCTGAAACACGATATTAATCTGAACGCGAAAGGCCCCTACCTAGCTCATCAACTATCAGATTATTTAGCTCGGCAATGCCTAGCAACATGATCACATAGATTGATCCAGATGGTTGCACATGAAACATAGATATTTATACTGGTTCTGGCCCTCGAGAAGCGAGTAAAAGTCGTATGTCCATTTGCTACTTGTATTCGTATGCTCGGTTACAGGGGCTGTTGCTCCTAGCTACAAGGTAGATTGGAATGAGGCGATGGTGTTGTGATGCACATGATGGTCACGGGGTCCTTACCCCTCTTTATATAGGCAGAGGTGTAGGGTTACATCAAGGGCGATCGATGCTATAGATTGGATTCTGAGTTTGTTATAGTAAATCAATTCTATCCTACCATAGCTATGATGGCAGCAGATATCCTTGGTGCATCATGATCCCCAGGTTAGTGTTGGTGTTTCTTAGCGTCACAACTATGATTGGTGTTTCCTAGCAATGGCACCAGAAATGTCGTGATGATATTTCTGAACACATGTAGAAATATTCCGTAGGCGCACGGATATATCGTTGTAGTATTTCACCCGGAAGTATTCAGGTATCATTCATTTATATTTTTTCCAAAGGAAGGCATGGTGTAAAAGTCTCTAATAGAGACATGGTCAAGATAACATGACTGTATAGTACACCAAAGTTCATAACAGGGGCAAACCATGATAAATGTTGGATAGTGTGATACACACACTCAAGCCAATCTTAAGGATAAAGATAAAAGAAAGAATAAGAATAAAAGAATAAACTTCAACTAGAGCAGGCTCATCTTCTATAGCTATGTTAGGTTAAGCAGATCATAGAAATACATGAATTTCTAAGGGCAAAGATCCTAAGCAAAAAAGATTTGGTCACTATAGACTTACTTCAGTCACTAGTGAACACTGGTCTACCAAGCGTTGCTGGCCTATAGCTCTATGCCGTATCCAAATGTAGGGGATTACGAAGGATGGATTGGGCTATCACCACCTGCCACCTACGCCTCAACCGTGGGATACAAGGCAAATGAAGGTAACTTCTAACATAGACACCATGTCTACGTTGTTAGTTACTACCCTAGAGGTGGCCAGTAACTTCTGTCTTTATAAGGAGTCCTCTTACTAGAGCCTTTGCCATGGGGACGGACGATGAACCCGCAAGAATATAGTAACCAAAACTAGTCTTAAAGTAGAACCTACTACCTCAATTTAGGTCTTGGTCTAGACATGTATGTATGAAAGATTAGGCATAAAGTTTTGTATGCTAGATGAATAACATAAGAACTTAGCTCTAGTTTCATAACATTGCTATATTGATACTATGAGAGCAAGAACATAAGAGAAATCCTCATATTATTCATACCAAGAATTCTCCAAAGTACAAGCTCTTCAATGAAGCTTCTTGCCTTGCTCCAAATAAAACTACTAAGAAGTAAAAAGATACAAGTGTGGGAGAGAGGGTTTTATGTGGTGTGTCTTGTGAATGGAGCTCTCCCCATCTATTTATTGCCTTGGATGGTCGGTTTGGGTGTACACAAATTAGGAAACTGCCTTGCACGTCATTGCATGCTACCATGCAACCGCTAGAAAAGAGAGAGACCAAGTGGGCTTGGGGGAGGTGCCCTGCTGTCCTCTCTCGCCACGGCCTTGCGTAGGTGGGCTCCTGGCTAGGCCTGGGTCCTTGCCATACCGGTGTTTGGCCTAGATGTGTAGGATGGATGGGCCTTCTTTGTTTTCCTTGGCGTGGATGCTGTGTTGACACTTTCGGAGTTGTGCCTTTTGACTATAATTCCACCATATTTGCGTTTGTGTCTATAAAACAGTAAATCTCCAACACATGTGGAAATATGTAATTATGAATAACATATGTGAGTAAGTTATGCTAGTTCTCCTCTTTTTGTGTCTTATTTGGTGGTCAAATTTGGTCAATAAGGACCGCCAACAAGATCCCCCAAGCTTACCCCTTGCTCGTCCCGAGCAAGAACTAAGACGTTCGTTGTTGATCAGGAGTTGCTGCAATGCTGGTTATAATTCACAAGTACCATGTCTATAACAAAATATTCTTCCTTGATTCAAATAAGTTGGCATTTATCCACCCTTTTACCTTGATCCATATGGGACTTGTTGCTTTTCCATGTCTTGGGCGGTTGCAAGATAGAACGGTTTCACAGAACCGCTAGTCGTTCATTTCTTGATCGACTTTCTTTCCAAAGGTTTTAAGAGTTTTGTAAAATAAATGTAAGTTCCTCAAATGATTCACTTGATCACTCAAATGTGTATGTTCCTCACCAAAGGTTATTTTTATATTGCTTTCTTTTCATCCTACATTCTAAATTCTAATGGGCTTTCTATGGAGTTTTAGGTCGGGGTGAAAGAGAGGCATACTTGCATCACATAATGTTGCAAGTCATACACTTTGATCAAGATTATGCAAGTGTGTGGAATTTTGAAATCTTTCTAATTATAAATATTTTTTGTACTCCTTTGAACATGACTCTCTCTCTTTTTGATGGGTGCCTTTGAAAGTATGTGCTATCTTTCTCTTTTCTTCTCCTCTCTCTTTTCTTCATGCTTTTTAGCATGGGATTATTTATTTTTTTCTCATGCTCTTTGGCATGCTTTTTTTCATAGCCCATACTCGCTTTTGGCATTTGAAAACTTTAGAGAGAGAGACTCATATAAAATGAATGGAGTATTTATTTTTGTGGATGGAAAAGCATATTTTTGTGTAACTCTCAGTGTAAGAGTCAACATTTTATTTGTGGGTGTACGTGAATCTTGATCATGTGTGCATGACGTGAATCTCAACATGGGTCACAACAATTTGACAAAGCTCAATGTGAAAACAAGCAGCATATGACTAAGGTTTTATATTTGAATCTGTGTCATATGGCCTTGGTAGGAAATGCTATCATTGAGGAACTTTTCATTTTTAGCATTTTGAAAATAAAACTCCGGATGTCAAGTTTCTCTTAGAACAAAATCATATCAAATTCCATTTGTACCATATCATATCTTACAACAACTTAGAAAAGGATGATGCATTTGCAACCCACAAGTTTCAAGTTTTATGATGAGACATTTTTAGCCAACAAACTTAAATGTTGGGGAATACTAAGTTATAAACTAGGTACAGATGAATTATAAGATAGAGCAACTATTCATCATTTCTATAAGGAGAAACTAAAACTTTCTTACAACACATATGTAGAGTGGAATTCATATTTTTGTTTTATTTTATTATATTTTCTATTTATTTATTTATTTATTATATATATATCAAGCAAGATAATAAATGCAAAAAATGTAGAATACAAGTTACCTCTGTGGGGGTCCTCCCCCAAGCTAGCCTAAGGCCTAAAGTCCTTCGGCTGTTTTTATTAAAAAGAGGAAAACTCACGGGCAAAATTTATTTTATCATTATTATAGATATATATATATATATTATTTTTATTATTATTATTATTTATTTTGTTTATTGTCCCAACTTTTTATCTTTTAGCGAGACTCAAACAAGGCTAAAGGTAGAGTTGTAGTAAATTTCTAGCCTTGATTCATCTCCATTGTAGATTGCATACATTGTTTATGAAAGTAATTACTCACAATTCATTAACCATGATTAAACACCATATCTAATGTTGATTAACGAAGGCCATTTTAACCTAGGCACTATGCTTAATTTAAAAAGCCTATGGATGTACCACATGTGCCCATGTGAACACACCCAAACCAGAGCAAAAGACATAAACGATGTAATCATGAATTTGTATATTTTCATGGAGACAAAAATAAGTTAATGGATGTAACAGAACCACCCAATTTATACAAGATCAAGTACGGCTGTCTCCACTAACACGTTGACACGCGCATACTTTCACTCATATAAACCCGGTAGTCCGTCGAGTGTCCCGAAAGACCTCGGTAAATCAACATCACAACCAAGATCGCGTGATTAAGCAAATACACATCACATACACAGGGTTGCAGTGGAAATAATATTACAAATGGGTTCACAATTAAAAGTACAAGTTTGGGTTTCAAAATTGATTAGTGAAAACAACATAGCTTTCAAAAGATTACATTAATATATGTTCTAAATACATTGCTAGCATAAGTGACATCATCCAACAAAAGCATATAGATGAGAAGTAACTATAGGATCACCGAGCCCATCGGTGGTTAGCCACCATCTTCACAGGCCGAGAACTCCACCTGCAACATGGTGGGATAAACCCTGAGTACGAGAATGTACTCAGCTAGACTTACCCGTCAAAACCAGAAATAAAGGACACCAAGGGTCATGCAAGGCTTATGAGGTGGGCTAGCTTGACACAGTTGCATAAAAGAGCTTATGAATATAGTGACCAATTTAAACTTAGCATCAAGCTTATCATCATTTACCTGTCCACTAGATTAGCACCTGTACTAGAGCACTCACTTATTAGGAGAAATCAATATTAACCATAGCAGGTATAATAAGGCTGTCATCATCATATCATCATTTCCGAACCATTATGTTATTAAGTGTATCTATATTGGAGATAAGCCCGTCAAGTTCTCACTAACCGGGAGAGACGGTGACTCGAATCGAATTACAACTCAGCTGAGGTGGTATTCCTAACTCTCACCCTGGCATACTTTATAAGGGTAGCCGTGGGTCACCTTTGGGACAACTTAGGAACCAAATTCACGGGTTCGATCAGCGCCAGCACTCTCAGGGATTCTATTCTGCCAGGACGATCAGGACTTTTAAATCACCTGCCCTTGGACTCACGCCTACGGCTCCCTTATGAGGCGCACTTTAAACTTATCGACTCCCGGCCTGAGGTGAGCTACTCGGCTTCGTGGTCGATCTCTAGACCCGGCCAACTAAGAGAGAGGCATACGTTCAACATGAACAGGAAAGGCTCCAAGATTCAGTCCTTAAGCGACACAGACGGATTCACTGCAAACCGGCAAGCCTCCATCCGGTCTTCATTTCAAATTAAGACTAGTTCTTTTCCACGATAGCAAATATAGCCAACCGTGCCATATGTATCTTCCTATATCTCGCAGGTGATAGGAAATCACCTGACTTCTACCGTGTTTAAGCAGGGCTAAGCACTACACGAGCCTGAGCTACATAGGATTCAGGGTATTAATATCTAGACAAGGATTTGGATAACCAATGCAGCAAGTGTTTGCATCCAACACCTAAACTTAATGCAACAATATATATATGTAACAATAATACTGTAACTGCATTTCGAAAATTAGGAGGCTTAATATGCTCCGGGGCTTGCCTGGGATCCGACATAAGTCAGTTCAGTTAGGTTGCACCGTCCTGGTGACATCTCAGGTCCTAGCACTTGCTTAGTCCTTCCATCTTCGGGATAGATCCATCAAACGATGTCTTCGGGTTTGGCTCCAACATCGCATCCTTCACGTGGTGCATCTAGCGTACCTAGATGAGATGCAATATGCAAGTGTATGAATACATGGAAGTGCAATAGACAATGCATCGCATGCAGTAAGACAAGCACAAGGTTAATTAATCATGCACAAGCACTTCGCATTGCCTACTTTAAATATCACACAATTTATCATCCCACGATAGCAAAGAAGATGACAACCCAAGCATGACACAAATTTCCCAAGATCTCAGGTACTCTAACTCAACCATCATCAAAGGTATGAGCCACACTTAGCAATATACAAGCAAACAACTATAATTGGAATCTGTCAATTTCTGGACATGCAAATAGCAGCTACAAGATTTAGCTATAACTGGAGTTACACAATTCCAAATGACTTGCAAGAAGACATTTTGGAAAGCTTATGAAATTATCTACATTTCATCTATAACCATCATAGCATGATTCACAAGTTAAGTAGGTCGAAATTATACATTTATAGAAACTGGTCCACAATTGACAGAGAGCAGCCATTTCTGAAACCCAACTTTAAACAGGCATCACTCACAAACTACTTGGCCAAATGACACCAAATTTTAACAGAAGCTAGATACATGAACTATCTACAACTTTTATATAAACAAGTTTCACAACAAAGCACATTATCATGAAGAACTTTGCTAAGTTCCCAGATCTGTCCAGAAACCATATTTGCAAGAAAATAAATATTAACTTATGTTGCAAACACATAATTAGGCAAAAACAACTTTACCAACATGTCACACATGACTAAAGAACACCAGAAAAACTAGTGTCCATGACCAAATAAATTCCTTTAATGCATTTCTTAATTTATTTTAGATAACAAGGTGACTTAATGAACATATACCAAAAGTATACAATAAATCCTACAAAAATTACAGTGGCTCACATATCCTCTCAATAGTCTACTGTACAAATTTCACTCCATTTTAATATGTATAGCAACCTCTATGAAAAATACAATTTGCTAAAGCAAGAAATCATGTGAGAGCAAGATAAACCAATAACTCACTCATACTTCATCCAATACTCATGAAATTTTTACCACACATCAAACATCACATGAGTAGCATGCCACAAAAATTTCACTTGATTTGGAGCCCTAGATCTACAGTTATGGAAAATAACAAATTCAACTAGCATTAGAACCTTACTGCACAAATCTATTTTTACCGCAAAATATTGAAACTAAAACATGCCATATTATAGATCTAATGCATAGAGAATTTCATAAGGATTCCAAAAAGTCCTCATTTGCTATTTTACAAATTTCCTATGAATTACTATGAATTTCCAAAGATTCAGCAAATTACTGCAAATAGGTCCTTAATGGCACTATTCATCTGAGTCTACAGGTTCACAGAAAGGCCCCTCCCAAAACTTGAATTCGAAGCCAAGGTCCCTGCTCGTGATTTTTGAAGGAGCTTCGCAGGAGCCCGCTGTTTGCCGGCCGGAGGAGCCTCGTCGCTGGGCGGGGAAGTGGCGGGAGGGACCATGGGCCCGTCTTGCACCCTCTGGGCTTCCCAGCTCGGCCCGAGGCGGCTGTGACCTCTGGCCGTGGCCACATGAAAGAAGTGGAGGCAATGGCTGCGCTGGGCATGGCGACGGGGCTCTGGCGACTGAAGTGGCCGGAAAAGGGGAGAAGGGGCGGCGACGACGGGGAAGGTGTTGGCACACATGGTAGGACTCGAGGGAGCTCAAGGCGGCGAACGCATGGCGGCAAGCTTGGGCCGGCCGGCCATGGCGGCCAGAAGCCCAAAGACGCTACAAGACAAAGGCAGAGAGCGAGGGAGAGGCGAAAGAGGAGTGCATGCAGTGAGGAAGCAAGTGGAGAGCTCGGCGGGGCTCTCCTCATCCGTGATCGGGCACAAGGGGGGGCAGCGGCAAAGAAAGCCCGTCAATGGTGGCCACGTCCACGGACGGGTGTCGCCCGTTGAGGCATTTCACCGAGCACGTGGCGGGCAGCAACGTGGGCAAGGTGGAACGCCATTTTGGGCCGCTTCCAGGCTGAATTAGACCTTGGGCCATAAACGAAGTTTGTTCACCTCGGCCTGCTCTACGTTTCTTATTTAAGGTGCCTAGCCATTTGAGCTCTGTAACAGCAGATAATTAAGCTCCAAAATGATAGTGTCAATATGTTATGGCGATCACGGAAAGGCTGGCTTTCGGAGGTTGAAACTCGATCAAACTTAGTGCAACTATTTGCATTCTCTTCTCCATAACATAACCTTGAACTTTTATTTTGGACTAACTCAAGTTGCTTAGCAAAATTTGGAGAACGCGGAATGTCAACGTCGTTGTTTAGCTTAATGGCCCGACTTAGAATAATTCTAAGTGTTGAAAACCACAGCAAATTCGATCTTGTGACCTCGATTTGACTTATTTCCAAGCTGATCTAGCTCTTAGTCCAAAAACAAAGTTTGTTCTACATGATATGGACTACAACTTTCATTTAAGGTCCAACCTCAAAACTGGTATAGAACCTATTGTTCTACTTTGACCAAAATAGGATCACGATGAAGCTTATATTATCCTTTTTGATCCATTGGTGCATTTTCTGGCCACCTACTCAACATGAACCCTTCATAACATTTGTTCATGAGTGCAAGTAGAGTTGTTTGAGAAAGGTAGCAAGGTTTGGTTGACTTCATAGGTTTCCATCCACTTGATAAAGCAATTCATGCAAAGATATGACTTATCATTTCATGTGACTTTTTGATTCCAAACTTCATGAAACTTTTCCACAGGTCTAGATGGATGCATGTGGATGTAATGTACATGGAAGAAGCATGTTTAGCATTACTCTTGCATAATCTTAACAAGGGTCCATATGTAAGCAAATGTGCGTGGCCCAAGTTTAAGTTGAAGCTCCATCATGTAGATTTGATCTTGACACCTTGATTACCACTTGACATGTCATGTTTGAGCTCAAACCCATTGCTTAACTAGTGACAAACACATGGGGTGTTACAACCCTCCCCCCTTAAAGGAATCGTGTCTCGAGATTCGGTGCGAAAGACTTTTAAGGGAAGAGAAACATGTCATCCAGTTTCCAAGATCAGTGATAGCATTAGGCTACTTAACTTTGGAGTATCAGAGAGGCTAATTTGGTCACGACACTTTCTGATACTTGCTCTTCGTCGTAAGTTGTTGGCTGAAGAATTTCCAGCGTTGGCGTCCATAAAGCATTGTTACATTGGAAGGAATCCAAGATAGCACTGTCCTACGTACTTCGTCCTCGATGTACGAAGAGTGATACAAACATAGACTAAATACTTGTAACATCTACTTCCCTAGTGGATATAGCATAGACCTATGGACTTTGCACTAGATTATAGTCGGTTGACGGATATTCCTTACAACGGTGTTATATTGGCTCCTAAGGTCTGAAAAGCAGTTCTCTACTAAAGTGGCTTGAGCACAACTTCTCGTAAAGGATGTGATCTGTAACACCCCAGGTGTTTGGCTTCCACAATTGCACTTGCATTTCATAAACATGAGCATCATTCATCCATTTATGAGTTCATATTACATGAAACATGCTCTTGAAACATTGTAACATATGGTCATGTATCATGTATGTTTGTTTATGAAATGAATAGGGTGCAACACTCAAGTGCAACATATACAACACACTTTAGTGAAACATGGTTAGTTAGTACTATGCAACAAGATCATGAAACATGTGAAACATGACTATGAAACAATTGTAACATTTCATGTGTTTTTCATTGTTTCAGTACATACCTTGCTTGATTCTTGTGTGACCAAGGTATGGTGTGGCTAAATATCATTCTAAGAACCTTAGTCATACTTAGAATGTCATTAGGAACAATGTTCATGTTGATCATTTTGCCTAATTAGGTTTCCAAGTCATGGTTGACCAATTTGGACCCCTAGAGCTCCTGTGTTTGACTGTTTAAAAAGTGTAGCTTAGGATGTTTGCATGTCTGAGCAACCTAAAACAAAGTTGTAGAGAATTATATGTGGAACAAAAGTTCTTTTATGGCCATCTCATGAAAATGTGCACAACATGTTCAAAAATGGCCCACAAGTCAGGGTTGAAAGCTGTTTCAACAATTGAAAATTTTTCTAAGTGCTAACTCTGAAAAACAGTTTCATGAACTCGACTTTGGCATGATTTTACTCTCCATCCTTTTGCAAATTAGACTTTGGTCTCTAAATAAGTTTTGTAGCTGGCACATAGGTCTTCAACTTTTGTTTAGGAAGTTTGCGCTAATGATCAAAGGATTCGGAAATCCATCGTCTCCAAATGGCGCTGTCAGTCGGCTTCATCAGGCCTGATGGCCGTTCTGACCGACCGGTCATGGCCGACCGTGGCCAGGAGGTTGCCACCGCGTGGCCGCCATGCGCCTTGCTCGTTCTGACCGCGCCGCGCGCTGGCCGGCTTGAAGTGGACGATGCCTGCTGCCTCTCTAGTCACACGCACGCGCTCTGCCTTCCCCATTCACAGCCGAAGCACTGCAGCGCACCGCCGACGCCATCGCCACCGTGGCCATGCCGAGCTCGCGCCTCGTTGTCGTCGCGTCTCCACTCGATTCGAACCACCCAAAGCTCCATCATAGCCTCTATTTGCTCATCCACCTCGCCGTTGTGCCTGTGAGTCAAGGGTGAGGCCACATTTATTCTTCCCCGCGTCGGAGCGCCATTGTCGCCGTTGGTTCCGACGAGCTCTCACGCGCTCGCCGTCGTGTCTCACCTCACTCTATCTCGCCCATAGCTTGGCTTTGAGCTCCTCTATCTCGTCGTCATCTCCGCGCAGCCGCTCAACTTTTGGTATGGCCACTTGGTCGTTCTGCCGCCGTCCGAGGCTCGCCGGAGTTGGACCTCCCGTGGCCACGCTTGAGCACTTCACCTCAGCCTTTAGCGGTAGCATAGATAGGTCCGTCGTGATCCCTGGAAGCTTACGCGCGCCTTGTCCGGTCACCGAATGCCGAGGTTTGCCGGAGCTCCGCCACGCGCCATGGCCGAGCCGCCGTGCGCCATGGCCGGCGTGCTTAGGGGCCGCTAGGGTCTAGGCTTAGGGTATCAATCGACGCGGGGTAGCTTGGGGGACATGCCGGTGCCTTCGGTTTCGCCGGAGTCCTCGTCGTCGGCGAGCTCCGCCGGTCCCCATCGAGCGAACCACCGTGCTCTGTTTTTCGTATCGCTGACGTGTGGGCCAGCTGACATGTGGACCCCGCCTGTCAGTCACTATGAATAGAAAGCTAGTTCAATTATTTCCAGTTTTTGTGCTGTTTTGTAAATTTCGTAACTCCAAATTGGTAGATCCAAATTGGATGGTTCCAATTTTGTTAGACTCACAGTTAGGTCTAGTATTTAAAAAAAATATGTCTTGAGCACATTATGTAGAAATTTTGGATGAATTAAATAGGAACTTGAAAAGTGTTTTTGAATGCATGCAAACTTGTTTAAATCATATCTTGAGTTTCTGTGATCCAAAAATTATGAAATTTTGTGGGTAAGCTAGTATTGTATAGTAGAAGCTCTGGTTAAAATTTGAGAGTCATTGCATGTGTAGTTTTTGAGTTATAGATTTTCCTTTTATCACTGGCAGATACTTGGGTGAATTTTTGTAAATTATCTATGAATCCAATGACCATGAAATTTGTTGGAGATTGTCCTAGTACCTTAAGGATGCAAGGAAAAATATGAAATCTGTTGCTTGACACTTTTCACTAAGGTTTCCTAATTATGCCATTTTAAGCCATTCTGCCTTACCATTTTTATGTAGGTTGTTATACTTACTCAAATGGTGTGAAATTTTTATGGTAGTCTACTTAGAGCATGTAGTGTCTACTGTAATTTTTGTAGAATTAATGGGGCAGTTTTCATATATGTTTACTATTTCCCCTAATTAATTATATAAATTAAGCAAGGTATTAAAAGAAATATTTTGGTGATGGACACCCTACTTTCTGGTGTTCTTGTGATATGTGTGATATGTTAGTAAAGTTGGTTTTGTCCAATTTAGCGTTTATATCATAAGTTAACAATTATTTGTTTGCATCATGTCCCTCTGGACAGATCTGGGGACTTTGGAAAGTTTCCCATGATAATATGGTTTTCTGTGCTTGTGATGAATACAAAAGTTGTAGATAATTTATGTATCTAGCTCATGTCAAAATTTGAGGGCATTTGGCCCAGTAGTTTAGAAACTACAGCTGTTTAAAGTTAGGTTCCTGTTTTGCTTACTCTCTGCCTTGTGAGAACAGAGTTCTGTTGAATTATGAATTCGAGCTGGTAAAGGTTTGAATCATGCTTGGAGGTCTAAAAATGAATTGTAGACAATTTCATAAGCTTTCCAGATTGTCTTGTTTCATGTCATTTGGAATTATAAATCTCCAGTTATGGCTAGTTTACTGTACCGCTATATAGTCTTCATTTGCTGAAATACAAATGCTTGAGTGAATGTGTTGCAATGTAATCGTTGATTGTTTAGGGGTTAGCCTAACTTGAGAATATGCTTAGGTGCAGGTGCTAGGTCATTAACTGAAGATGAGCAATTATACATTAGGTTGTATAAACTTGGTAAGTAAAGTGATTTGAATAGGGCTTAAGTTGGAATATGCAAACTACAGCGAACATGTGCATTCCCCGAGCATCCCTGACATTCGTTCATGTGCATCCATGATATTTATCTTGCGCATTCATGCAATAGGTGTGCCAGAGGGAGTGACGTTGCTGGAGTTCGAGGGAGCCAACCAGGAGGAGGAACCCGAGGTGTAGGAAGTCGATGAAGCAGTCGCCGCGGAGGATTTGCCCGAGTGCCCTGACCACCAGCCTTCCTCGTTCCTGAAAGGCAAGCCCCGGAGCATATTAAGCCTCCCATGTTTTTACAAATACTTTGAGTACCTTTTATTGTTGATGATACATTAAGTATAGGAATTGGTTGGAACCAATTACTGCATTATATATCCTTCCTTGTCCAGATATCGCACTGGAATCCTATTTAAGTTCAAAAACGGGTTATATGCTTAGCCATGCTTAGTGCGGTAGAAGTTAGGTGATTTCCTGTCACCTACGAGCTTTAGGATGAAGTGGATCACGGTTGGCTATATTTGCTATCGTGGAAAAGAACCATGTGATTAATGAATTAAGACCGGGCGGAGTCTTGTGTAGGTTTGAACATAGTGACTCCGTCTGAGTCGTTTAAGGACCGATACGCTCTACGTCCTCATGTCATGTTGAACGCAGCCTAACACTTAGCTGGCCGGATAAGTCGTTCCGACCGCGAAGCCTAGTAGCTCGACTCAGGCTGGGGACGCGAGCAGTGGCGGCATTCTGGAGGTAGTAAGGATGTGCGGAGAGCCATTGGCATAAGTCCAAGGCGGGTTAGAGTCCCGAACAACCTTGGCAGAGTGGTTCTCTGAGAATGTCGATCTGATCGGACTCGTGACTCCTAAATCGTACCAAAGGTGACTTGTTTGCGACTCCGATGGGAGAAGCAGGGTTTGTGTTTAGGAATACCCCTCCAGCTGGATAGGAATCGATTCGAATCGCCGTCTCTCTCGGATAGTGAGAACTTGACTGAGCAGCGGCAACGTAGATTCAATTAATTTAACGATATGGTTAAATGGATGATGATGATAAGGTTGCCACAATGAATACCTGATATGGTTATTAATGTTTGCACCCTAATAATATGATTGCTTAGTACAGGTGCTAATCTAGTTGACAGGTTAATGGCTAAAAAGTCACTGCTAGTCAAGGCTAAGATTTGATCATTATTACTTATGCTTTTCTGCAAAAGAAAGTGTCAGCCAGATCCACTACATTAAGCTATGCATAATCCTTGGTGTCATTTATTTTGTTTTTCAAGCGGGTAAGTCTAGTGAGTACATTTCGCACTCGTGGTTTATTCCTCTTGTTGCGTATGACCTTCTATATCGTGGATTCTCGTAGTATTGTCTCCACCCGGTGGTGATGAAGACTAGATCATGGGCATGATCTCGTTCTCTTATCCAAATGCTTTTATGGGTCATGATCAGCAAACCAGTATGTGTATTTGAACTCGAGTGTGTGAGTTAAACTATTTGCTTCCGCATGTTTTACAAGACTTGTTTTGTAATAACGATGACTCTGTGATGATGTAATCTATTTGCGAACATCTGCGAAATGTTGTAACGTACGATATGTTATGTTGAATTACTGTGATCTTGGTTGTATGCAAGTTGGTTTGAAATCCTTCGAGATTTCAGTTGACTACCGGGTTTATATGGGCTCAAGTTCGAGAATTTGATCGTTTCGGTGATTGTTTTTGTACTTGTGCTCTTATAAATTGGTCGGTTCTGTGACAGCTGGCATCAGAGCTAGATTCAACATTAAACATGTCTTACGGCTATTTAAAACAAAAGCTTTTGTTGTAAAAACGGTTTTCCAACTTATAGTTATATATAAGTGTTCAAAAATCAAAAAATTTTATGGTATACTGGTGATCACATCCTTTATAGCCCACTTAAGGACTTCTAGGTGGCTTATATATAATTACTAACTTGGGGGAATTGATTGTTTCTATTTCGTCGTCCATGCGGCGTGATATTGTATGGATGCCATTCGTTTGAATGGTAATGTATGGATCAATTGCCTCTACGCTAAGGTAAGTGTGAGTTGTGAGAGCATGACCGTCCAACTGTCGGTCTAGGGGAGAGCTAATTGTGGTTACTGGAGTATTTACATGTTGTATACATGTATATATGAAGGTACTTAATTGTGGGTACATTTGTCGGGTAGTTTGGATCTCGAAGTATATATATCGGGGGATGTATATATGGAGAGTATCTTAGTTATCGCTTGTGTAATTAGCATTATATCTTGTTGGGTTGGGGCTGCAATGAAGTTTCGCAGCGGGTATGCTAACAACGCACCATGTAGATCGACTAGTTACCGCTAATTGAGAGAACGTATGTATGCCACAGTATATTCCGCTAAAGCTTAAATTTTAATAGGTTTGTGAGGGACGACGGAACGCGCGCATGCATCATATTCACTCATGTCATTCATATTGCATTACCCTCCTTATAATTGCTTATCCCAAGTGTAAAGTGCAATCTCTCAAAGAAAATAATCCTCTCACGTGAATTGCATCCCCTTTTTGATACAGATGGTCGCCGTGTTTCCCATCGTAGCAAAAAGACCTTTTCGGACCAGTTCGGTACTCCCACTTTGCTCGAGGGTGCTCAGTTCAGTTGGGTACCGGAGGCACCCAACTACATGTGGAGGCGGCGGTACCATTGGGAGATGTACCATGGTACGTCGTGACCTTCATCGTGCTGCAAAACCCCACAAGACCATTGTGGCATGGGTGGAGCATTGAGACTGATGGGCAAAGCCCATGGGAAGCCGCTCAGGTTGCCGCCCTTGATGTGCTGATGGATATAGCACAGAGCTTCGGGGATGATTTAGTGGGTGGACCTGCTTCATCCATTCCCCGAGTGTCTCCTACTGAGGCTGAGTGGACTCAGGACGTTGGTCAGGCCTTGGTCCGAGGCCGTGGCGAACGGGTGCAGAGCGACAACGCTGGAATGAGTGCTATGATGGCAGTCCTGAAGCTTTGTCGAGTCAGGCAAAACACCCTTTCGAGTGTGCTTGATGAAGTCGGCAAGGCAATGGAAGCTCAGCACAAGTTCAGGTTGCGTGCCCGCAAGTATTGTTGCAAGGCGAATGCATGTGGGAGAGCTCAACTTGAAGTTGATGAGATTCGTGGGATTGCAAATTATCGTCTACAACAGTGGGGTCAAACCGCATGCGAGAGAGACGAGCTTGATGACCAGTTGATGAACCTCACTATTGAGAGAGAGATGAGGCTGCACAAGAGTTGGATCGTGTGACACATCACCGGGATGCAGCTTTAGAGTTAGCAGAAGAAAGACGTCGGGGTTGGATTTTGGCCAACCACAACGCCTTTCAGAGGGAGCAAGCACTGCAAGGATAGCTTGAAGAGCTTTAGGTTGAGCACCATCAACTGCACAACCGTCTGTTTCCTATTCCTCACCCCATACCAAGGTATCCAAATGTGGGTGGACCTCAAGTGATTGAGGCTGATGAGGAAGAAGAGGACGTGCAGATGGTTGACAATGCAAATGAAATGGAAGAAGAAGAAGAGGAAGACCTGAAGAAGTCCAAGGTGTCTCCGATGTGTGGACAGCGATCACTTGACGCCGTAGTTCGTTAGCAAGTCTCGCTAGTATAAGCTTTTGCAAATCATTGATGTAATGGACTTAAGTACGATGACCGATGTGGGATGTACTCTTTTAATTCAACTCGGCATATAATGTATTTTAATTCGCTCCCTTCGGACGCCAGATCGTAATGGTTAAGTTTAAAAACTTGTCATGTTGGAATGCATCGCGATGATGGCGCTAGTAATCTACTTGATGATGTGGTGATTGGAGAATGAATTATTGCCTCGGTTATTGTATGAAGTTTTCATTCTCGTCAAGAATTCAGTTTGGCACAATTACATTGTTCCTCTCCAATGTCCGACATCATCAATAATTACTGGTTGCGCATTGTGCGAGATGCCTCATACTCGTTCGCCCAAGTGCGGGTGATGATGATGATGATCTTCCACCGCCACCACCACCCACACCAACGGAATTGATAGCAATGCTTGGGAAGGACAGCACACTATGGCTAAGGCCCTCCATGACGATTGCGAATCGGGATGGTCGTGGTCCACGCCAAGGACCGGAACCAAATCAATACAGTGATTTCAAGGATTTCCTTGACACAAAACCCCCGATCTTCAAGGAGGCTAAGGAGCCTCTACAAGCTAATGAGTGGTTGAATACTCTTGAGCAGAAGTTCGCTCTGCGCCCGCTTGACCGAGGTGTCAAGATCGAGTACGCATCTCACCAACTGCATGGGCCGGTGGCATTTGGTGGAGTCATCATCGGTCCACTATGCTCGCTAATGCCCAAATCACAGGATCGGTTCAAGTCTGCTTTCAGGGAAATTATATTCTCCCTGGTCTCATGGTGATCAAGCATACAGAGTTCATGAAGTCGACTCTGGGGAACAAGAGCTTGAATGAATACTGCAGGCTTTCAATAACCTTGCAAGGTATGCTCTTGAGTTTGTTGACACCGATGCCAAAAAGATCGCAGAAGTTTCAAGCGGGGACTTAGCCCCAAACTTATGAAGACCATGGAAATTGCAAGTGTGCTCATTTTAATGAGTTTGTGAGTGATGCTTTATCGCAAGAGAACAACAATGCTGTGTATGTTGCTTCAAAAAGTCGTAAGAGAGCCTATGAGGCGGGTGCCTCACAATCCAAGGCTCCAAAATCACGCAGAGGGCTCCATTCCGTCCTCCAGCGTCACCGCTAAGTTTCGCCCACCACCGCAGAAGAAGAATCCCGCCAACCTGGGTTTCAGTAAGGCATTTCTGATTGCTCTTCCCAAGGGCACTACAGTAGGCAGTTCTGTGGCTCCTCCAAGCAACATGCCGTCTTTGGAATCTGCAACAAGACAAACCATCTGGGCAAGGGAATGCCCCTACCCTAAGAAGAATAACTACCAAGGTGGTTGTCAGGGGCAAGTGAACCACACTAATATTACTAAGATTCCTTCAGGAGAGGTAGTGACTGCTGGTAAGTTTCTGATCGATCAACACCCCGCAGTTGTACTATTTGATTCAGGTGCTTCGCATTCCTTTATTAGTCCAGCATTTGCATCCAAGTTTATGCAGAAAACATATACTGTTGAGGGTGAGGGTTATTGTATTAGGGCTGCCAGTGGTGTTATCCCAACCAAGCTGGTAGTTGGGGAAGTACAATTTGAGATAGAGGGTCGAAGTTATCAGGTTGATCTGGTAGTTTTATCGGGGCTGGGTATCGATGTGATATTGGGAATGAATTGGATGAGCAGGCACGGGGTGCTTATTGATACATCGACTAGAGTAGTCATGCTCAGAGATCCCAGTAATCAGGAAGGTTTTCTGGTGCAACTACCCAGGGACATCAATCTTTCTTGTGCGGCTAATGCGGTGCAAGCAAAGGCTATTGTAGATATCCCTGTAGTGTGTGACTTTCCGAATGTTTTTCTTGATGATTTGCCTGGATTACCCCCGGATCGAGACGTGGAGTTCAAGATAGAGTTGCTTCCTGGTACAGCTCCTATCTCTAGAAGGCCATATAGAATGCCTCCCAATGAACTAGCTGAACTTAAGACCCAGTTGAATGAACTTCTAAAGAAAGGCCTTATCCATCCTAGTTCATCTCCGTGGGGGTGCCCAGCTATCTTTGTGAAGAAGAAGGATCAATCCCTACGCATGTGTGTAGATTATAGACCCTTGAATGCAGTTACAATCAAGAATAAGTACCCTCTACCACGTATAGATATCTTATTTGATCAGTTATCCAAAGCAAAAGTCTTTTCCAAGATTGATTTGAGATCTGGGTATCATCAAATCAAGATTCGGCCTGAGGATGTTCCAAAAACCGCATTATCTACCAGATACGGTCTGTTTGAGTATCTTGTTATGTCTTTTGAATTGACTAATGCCCCCGCACATTTTATGTATCTGATGAATTCAGTGTTTATGCCCGAGTTGGACAAATTTGTGGTGGTATTTATAGATGATATCCTGGTCTATTCTGAGAATGAAGAAGATCGCGTTGAACATTTGCGGGTGGTTCTCACTAGATTGCGAGAACACCAGCTGTATGCAAAGTTCAGCAAATGTGAATTTTGGCTTCGCGAGGTACCTTTTCTTGGACACGTGTTGTCCGATGGTGGAATTATGGTTGATCCCACTAAGGTGCAAGAAGTATTGAACTGGAAAGCTCCCATCTCGGTGCACGAGGTTCGGAGTTTTCTGGGGTTGGCTGGCTATTATCGTCGCTTCATCCTGGATTTCTCTAAAATAGCCATGCCTATGACTCGATTGCTGCAAAAAGACATGAAGTTTGTCTAGACTCCTGAGTGTGATGCGGCTTTCCATACCCTGCGAACTCTTCTAACATTGGCTCCGGTTTTGGCACAACAGGATATCGAGAAACCTTTTGATGTGTTCTGTGATGCATCAGGTATTGGGTTAGGAGGTGTTCTTATGCAAGAGGGTAGAGTCATTGCTTATACCTCTCGCCAACTTCGGAAGCATGAAGTGAATTATCCAACGCATGACTTAGAACTCGCTGCAGTTGTTCATGCCTTGAAGGCCTAGAGACATTATTTACTTGGTAATGTGTGCAACATCTACACTGATCATAAAAGTCTCAAGTACATCTTCACTCAACCTGAGTTGAATATGCATCAGAGAAGATGGCTTGAGTTGATCAAGGATTATAACCTCCACGTGCACTATCACCCTGGCAAGGCAAATGTCGTAGCAGATGCCTTAAGCAGGAAGTCTCATTGCCACTCTTTGATTAAAAGTGATGTCCATTTGTCGAAGCTCCTTCATCCTGCCATCCTTCACAACATCACTGTCAGTTGTACTCTACAGAGTCGAATTATCGAGCTGCAGAAGACGGATGCAGGTGTGTTTCACATCAAGCGCAAGATGAAAGAGCAAGAAACCAAACATTTTTGAGTTGATCAGGAAGGCGTGTTATGGTTCAAGGATAGGTTGGTAGTTCCGAAGGATAGAGAGCTTAGAAATCAAATCATATCTGAAGCTCATTCCTCTAAATTATCTATTCATCCTGGTAGTAGCAAAATGTATCATGATTTGAAGCCTCGATTTTGGTGGACCAAAATGAAGAAAGAGATCGCCGCTTATGTGGCTAGGTGTGACACTTGTTGTCAAGTCAAGGCTGTGCACATGAAAGCTGGATTACTTCAGCCACTCTCGATTCCAGGTTGGAAATGGGAGGAGATAAGTATGGATTTTATTGTTGGACTCCCTACTACTCAGAGGAACTTTAACTCTATTTGGGTGATTGTAGACCGTCTGACCAAATCAGCACACTTCATTCTTGTCCGTATAGACTTTCGTCCCACCGACTATGCGGAGTTGTACTTTAACCAGATAGTCCGACTTCATGGGATCCCTCGTACTATTGTCTCGGATAGAGGACCACAGTTCACTGCTCGCTTTTGGGAGCACTTACACGGATTATTAGGAACTAAGCTAGTAAGAAGTTCTACCTATCATTCGCAAACCAATGGGCAAACTGAACAAGTGAATCAAATCTTAGAAGATATGTTGAGAGCATGTGCCATCTCTGCTAAGGGCTCATGGGAAAAATGGTTACCCCTAGCTGAATTCTCGTACAATAACAATTATCAAGAGAGTATAAAGATGGCACCGTTTGAAGCTTTGTATGGTCGGCAGTGTAGAACTCCGTTGAACTGGGTAGAAGCCAGTGAAAGGAGATATTATGGAATTGATTTTGTTCAAGAAGCCGAAGAACAAGTCCGTACTATCCAAACTCACATGGCCGCAGCTCAAGCTAGGCAGAAAAGTTATGCTGATCGACGTAGAAAACCTATTGAGTTCGAAGTTGGAGACTTCGTTTATCTGAAGGTCTCACCTATGAAAAGTGTCCAACGCTTCGGTGTGAAGCGAAAGCTTGCGCCGAGATATGTTGGACCGTTTGAAATTATTGGACAAAGTGGTAAAGTGGCATATAAGATTCAATTACCTCCTGAGATGAGTGCTATCTTCAATGTCTTTCATGTATCCCAATTGAAGAAATGTCTTCGCGTCCCTGAAGAGAGAATTCCATTGGGGGATATCGAGTTAAAATCTGATTTGACCTTTGAAGAAAAGCCGGTTCGAGTGATTGAAACTCGTGAGCGAGTGGCTCGGAGTCGGGTGGTCAAGTTCTACAAAGTCATGTGGAGTAATCAGGGTAGTGAACGCGATGCAACGTGGGAAAGGGAAGATTATTTGAGGGATGGTTATAAGGAATTCTATCAACAATGGTACGCTTTTCAAATCTCGGGACAAGATTTTTATAAGGGGGGAGGGCTGTAACACCCCAGGTGTTTGGCTTCCACAATTGCACTTGCATTTCATAAACATGAGCATCATTCATCCATTTATGAGTTCATATTACATGAAACATGCTCTTGAAACATTGTAACATATGGTCATGTATCATGTATGTTTGTTTATGAAATGAATAGGGTGCAACACTCAAGTGCAACATATACAACACACTTTAGTGAAACATGGTTAGTTAGTACTATGCAACAAGATCATGAAACATGTGAAACATGACTATGAAACAATTGTAACATTTCATGTGTTTTTCATTGTTTCAGTACATACCTTGCTTGATTCTTGTGTGACCAAGGTATGGTGTGGCTAAATATCATTCTAAGAACCTTAGTCATACTTAGAATGTCATTAGGAACAATGTTCATGTTGATCATTTTGCCTAATTAGGTTTCCAAGTCATGGTTGACCAATTTGGACCCCTAGAGCTCCTGTGTTTGACTATTTAAAAAGTGTAGCTTAGGATGTTTGCATGTCTGAGCAACCTAAAGCAAAGTTGTAGAGAATTATATGTGGAACAAAAGTTCTTTTATGGCCATCTCATGAAAATGTGCACAACATGTTCAAAAATGGCCCACAAGTCAGGGTTGAAAGCTGTTTCAACAATTGAAAATTTTTCTAAGTGCTAACTCTAAAAAACAGTTTCATGAACTCGACTTTGGCATGATTTTACTCTCCATCCTTTGCAAATTAGACTTTGGTCTCTAAATAAGTTTTGTAGCTGGCACATAGGTCTTCAACTTTTGTTTAGCGAGTTTGCGCTAATGATCAAAGGATTCGGAAATCCATCGTCTCCAAATGGCGCTGTCAGTGGGCTTCATCAGGCCTGATGGCCGTTCTGACCGACCGGTCATGGCCGACCGTGGCCAGGAGGTTGCCGCCATGTGGCCGCCACGCGCCTTGCTTGTTCTGACCGCACCGCGCGCTGGCCGGCTTGAAGTGGACGACGCCTGCTGCCTCTCCACTCACACGCACACGCTCTGCCTTCCCTATTCACAGCCGAAGCACTGCAGCGCACCGCCGACGCCATCGCCACCGCGGCCACGCCGAGCTCGCGCCTCGTCGTCGTCGCGTCTCCACTCGATTCGAACCACCCAAAGCTCCATCATAGCCTCTGTTTGCTCATCCACCTCGCCGTTGTGCCTGTGAGTCAAGGGTGAGGCCACATTTCTTCTTCCCCGCGTCGGAGCGCCATTGTCGCCGTTGGTTCCGACGAGCTCTCACGCGCTTGCCGTCGTGTCTCACCTTGCTCTATCTCACCCATAGCTTGGCTTTGAGCTCCTCTATCTCGTCATCATCTCCGTGCAGCCGCTCGACTTTTGGTATGGCCGCTTGGTCGTTCTGCTGCCGTCCGAGGCTCGCCGGAGTTGGACCTCCCGTGGCCACGTTTGAGCACTTCACCTCAGCCTTTAGCGGTAGCATAGATAGATCCGTTGTGATCCCTGGAAGCTTACGCGCGCCTTGTCCGGTCACCGAATGCCGGGGTTTGCCGGAGCTCCGCCACGCGCCATGGCCAAGACGCCGTGCGCCATGGCCGACGTGCTTAGGGGCCGCTAGGGTCTAGGCTTAGGGTATCAATCGACGTGGGGTAGCTTGGGGGACATGCCGGTGCCTTCGGTTTCGCCGGAGTCCTCGTCGTCGGCGAGCTCCGCCGGTCACCGTCGAGCGAACCGCCGTGCTCTGTTTTTCGTATCGCTGACGTGTGGGCCAGCTGACATGTGGACCCCGCCTGTCAGTCACTATGAATAGAAAGCTAGTTCAATTATTTCCAGTTTTTGTGCTGTTTTGTAAATTTCGTAACTCCAAATTGGTAGATCCAAATTGGGTGGTTCCAATTTTTTTAGACTCACAGTTAGGTCTAGTATTTAAAAAAAATATGTCTTGAGCACATTATGTAGAAATTTTGGATGAATTAAATAGGAACTTGAAAAGTGTTTTTGAATGCATGCAAACTTGTTTAAATCATATCTTGAGTTTCTGTGATCCAAAAATTATGAAATTTTGTGGGTAAGCTAGTATTGTATAGTAGAAGCTCTGGTTAAAATTTGAGAGTGATTGCATGTGTAGTTTTTGAGTTATAGATTTTCCTTTTATCACTGGTAGATACTTGGGTGAATTTTTGTAAATTATCTATGAATCCAATGACCATGAAATTTGTTGGAGAGTGTCCTAGTGCCTTAAGGATGCAAGGAAAAATATGAAATCTGTTGCTTGACACTTTTCACTAAGGTTTCCTAATTATGCCATTTTAAGCCATTCTGCCTTACCATTTTTATGTAGGTTGTTATACTTACTCAAATGGTGTGAAATTTTTATGGTAGTCTACTTAGAGCATGTAGTGTCTACTGTAATTTTTGTAGAATTAATGGGGCAGTTTTCATATATGTTTACTATTTCCCCTAATTAAATAAATAAATTAAGAAAGGTATTAAAAGAAATGTTTTGGTGATGGACACCCTACTTTCTGGTGTTCTTGTGATATGTGTGATATGTCAGTAAAGTTGGTTTTGTCCAATTAAGCATTTATATCATAAGTTAACAATTATTTGTTTGCATCATGTCCCTCTGGATAGATCTGGGGACTTTGGAAAGTTCCCCATGATAATGTGGTTTTCTGTGCTTCTGATGAATACAAAAGTTGTAGATAATTTATGTATCTAGCTCATGTAAAAATTTGAGTGCATTTGGCCCAGTAGTTTAGAAACTACAGCTGTTTAAAGTTAGGTTCCTGTTTTGCTTACTCTGTGCCTTGTGAGGACAGAGTTCTGTTGAATTATAAATTCGAGCTGGTAAAGGTTTGAATCATGCTTGGAGGTCTAAAAATGAATTGTAGACAATTTCATAAGCTTTCCAGATTGTCTTGTTTCATGTCATTTGGAATTATAAATCTCAAGTTATGGCTAGTTTACTGTACTGCTACATAGTCTTCATTTGCTGAAATACAAATGCTTGAGTGAATGTGTTGCAATGTAATCGTTGATTGTTTAGGGGTTAGCCTAACTTGAGAATATGCTTAGGTGCAGGTGCTAGGTCATTAACTAAAGATGAGCAATTATACATTAGGTTGTATAAACTTGGTAAGTAAAGTGATTTGAATAGGGCTTAAGTTGGAATATGCAAACTACAGCGAACATGTGCATTACCCGAGCATCCCTGACATTCGTTCATGTGCATCCATGATATTTATCTTGCACATTCATGCAATAGGTGTGCCAGAGGGGTGACGTTGCTGGAGTTCGAGGGAGCCAACCAGGAGGAGGAACCCGAGGTGCGAGGAAGTCGCAAGCGATGCGCCGTGGAGGATTTGCCCGAGTGCCACGACCACCGGCCTTCCTCGTTCTCGAAAGGCAAGCCCGGAGCATATTAAGCCTCCCATGTTTTTACAAATACTTTGAGTACCTTTTATTGTTGATGATGCATTAAGTATAGGAATTGGTTGGAACCAATTGCTGCATTATATATCCTTCCTTGTCCAGATATCGCACTGGAATCCTATTTAAGTTCAGAAACGGGTTATATGCTTAGCCATGCTTAGTGCGGTAGAAGTCAGGTGATTTCCTATCACCTGCGAGCTTTAGGATGAAGTGGATCACGGTTGGCTATATTTGCTATCGTGAAAAGAACCATGTGATTAATGAATTAAGACCGGTGAGTCTTGTGTAGGTTTGAACATAGTGACTCGTATTCGAGTCGTTTAAGGACCGATACACCAGACGTCCTCATGTCATGTTGAACGCAGCCTAACACTTAGCTGGCCGGATAAGTCGTTCCGACCGCGAAGCCTAGTAGCTCGACTCAGGCCGGGGACATGAGCAGTGGCAGCATTCTGGAGGTAGTAAGGATGTGCGGAGAGCCATTGGCATAAGTCCAAGGCGGGTTAGAGTCCCGAACAATCCTGGCAGAGTGGTTCTCTAAGAATGTCGATCTGATCGGACTCGCGACTCCTGAATCATACCAAAGGTGACTTGTTTGCGACTCGACGGGAGAAGTAGGGTTTGTGTTTAGGAATACCCTCCAATTTGGATAGGAATCGATTCGAATCGCCGTCTCTCCCGGATAGTGAGAACTTGACTGAGCAACGGCAACGTAGATTCAATTAATTTAACGATATGGTTAAATGGATGATGATGATAAGGTTGCCACAATGAATACCTGATATGGTTATTAATGTTTGCACCCTAATAATATGATTGCTTAGTACAGGTGCTAATCTAGTTGACAGGTTAATGGCTAAAAAGTCACTGCTAGTCAAGGCTAAGATTTGATCATTATTACTTATGCTTTTCTGCAAAAGAAAGTGTCAGCCAGATCCACTACATTAAGCTATGCATAATCCTTGGTGTCATTTATTTTGGTTTCTGGCGGGTAAGTCTAGCTGAGTACATTTCCGTACTCAGGGTTTATTCCCTCTTGTTGCAGATGACCTTCTATATCAGGGATTCTATAAGTATTGTCTCCACCCGGCGGGTGATGAAGACTAGATCATGGGCATGATCTCTGTTCTCTTATCCGAATGCTTTTGCGGGTCATGATCAGCAAACCAGTATGTGTATTTGAACTCGAGTGTGTGAGTTAAACTATTTGCTTCCGCATGTTTTACAAGACTTGTTTTGTAATAACGATGACTCTGTGATGATGTAATCTATTTGCGAATGTCTGCGAAATGTTGTAACGTACGATATGTTATGTTGAATTACTGTGATCTTGGTTGTATGCAAGTTGGTTTGAAATCCTTCGAGATTTTAGTTGACTACCGGGTTTATATGGGCTCAAGTTCGAGAATTTGATCATTTCGGCGATTGTTTTTGTACTTGTGCTCTTATAAATTGGTCGGTTCTGTGACAACATCATAGATGGGGTAAACATCCTTTGAGGGCATGAGAAGCTAGTTAACCAATACCCAAGCTGGTTGTAGCGGTGCACTCACTCATATGTCAACTGATGGAAAGCTACATAATGTTCCATGTGTGCAGTGCTCTTTCTCTGATAACAATACTGTATTACCTGAGTCAGTTGAGTGAGCGGTGAATGTGATAGCTGACTCTGTTGACTCAGCGTTTTCGACAACCATTATTTAAGGGAATTCTCGTATCCAAACGGCAACAGTTATCTGAGTTGTATCTGAGGCAACCCCTTGGGTAAAACACATGGAAGACACCTTAGGCATGTCAGCATTGGAGAACCATTGATGCAGAAGCATGTTAGCGAGGCTTGGAGGGCAACATAAGTTGCAAGTAATCACAAAACTAGGGACTAGTTCACTACCAAGCAGGTTAAGTATAATTTGCCTTCGTGGTGTAGTTGCACAGCAAGTTGGTTGACTTGCATTGTAGCAAAACCAGCTTTCTTAAACTATATTTGACGTCGAGGCTTCCATTCTTAGGCCAATCAATATCCCAAAAACCATAATCCAAAAATCTATGGTTTGACACCTTTCCAATTACTTTCGAATTGCAAGGGCACAATTTGCCTTCTAGAACACCTTGACTGCTCACGCATTGCTGATCTAAGAGGGCAAAAGCAAGGCACATAGGGGTGCAATTAGTCTTCTCAAGGGTATGGAGGGTTGTCTAACAGCAATACACCTACAAGTTGTAATTTCTTGGCATTAATTACAAACACAACCATCTAATGGAAAGGATGATCGCAGTCACAGCGAAATTACAGATTCTGTACCCTTTTGTTTTCTATTCATATTTCACAAACTAGTGCTCCATTGTGCATGAATTTTGGTAGAAACATAGATCCATGAGTCCTCTAACCGCTCACCAAAATTCAGCTCAAACGGATACTATTTGACTATCCAAACAATACGGCTACCAAAACTGCTGTGTTCTGAAATGGCAGCAAACCGAGCCGAGAAGATATCTCTCAAATCCGATGTTTTACTCACCCAATACTCAAACCAACTTAAGACATTGAAGGGTCCTAAGCAAGGAATGAGATCACCAAGTTTGGGGTCAATCCAACTTTGTTTGAGTCACTAATCGCCGGCTTGAAGATAACCGGTTTTGTACCCTAAAATCTGGACAGATTTCTCGTTCTACTCTGTCTTTGCTTCACACGTTGTGGTGTGCATTCTATACTCTCGATATCTTTGTATAGCAGCAGCAGCCATTCCCTAGCTGAGGATGGAGGCTAGAGTTTTTCCTCACATGCTTCTCTTAGGTAATAATTTCCACCGTTGATCTAGACACCAACTTAACGATGCACAAGCATTGGACTTGTGGGCTGTTTTCACAGGGCACAAAGCATTATTCCACATGTAGGGCATTCCTACAGAGACAAGGAACCATTTCTGAATATTCTCTGGCACTTGGTCCAACAGAACCTTGAACAAATCTGTTTGTGGTACATAGGGGCACAATGATGTTGATCAAAACAAGGCACATGCTTTAGCTAGCTCCTTACGTAGCCGATACAATGTCTTGTACTATCTACGTGGTTGTCCAAGATGGAATTGACGTGATAGCACAGGTTTTGGAAAACAAAGCAGTAGTTGCATTGCTAAACATCCTTGTTGTTTCTTTGCTTAACATCGTCCTGTGAGACATAGCCTTCGTAGCTACCAATAAGTCGCTACCTAGCTGGAGATTAACCTTACTATGGGTAACTAATCAATTGTCTCTCAACACTCAAAGTTCCAAATTCTTACTCTTTACCACAACAATAATTGTAATCGAGGCACAAACAGATGGTCGCCATCGAATTCTACAGATAAGGAGTCACACTAGAGATGGTTGATTTCGACTGTATGACCATCATGCACCTACAGATCAAGAACTTGAATGGGAGGTTCATGAGCACCCGGTGACCTATTACACCACATGATATCGCCATCCATTATCATTAGATTGATAATCTTGTCCAACATTAAGTGTTGGATACCTTTCTGATCCAACATGGATGACATAAGTTGCTCATCAGATGATTGACGTCATTACAGGGACAGTTAGGTAGAGTCGCTTGTTTACCACCTCTTGCAGTCTGTTATTGTTTATGTCAGTGACCAGTTCTTCAAAGGATATCCTTTTTGTGACTTCAAAAGGAAGCTCTACTACTTTTGGTCTGATATATGAATCTTCGATAAGATATAGAGAGATAACCAAGGAAGAGCTCACGTGAAAATGACACATCGGTGCAGTTCGGCAATGGATCATGACTAGAAACCTCGATACCAGCGCGCACCCAGCAGCACAACCATGCGTCGACCGCCCACAAGGAGGCCCTAGGTTCCATCGCGGCACCGTAGATCGCTAATCATGGCACCATTACTGAACATACAACCAAAGTGAAACTTCTAGTGGCACCAATTAGATTGTAAGAACAAGCATTGTGCAAAAGAGGGATAGCAAACAAGGATAGTCACAAGGTTAGGAATCAACAAGTAGGTGATCAGAAGATCAAAACACAGCGCAAAAGAACATAGCCTAATTGCTGAAGGCAACTAAGTAGGAGACTCTTGCTTAATTTCCATAAACGCCTCGTGTCCACCAAAGTGATTACCAGATAAAGGTTAACATGAGATTTGGTCTTGTCGAGCAGCAACATGAGATCAAGACTGATAAACATCCAGAGACTTGAAAGAGTTGGAGACAAAATACATGAGATTCAAGGGACAGAGCCATTGCAGTGACTAGAGATTCAGTTGATAAAGCAACGACATGATCTATGAGTAGAAGGTTCCAAAGCCAGGGCAGATAGCGATTATCGTTGCACCAGATTATCAGTAGGAGAAGGAGCAATAAGATCTAACAAGGATTTTTGCAGCAGGGTCCTCCCACATAGGAGCGGGACAACCATGAAATATGCAAGCATTTAAGGGAACTAAGCTTGGGCCTAAGGTCGAGCAAAGGCATGGATAAAGGTCTTCGTAGCGCAACGTTCAAGGCTAGCAACCACATGTACAGGCTTAGGTTCCTAAGAGAGAACTTAATTGGAGACGACAACTGTGCGATTACGTAACTTGAGCGTTGTTTTAGGATAAAGCTATTTGACACTCGTATGCTTACCGAGGACAAAAGGGTGACAACTACGGCACTACCTAGATAACGAGCATCCATGCCTACATCATGGTCTTAAGCGAGCATTTCGAAACACTCAATCCAATTAGCTTAAATGGCTATTACGAAGCACAAAGCTCGTACATAACAAGCAGTCACCTACAACAACAACACTACACATATCAGGCAAAACATGGTGGTAAGGCACTGTTATCTTTTGTTTCCTTGTTACTGAGTAGGTGGATATCTCTACAAAACAAGTTTTACTTACATTTAGCAATTTAGCTTTCAAAGGGGTGAACTTTTTGTTAACTATTAACTCGTCATCTATTTCCTTTGGAAGCCAACATACGAGGCAAAGCTAATCACACACTAACTTCAAGCATAGCTATTCAAGCAGCATGGGACAAGGCATTTTGGCTAGCTTCACACAGGGAAAATAGTGACATCACATTGATCACAAGTTACTTAGCATTAGAACAAGGTGAGGGAAGCATATTTATGCACAAGCACAATCATGATGCATGCTCATCCTATTTGTCCTCACGAAATTGCCAGCCTAAGGTGGCAATCACGTTCTATGTCGGTGGCATAACACGTACTCTCTCGATATATAGCTAGTCGTCAGCTATATTCAATCTACGCATTCGTGGTTAGCGTACCTGCAGGCAAATTCATTGCTGCCCATCCCCACAAGAGATAAATAAGCACACAATGAAAGTAGTAAACTAAGATACTCTCTATATATGCATCCCCAGATGTATATACTTCGATATCCATAGCTACCCAACAGATATACCCATAATTAAGTACCTTCATATATACATGTGTGTAACATATAAATATTCCAATAACCAAAGCTAACTCTCCCCTAGACCGACAGTTGGACGGTCATGCTCTCACAACTCACACTTACCTAGGCGTAGAGGCAATTGATCCATACATTACCATTCAACGAATGGCATCCATACAATAGCACGCCGTATTGACGACGAAAGTAAAAATCCCCATGTTAGTACTTAGATAGCCACCTAATAGTCCTTAACTGGGCATAAAGGAGGATGTCGCTAGCATAGTTTTGCAAATAAGTTTTGACAAATTTGCCTATAGCTAAAGTTTTAGTCAAAATAGGCTTTTTAAAACCAAAACTTTGTTTTTAAATTGACGTACATGACAGTATTATGCTTAATCTTGCTCTGATGCCAGCTGTAACAGAACCGCCCAATTTATACAAGATCAAGTACAGCTGTCTCCGCTAAAATGTTGACACGCGCATACTTTCACTCATATAAACCCGGTAGTCCGCCGAGTGTCCCGAAAGACCTCGGTAAATCAACATCACAACCAAGATCGCGTGATTAAGCAAATACACATCACATACACAGGGTTGCAGTGGAAATAATATTACAAATGGGTTCATAATTAAAAGTACAAGTTTGGGTTTCAAAATTGATTAGTGAAAACAACATAGCTTTCAAAAGATTACATTAATATATGTTCTAAAAACATTGCTAGCATAAGTGACATCATCCGACAAAAGCATATAGATGAGAAGTAACTATAGGATCACCGAGCCGATCGGCGGTTAGCCACCATCTTCACAGGCCGAGAACTCCACCTGCAACATGGTGGGATAAACCCTGAGTACGAGAATATACTCAGCTAGACTTACCCGTCAAAACCAGAAATAAAGGACACCAAGGGTCATGCAAGGCTTATGAGGTGGGCTAGCTTGACACAGTTGCATAAAAGAGCTTATGAATATAGTGACCAATTTAAACTTAGCATCAAGCTTATCATCATTTACCTGTCCACTAGATTAGCACCTGTACTAGAGCACTCACTTATTAGGAGCAATCAATATTAACCATAGCAGGTATAATAAGGCTGTCATCATCATATCATCATTTCCGAACCATTATGTTATTAAGTGTATCTACATTGGAGATAAGCCCGTCAAGTTCTCACTAACCGGGAGAGACGGCGACTCGAATCGAATTACAACTCAGCTGAGGGGGTATTCCTAACTCTCACCCTGGCATACTTTCAAGGGTAGCCATGGGTCACCTTTGGGACAACTCAGGAACCAAATTCTTGGGTTCGATCAGCGCCAGCACTCTCAGGGATTACCCTTCTGCTAGGACGATCAGGACTTTTAAATCACCTGCCCTTGGACTCACGCCTACGGCTCCCTTCCAAGGCGCACTTTATACTTATCGACTCCCGGCCTGAGGTGAGCTACTCGGCTTCGTGGTCGGTCTCCAAACCCGACGAACTAAGAGAGAGGCATGCGTTCAACATGAACAGGAAAGGCTCCAAGATTCAGTCCTTAAGCGACACAGACGGAGTCACTACAAACCGGCAAGCCTCCGTCCGGTCTTCATTTCAAATTAAGACTGGTTCTTTTCCACGATAGCAAATATAGCCAACCGTGCCATATGTATCTTCCTATATCTCGTAGGTGACACGAAATCACCTGACTTCTACCGTGTTTAAGCAGGGCTAAGCACTACACGAGCCTGAGCTACATAGGATTCAGGGTATCAATATCTGGACAAGGATTTGGATAACCAATGCAGCAAGTGTTTGCATCCAACACCTAAACTTAATGCAACAATATATATATGTAACAACAATACTATAACTGCATTTCGAAAATTAGGAGGCTTAATATGCTCCGGGGCTTGTCTGGGATCCGACATAAGTCAGTTCAGTTAGGTTGCACCGTCCTGGTGACATCTGAGGTCCTAGCACTTGCTTAGTCCTTCCATCTTCGGGATAGATCCATCAAACGATGTCTTCGGGTTTGGCTCCAACATCGCATCCTTCACGTGGTGCATCTAGCGTACCTAGATGAGATGCAATATGCAAGTGTATGAATACATGGAAGTGCAATAGACAATGCATCGCATGCAGTAAGTAAGACAAGCACAAGGTTACATTAATCATGCACAAGCACTTCGCATTGCCTACTTTAAATATCGCACAATTTATCATCCCACGATAGCAAAGAAGATGACAACCCAAGCATGACACAAATTTCCCAAGATCTCAGGTACTCTAACTCAACCATCATCAAAGGTATGAGCCACACTTAGCAATATACAAGCAAACAACTATAATTGGAATCTGTCAATTTCTAGACATGCAAACAGCAGCTACAAGATTTAGCTATAACTGGAGTTACACAATTCCAAATGACTTGCAAGAAGACATTTTGGAAAGCTTATGAAATTATCTACATTTCATCTATAACCATCATAGCATGATTCACAAGTTAAGTAGGTCGAAATTATACATTTACATAAACTGGTCGACAATTGACAGAGAGCAGCCATTTCTGAAAACCAACTTTAAACAGGCATAACTCACAAACTACTTGGCCAAATGACCCCAAATTTTAACAAAAGCTAGATACATGAACTATCTACAACTTTTATATAAACAAGTTTCACAACAAAGCACATTATCATGAAGAACTTTGCCAAGTTCCCAGATCTGTCCAGAAACCATATTTGCAAGAAAATAAATATTAACTTATGTTGCAAATACATAATTAGGCAAAACCAACTTTACCAACATGTCACACATGACTACATAACACCAGAAAAACTAGTGTCCATGACCAAATAAATTCCTTTAATGCATTTCTTAATTTATTTTAGATAACAAGGTGACTTAATGAACATATACCAAAAGTATACAATAAATCCTACAAAAATTACAGTGGCTCACATATCCTCTCAATAGTCTATTGTACAAATTTCACTCCATTTGAATATGTATAGCAACCTCTATGAAAAAGACAAGTTGCTAAAGCAAGAAATCATGTGAGAGCAAGATAAACCAATAACTCACTCATACTTCATCCAATACTCATGAAATTTTTACCACACATCAAACATCACATGAGTAGCATGCCACAAAAATTTCACTTCATTTGGAGCCCGAGATCTACAGTTATGGAAAATAACAAATTCAACTAGCATTAGAACCTTACTGCACAAATCTATTTTTACCGCAAAATATTGAAACTAAAACATGCCATATTATAGATCTAGTGCATAGAGAATTTCATAAGGATTCCAAAAAGTCCTCATTTGCTATTTTACGAATTTCCTATGAATTACTAGGAATTTCCAAAGATTCAGCAAAATACTGCAAATAGGTCCTTAACGGCACTATTCATCTAAGTCTACAGGTTCATAGAAAGGCCCCTCCCAAAACTCGAATTCGAAGCCAAGGTCCCTGCTCGCGATTTTTGAAGGAGCTTCGTAGGAGCCCGCTGTTTGCCGGCCGGAGGAGCCTCGTCGCCGGCGGGGGAAGTGGCGGGGAGGGACCATGGGCCCGTGCGCACCCTCTGGGCTTCCCAGCTCGGCCTGTGGCCTACCGGCCGCGCGAGCAGGTGGAGCACCGGTGGCTGCTCCGGCGGCGACGGCGCTACGGCGGCTGCGGTGGCCAGAAAAGGGGAGCCGAAGGGGCAGTGCACGATGGGGAAGGTGTTGGCGCACACGGTAGGACTCGAGGGAGCTCGGGGCGGCGAGAACGTGGCGGCAGCAAGCTTGGCCAGCCAGCCATGGCGGCCATGCTCAGGCACGTGCGCGCAGGCGCTGTAGAGCGAGGGAGAGGCGAAAGAGGAGTGCATGCGAGTGAGGAAGCAAGTGGAGAGCTCGGTCGGGGCTCTCCTCATCCGCATCAGGCGCAAGGGGGCACGCGGCAGCAAAGCCCGTCAATGGTGGCCACGTCCACGGACAGGTGTCGCCCGTTGAGGCATTTCACCGAGCACGTGGCGGGCAGCGACGTGGGCAAGGTGGAACGCTGTTTTGGGCCGCTTCCAGGCCGAATTAGACATTGGGCCATAAATGAAGTTTGTTCACCTCGGCCTGCTCTACGTTTCTTATTTAAGGTGCCCGGCCATTTGAGCTCTGTAACAGCAGATAATTAAGCTCCAAAATGATAGTGTCAATATGTTAACAGCGATCACGGAAACTGGCTTTCGGAGGTTGAAACTCGATCAAACTTAGTGCAACTTTTTGCATTCTCTTCTCCATAACACAACCTTGAACTTTTATTTTTGGACTAACTCAAGTTGCTTAGCAAAATTTGGAGAATGCGGAATGTCAACGTCGTTGCTTAGCGAAACTGACTTAGAATAATTCTAAGTGTTGAAAACCACAACAAATTTGATCTTGTGACCTCGATTTGACTTATTTCCAAGCTGATCTAGCTCTTAGTCCAAAAACCAAGTTTGTTCTACATGATATGGACTACAACTTTCATTTAAGGTCCAACCTCAAAACTGGTATAGAACCTACTGTTCTACGTTGACCAAAATAGGATCACGATGAAGCTTATATTATCCTTTTTAATCCATTGGTGCATTTTCTGGCCACCTGCTCAACATGAACCCTTCATAACATTTGTTCATGAGTGCAAGTAGAGTTGTTTGAGCATGGTACCAAGGTTTGGTTGACTTCATAGGTTTCCATCCACTTGATAAAGCAATTCATGCAAAGATATGACTTATCATTTCATGTGACTTTTTGATTCCAAACTTCATGAAACTTTTCCACGGGTCTAGATGGATGCATGTGGATGTAATGTACATGGAAGAAGCATGTTTAGCATTACTCTTGCATAATCTTAATAAGGGTCCATATGTAAGCAAATGTGCGTGGCCTAAGTTTAAGTTGAAGCTCCATCATGTAGATTTGATCTTGACACCTTGATTACCACTTGACATGTCTTGTTTGAGCTCAAACCCATTGCTTAACTGGTGACAAACACCTGGGGTGTTACAATGGAGTTGGTGTGAAATTAACTCCTCTTTATATATATATATGCACTATTGGTAAGTGAATCACCAAGCTGCTAACAAGGTGTGCTCATGATCTGAAAGGCTACCACTTGAGCGCCTTTCCAAGGGGTTCTTCCCTCAGACTCCGCTTTCCAGCCCTGGTACTGTGGTGCCCGTGTACAAGCTGGGATGGACACTTGCACCTCAAACCATGGTTCCTCCTGCACATGCCTCTGTGTCCAAAAGTATTGGGGCGGCTCTGTGTACCCCACAAAATACAACATTCTCCAGAGCAAGGCAGGTGTGCCAAAGATACCTGAGAACAACTCATTCCTTCCAATGGGTAATAGGCTACCATCTGTAACAAAATGGTGCAACTCTCATGAGAACAATGTTATAATAGAAAAGAGTTACTTAACCGAATAAGAAACTTATAAGGGGAGGAACAATGCAAGTATGTAATGAATGATTTACCATGATGCATGCACGTTCCTTACGTCCTCACAAATATAGGAAAATTAAAACTTCTAGCAGCATACACTGTGGTATACATAAGTTCTCTCATAAATAACGTAACTAGTCAGGCTACATGTTTCGTTGTTAGCGTACCTGCTCAAGAGTTTCATTTCAGCCCAACCATACCCATATATATAGTTCCGTATCAAAGCTACCCGAAAGTAAATACGTCCCATATATACATATAAATATGCATATACAGTCGTATCAAATTTAACCCACAATTAAATACCTTAGTATATATATATGAGGCATATATATACTTTAGTATCAAAGCTACCTCTCCCCTTAGACCCCACGCTCACATCTTGCGGTCATGCTACTCATCATCTTACCTTGGGCGTAGAGGCATTTGATCCATACATTACCACTCAAGTGAATGACATCCATATAATAGCATGCCGTATGGACGACAAAAATAAAAACCCCTATGTTAGTACTTATTTAGCCACCTAAAATCCTTAACTAGGCATAAGGAAAATGATCACTAGCACACCTTAGATTCAAATTTCAGATTTGAACACCTATTTATCTATAGCTATAACTTTGCCAAAACTGGTTTTTGTAAAACAAAGACTTTTGTTTTAAATACACATATGGCAATAATGTTGAATCTTGCTCTGATGCCAACTGTAACAGAACTGTCCAACTTATAAGAGCAAAAGTACAATGGCAGCCCACAAGTGGTCGCACTATCATACTTGAGCCCATATAAACCTGGTAGTCTGTCGAGTACCATGAAGGGTCTCGATTCATCGCCAACATACAACCAAGATCGTACATGATTCAACATACATGCCACATGTTACATAGAGTTCACAAATACATTGCCATACATCAGAGTGCAATTAAAGTTATTACAAATCAACTTCAAATAAAGTAGTAGCGGAAGCAAAGTAGTTTTTAAACCAACATCTCACACCATTGTTTAAATACTTGCCAGTCTATGATCACAACCCACAAAAGCATCATAGATTAGATTTATAAATAGAAGCGCCTTGCCCGGGGCCTACTCCTCGTCGATAGCGGAACAAAAGCAATTCTTACAATAGCCATGAAAGACTGTGTTACCTGCAACAAGTGGGAAATAAACTCTGAGTACAAGAAGATACTCAGCTTGACTTACCCATCATAAACCAAAAATAAAGTGACTCTAAAGATCATGCAAGGCTTTATAAGTGGAGCTTGCTTGACAACATTTTGCATAAAAGCTACTAGTTGAGCTATACATTTTGTTATTCAGTCATCAAGTTAGTTAAGTATAGCTATTCATCTATAGATTAGCAACTAACCTATGACAAACATGTGATATATCAGTAGTAACCATAGCAATTTATTATATCATTCTTAGAACCATTCCACTTGCCGTTATCACTATGATAGAAGGAAGCTCAGTCAAGTTTCTCACTATCTGGGAGAGACGACAATTCGAATCAATTGCAACCAGCTGAGAATTTATTCCTAACACAAGCCTAGGTCTACCAGCCATGGTAGCCTTAGGTTACCTTTGGTACAACTCAGGTACACATTTCGCGGGTTTGATCAGCGCCGCACAATCAGGGACTCTATCGGTTGTCAGGACGATCCGAACTACCCTACCCTTGGGCTCACGTCTGGCTCCCCGCACATCCTTACTACCTCCAGTGTGAGCACTTTGATAGAACAAGGCCTGGCCTGAGTTGAGTTACTCGGCTTCGCGGTCGGAACGAGTTATCTGACTAGCTAAGTGAGAGGCATGCATTCAAAATGACTAAGGACCAACAACGATGCGGTCCTTAATTAGCGCAGACGGAATCAAATGAGTCAACTTACAACATAGACTTTGTCTGGCCTCAATTTACAACATCCCATGGTTCTTTTACACGATAACAAATATAGCCAACCATGGTTTAGTGTCCACGTATATCTCGCAGGTGACAGGAAATCACCCGACTTCTACCGAGCTAAGCATTGCTAAGCAGTTATTTGATCCTGGACCTACATAGAATTCAAGGTATATTTCTGGACAAGGTAGTTCTATGCATCAAGTGTTTCCAATCAACTCTTATAACCTAATGCATCAAACATAAAGGACTCAAGTGATATTTTATTAAACATAGGAGGCTTATAATGCTCCAGGGCTTGCCTTTCAGGAAAGAAGTTGGCCGATGATCAGGGCACTCTGGTAGTTCTTCTGGAGCCTTCGGGAGCTGCGGGCTGTGGTGTCTCCTGATTCTCCTCCGCCTCTTCTTTGAGTTCTAGTAGGATTATTCATTCAGGCGATCCTATATGTATGAGCATGAAATAAGATATCATGGATGCATAGATAATGACATGGATGATATGATATGATAAAATGCATACTCATAAGTGTCCTTAACAGTAATGTATTAAAGTGATAGCAAGATAAATTTTCTTTTACTGAGTAGGTGCATATCTCTTTTCTAGTAATTAAACAAATGTCCATTTCAGCATTTGCTGGACTGCAAGACAGCAGCCACTTGTTTTGACCATAACTGGAGTTTTACACATCCAAACAATATGGTTGTGGACTTTCCAAAAAGCTTATGAAATTTCCTACAACTTTTTTTAATCATCTTAAGGTGATTCAATAGCTATCTAGGTCAAATAATTCAATCTTTCAGATCTATCCAGAGGACAAGCAAATATGATAGCATAATTCTAATAGCTATAACTCTTAAACCGTTAGGACTATGACCATGAAATTTTAGGACAAGCAAGATGAGTAAGTTATCTACAACTTTGTTATTAACAAGTTTCATAGGAAAGGTCACTATCATCACGAATTTGTCAACACAACAGAAACTACTCATGCAACCATCTAGTTGAATTATAAACCAATGATTAAGTAGCTGCCTGTAACCAATCAATTCCAAGCACAACTACTAAAATCAACAGATCATATGCATCTCAAGAATCACAGAAAACATCATGGTTAAGCCCAAATAATTTACTTATGTGCTTTTATTAATTTCCTTATATAATAGGGTGATTTAGAGGATAATTATTTCCAATGATCAATAAATTTGGAGAACATTACAGTAGCTTACATATGACTCCAATAGTCTATTATACAAATTTCATGCTATTTGGATAAGTATAGCCACCTCTACAAAAATGACAAGTTACATAGGCTTATTTTAGCAAAAATAGTTTAGCCCAGTGAAAAGTGTCAAACAACAGATTTCACATTTTTTTGTTACTTTCATCCTAGCACAAGGGCACTGTGTAAAAATTTTCATGATCATAAGTTATGTATTTTACCCCATTTATTTTCACTAGAAACTAGCAATTAATCAAGGTTAAATAGGAAGACCATATTTCAAGTATGCCTACTATAGGTTTAGTATTTTTCCTAGCTAGAGCATGCCAACATAAGACCAGCAAAATTGGAATCACAATTTTAGTACTTCCCTAGCTCAAGTTATGCATTTTATCAGATAGAAACTAATTTAAAAGCATTTTACTAGCTTAATTTAATTCCCCTAGAAAAATACCCCAAATAGTAGGTTTCATATTTTTATCAAAAGTACACATCATGATGAATCCAACAAAATTTGGATCACCTCATTTGGATACTCCTAGCTCAAGATATGATTTTTGCAAGATTGCATTCAAATCTGAAAAACAAATAAAACTAAAACACCAAAACCCTATTAAACGCTACATGCACCCAGTCCAGTGCACCACAGAGGCACCGATAGCTGGGCCCCGCGGTCAATGGACCCCATGCATCAGCGACATAGAAGCAGGGCACGCCGTTTGATCGGCCATATCTTGCCAATGGTGAGGTCACCAGCGAAGAGGTCACCACCGACATGCTCCCCTCGACACCCCACATCGACTGGTACCCATGATTGACTCAGCGCATCACTAGAGCGACCTTGCCAGTGAAAATGGCGGCTCGGTGGAGGTGTGCGATGGTGGAGTCGCTGTATCTAGCGACGACATGGCCAGGTGAGCATGGCTACAATGTCAGGATGTCCTAGTAGAGCTCTAGGGCTAGGTTATAGCCATGGTGAAGCAGCGGTGAGCTCTGACCACGTGCATGGCAGCACGGCAGCGCGAGTGTGGCGACGGCGAGGTCACCGATCCGATAAGATGGCGGTCGGTGATGGGTCTCCGTCTTTAGGGATGGTGCTAGGGTTCATGGCATTACGGAAACACATGCTATAGTGGGACGACGGGGTCTAGCTAGGGTCAGCCACGATGAGCTTGAGCTCACGACCATGGCAGGCGTGCTTGGTGCAGCGGCGCATTCCCACACGGTGGTGGTGTTACCGGTTAAATAAACAATGATGTGAGCATCTATGACCTAAGGCGATGACGGACCAAGGGAGAAGAAGGTAGGAGGAGCAGTGGATATGGCTGGCCACGGTGAGCTCGGAGCTCGGTGGCACTTCATGGCCATGGCGGCAAGAACAACATGAAATGCCACTTTACCTTGGCTCGAACAGTGGCAGTGGAGGGTCAGGGAGGTAGAGCGGCTCATGACAAAGGTATGCACGTGATGGATTGGATGGAGCTACGATGGTAGTGGCACGCGAGCACGGTGGGGCACGTGGCAATGGCAACGGTATACGGCTCGACTGCGGGAGAGTGAGAGAGAAAGGCAGAGTGAGAGAGGCAAGTGAGAGTAGAGAGAGTGAGCAACTAGGTGCCCCTTTTCTCCCCCTCGGCATGATGTCATGGGGCCAACTCCGGTGTATGGCACCATGTGGCGGCCAGCACCTACGCACAGTCAGCCACCAGGGCCGATTCAAATTGGCCATCAGGGCCTGATGTAGATGACTGAAAGAGCTACTTCGTGCATGTGTAACTCCTAATCCATGGTGAATCAGTGAAAATGGTACTAGTGAAAGTTGTAGAGCTACATGTGATCTACAAATTTGCTTTAGGAACCATCATCTAATTCTCAATGGTTAGCAAGTGACAATGCTCCCAAATTTGGCACATTGAAACTATAAATGGCTTTAGGACAACAATTTCTCCAAGTCCAAAAATAGTATTTCTTTGCTACTTTGGAGCTATTTTTGACTATGTTAGGCACTGAATTAGCCCATGGCCTTAAAACAAAGTTTGTTACCCATGTCAAGAACTACAACTTTTATTAAGGGTGCACTGCCATGCTAACACTCTATGCTATAGTTCAACTTTGGTCAAAGTAGGATCATGAAAAATGACGTTATGAGTAAACTAGGACTTAGAAGCAAAATTGGCCCATGTCATGAATACAAACATTGTTCCATTTACCATCCTAGATATGTATAAGGTGTTTTCGTGACCTCACAATCATTTCTTGCATTGGTCACACATGATCACAAGCATATGCAAGTATATAAGCAACATCACATGTGATAAAGATAGAGTGAATGAGATGAAACTTCAAATGCTCATGCTCATGAATGCTTGGATGATGCTTGTGCTCATGAAATGCATGTGCCAATTGTATGCTTAACACTTGGGTGTTACACGCAGTACACCCAGAGACGCTGACATCTAGGCCCCGTGGTTAATGTGACCCCACCCGTTAGCCTAATCCGAGCAGGGGCACGGTTGACCGGCGTGAAGCTCTCCAATGGCGAGGTCTTCGGCGATGCAGTCTTCATCACTAGCCTCCTCTCGTCACTCCACACTCAATTATGTAGGTGGTTGGAGCTATTACAACCTCTAGCTAGGGCGGCGGCGGTAATGGCGGACGGCGACGCGGTACGGTGGTGCTCCAGCCATCTCCGGCCATGGCACCGGTAGCTACGGCCTGGGTTAGCTTCCTAGGTGGTTGGCCAAGATCTAGGGTTAGGGTTATGGCTCTCGGATGTGCTGGTAAGGCAGGGCTACGTGCATGGGGGCACAACGGCGTGGCATGACGGTGGCGCTGCAGCGTTCTAGTGAGCTGGGTGATGGCATTGGTCATCCGTCTTTCATTTGAGCATCGCCGTCCTAAGGCTAAGCCCTAACGCCTAAAAGCAAGAGAGGAAGAAGAAAAAGCAAGCACGGCCATGGTAGTGCGCATGGCGGTGGCGCTCTCAGCTCACGGCAGTGAACGTGCATTCTTCCCCCAGTGAGGCTGGCATTGGGCAGAGGCTAGTGGCTATAGCATCCACAAGCTCTAGTGACTACAGGATGGCAGAGAGGGAGAGCGATGCATGCGCGTGGTGGTCTGGCCATGGCGTGCTCGAGCTCGGTAGCGCACCACGATCATGGCGACTATGACAATGGCACAATGTAGCCTCACCTATGCTCGAATGGTGGCGCTAGCTAGTCAAGGAGGTGGAGTGAGACATGGCGGAGCTACGTGCGAGACGAATTGGGTGGTGGTGCTGCGGTGGTGGCGTGCTCGGCCGGTGAGGGCATGGCGGTGATGATGCGACGACAGCGGCGCTGCACTTTCTTCGCTCGGTGGGCACGCACAAGAGGAAGAGTGAGGGAGAGAGTGAGTGCGAGTGAGGTCACGCCCAGCTCATTCTCCCTCTTGATATTGAGATGCGGGGACACAGCAGGCGTGCGACAAAGGCGGTTTCAGGCCTAGTGAACCTGACTGAAACCCAAACTTTGATCCCTTACATCTCCTAATCCATGATGAATTTTGGCAAACCCTTTTCACCACTTTGTAGAGATAAATGAGTACTACCAAATTGCTTAAAGGAGTTTTGTCTAATTCAAACTGGTTTTCAAACTAAAAATCACCAAAAGTAGGTACATGAGAACTGTAAACAGTCTTAGAAAAATTTTCAAGTCACAAAATAGCAGCAAATGGAAACGTGTGAGCTCTATTTGACCTACTTAGGCAGTGATTTAGCTATTGGCCCTTAAATAAAGTTTGTTCTACATGACATGAACTACAACTTTTATTTAGGGCCCACTGCCATGCAAGCTCTCTAAGTAATTAGTCAAGTTAGGTCAAACAATCAACTTAATAAAGACATTTCAAGTGATACCTACACTTAGAAGCTAACTGGAATGAAATGTGTAGACTTTGTCAAATGGTCCACATTTACCCATATGGAGTCAAAACCCTTCTGAGTGGGTGGAAGTCCAACAATAAAATCCATGCTTATCTCCTCCCACTTCCAACCTGGGATAGACAAAGGTTGAAGTAGTCCAGCAGGTTTCAGATGATCTACCTTAACTTTGCTACATGTATCACACCTAGCAACATAGGCTGTGATTTCCTTCTTCATCTTTGTCCACCAAATTCATCTTTTCAAGTCTTGATACATTTTGCTACTACTAGGATGGATAGACAACTTGGAAGAGTGAGCTTCATCTAAGATTTGGTTTCTAAGCTCACGATCCTTCGGTACCACAAGTCGATCCTTAAACCATAGCACACCTCTCTCATCTAGTCTAAAATGCTTGGTTTCTTGTTCCCTCATTTTTCTCTTGATGTGAAACACACCTCCATCGATCTTCTAAATTTCGATGATCTTGCTCTCAAGTGTGAAACTGACAGTGATATTGTGCAACATAATAGGATGCAAGAGATCAAATCCATCTTCCAATAGTGCTCCCAAGGAATTACAATTAGACTTGCGGCTTAAGGCATCTATAACCACATTCTCCTTGCCAGGATGATAATGCACTTCTAAGTTATAGTCCTTGATTAACTCTAGCCATCTTCTCTGTCTCATGTTTAATTTAGGTTGAGTGAAAATATACTTGAGACTCTTGTGATCTGTATAGATATGGCAAACATTTCCAAGCAAATAGTGTCTCCAGATCTTTAGTGCATGAACAACTACTTCTAACTCCAAGTCATGGTTTGGATAATTAACCTCGTGCTTCCTTAGTTGACGTGAGGCATAAGCAATAACTTGGCCTTCCTACATAAGAACACACCCCAAACCCGCACGAGATGCATCACATAACACATCAAAATGTTTCTTTATGGCGAGTTGTGCCAAAATAGGAGCGGTAGTTAGCAAAGTCCATATAGTGTGCAAACTAGCCTCACACTTCAAGGTCCAAACAAATTTCTCTTCCTTCTGAAGTAATCTCATCATGGGTTTGGCTATCTTGGAGAAATATGGAATGAAGCGACGATAGTAGCCTGCTAATCCTAGAAAACTCCAAACTTCATGAACCGAAGTCGGGGCCTTCCAATCCATGACCTCTTGAACCTTAGTTGGATCTACAATGATTCCATTCTTCGACAACACATGACCTAGAAAAGGTACTTTCCTTAACTAGAATTTACACTTGCTAAACTTGGCATACAATTGATGCTCCCTTAGTCGGGATAGGACGATCCTTAGATGCTCGGCATGATCTTCCTCATTTTTAGAGTAAACCAGGATCTCATCAATAAACACAACCACAAACTTGTCAAGTTTGGGCATGAATACCGAATTCATCAAATACATGAAGTATGTAGGAGCATTTGTCTAACCAAAAGACATGACAAGATACTCATACAAGCCATATCTAATCGAGAAAGCAGTTTTAGGTATATCCTCTAGCCTAATTTTGATTTGAGGATAGCCTGATCTCAAATCAATCTTGGAGAACACCTTTGCCCTTGCCAATTGATCTAATAAGATATCGATGCATGGTAAAGGCTACTTGTTCTTAATTATTACAGCATTGAGTGGCCTGTAATCCACACACATCCATAATGACTTGTCCTTTTTCTTTACAAACAAAGCCGTACAACCCCATGGAGATGAACTAGGTCGAATGAGACCCTTGTCCAAAAGCTCTTATAACTATAAGGTCTTCTAGAGATAGGTGCTGTACCAGACACTAGCTCAATTCTAAATTCTACATCCCTATCTGGTGGTAAACTAGGTAATTCATCTGGGAACACATCTAGAAACTCACATACCATGGGGATATCAAAGAGTCATGCTATGGATACCACAAGACAAATTCTAAAGGTCAAAACTCCTAGGAAGTGGCACTAGAAAAGCACTACCCCCGTTTTGTTCCCTCAACATAATGGTTCTAGTTGAAGTGTCAATAAGGACTCCATGACCACTCATCCAGTTCATACCAAAGTCACATCTATTGCTAACCCGGGCAACACTATGAGGTCTATAGTATACTCCCTCCCTTTTATGGAGATGAGCACATATCTGACTATCTCATTGGTAGAGATACTAGCCCCAGCTGAACTTATGCAATAGCCACCCTTGTCTACAACTTTTATCTTCTGATTATGCTCAGATGCAAATGTTTGACTCATGAATGAATGCAAAGCTCTAGAATCAAACAAAACAATTGAAGGACGTTGGTTCACGAGAAACATATCGGCGATAACAACCTCTGCCGTGGGAATTTCCTCCACTGTAGTATAATGCACATACCCAGGGCGTGCCTTAGCATTCTGATTACTGCCTTTCTTAGGATAGGGGCACTGTCTAGACCAGTGACCCATTTGATTGCAGTTGTAGCACGGCTGGTTGTTTCTTGGCCCTGCTGAGCTTCCTTGCCCTGCGTTTTCCTTGGGTAGGGCAATGGTGAAAGCCTTGCGATACACTTTTTCTATTGGTTGGGTTGTGTCTACTTCTTGGGAGGCCTGAACTTAGGTGCAAGGGGAAAAAATTGAGGCCTCATTTCCATAGGAGCTTTTGACTGAGATGAGCCTGATGCACCTGTTTTAATGGCTCGCTTATGGCTCTTTGCTGTAGCGTGCAAGTTATTCCGATTTTCTTGGGTTAGAGCATCATTGACAAATTCATTATAGGTTGCACACCTAGAATTGTCCATGGTCTTCATCAATTTGGTGCCAAGCCCATGCTTGAAGCTCTCTATCTTTTTCTCCTTGGTGTTCACAAATTCTGGCGCATACCTTGAGAAGTTGTTAAAGGCTTGCATGTACTCAGTGAGGGTTTTTGTCCCCTGTGTTCACTTCATAAACTCCGCTGCTTTCATCCTCACCAGCCCTAGGGGTATATGGTGTCCCCTAAAGGCTGTCTTCAACTACTCCCAAGAAACATTGGTGCTAGCAAGTAAGGCAGACAAATAATGAGTCCACAAAATACCTGTAGGTCCCTGTAGTTGGTGCGAAGCGTACTCGGCGTTCATTAGCTCGTTGACCCTCAACAGACGAAATTTCTGTTCAATGGTGTTCAGCCATTCATCAGCCTAAAGTGATTCTTCTACCTCTTTAAAGATGGGAGGCTTTGTGTCTAAGAAGTCCTTGAATGTGCTGTATTGATTTGGCCCCGAACACTGATTCTACTGGTGGGCACGGGCCATGTTCTTCGCAATAGGACGCAATGTCTCCTCCAATGCTCCTAGGTTTCACAGAAACTACACGAAGAACTCATTTGCGGTGGGTGGTGGTGGTGGTGGTAGGTCGTCATCATTACCACCCTGACTGGTACCAGCCCCCGTATGAGTGCGAGTCATCTACAAATTGCATCAATAAGTAATTATTGGATGATGCCAAGAGATTGCAGAAGAATTGTGTAATCATGCCAAAATGAATTTACTGGAGAGAATTTAAAATTCATACAATAAAATAGAGGCACAACAATTCATCTACACAACATGACACCACCAATCTTATTACTTATTATTCTCGCCACGTGTTCGCATGCGTACCCCATTTTATCAGCAAAATGAAACTGGACTTTCATTAGAGTTCAAACCATCATGGACCAAACATATAGGGTTCCAATATTACATCAAGGTTACATCACAAAACTGAAACTTAAACTACATGTCCATTACATAAGATAGTAGAGGATAACATCTAGCGCATCAAGCTAGTCACTAAAGTTGCTCTACTCATCAGTGTGGTCACTGTCGAAGTTGGATATAGCATTATCCTTGTCGTTCTCCACTAGCTCCACTTCCTCTTCCTCCCAACCATCATCTTCTACCAACATCTCTGGATCTTCTCCTTCCTCGTCAAGGATCAGGGGTAGTTGGTTGTTCAGATAATGCACCTCATGTTGAAGATCAACCACCACGTTCTGGGCATTAGAAAGTTGATGACACAAATCCCACTCAACACGTGCCTGCTGTGTGGCCTCAGCCTTAGCTCTATCATGTGCGGCTTCTGCCAGGGCTACGCAGTTGTTAGCTAGGATCCATTGGCGTGTTGCAATAAACGCCTCGACGCGAGTGGCATCTAGCTGCTCCTACAGTCCTCTCAGCATAGCCTGATCATCAGCCCTTGCTACCTAGGCTTTATCCCTATCTTCAGCAATTGCTCTAGCCGTCCTCCTATGCCTACGGGCACGCTTCTAGAGCTAATGATGTGCAGCCTCGGTCCTCATGAGCCTATCCATGCAAGTGGTGTAGGACTCCTACTAGAAGTCCCGAGTGTCCTGATGAGCATAAAACATCTTCATCATGGTGAACATAGCACTCATAGCGGGACTACAACTTTCTACCCGCTCATCTTGGTCCCGTACCAACACATTGTGGTTATGCTGTACCCAAACTGAAGTTGCTGGATCCACCTGAGGAAAAGTGCTAGCAGCACTGCTGGTGAGGTCATCCCTATGTTGCTGGTAGATCTTGCTCAACACCTCAAAAGCAACCACTTGGGCACCTTCCAAAGGAGTTCTTCCCTAGGACTCCGCTTGTGGCGCTTGTGTATGAGCAGGAATAGTTAGCTACACTTCAAACCATGGTTGCCCTTCTAGGTACTCCTCCATTTAGAAGTAGCGGGGCGGTTCCATGTACCCCACAAAGTGGAACACCCTCCAGAGTAGGGCAGGGGTGCTGAACATGTCCAAGAAAGTGTCATTCCCCGCCGGTGCTACCATCTGTAACAACAAAATTTGTGGTGCAACTCTTGTGAGAACAACCTTACGTTAGAAAAGAGTTACTTAATGGAATAAGAAACTTATAAGGGGAGGAACAATGCAAGTATGCGAATGAATGAATTATCATGATGCATGCACGTTCCATACATCCTCGCAAACTTTGGAAATTTTTTAAAATTGTAGCAACATACATGGTGGCATACATACGTTCTCTCATAATATAAGCATAGCTAGTCGGACTACATGTTTCGCTATTAGTGTACCTGTAGAAAAATTTCATTTCAGCCCAACCCCACATTCATATATATATGCGAAAACAAAAATCTAGTCTCTACCGAGCTAAGCATGGCAAAGCATATATTCGATCCTGGACCAACACAGGGTTCAAGGTATATTTTTGGACAAGGAAACTATATGCATCAAGTGTCTCCAATCAACTCCTACAACCTAATGCATCAAACATAAAGGACTCTAGTTGATATTTATAAAACATGGGAGGCTTAGAATGCTTCGGGGCTTGCCTTTCAAGTAAGACAAGGGCTTATGGTCTGGGCACCCAGGTAATTTTTTTGGAACCTGTTCTTCGCCTTCTAGAGCTATTGGCTACTGAGCCTCCTGCTGGTCCTCCTATTCTAGTACCTCGAACTCCAACAGCGTTATTCCCTCTAGCGATCCTATATGCATGAGCACACAATAAGGGACAAAGAATGCATAGGTGATGATGTGGATGATATGGTGCAAGGCATATATATATATACATCTATAACCAACATGATAACAAAGTAATACTAGGATTAACTAAATTTTACTGAGCAGGTGTATATCTCTTCTCTAGTACAAGAAACATACACCCACCATGTTTTAGCAACCTAAGATAGAGTTGTTCATCATCATTAAGATGTCTATTACCTACAGCTAACAACTTATCTTAATTAACCTAATCATCTAATTTAACAGGCATCATGCTAATACAAAGCAAGCAATTCAAGGACTAGATGCAATTGAATTATAGAGCAACAAATATATAACTGCATACACCCAATCAAAATTTGTCACAACCAACTATACCAACTGATTATATGCATCACTAACATGTTGAAAGGTATAATGTTTGGACCTAAATCAATTGTATATAAGCCTTTATTAATTTATTTAATTTGGATGAAAATTGGAACTGCTATTTCTACTACACAGAAAATTCTAGAAAAATTATAGTAGCTCATACATGCTCTCAAGAGACTGCTACTAAAGTTCCATGCCATTTGGACAAGTACAACAACCTCTAGAAAAATGACAAGTTACATGCTTTATAGCCACTTATATATACTTAGCATAGTGAAAAGTATCAATCAACAGGCTTCATATTTTTCTTACATTCCTTATAACACCAGTATACTGTGAAAATTAATTTATGTCCATATGTTACATAAATCTACCACAATTAATTTCAGAAGAATTAGCATTTAATTAAGCCAAAATAAGAAATCATATCTCAAGCATGTCAACTGTGGGTTTCATATTTTTCCTAGCTACAACATGTCAAAACAAGACTAGACAAATTGGGATAACATTTTTAGCATATACCAAACTCTAGTTACACATTTTTTAAGATTAATAGGAACAAACAAGATAATTTAAATAGGGTATAAAATAGCAGTACACCTAGATACGCCGACGTCTGAGCCCCGCGGTCAATGTGACCCCACCCGTCAGCCTGATCTGAGCAGGTGTGTGGTTGACTGGCGCAAAGCTCACCGACGGCGAGGTCTCTGGCGACGCGGCCTTCACTACTAGCCTCCTCTCGTCACTCCACACTCAACAGTGTAGGTGGTTGGAGCTATTATAGCCTCTAGCTAGGACGGCGGTGGCAATGGCAGACAGCGGCGTGGCGCGGTGGTGCTCTAGCCATCTTCGGCTATGGCATCGGTAGCTACGGCCTGTGTTAGCTTCCTGGGTAGTCAGCGAAGATCTAGGGTTAGGGTTATGGCTCTCGGATGCGCTGGTGAGGCACGGTCGTGTGCATGGTTGCACGGCGGTGCTACAACGTTCTAGTGAGTCATGTGATGGCATTGGTCCTAACACATAAAAGCAAGAGAGGAAGAAGATGAAGCAAGCACGGCCATGGTGGCGTGCAGGGCGGCGGCGCTCTTAGCTCATGGCGGTGGACGCGCGTTCTTCCCCCAACGAGGTCGGCATTGGCCAGAGGCCAGCGGCTATAGCATCCACAAGCTCTAGCGACTACGGGACAATAGAGAGGGAGAGCGATGCATGCGCAAGGTGGTCTGGCCATGGTGAGCTCGAGCTTGGTAGCTATAGCGACGGCGCAATGTAGCTTCACCTGTGCTCGAATGGTGGCGCTAGCTATTCGGGGAGGTGCATTGAGTCACGGTGGAGCTACGTGCCAGACGAATAGGGTGGTGATGCTACGGTGGTGGTGTGCTCGGTCGTTGAGGGTGCAGTAGCGATGACACAATGACGGTGATGCTGTGCTTTCTCCGCTCATTGGGCGCATGCGAGAGGAAGAGAGTGTGGACAAGAGTGAGTGTGGGTAAGGTAGTGCCCGGTGCATAGTCCCTCTTGAGACAGCGACGCGGGGACATGGTAGGCGCGCGGCGCCACACGGGGGCCACGTCCTATGTCCGATCAGCCACGACTACGAGTGGCAAAGGCCGGTTTCAGGCCTGGTGAACCTGACTGAAACCCAAACTTTGAGCCCTTGGATCTTCCAATCCGTGATGAATTTTGGCAAACCCTTTTCACCACTTTGTAGAGCTACACGAGTACTACCAAATTGATTAAAGGAGTTTTGTCTAATTCGAACTGGTTTTCAAACTAAAAATCGCCAAAAGTAGGTACATGAAAACTGTAAACAGTCTTGGAAATTTTTTTCAAGTTACAAAACAGTAGCAAATTGAAACTTGTGAGCTCTATTTGACTACCTTAGACACTGATGTAGCTCTTGGCCCTTAAACAAAGTTTGTTATACACGACATGAACTACAACTTTTATTTAGGGCCCACTGCCATGCAAGCTCTCTAAATAATTAGTCAAGTTAGGTCAACCAAACAACTTAATAAAGATATTTCTAGTGATACCTACACTTAGAAGCATTTTTTGACCAACTCATGAATATAAACTTGGTTCCATTTTTCACCCTAAGTGTGTCTAAGGTGTTTTAGTGACCAAACATCAATCACTTGCATTAGCCAAACATGATCACAAGCATACACATATATAATTAAGCATCACATGTGATAACATAGAGTGAAGGAATGAAATTTCAAATGCTAATGCTCATGAATGAATGGGTGATGCTTATGCTCATGCAAATGTAAGTGCAAAATGCAAGCTTAACACTAGGTGTCACACTAACCATCAGCAACAGTTTCTGCTTGCATAGTTTCAATAGCTTTCGGCGAAATTCAATCAGTAAAACATTAGGTTATAGATAGTGTAAGAGAACTTCAATTGAAAACCCAAGAGATTGATTCATAACAAGTAATGCGTATGTCTTCCTTAGCCTACTGCTAATAGATATTACATAAGCTTCAGTAGATTTTAGTAGATTTTCATAACACTAGGCTCCTGCCATGTTTCCTTCTTTTATGGCAATGACTTTAGTAGATTTCTAGGGAAGCAAAAGAAGGTACTTACAACTGCTGCTCCTGCAGCATCGCTCAGGCCCTTTTTGCTACTAGTATGGAAGTCCCTGAAGACCTCCATAGCATTAACATCTTCATTAGGTGGACCATTTTTTTCTTCAAGTCCTTGATCGTTTTCTACTGTCTTTCTCTTGTTCTCCTTCTGTTCATATTGCACATGAGTTTCAGTTTGTATATATACAAAGGCAAAAGTAATAATAAAACACAACAATCACCTACAAATTTTTGCAGCTGGACAACATAGGAGAGAGATCCTATAGCCTGGTGGCACTTCATTTTTGCATGGTTTTGCTTGTTCTTCTTAGATGTTTCCTATAGCTTCATTTGTGTTACACTACAGCACAAGTAGACCATAACAAGACTAGACAAGAAATCGATGGGTTCACACACCTTGTTCTAGCATTAGACCAAATCTCGACATGTTCACACCATTGTGCATCGTTCATGGACGAGACAGGAGAGGTCATACAAATCTGATCAACAGGGACGCCATTGAAGTATTTTTTTCATCAACCTATAGTTTGCCTACCATACCATAGACTGCATTACATTCCATCAAGCTTCTTTTTTTGTTGGGTGAGCACCATTAACACGCAGCCTTCGCTGCACATAGTAGTTTGAATGAAAAGTAAATCCGTTAAAGTTGCTCAAAGCAGAGTTGAATGTCAAGATTTAGCCTATCCACAAATCCTGTGCAATAGACAGCGTCGGGCCTCTTCCCCTTGTATTGTTTCCAATGCATCAAAATTGGTACTTCATGCCCGACTCTGAGTAGAAACACCTGCCTCTAAGGAAAACTTGGCAGCTTGCACTGGATCATGTGGCCTTCTGTTTCTCTCGGCATTAGAGATGCACATCCTCAATCATCCTAGTTATTTTCTCATTTTGTCAAGCATAATTCCACGAGATGAGGCCTCGGCTTCATCGCTCTTCTCGGTAATGGTACTACATAGTTTTCATACATTTAGATTGTTAGAAAAGTTACATGGATATCAAATAGTTAGTGCAAATTGATTGATAGACATCTATAAGGTAATACCAACCTTGGCAACTTTCATCATTTTGCGGGTGGGGGAGATGGGAGTTCGCTGAGAGGGCTCATCTTTAGCATGGCTATCATCATCTGGCCGTGAGGAGTCTATCATAGGGCTAGGTAGGGTTTCGTCCCAACAAATGTCTCTAGTCAATTCATGAACTTGGAATTGATCTATGGGTAAGGGTGTCGGTCGTGATGGAGAATTATGTTCACCAACTGCTACTACCTCCACCCTTTTGCCAGCGGTAGACCTATGAGTAGAAACTCCTTGAGTAGCCTATTCTAATGGTGTTGACCTAACTCACTTGGAGGGCCTTGGCATAGCACTCATGGCAACGCTGCCTTTTATCCTGCTAATAGAGCCTCCTCTATGGCTTCTTCGACCCGTACACTGAAATTGGAGATACAAATTTAAGCAGCAAGCATGTACAAATTCCATTGCTATCCAAGTAGTAAAGCATTGCATGGCTACCTACACCCCCCTCTGAACTAAATACAAGATAGAACAAGCACCTCAATTGATAGGGGCACTGTCTCATCTTCTAAATCTAAATATGTTTCATCTGTATCATCAAATCCCTCAACCACCTCCCCTAGTTCAGAGATATATTCCAAATCTTCACCATGTCTACCCTTTGTGCTTGACTTTTTTGCCTTTGGAGACATAGGTTTTGGGCCCATATGTATTCCATGTTCTTCTATCTTTCTTTGATTCCTTGCGATTTGTGCATCCCAGTCTTGTTAATAAGCAGTTAGTAGCTATTCATCTAGATTACAAAGGCATTTATTAAAGTTGCTTCTACGGAATGTAAACAATAGAGCCAGAGTATGCAAATAAGCGCCTAACTAGTAACTATAACTTATACGAAAGTCATTAATCCAATAAAGCACACACCAGCTACACTCAACTATAGGAAATATGTAACCCCATCGCTATCTACATATCCTTGGTTCTTCCACTACACTAGAGCACACATCATAAAAGGAATTTGGGTACCTCTTGTAACACCCTAGGTGTTAGGCTTGCATAATTCCACTTGCATTGCATGAGCATAAGCATCAAGCATTCCTATATGAGCTTTCACATATGAAACATGCAATTGAAACATGTGAAACATGACTTGTTATTTTATGTTTTCCCTATGTGTATGCTTATGATCATGTGTGATTGAGTGCAAATGGTTGATGTTGGTCCCTAAAACACCTTAGCTACACTTACGATGCCTATTGGAACAATGTTCATATGGATCACTTCACCTAATTAAGCTCCTAAGTGATGATATGCTTAGTTTGCCTAGGATTTACATGTGATCAATGTATGAAATGATTGTGGAACCTTAGGAATGCTTCAAACATGTTTAGAATGTCACTAGGAATGACTTTGGTATTCATAACTAAGTCTAGTTTGGTCTCTAAGTCATACATATAGTGTTAAGTACCAATCTCATGTGGTATGTTTGACTGGAGTTGAACTGCACTTTAGAAACTTTGCATGGATGTGCACTCTAAAACAAAGTTGTAGTACTTGAGGAGTGTAACAACTTTTATTTTTGGGTCATAAGCTAGTTCAGCTCCTAACATGCTTGAAATTGGATCACAAAAATCATTGAAATGTTGTTTTTAAAAATTAGAAAATTTTCTAAGTCATAACTAAGTTTACAGTTTGACGTAGCTGACTTTGGGTTGATGTAAATCTTAAACCTTTGCAAATTAGCTGATACTTTCTAAGGAAAAATTGTAGCCCTAACATAGCTCGACAACTTTGATTTAAGGGGATTTTGATAACTCGCCATAGATTAGGATTTAGGAGGGGGAGAAATACAGCTATCAAGCGTTGATGCTAGCTCTGACGGCCGTCGCGACCAGGTCATCATGGCCGACCGCCGTCAGGCTGAGCATGCCAAGTGGAAGCTGGACGCTAGCATTGCCCCCACTCATCAGGTTGTCATAGACACAATGACGCTACGCACCTGTTTGCTCACTTACTCACCTCGTTCGCGTCCACTAGCCTCGTCCACGCCACTCAAAGTCGTGCGCTGCGCCACTGCCATCACCGCTGAGAGCTCATCGCCATGTAGCTCCTCCACTGGCCAGCCATTGCGCAATTGCTCATGCACACAGATGCGCCATGCTTCGCTCTACTCCCTGGACCCATTTGTAGTCTTGTTCAAACCAAGGTGAGGGCCTATTGGCCATTCCCAACACCGCCGCCATGACTGGCACCTCACCGGACTTCGAGCTCGCCATGGCCCGAGCTAACCACTGCGCCTCCATGCTTCCTCTCCTTCACCTCATCTTCCCCGTGTCTCATAGTTGCTTTAACCCTACCTCACCGAACCTCTACCACTCTGACATCACCGACGTGTGAGCCTCGCCGGAGTGAGCTCCGCCGCCCCACGTCACCGCTGGTCTACCCAGCCAGGCCACGCCAAGCCAGACTGCGCCATTAACACCCCTAGCGCTCACCCGTGACGCCTGCGCTCCCATTTTCATTTCTCTACCTCCTTTGCCGTCCGCAGCAACACAGCAGCCGCAGCAGCTCAGGCGGCGCCGCTGTCGCCATTACCGGCACCAGCTCGCTCCACCTCGCTTGTTCACCACCGCAACCACTCCACTGTCATCCTAGAGACTCACCGCGCCCACCGTTGCTCACTAACCGCGCCCAGTAAGCCGTCGTGCCGCGCACAACTTCATCGGTGTTCCGCCGCCGAGCCCCGTCGTCGTGGCCGCACCACCTCTGTCCACCATTCGCTATGATATCTTGTGTGCTAGGTTCGCCATGGTCTATAGATGCTTGTCCGAGCCTTAGTTTGAGTCGCCGTAGTCACCTCCGACGTATCACCGTCGACTGCGTTCGCCGCGCCGCCATGGCCGCCACCATCGAGCTCCGCGTCGCTAATCCATCCAAATAACTAGCCTAGCGTGTGCGCAAGGTCGAGGGGGCCACAGTAGTCGAGGTGCCGTCGCCGGGGAAGTCGCTGCCGGCGAGTTAGCGTCGATCCGCGTCGAGCAAGCCGCCTCCCCTATTTTTCGGTCACTAACGCGCGGGCCTGTCTGAGGTGTGGACCCCGTCTATCAATGACTCAGATCCAGAAAGCCAGTTCATTTGTTCAGATTTAGATGCTGTTTTGTAAAATTCATAATTGGAGTTTGGTATATCCAAATTGGGTGGTTCCAATTTTGTTAGGATCTTGGTGAAGTGTAGTATTTTGTAAAAATATAAAATGAGCACTTGTAGTAAAGTTTCTGGAAGAAATAAATTACAACTTAAAATATGTTTTTAAATGAATGCAAACTTGTTTAACTCATATCTATAGTTACAGTGCTCCAAAAATTATGCAATTTGTATGGTGAGCTATTATTAATGAGTAGAAGCTCTGGTAAAAATTTGAGAGTCAGTACATGAATAGTTTTTGAGTTATAAATTTCCCTTTTATAATTAGGAGATTCTTGTGCTATTTTTCATGGTAAAAATATGTATCCAGTGAGCATGAAACTTTTTGTACAGTAGTATGGCACTAATATGAAGCTAGAAAAAATAGATAGTCTGTTGCTTGACACTTTTCTATAGGGTTCACTATTTTCACTAAAATAGACATTTCTAGCTTGTCATTTTTGTAAAGAATGTTATACTTGGTAAAATGGCATGAAACTTTTACAGTAGTCTATTGGTAGTACTAGTAAGCCACTGTAATTTTCTGAGAATTTATGATACACATTTGGTATATGTTTATTATTTAACCTAAGTATCTTAGTAAATTGATAAAGGCATTTAAATAAATAGTTTGGGCATGGACATTATGTTTTCTTGAGTGTATTTGATGTCCTTGCACTTTTGGTATGCTTGGTGAGGTCAAATTTGGAATGTTTGTATGCAGTAAAAATATCGTTGCTTTATAATTCAGGTGAGAAGGGTTTTCGGACAGATTCTGTGGTTTAGTATGTTGCATAGTCAAAATGATGTTTGCTGTAAAAATGGTTAATAACAAAGTTGTAGGTAACTTCTTAATCTATCTTGTGTTACAATTTCAGAGCAATAGGCCCAAGGGTTTAGGAGTTATAGCTGTTTTAAGTTAGTCTTCCGAAATGCTTGCTCTCTGGAATTTTTGGACAGCACTATATTGGTTGCCTGTTTTGGTTAGGATAGATTGTGAATTAGCTTTTGGTGAATAAATAAGAGTTGTAGGAAATTTCATAAGTTTTCTAGAATGTCCATAATCATATGATTTCGATATATATAACTCCAGTTATGAGTAAAACAAGTAGCTGATGTTTTGTGGTATAATAAATGAATTGTTGAAGTGTTTGATTAAGTAATCAAGAAGAGCTATGCACCTACTCAGTAAAATATGATGCACTTGTTATTACTTTAACACCATGCTATTAAGAATACTTATAAGAATGCATTCATCATGTGTCATCATACTATACTTGTCAGCATATATGCATTCGCAATATCTTATGCTATATTCATGCATATAGGATCGACAGAGGAAATAACATTGCTAGAATTCAACGAAGGAGAAGAAGGGGACCAGCAGGAGATTCCTCAAGCCACAGCTCCTGAAGAAGAGGAGCAGACCCCAGAAGAGCTTCCAGAGTGCCCTGATCACCACCCCACTTCTTTTCTGAAACGCAAGCCCCGGAGCATTCTAAGTCTTCCAGTGTTTTACAAAATATGACTCGAGTCCTTTATGATTGATGCATTAGGTTATAAGAGTTGATTGGAACCACTTGATGCATATAATTCCTTGTCCAGAAATACACCTTTAACCATGTGTAGGTCCAGGATCAAATATCTGCTTAGCCATACTTAGACCGGTAGAAGTCGGGTGATTTCCTGTCACCTACGAGATATAGGTGGATACTGAAGCACGGTTGGCTATATTTGCTATCGTGGAAAAGAACCATGGGGTAATGTAAATGGAGACCGAGCGGGATGTCGATAGAGAAGCAACAAGACATGGAGGTCTTGGGTGTGGATCTATCCCCGTCTGTGTTGATTAAGGACCGTACCGTTGTTGGCACTTCTGACAAGATTGAACGCATGCCTATCACTTAGCTAGCTAGATAACTCGTTCTGACCACGAAGCCGAGTAGCTCAACTTAGGCCGGGCCTTGTTCTGTTGTGTGCCCTCTGCAGGGAGCGGATCAATAGACCATGGGCAAGCATGACCTGAGCGACCTGGTCCAGGACCGTGGGTAGGCATGGCTTGAGCGACCTGGCTATCGTCAGTCCCTGATTGTGTAGCGCTGTACGAACCCGTGAAATGTGTACCTGAGTTGTACCAAAGGTGACCTAAGGCTACCTTCGCGCGGTATGCTTGGGTTTGTGTTAGGAATAAATTTCCAGCTGGTTGAAATCGATTAGAATCGCCATCTCTCCTGGATAGTGAGAAACTTGGCTAGCTCCAACATCGTAGTAATTATATTATGGAAGTTTATGGTTCGGATAAAAGTGGAATTACTACACCTGCTATGGTTACTATTGTAAGCTCTTAAAATGATATACCACATGTTTGGCACTAGATAGTTGCTAATCTAGAGATGGATAGTTATAATTAACTTGATGATAGAACTATAATTGTATAACTGAGTTAATCGCTTTTTATGCAAAATGTTGTCAACCTACCTCCACTTATACAGCCTTGCATAATCCTTAGAGTCAATTTATTTCTAGTTTATGACGGATAAGTCTAGCTGAGTACCTTCTCATACTTAGGGTTTTATTCCCATTGTTGCAGATCGCACAATATATCATGGATATTGCAAGAGTTGCTTCTATCCCACTGTGGATGAGGAGTAAGCCTTGGGAAGGCATCTTTATTAATCCTTCCGTATGATTTTGTGGACTGTGATCATATGATGGCACTGTATTTGAACTATATGACAAATGCTAGTTTCCAAACTTAATTTGCTTCCGCTATTCCTACTCTATTGAACTTGGTTTGTCATAACTTTATTTCGTACTCTGATGATGGAAATGTATCTGTGAACTTTATGTAACATGTGACATGTATGTTGAATCATGTATGATCTTGGTTGTTTGTGGATCATTTATCGAGACCTATCGTGGTACTCGACAGACTACCAGGTTTATATGGGCTCAAGTATAACAGTGCGGCCGCTTGCGGGCTGCTATTGTACTTGTGCTCTTATAAATTGGTCGGTTCTGCGACAGCTGGCATCAGAGCAAGATTCAATGTTAATTGTCACATGTGTATTTAAAACAAAGGTTTTTGTTTTCCAAAACCCTTTCTAGCAACTAATAGCTATATAAATAGGTATTTAAAATCTAAAGTGTGCCAGTGATCACTTTCCTTATGCCCAAATTAAGGACTATTAGGTGGCTATTTAGGTACTAATTTGGGGGTTTTTACTTTCGTCGTCCATACGACGTGCTATTGTATGGATGCCATTCATTTGAATGGTAATGTATGGATCAAATGCCTCTACGCGAAGGTAAGTGGATGAGTGGCATGACCGCAAGATGTGAGCGTGCGGTCGGGGAGAGTTAGCTTTGGTACGACTATGTATGCATGCTTGCATGTGTATATGGTGCATATTTAATTGTGGGTATAAACTGTCATCGGGTAGCTTTGATACGGAAGTATATGTATGGGTATACATATATGGAAGTATTTAGATATACATTCTGCATATATAATTGTGGGGTTTGGGCTAAAATGAAACTCTTATGCAGGTACACTAACAACAAAACGTGTAGCTCGACTAGTTACGCTAAATATGAGAGAACGTATGTATGCCACCGTGTATGTCGTTAGAAATAAATTTTTCCAAAGTTTGTGAGGACATATGGAACATGCATGCATCATGATAAATAATTATTCAATAATCACATTGTCCCTCCCCTTATAGATCTCTACTCGGTTATGTAACTCTTATCCATTATGACTTCGTCTCGCGAGAGTTTCCTATTGAAGTTTGGAACTCCTGCTTTGCTTTGGAGAGTCTCGCACTTTGCGGGGTATTATGAACCACCCCTCTATCACTAGAATGAAGTATACCTAGAGGGACTTGCGCTAGCAGCTTGCGCGGTCCCAACATGTAGTGATGGATCTTCAGCATGTGGTGCATTATCTGAACAACTAGCTGCACCCGATCCTTAGTAAGGAAGATGAAGATCTAGAAATGTTAGTAGAAGATGATGGCTGGGACGAGGAAGAAGTGGAGCCCAAGAATGAGGATGATCATATTTCCGACCTCGACAGCAACCATAATGAAGATTAGAGTCGCCTAGTGACTAGTATGTTAACACGCTGTGAGCCCGATAAGTGATCAAATTGGTGATGTCATGTTGCAAGAATGAATTATTATGCCTATGTTTTTATTGTATGAATTCAAGATTCTGTCCAGTAAATTCAGTTTGGCATGATTATATAATTCATCTGCAATCTCTTGACATCTTCCAATAATCACTTATTGTTGCGACTTTGTAGATGACTCGCACTCGTGCAGGAGCAAGCAGCAACCATGAGGTCAATGACGGTGACTTACCACCACTGCCACCACCGTCTGCTCAGGAGTTCTTTGCACAATTCTTGGGGAGTCAAAGTACTATGGAGGAAGCTCTGCGCCTCATTGCATAGAACACGGCTCGTGCCCACCCACAGCAATAGCGGCCTGAGCCAAATCAGTATAGCACCTTCAAGGATTTTCTAGATACAAAGCCTCCTATCTTCAAGGGGGCTGGGGAACCACTCCAGGTGGATGAGTGGCTCAACACAAATGAGCAAAAGTTCCGTCTGCTGAGGATCACCGAGAACCAGAAGGTTGAGTACACATCCCATCAGCTACAGGGACTGGCAGGGATTTGGTGGACACATTTCTTGTCCTCTCTTCCTACCAATGCACATGTCACATGGGAGCAGTTCAAGTTGGCCTTTTGGGGACATCACATTCCCCCAGGGCTGATGCGCATGAAGGTGGCTGAATTTATGAGGCTCACACAAGGGACTAAGACCCTCACTGAATATATGCATGCTTTCAACAACCTATCCAGGTATGCCCCAGGTTTTGTTGATACCGAAGAAAAGAAGATAGAAAGTTTCAAGCGAGGTCTTGGCACTAAGCTGATGAAGACTATGGCCAACGCTAAGCTGATGAGTTTATTAGTGATGCTTTGACTCAGGAAAACCAAAACAATCTACATGCGGCAGCAAAGAGCCGCGAGAGGGTAGCTGAGGTGGGTGCCTTAGGATCTTCATAGTCCAGAGCTCTAGTGGTAGCTAGGCCACCATTTCGACCACCAGCACCTAAGTTCTGACCTCAGAAGGTATTTCGTAAGGCATTCACCATTGCCTTACCCAAGGGGAATGGAGGGCAAGGAAGCTCCACAGGACCCAAGAACAATCAACCCTGCTTCAACTGTAATCAAGTAGATCATTGGGCCAAGGAATGCCCCCATCCTAAGAAGATCAGCAAGTAGAATCAAGGAAATCAGAGGCAATCGAATCCTAAGGCACGTCCTGGATACATGCATTATACTGCTGTTGAAGAGGTTCCTGTGGGAGAAGTTGTCACTGCTAGTATGTTTCTTGTCAACAAGCATCCTGCAATTGTTTTATTTGATTTGGGAGCTTCTCATTCATTTATGAGCCAAGCATTTGCATCTAGACATGATCAGAAAATAGTTGAGGTGAGCAAGGGTGGTTATAGTATAAATTCTGTTGGGGCCTCTATCTCTACAAATAAGATGGTTAAAGATGTGCACATCTCTATACAAGGAAGGGAGTATACAATGGATCTGATAATATTGCCCGGATTATCTATAAATATGATCTTAGGCATGAATTGGATGAAACATCATGGTGTTCTCATTGACAATAGCACTCGAACAGTTATGTTGAGAGAGCCAAAGGGAGGTAATGCTTTCCTAGTACCACTTTCCCACAACTTTGAACTCCAGAACTTGTCATGTGCTATCCAGGCCGCTACCCTATGTGATATCCTAGTGGTTTGTGAGTTTCCTGATGTATTCCCAGATGAGTTACCAGGTTTACCACCTGATAGGGATGCGGAATTTAATATTGAGTTAGCGCCAGGTATGGCACCTATCTCAAGAAGACCCTATAGGATGCCACCAAATGAGCTAGCTGAACTTAAAATTCAGTTACAAGAACTGTTGGATAAAGGTCTCATTCAACCCAGTTCATCTCCATGGGGATGTCCAGCTTTGTTTGTGAAGAAGAAGGACAAGTCCTTGAGAATGTGTGTGGATTATAGGCCACTTAATGCTATGACCATCAAAAATAAGTATCCCTTGCCTCGTATCGATATCTTGTTCGATCAGTTGGCAAAAGCAAAGGTGTTCTCCAAAATTGACTTGAGGTCAGGATATCATCAGATAAAGATCAGGCCGGAAGATATACCTAAAACAACTTTCTCCACTAGGTACGGCTTGTATGAGTATTTGGTCATGTCTTTTGGACTAACGAATGCTCCTGCCTACTTCCTGTACTTGATGAATTCGGTATTCATGCCCGAGCTTGACAAGTTCATGGTGGTATTTTATCGATGATATTTTGATTTATTCGGAGAATGAGGCAGATCATGCAGAGCATCTGAGAATTGTTCTGTCCAGATTGAGGGAGCATAAGCTATATGCAAAGTTTAGCAAGTGTGAATTTTGGTTGAGCAAGGTACCTTTCTTAGGTCATATCTTATCAAGAGATGGAATATCTGTAGACCCATCGAAAGTACAAGAGGTCATGGATTGGAAGGTCCCGACTTCGGTTCATGAAGTTCAGAGTTTTCTAGGGTTAGCAGGCTACTATCGTCGTTTTATTCCAGATTTCTCCAATATAGCTAAGCCCATGACTAGGCTACTTCAGAAAGATGAGAAGTTCAAATGGACACCAGAATGTGAAGCAGCATTTCACACCCTCAGTACTCTATTAACTATAGCTCCTGTTTTAGCACAACCCGACATTGAAAAGCCTTTCACTGTGTTTTGTGATGCATCGGGTATAGGTTTAGGGTGTGTGCTCATGCAAGAAGGAAGAGTTATTGCATATGCTTCTCGGCAGTTGAGAAAACATGAAGTCAACTACCCTACTCATGATTTAGAACTGGCAGCAATTGTTCATGCATTAAAGATATGGAGACATTATTTGTTGGGCAATGTATGTCATATATATACTGACCACAAAAGTCTCAAGTATATCTTTACCCAACCTGAGCTAAACATGAGATAACGAAGATGGCTAGAGCTGATTAAGGACTACAATTTGGAAGTGCACTACCATCCAGGCAAAGCCAATGTTGTAGCCGATGCACTTAGTCGGAATTCTCATTGCAACACTATGGAAGCATTGTTGGAAGATGGCTTTAATTTACTACATCATGTTGTACTACATAATATCACTATCAGTTGTTCACTTGAGACCAAAAGCATAGAGCTACAGAAGACAGATGTAGGTATATTTCACATCAAGAGAAAGATGCAAGAGCAAGAAACTAAGCATTTCAAATTGGATGAAAGGGGTGTGCTATGGTTTGAGGACCGACTTGTGGTACCGAAAGACCATGAGCTTAGAAATCAAATTTTAGATGAAGCTCATTCGTCCAAATTGTCTATCCATCCGGGTAGTAGTAAGATGTATCAAGATTTGAAAACCTGTTTCTGGTGGACTAAGATGAAGAAGGAGATCGTAGCCTATGTCGCTAGGTGCGATAACTACAATTGAGTAAAAGTTGTTCATATGAAATCTGTTGGATTACTTCAGCCATTGTCTATTCCAGGTTGGAAATGGGAAGAAATCAGTATGGACTTTATCACAGGCCTTCCGGTGACACAGCAAGGTCATGATTCAATATGGGTCATTGTAGATCGCCTCACCAAGTCAGCACATTTTACACCGGTGAACACAGCATCTCATGCAGGGAAATATGCTAAGTTGTATATTTCTCAGATCATGAGACTACATGGAGTACCCAGGACTATAATCTCAGATCGAGGACCCCAATTTATAGTTCATTTCTGGGAGCACTTGCACCAGGCTTTGGGGACTAAACTAATTAGAAGTTCAGCATACCATCCATAAACTTCTGGACAGACTGAGTGAGTGAACCAAATCTTAGAAGATTTGCTGAGAGCTTGTGTTATATCTTTCAAGGATTCATGGGAGAAATGGCTACCTTTAGCTGAGTTCTCCTATAATAACAGTTATCAAGCAAGCTTCAAGATGTCTCCTTTTAAAGCCTTGTACGGTAGAAAATGTAGAACTCCGTTGAATTGGATTGAGCCTGGTGAAAGGAGATACTTTGGTATTGACTTTGTCACTGAAGCTGAAGAGCAAGTGCGTATTATTCAACAGCATATGAAAGCCTCTCAGTCCAGACAAAAGAGTTATGCTGATAAATGAAGAAGACCACTAACTTTTGGAGTGGGAGACTATGTGTACTTGAAAGTGTCACCCATGAAAGGAGTACAGAGATTTGGAGTGAAAAGAAAGCTTGCGCCTAGACATGTAGGGCCATACAAGATTAGTGAACGAAAAGGGAATGTCGCTTACAAGTTGCAGCTTCCACCAGAGATGAGTGCAATATTCGATGTCTTCCATGTTTCTCAGTTGAAGAGATGTCTTCGTGTACCTAAGGAAGCTATTGCACCCACCAACATAAAGCTTCAATCGGATTTGACCTATGAAGAGAAGTCAATCCAAGTATTAGAAGAGATGGAAAGAGTAACATGGAGTAAGATCATTAAGTTCTATAAGGTGGTGTGGAACAATCATAATGAACAAGATGCCACGTGGGAATGAGAGGATTATTTACGTGAGGTTTATCCCGCCTTTTTCCAAGAATGGTAGGTCTTGCAAATCTCGGGACGAGATTTTTATAAGGGGGAGGGGCTGTAACACCGTAGGTGTTAAGCTTGCATAATTTGACTTGCATTGCATGAGCATGAGCATCAAGCATTCATATTTAAGCTTTTACAATTGAAACATGAGATTGAAGCATATGAAACATGTTTGTTATTTTATGTTTCTTTGTATATATGCATATGATCATGAGTGAATACATGAAATGATTGTGTGAACTTGGGAATAGCTTAAACATGTTTAGCAGGTCATCATGAACAACTTTGGTATTCATGGCTAGGGCTAATTTGGTCACTAAGTCATAGTTCAAGTATAAGTCATCATTTGAATGTAATAGGTTTGACCAAGTTTGAACTATATGATACAGACTTTGCATGGATGTGTGCACTAAAGCAAAGTTGTAGTATTTGATAAGGGGAACAACTTTTATGTTTGGGTCATAGACTAGTTTATCTCCTAACATGCTTGAAATGGACTCACAAAAATCAGCTTTTCACTGTTTTCAACACTTCAAATTTTTGCTAAGTCATTTTCGACTGACAGTGTGACGAACTCAACTTTAGGCTAATTTTTCTCTCTAACCATCAAGAATTAGGACTTGATTTCTAAAGGAGATTTGTAGCTGGTACATAGGTCTACAAATTCTATTTAGGTTGTTTGCACTAACAAGCTACGCACTTGGAGATTTAATTGCTTCAAATCGCATCGTCAGACTCGGTTCTAGGGTTCTGATGGCCAACTCGTTTGTTCGTCAGTGGTCGACCGACGCCAGCGTTTAGCTGCCGCGTGGTGGACGTGAAGCCGCGCGTCACTGCTGGTCTGCCTAGCTAGGCCACGCCGGGCCAGAGCGCGCCTTTAACACCCCCAGCGCTCGCCCGTGATGCCCGCGCTCCCATTTTCATTTCTCTACCTCCTCCTTCGCCGTCCGTAGAAGCAGCAGCTCAGGCGGCGCTGCTGTCGCCATTATCGGCACCAGCTCGCTCCACCTCGCTTGTTCGCCACCGCAACCACTCCACTGTCATCCTAGAAACTCACCGCGCCCACCGTTGCTCACTAACCGCGCCCGATTAGCCGTCGTGCCACGCACAACTTCGTCGGCATTCCACCGCCGAGCCCCGTCGTCGTGGCCGCACCACCTCCGTCCACCATTCGCTGTGATATATTGTGCGCTAGGTTTGCCATGGTCTATAGATGCTCGTCCGAGCCTTAGTTTGAGTCGCCATGGTCACCTCCGGCGTATCACCGTCGACCTCGTCTGCCGCACCGCCATGGCTGCCACCATTGAGCTTCGCGTCGCTAATCCATCCAAATAACTAGCCTAGCGTGTGCGCAAGGTCAAGGGGGCCACAGTAGTCGAGGTGTCATCGAGGGGAAAGTCGCTGCTGGCGAGTTAGCGCCGATCCGCGTCGAGCAAGCCGCCTCCCCTGTTTTTCGGTCACTGATGCGCGGGTCCGTCTGAGGCGTGGACCCCGTCTGTCAGTGACTCAGATCTAGAAAGCTCGTTCATTTGTTCAGATTTTGATGCTGTTTTGTAAAATTCATAACTAGAGTTTGATAGATCCAAATTGGGTGGTTCCAATTTTGTTAGGATCTTGGTGAAGTGTAGTATTTAGTAAAAATATAAAATGAGCACTTGTAGTAAAGTTTCTGGAAGAATTAAATTGCAACTTAAAATGTGTTTTTAAATGAATGCAAACTTGTTTAACTCATATCTAGAGTTACAGTGCTCCAAAAATTATGAAATTTGTATGGTGAGCTATTCTTGATGAGTAGAAGCTCTGGTAAAAATTTAAGAGTCAGTGCATGAATAGTTTTTGAGTTATAAATTTCCATTTTATAAATAGGAGATTCTTGTGCTATTTTTCATGGTAAAAATATGTATCCAGTGAGCATGAAACTTTTTGTACAGTAGTATGGCACTAATATGAAGCTAGGAAAAATAGATAATCTATTGCTTGACACTTTTCTATAGGGTTCACTATTTTCACTAAAATAGACATTTCTAGCTTGTCATTTTTGTAAAGAATGTTATACTTGTAAAATGGCATGAAACTTTTACAGTATTCTATTGGTAGCACTAGTAAGCCACTGTAATTTTTTGAGAATTTATGATGCACATTTGGTATATGTTTATTATTTAACCTAAGTATCTTAGTAAATTGATAAAGGCATTTAAATAAATAGTTTGGGCATGGCCATTATGTTTTCTTGAGTGTATTTGATGTCCTTGCACTGTTAGTATGCTTGGTGAGGTCAAATTTAGAATGTTTGTATGTAGTAAAAATATCGTTGCTTTATAATTCGGGTGAGAAGGGTTTTCGGACAGATTCTGTGGTTTAGTATGTTGCATAGTCAAAATGATGTTTGCTGTAAACATGGTTAATAACAAAATTGTAGGTAACTTCTTCATCTATCTTGTGTTAAAATTTCAGGGCAATAGGCCAAAGGGTTTAGGAGTTATAGCTGTTTTAAATTAGTCTTCCGAAATGCTTGCTCTCTGGAATTTTTGGACAGCAGTGTATTGGTTGCCTGTTTCGGTTAGGATAGAGTGTGAATTAGCTTTTGGTTATTAAATAATAGTTGTAGGAAATTTCATAAGGTTTCCATAATGTCCACAATCATATGATTTCGATATATATAACTCCAGTTATGAGTAAAACAAGTAGCTGCTGTTTTATGGTGTAGTAAATGAATTGTTGAAGTGTTTGATTAAGTAATCAAGAAGAGATATGCGCCTACTCAGTAAAATATGATGCACTTGTTATTACTTTAACACCAAGCTATTAAGAATACTTATAAGAATGCATTCATCTGTGTCATCATACTATACTTGTCAGCATATATGCATTCGCAATATCTTATGCCATATTCATGCATATAGGATCGACAAAGAAAATAACGTTGCTGAAATTCAATGAAGGAGAAGAAGGGGACCAGCAGGAGATTCCTTATGCCGCAGCTCCCGAAGAAGAGGAGCAGACCCCAGAAGAGCTTCTGGAGTGCCCTGATCATTGCCCCACTTCTTTTCTGAAAGGCAAGCCCCAGAGCATTCTAAGTCTCCCGGTGTTTTACAAAATAATACTCGAGTCCTTTATGATTGATGCATTAGGTTATAAGAGTTGATTGGAACCACTTGATGCATATAATTTCCTTGTCCAGAAATACACCTTTAACCATGTGTATGTCTAGGATCAAATATCTGCTTAGCCATGCTTAGACCGGTAGAAGTCGGGTGATTTCCTATCACCTGCGAGATATAGGTGGATACCGAAGCACGGTTGGCTATATTTGCTATCATGGAAAAGAACCATGGGGTAATGTAAATGGAGACCGAGCGGGATGTCGATAGAGAAGCAACAAGACATGGAGGTCTTAGGTGTGGATCTATCCCCGTCTATGTCGATTAAGGAGTGTACCATTGTTGGCACTTCTGACAAGATTGAACGCATGCCTATCACTTAGCTAGCCGGATAACTCGTTCTAACCGTGAACCCGAGTAGCTCAACTTAGGCCGGGCCTCGTTCTATTGTGTGCCCTCTGCGGGGAGTGGATCAATAGACCGTGGGCAAGCATGACCTGAGCGACCTGGTCTGGGACCGTGGGCAGGCATGGCTTGAGCAACCTAGCTACCATTAGTCCCTGATTGTGTAGCGCTGTACGAACCCGCGAAATGTGTACCTGAGTTGTACCAAAGCTGACCTAAGGTTGTCTTCACGTGGTATGCCTGGGTTTGTGTTAGGAATAAATTCCTAGCTGGTTGAAACAATTCGAATCGCCGTCTCTCCCGGATAGTGAGAAACTTGGCTAGCTCCAACATCGTAGTAATTATATTATGGAAGTTGATGGTTCGGATCAATGTGGAATTACTACACCTACTATGGTTACTATTGTATGCTCTTAAAATGATATACCACATGTTTGGCACAAGATAGTTGCTAATCTATAGATGGATAGTTATTATTAACTTGATGATAGAACTATAATTGTATAACTGAGTTAATCGCTTTTTATGCAAAATGTTGTCAACCTACCTCCACATATACACCCTTGCATAATCCTTGGAGTCAATTTATTTCTGGTTTATGATGGGTAAGTCTAGCTGAGTACCTTCTCATACTCAGGGTTTTATTCCCATTGTTGCAGATGGCACAATATATCATGGATATTGCAAGAGTTGCTTCTATCCCACTGTGGATGAGGAGTAAGCCTTGGGTAGGCATCTTTATTAATCCTTCCATATGATTTTGTGGACTGTGATCATATGATGGCACTGTATTTGAACTATATGACAAATGCTAGTTTCCAAACTTAATTTGCTTCCGCTATTACTACTCTATTGAACTTGGTTTGTCATAACTTTATTTCGTACTCTGATGATGGAAATGTATCTGTGAACTTTATGTAACATGTGACATGTATGTTGAATCATGTACGATCTTGGTTGTTTGTGGATCGTTTATCGAGACCTATCATGGTACTCGACAGACTATTGGGTTTATATGGGCTCAAGTATGACAGTGCGACCATTTGCGGGCTGCTATTGTACTTGTGCTCTTATAAATTGGTCGGTTCTGCGACAGCTGGCATCAGAGCAAGATTCAACGTTAATTGTCACATGTGTATTTAAAACAAAGGTTTTTGTTTTCCAAAACCCTTTCTAGCAACTAATAGCTATATAAATAGGTATTTAAAATCTAAAGTGTGCCAGTGATCACTTTCCTTATGCCCAAATTAAGGACTATTAGGTGGCTATTTAGGTACTAACTTGGGGGTTTTTACTTTTGTCGTCCATACGACGTGCTATTGTATGGATGCCATTCATTTGAATGGTAATGTATGGATCAAATGCCTCTACGCGAAGGTAAGTTGATGAGTGGCATGACCACAAGATGTGAGCGTGTGGTCGGGGAGAATTAGCTTTGGTATGACTATGTATGCATGCTTGCATGTGTATATGGTGCATATTTAATTGTGGGTATAAACTGTCATCGGGTAGCTTTGATACGGAAGTATATGTATGGGTATACATATATGGAAGTATTTAGATATACATTCTGCATATATAATTGTGGGGTTTGGGCTGAAATGAAACTCTTATGTAGGTACACTAACAACAAAACGTGTAGCTCGACTAGTTACGCTAAATATGAGAGAACGTATGTATGCCACCGTGTATGTCGTTAGAAATAAATTTTTCCTAAGTTTGTGAGGACATACGGAACGTGCATGCATCATGATAAATAATTATTCAATAATCACATTGTCCCTCCCCTTATAGATCTCTACTCGGTTATGTAACTCTTATCCATTATGACTTCGTCCCGTAAGAGTTTCCTGTTGAAGTTTGGAACTCCTGCTTTGCTTTGGAGAGTCTTGCACTTTGCGGGGTATTATGAACCGCCCCTCTATCACTGGAATGAAGTATACCTAGAGGGACTTGTGCCAGCAGCTTGCACGGGCCCAGCATGTAGTGATGGATCTTCAGCATGTGGTGCATTATCTGAACAACCAGTTGCACCCGATCCTTAGTAAGGAAGATGAAGATCTAGAAATGTTAGTAGAAGATGATGGCTGGGATGAGGAAGAAGTGGAGCCCGAGATTGAGGATGATCATATTTCTGACCTCGACAGCGACCATAATGAAGACTAGAGTCGCCTAGCGACTAGTATGTTAACATGCTGTGAGCCCGATAAGTGATCAAATTGGTGATGTCATGTTGCGAGAATGAATTATTATGCCTCTGTTTTTATTGTATGAATTCAAGATTCTGTCCAGTAAATTAAGTTTGGCATCATTATATAATTCATCTGCAATCTCTTGACATCTTCCAATAATCACTTATTGTTGTGACTTTGCAGATGACTCTCACTTGTGTAGGAGCAAGCAGCAACCATGAGGGCAATGACGGTGACTTACCACCACTGCCACCACCGTCTGCTCAGGTGTTCTTTGCCCAATTCTTGGGGAGTCAAAGGACTATGGAGGAAGCTCTGCACCTCATTGCACAGAACACGGCTCATGCCCACCCACAGCAACAGGGGCCTGAGCCAAACCAGTACAACACCTTCAAGGATTTTCTAGATACAAAGCCTCCTATCTTCAAGGTGGCTGAGGAACCGCTCCAGGCGGACGAGTGGCTCAACACAATTGAGCAAAAGTTCCGTCTGCTGAGGATCATCGAGCACCAGAAGGCTGGGTACACGTCCCATCAGCTACAGGGACCGGCAGGGATTTGGTGGACACATTTCTTGTCCTCTCTACCTGTCAATGCACATGTCACATGGGAGCAGTTCAAGTTGGCCTTTCGGGGACATCACATTCCCCCAGGGCTGATGCGCATGAAGGTGGCTGAATTTATGAGGCTCACACAAGGGACTAAGACCCTCACTGAATATATGCATGCTTTCAACAACCTGTCCAGGTATGCCCTAGGTTTTGTTGATACTGAAGAAAAGAAGATAGAAAGTTTCAAGCGAGGTCTTGGCACGAAGCTAATGAAGACTGTGACCAACTCCAAGTGCACCACCTACAACGAGTTTATTAGTGATGCTTTGACTCAAGAAAACCAAAACAATCTGCATGTGGCAGCAAAGAGCCACGAGAGGGCAGCTGAGGTGGGTGCCTCAGGATCTTCATAGTCTAGAGCTCTAGTGGTAGCTAGGCCACCAATTCGACCACCAGCACCTAAGTTTCGACCTCAGAAGGTATTCCGTAAGACATTCACCGCCTTACCCAAGGGGAATGGAGGGCAAGGAAGCTCCACAGGAGCGACTTGTGGTACCAAAAGACCGTGAGCTTAGAAATCAAATTTTAGATGAAGCTCATTCGTCCAAATTATCTATCCATCCGGGTAGTAGTAAGATGTATCAAGATTTGAAAACCTGTTTCTGGTGGACTAAGATGAAGAAGGAGATCATAGCCTATGTCGCTAGGTGTGATAACTGCAATTGAGTTAAAGCTGTTCATATGAAATCTACTGGATTACTTCAGCCATTGCCTATTCCAGGTTGGAAATGGGATCAAATCAGTATGGACTTTATCACAGGCCATCCGGTGACACAACAAGGTCATGATTCAATATGGGTCATTGTAGATTGCCTCACCAAGTCAACACATTTTACACCGGTGAACACAACATCTCACGCGGGGAAATATGTTGAGTTGTATATTTCTTAGATCGTGAGACTACATGGAGTACCCAGGACTATAATCTCAGATCAAGGACCCCAATTTATAGCTCGTTTCTAGGAGCACTTGCACCAGGCTTTGGGGACTAAACTAATTAGAAGTTCAGCATACCATCCACAAACTTTCGGATAGACTGAGCGAGTGAACAAGATTTTAGAAGATTTGCTGAGAGCTTGTGTTATATCTTTCAAGGATTCATGGGAGGAATGGCTACCTTTAGCTAAGTTCTCCTATAATAACAGTTATCAAGCAAGCATCAAGATGTCTCCTTTTAAAGCCTTGTACGGTAGAAAATGTAGAACTCCATTGAATTGGATTGAGCCTGGTGAAAGGAGATACTTTGATATTGACTTTGTCACTGAAGCTGAAGAGCAAGTGTGTATTATTCAATAGCATATGAAAGCCTCTCAATCCAGACAAAAGAGTTATGCTGATAAAAGAAGAAGACCACTGACTTTTGGAGTGGGAGACTATGTGTACTTGAAAGTGTCACCCATGAAAGGAGTACAGAGATTTGGAGTGAAAAGAAAGCTTGCGCCTAGACATGTAGGGCCATACAAGATTAGTGAATGAAAAGGGAATGTCGCTTACAAGTTGCAGCTTCCACCAGAGATGAGTGCAATATTTGATGTCTTCCATGTTTCTTAGTTGAAGAGATGTCTTCGTGTACCTAAGGAAGCTATTGCACCCACCAACATAAAGCTTCAATCGGATTTGACCTATGAAGAGAAGCCAATCCGAGTATTAGAAGGGATGGAAAGAGTAACATGGAGTAAGATCATTAAGTTCTATAAGGTGGTGTGGAACAATCACAATGAACAAGATGCCATGTGGGAACGAGAGGATTATTTACGTGAGGTTTATCCTGCCTTTTTCCAAGAATGGTAAGTCTTACAAATCTCGTGACGAGATTTTTATAAGGGGGTGGGGCTGTAACACCCTAGGTGTTAAGCTTGCATAATTTGACTTGCATTGCATGAGCATGAGCATCAAGCATTCATATTTAAGCTTTTACATTTGAAACATGAGATTGAAACATATGAAACATGTTTGTTATTTTATGTTTCTTTGTATATATGCATATGATCATGAGTGAATACATAAAATGATTGTGTGAACTTGGGAATAGCTTAAACATGTTTAGCAGGTCGTCATGAACAACTTTGGTATTCATGGCTAGGGCTAATCTGGTCACTAAGTCATAGTTCAAGTATAAGTCATCATTTGAATGTAATAGGTTTGACCAAGTTTGAACTATATGATACAGACTTTGCATGGATGTGTGCACTAAAGCAAAGTTGTAGTATTTGATAAGGGGAACAACTTTTATGTTTGGTCATATACTAGTTTAGCTCCTAACATGCTTGAAATATACTCACAAAAATCAGCTTTTCACTGTTTTCAACACTTCAATTTTTTGCTAAGTCATTTTTGACTGATAGTGTGACGAACTCAACTTTAGGCTGATTTTTCTCTCTAACAATCAAGAATTAGGACTTGATTTCTAAAGGAGATTTGTAGCTCGTACATAGGTCTACAAATTATGTTTAGGTTGTTTGCACTAACAAGCTACGCACTAGGAGATTTAATTGCTTCAAATCGCGTCGTCAGACTCGGTTTTGGGGTTTTGATGGCCAACTCATTCGATCATCAGTGGCCGACCAATGCCAGCATTTGGCCGCCGCGTGGTGGACGTGAAGCCACACGTCACCAGTGGTCTGCCCAGCCAGGCCATGCTGGGCCAGAGCACGCCTTTAACACCCCCAGCGCTCGCCCGTGATGCCCGCGCTCCCATTTTCATTTCTCTACCTCCTCCTTCACCGTCCGTAGCAGCACAGCAGCCGCAGCAGGTCAGGCGGCACCGCCGTCGCCATTACCGACACCAACTACCTCCACCTCGCTTGTTTGCCACTGCAACCACTCCACTGTCATCCCAGAGACTCACCGTTGCTCACTAACCGCGCCCGGTAAGCCGTCGTGCCATGCACGACTTCGCCGGCGTTTCGCCGCTGAGCCCCGTCGTCGTGGCCACACCACCTCCGTCCACCATTCACTGTGATATCTTGTGCGCTAGGTTCGCCATGGTCTATAGATGCTAGTCCAAGCCTTAGTTTGAGTCGCCATGGTCACCTCCCGCGTATCGCCGTTGACCGGGTCTGCTGCGCCGCCATGGCCGCCACCGTCGAGCTCCGCGTCGCTAATCCATCCAAATAACTAGCCTAGCATGTGCGCAAGGTCGAGGGGGCCACAGTAGTCGAGGTGCTGTCGCCGGGGAAGTCGATGCCGACGAGTTAGCACCGATCCGCGTCGAGCAAGCTGCCTCCCCTGTTTTTCGGTCACTGACGCGCGGGCCCGTCTGAGGCGTGGACCCCGTCTATCAGTGACTCAGATCCAGAAAGCCAGTTCATTTGTTCAGATTTTGATGCTGTATTGTAAAATTCATAACTGGAGTTTGGTAGATCCAAATTGGGTGGTTTCAATTTTGTTAGGATTTTGGTGAGTGTAGTATTTAGTAAAAATATAAAATGAGAACTTGTAGTAAAGTTTCTGGAAGAATTAAATTGCAACTTAAAATGTGTTTTTAAATGAATGCAAACTTGTTTAACTCATATCTAGAGTTACAGTGCTCCAAAAATTATGAAATTTGTATAGTTAGTTTTTTTTACGAGTAGAAGCTCTGGTAAAAATTTGAGAGTCAGTGCATGAATAGTTTTTGAGTTATAAATTTCCCTTTTATAATTAGGAGACTCTTGTGCTATTTTTCATGGTAAAAATATGTATCCAGTGAGCATGAAACATTTTGTACAGTAGTATGGCACTAATATGAAGCTAGGAAAAATAGATAATCTGTTGCTTGACACTTTTCTATAGGGTTCACTATTTTCACTAAAATAGACATTTCTAGCTTGTCATTTTTGTAAAGAATGTTGTACTTGGTAAAATGGCATGAAACTTTTACAGTAGTCTATTGGTAGCACTTGTAAGCCACTGTAATTTTCTGAGAATTTATGATGCACATTTGGTATATGTTTATTATTTAACCTAAGTATCTTAGTAAATTGATAAAGGCATTTAAATAAATAGTTTGGGCATGGCCATTATGTTTTCTTGAATGTATTTGATGTCCTTGCACTGTTGGTATGCTTGGTGAGGTCAAATTTGGAATGTTTGTATGCAGTAAAAATATCGTTGCTTTATAATTCGATTGAGAAGGGTTTTCAGATAGATTCTGTGGTTTAGTATGTTGTATAGTCAAAATGATGTTTTCTGTAAAAATGGTTAATAACAAAGTTGTAGGTAACTTCTTCGTCTATCTTGTGTTAAAATTTTAGGGCAATAGGCCAAAGGGTTTAGGAGTTATAGCTGTTTTAATTTAGTCTTCCGAAATGCTTGCTCTCTGGAATTTCTGGACAGCACTGTATTGGTTGCCTGTTTTGGTTAGGATAGAGTGTGAATTAGCTTTTGGTGATTAAATAAGAGTTGTAGGAAATTTCATAAGCTTTCCATAATGTCCACGATCATATGATTTCGATATAGATAACTCCAGTTATGAGTAAAACAAGTAGCTGCTGTTTTGTGGTGTAGTAAATGAATTGTTGAAGTGTTTGATTAAGTAATCAAGAAGAGATATGCACCTACGCAGTAAAATATGATGCACTTGTTATTACTTTAACACCATGCTATTAAGAATACTTATAAGAATGCATTCATCATGTGTCATCATACTATACTTGTCAGCATATATGCATTCGCAATATCTTATGCCATATTCATGCATATAGGATAGACAGAGGAAATAACGTTGCTAGAATTCAACGAAGGAGAAGAAGGGGACCAGCAGGAGATTCCTCAAGCCACAGCCCCCGAAGAAGAGGAGTAGACCCCAGAAGAGCTTCCGGAGTGCCATGATCACCGCCCCACTTCTTTTCTGAAAGGCAAGCCCTAGAGCATTCTAAGTCTCCCGATGTTTTACAAAATAATACTCGAGTCCTTTGTGATTGATGCATTAGGTTATAAGAGTTGATTGGAACCACTTGATGTATATAATTTCCTTGTCCAGAAATACACCTTTAACCATGTGTAGGTCTAGGATCAAATATCTTCTTAGCCATGCTTAGACCGGTAGAAGTCGGGTGATTTCCTGTTACCTGCGAGATATAGGTGGATACCGAAGCACGGTTGGCTATATTTGCTATCGTGGAAAAGAACCATGGGGTAATGTAACTGGAGACCGGGCGGGATGTCGGTAGAGAAGCTACAAGACATGGAGGTCTTGGGTGTGGATCTATCCCCGTCTGTGTCGATTAAGGACTATACCATTGTTGGCACTTCTAACAAAATTGAACGTATGCCTATCACTTAGCTGGCCGGATAACTTATTCCGACTGCGAAGCCGAGTAGCTCAACTTAGGCCAGGCCTCATTCTATTGTGTGCCCTCTGTGGGGAGCAGATCAATAGACCGTGGGCAGGCATGGTTTGAGCGACCTGGTCCAGGACCGTGGGCAGGCATGGCTTGAGCGACCTGGCTACCGTCAGTCCCTGATTGTGCAGCGCTGTACGAACCCGCTTAATGTGTACCTAAGTTGTACCAAAGGTGACCTAAGGCTGCCTTCACGCGGTGTGCCTGGGTTTGTGTTAGGAATAAATTCCCAGCTGGTTGAAATCGATTCGAATCGCCATCTCTCCCGGATAGTGAGAAACTTGGCTAGCTCCAACATCATAGTAATTATATTATGGAAGTTGATGGTTCGGATAAATGTGGAATTACTACACCTGCTATGGTTACTATTGTATGCTCTTAAAATGATATACCACATGTTTGGCACAGGATAGTTGTTAATCTAGAGATGGATAGTTATAATTAACTTGATGATAGAACTATAATTGTATAACTGAGTTTATCGCTTTTTATGCAAAATGTTGTCAAGCTACCTCCACTTATACAGCCTTGCATAATCCTTGGAGTCAATTTATTTCTGGTTTATGATGGGTATGTCTAGCTAAGTACCTTCTCATACTCAGGGTTTTATTCCCATTGTTGCAGATGGCACAATATATCATGGATATTGCAAGAGTTGCTTCTATCCCGCTATGGATGAGGAGTAAGCCTTGGGTAGGCATGTTTATTAACCCTTCCGTATGCTTTTGTGGACTGTGATCATATGATGGCATTGTATTTGAACTATATGACAAATGCTAGTTTCCAAACTTAATTTGCTTCCGCTATTACTACTCTATTGAACTTGGTTTGTAATAACTTTATTTCGTACTCTGATGATGGAAATGTATCTGTGAACTTTATGTAACATGTGACATGTATGTTGAATCATGTACGATCTTGGTTGTTTGTGGATCATTTATCGAGACCTATCGTGGTACTCGACAGACTACCGGGTTTATATGGGCTCAAGTATGACAGTGCGACCGCTTGTGGGCTGCCATTGTACTTGTGCTCTTATAAATTGGTCGGTTCTGCGATAGCTTTTTCCACTAGATATGGGTTGTTTGAGTATCTTGTGATGTCTTTTGGTTTGACCAATGCTCCTACATACTTCGTATATTTGATGAATTCAGTATTCATGGAGGAACTGGACAAATTTGTGGTTGTCTTCATTGATGACATCTTGATCTTTTCCGTGAATGCTAAAGAACATGCCGAGCACCTAAGAATTGTTTTATCCAGACTACGAGAACATAAGCTTTATGCCAAGTTCAGTAAATGTGAGTTTTAGCTAAAGAAAGTACCTTTCTTGGGTCATGTGTTGTCTGATGAAGGGATTTCGGTTGATCCAACTAAGGTGCAAGAAGTCTTGGATTGGAAAGCACCAACTTCAGTGAATGAGATTAGGAGTTTCCTTGGTTTGGCTGGCTATTATCATTGCTTCATCCTAGATTTCTCTAAGATAGCCAAGGCCATGACTAGGCTGCTTCAAAAAGATGTGAAGTTTGTTTGGACTCCAGAGTGTGAGACTGTTTTTCGCACTTTGCGGACTTTATTGACTTCAGCTCCTATTTTGGCACAACCTGATATCGAGAAACCATTTGATGTGTTTTGTGATGCATCAGGTACCGGTTTAGGATATGTTCTTATACAGGAAGGCCGGGTTATAGCTTATGCCTCGCGTCAGCTGAGGAAGCATGAAGACAATTACCCAACTCATGATCTAGAGTTTGCTGTTGTTGTTCATGCTTTGAAGATTTGGAGGCATTACCTACTCAGTAACGTGTGTCATATCTATACGAATCATAAAAGTCTCAAATATATCTTCACTCAACCAGAATTGAACATGACGCAGAGAAGATGGCTAGAGTTGATTAAAGATTATAACTTAGAAGTACATTATCATCTAGGCAAGGCAAATGTGGTTGCCGACGCTTTGAGTAGAAAGTCCCATTGCAATTCTCTCTTGCAAGGAGATTATCATTTGGCACATCTATTACATCCTGCTGTGTTGCACAGTATTACTCTTAGTTGCTCTCTTGAAAGTAAAATCATCGAGCTTTAGAAATCTGATGTGGGTGTGTTCCACATAAAAAGGAAGATGAAGGAGCAAGAAACAAAACACTTCTGAGTAGATGAGAAGGGTGTCCTATGGTTTAAGTATAGACTTGTAGTGCCAAAGGACAAAGAGCTTAGAAACCAAATCTTAGATGAAGCTCACTCATCCAAGTTATCTATTCACCCGGGAAGTAGCAAAATATATCAAGATTTGAAACCTCGCTTATGTTGCAAGGTGTGACAATTGTTGTAGGGTCAAGGCAATTCACTTGAAGCCTGCTGGACTTCTTCAACCATTGTCTATTCCAGGGTGGAAATGGGAAGAGATTAGTATGGATTTTATTGTTGGACTTTGTAACACCCTAGGTGTTTTGGCTTCTACTAATTGCATTTCGTTTCATAAACATGTGCATCATCTATCTCATCATGCCATGGTCCCTGAAACATACATATGAAACATTCGCATATTCTGTTTGTTTCGTACTAGATTGCTTGTGAATGGTAGTAGTGCAACATATGAATGCAACATGAATTTCTCATATCTTGAAGCATGGCAACATGGTAGTAATGTGACAAGTATAGGATAACAACAAGGTCATGCAACATGTGAAACATTGTATTGAAACATATGTATGAATTGCTTGTTTTACTTTCTTTATCACATGTGATCATTAGAAGTGGTATTACAATTTTGTAAAGTGGTTGATCATGGTCTATTACACCTTAACTATACTTAGGTTACTTGTTGGGACATTGTTCATGTAGATCAAAATGACCAAAATGCCCTCAAGTGCAAGTTTGACTTTAATTGACCCTTGGAGTGTCACCGTTTGACTGATTCAAAAGTCCAACTTAGAAACCTTGCATGGCTGTGCACTCTTTACAAAAGTTGTAGAAAATTTATCAAGGAACAAAAGTCTCAATATGACCATCTCACGAAAATGGCTAGAACATGCTCAAAAAGGACCCACCAGTCAGCATTGATGGTGGATTCAACATTTGAAAATTTTCTAAGTCACAAAGCAGATTTTAGTTCCATGAGCTGATGTTTGGAGCACTGTATCTCACTAACCAAGCCAAACTAGCTCGAGCTCCAATTAGCAAACTTGTAGTACTCACGTAGGTCTCCAACTTTGTTAACTACAACTTAACCTGGATCGCCACGGTTTAAGAGATCCAACGCGTCGAATACGTGCTGTCAGTCACCTTCGCTGATCACTGAATCGCTGTTTGCATAAATCGGTCAGTGACCGTCATGGCCGACCGGCTCAGGCGACGTTCGCCGCGTGGTGTTCATGCGCTGCCAAGGTCACCACGTCGCGCGTCCGCGCTCCAGAAGAGGGCCAGTGCCTGCCCGAACGCACTCGCCGCTCCATTCGCTTCCCTCTCGCCTTCTCCGCGCACAGCACCGAGTCCGCAGCCGCCCTCCTTTCTCGACCGAGCATCGCCGTCGTCGTGCACGCTCATCGCTGCAAAAACGCGCCGGCCATCTCGCTGCTAGCGTCGCCGTGATCTCCTCTACCACCTCCACCTTTTAGCCGGGGCGATTGAGGCTGGGTAAGGGCGTAATCGCCAGTTCTTCCATCGCCGCCATGGCGGTACCTCGCCGGAGTTGGCGCTCCACGCGACCAACTGCCACCACGGCCTTCCCATCCTCTTCTCTCCCTTGCGCTAGCTGCTGCGTGGGCTGCTGATGCTCGGAGACAGGGCCATTAGGGCCGAGACGCCGTCGTCTCGCTAGAGCTGGCCATGCCGCGGCCGTGCGCCACCGTGCTCGTCGCCACCCCCTCTAGCTACGTCCTTAGCTGCAATAGATGGTTCCCCTAGGTCCGCTAGGGTGAGGCGAACGCATTGGCACCGTTGCCTTCGCCTTAGGAGCCACCGGCGGCGAGTTGCGCCGTCGTCTTCCTCCGCTCCCCTGCCTGGTCTCGCTGACATGCGGGCCCTCCTTGTCAGTCGCTGACGCGCGCAGCGGGAACCAGCCTGGGCCACGCCGAGTGCTGGGCTGCATTTGCGCGTGTTCGCGGGCCGCCGTTCCTTCGGGCCGGCCCAACAGTGGCTGTGATGTGTTTTCTTATTTGTTTTGCTTTATTATTTCACAGATTTGTGTTGATATTCAAAAATATGTATTTCCTAGTATATAGATCCAAATGCTATGATTCCAATTTTGTTGAGTTCATGATAATGTCTAGTATTTAACAAAAATATTATATGAGCACATGTTTTAGAAATTCTAGATGAATTAAATAGGACTTTGAAATGTGTTTTTGGATACATGCAAACTTGTTTGAATTTTATCTTGAGTTTCTGTGGTCTAAAAATTATGAAATTTTGTGGGTAGTCTAATATTGCTTATTAGAAGCTCTGGTTAAAATTTTAGAGCTAGTGCATGTGTAGTTTTTAAGTTATAAAATTTCCTTTTATTAATGGATGGATCTTGTGTGAATTTTCATAATTTTTCTATAGATCCAGTGGAGGTAAAATTTGATGAGTGCTATTCTTATGCTAGAATGATGCTAGGAAAAATGGGAAATCTGTTGCTTGACACTTTTTAATAAGGTTTCCTAATTATGCTAGAAATAGACATGTCATCTGTTAATTTAGATACAGCAAGTTTTACTTGCCCAATGGCTTTGAAATTTTTATGGTAGTCTATGTGCAGCATGAGATAGCTACTGTAATTTTTGTAGATTTTTATGAATAGTTTTACTATATATTGCTTAAATCACCTAATTAACTAAATAAATTGGAAAAGGATATTAAATAAATTATTTAGAAGTTGGAATTTTACTTTCTGATGTTTCTTAGGTATGAAAAACAAGTTGGTAAACTTGGATTGATCAAATTATGCTTTTGCATCATCATTAAATAATTAAGTTAGCAACCCTGTCATTGCGGGACAGATTCTAGGTCTACTGGAATTTGATTTGGTTAACTTAAGAATCATGCTTTGATGTTTACAAATGAATTGTAGAGAATTTCATAAGCTTTCTAGAATGTCCTCTTGCAAGTCATTTGGATTTGTAGAACTCTGGTTGTGATTGAATTAAGGGACTATTTGTGTGCATATGAAACTTTAAATGTTGAATTATGTATGTCTTTACTATTTCTAAGTTTGTGGTAATGTTCCTAGGTGTTAGGCCGTTAACTGAAGATGAGCATCTTTATCTTAGGTTATGCAAGTTAGGTAAGTTGATCTTGTTCTTTAAGTTAAGTAGATACATGCTTAAAGTGATTTGAATAGAGCTAATTACTCGGTAAACGAGTGTCCAGTGATGCTTTCGTAAACACTCACTGTGATTCATTGATCATGAGCATCATGTCATTCCTTATGCATCCATGATATTTATCTTTTGCATCGGCATGCTATAGGTGTACCGGAAGGAGTAACCCTGCTGGAATTCGAGGAACCAAGCGAGCAGCAGCAGCCGACGCCGGAGATTCAGGAGGAGCAGCCTTCAGGAGAAGTGCCAGACGAGGTCACCGTTGAGTGCCCGGACCACCGTCCTTGCAACTTTGTGAAAGGCAAGCCCCGGAGCATATTAAGCCTCCTAATTTCCGAAATGCAGTTACATTATTATTATTATATATCTATATATATATATTGTTGCATTAAGTTTAGGTGTTGGATGCAAACCATTGCTGCATTGGTTACCCAATCCTTGTCTAGATATTGTTACCCTGAATCCTATGTAGCTCAGGCTCGTGTAGTGCTTAGCCCTGCTTAAACACGGTAGAAGTCGGGTGATTTCCTGTCACCTGCGAGATATAGGAATATACATGTGACACGGTTGGCTATATTTGCTATTGTGGAAAAGAACCAGTCTTAATTTCAAATGAAGACCGGGCGGAGGCTTGCCGGTTTGCAGTGACTCCGTCTGTGTCGCTTAAGGACTGATTCTTGGAGCCTTTCCTGTTCATGTTGAACGCATGCCTCTCTCTTAGTTGGCCGAGTCTGGAGACCGACCACGGCCGAGTAGCTCACCTCAGGCCGGGAGTCGATAAGTATAAAGTGCGCCTCGGAAGGGAGCCGTAGGCGTGAGTCCAAGGGCAGGTGATTTAAAAGTCCTGATCGTCCTGGCAGAAGGGTAATCCCTGAGAGTGCTGGGGCTGATCGAACCCGCGAATTTGGTTCCTGAGTTGTTCCAAAGGTGACCCACGGCTACCCTTGCTAAGTATGCCTGGGTGAGAGTTAGGAATACCCCCTCAGCTGAGTTGTAATTCGATTCGAATCGCCGTCTCTCCCGGTTAGTGAGAACTTGACGGGCTTATCTCCAATGTAGATACACTTATTAACTTAATGGTTCAGAAATGATGATATGATGATGACAGCCTTATTATACCTGCTATGGTTAATATTGTTTGATCCTAATAAGTGAGTGCTCTAGTACAGGTGCTAATCTAGTGGACAGGTAAATAATGATAAGCTTGATAATAAGTTTAAATTGGTTACTATAATCATAAGTCTTTTATGCAACTGTGTCAAGCTAGCCCACCTGAAAAGCCTTGCATGATCCTTGGTGTCTTTTATTTCTGGTTTTGACGGGTAAGTCTAGCTGAGTACCTTCTCGTACTCAGGGTTTATCTCCCACCTGTTGCAGATGACCAGTTCTTCTTTGGTTGCTGCAAGTACTGCCTTCTCCCTGCTGGGGATGAAGACTAGACCGTTGGGCGCAGTCTCTACTATTTCTCGTACCTGATAATGCTTTTGTGGGACATGACTCTGATCTGGCAATGTATTTGAAACTATGAAGTTATGTACTAAACTATGTTGCTTCCGCGCATTTAAACTTGGTTTGTAATATTTATTTGAACTATGATGGATGTAATCCGAATGCTACTTGTGAAATGTTGTAACGGATGATGTGTTGTGTTGAATCATTACGATCTTGGTTTGTATGACGAGAGTTGGTTGAAATCCTTCGTGATTTCCGGACTATCGGGATTGTGGGAGCTTAAGTACAGGAATTTGATCGCTTCAGTGATTGTTTTTGTACTTACGTTCTTATGATTTGGTCGGTTCTGTTACAGCTGGCATCAGAGCAAGATTCGACACTAAATATGTCATTTGTGTATTTAAAACAAAAGTATTTGTGAAAATCCTAAATTAAATACTAAGTATTGCCAGTGGTCATATCCCTTATGCCCAAATAAGGACTCTTAGGTGGCTTATTAAGTACTAACTTGGGGGTTACTGCTTGTTTCTGTTTCGTCGTCCATACTGCGTGCTATTGTATGGATGCCATCCGCTTGGGTGGTAATGTTTGGATCAAATACCTCTACGCCTCGGGTAAGTGGGAGTTGTGAGAGCATGACCAGTCAACCGTCGGTCTAGGGAGAGTAGTTGTGGTTGCTCGCATACTTACATGTTCAATCATGTATCTATGAGAGTACTTAAATGTGGGTATCTCCGACGGGTAGTGTGATACTAGAGTATATGCATTGGGGATGTATGTATGAAAGTATTTAGTTTATCGCTTGCTTTTGTGCATTTTGGGAAATTATGGGCTGAAATGAAATTTTTCATAGTACACTAACAACGATCGTTGTAGATCGACTAGCTACCGATATACGAGAGAACGTATGTATGCCACCGTATATTTCACTAGCCTTTAAATTTTTCTAGGATTGTGAGGACGTCACGGATCGTGCATGCATCATGTTCAAGCATACATGGCATTTCTTGCATTACTCCCTCCTTTAAAATATGATTGTCCCGACTAATTAAATTTCAGATCCCTTAAATGATTCTCCCCTTACGTTGTAACTTTTGCTACAGATGGCGCAAGACGAAGCTCACTTTGCTTCGCAAGTCCGCTGGAGGCGGGCGCCTCGTCACCGTTTAGCTCCTCGTGAGCCCGGCCCGAGCCTCTTGAGGAGGAAAGGGTGAGGATAGAGCTAGCTCGGGTGACTCTTGAGAGGAATGCGGCTCAACACCACTTGGAGCAAATAACGCAGAAAGGGACCAAGAGACCCTTGAGGTTCGAGAGGTTGACAGTTGCTCACATAGAATCGTGAGCGCGCATGTTGATTCACGTGATGAACCAACGGAATGAAGCCTGCACGAGGAGAATGTGTTGAGAGCATGACGGGTAGAGCTAGAGCGACAAGTGGCGATTCTTTGAGGAGTACAATGACAATCTCCATGAGGAGGTTCACCTATTACACAATCAACTTCACCCTCTCCCCGCCACCGAGGATGAGGATGAGATGGGTTCTGGTGTCATCATGGTGAAGGTGATGATGACATGGAGGTCAATGGACTGAGGACATTCCACGATGAGGAGGAAGATGAGGAGTTAGAGCACGCTAGTGATGAAGATGGAGGAGAGATCTTGACATCGACTCGAGGACGGCGCGTAGTTTAGCTTACTACTTAGCTAATGCGCAAGAGCTAGTCTTTTGTTGATCCTCATGCATGAACGAGTAGCTTTGTAATAAGTTAATCGTTGGGATGTAATATCAAACCATAAGTTATCTTTGGATGTAAGTTTGGAACCACTATGGCTTGGATGTAACCTATCGAACGTATTATGCTCCACGTATGTGAGCCTTTGATGAATTTCATCTTTGCGGTCTATGGATCTCGTTGTTGGTTAAGTTCATCACATTTATGTGTCAATTGACGCGCTTGATGAGTTGTGTGGTTGTGATGAATGATTGTGCCTCTGTTGATTATATAAATGCATTCCCTCCAATGGACTCAGTTTGGCATAATTATATGATTCATCTACAAAAATTTCCACATCGTCAGTGCTCATTGGCTATACATTTTGCAGATGGCTCATAACATTCGTCGCGGGCATGGCATGGGAAATGAGGAACAACCACCTCCGCCACCGCCCACACCAGCTGAGCTAATGCAGACATAGTTGTGGGAAAGTCGGTAGCATGTTAGCTGAGGCTATCGCGTCGGATGGCTAACCATGAGGATCGTCATGTCCGCCAAGGACCCGAGCCGAACCGAAAGATCTGCAATGACTTTAAGGACTTCATGGATACAAAGCCTCCTATCTTTTGTGAGAGGCGTAAGAACCATTACAAGCTGATGAATGGTTGAGCACGATAGAGCAAAGGTTTGGATTGCTCCGTTTGACTGAAGGTATGAAGGCCACATATGTAGGACACCAGCTCCAAGGCCCTGTAGGCATCTGGTGGACACATCACAAGACCACCTTCCCTGCAAATGTCAAGATAGTTTGGGGTCAGTTTCAGGCAGCTTTCAGAGGACACTTTATCCTTCCTGGTCTCATGGCCATTAAGCATACTGAGTTTATGAAGCTCACCCAAGGCAACAAGAGTCTTAATGAATACCTCCAGGCATTCAACAACCTGGCGAGGTATGCTCCTGAGTTCGTCGATACTGACGCCAAGAGAATAGCTAGCTTCAAGAGGGGACTTTCCCCTAAACTAATGAAGTCAATGGGCAACTGCAAGTGTGTCACCTTCAATGAGTTTATTAGTGACACTCTGACTCAGGAGAACAATGATAAGATATATGCCGCTTCCAAGAACCGCAAAAGAAACTTTGAGGCAGGTGCTTCTCAGTCTAAGGCACCAATGGTATCCAAGACCTAGTACCGTCCACCCAATGCTAATGTCCGGTACCGCCCACCTCAGAAGAAGAATCAAGCTAAAACTGGTTTTCGCAAGGGGTACACAATTTCCTTGCCAAAGAATACCTCTGGGCAGGGCAGCTCCAATGTCCCACCAGCTAACAGGTCATGTTGGAACTGTAACCAGCCTGGTCATTGGGCAAATAGATGTCCCCATCCTCCCAAGAATGCTCAAGGAAACGTCCGCCAGGGGCGTGTTCACTACACTACTGTGGAGGAAATTCCTGCTGGTGAAGTGGTCACCGCTGGTAAGTTTCTTGTTAATGATCACCCTGTAGTTGTGCTCTTTGATTCGGGTGCTTCACATTCCTTTGTGAGTTCTACTTTTGCATCTAAGCATAAGATGAATGTGATTACAATTGTCAAGGGTGGTTATTGTATTAGTGCTGCTGGGAATAATATCATGACTAACCAAGTAGTAAAAGATGTAAAGCTTGAAATTGGGGATCGAGAGTTCCTTACGGATCTTGTAGTGCTACCGGGGGTAGGAATTGATATAATCCTAGGAATGAAGTGGATGAGTGGGAATGGAGTGTTGATCGATACGTCAACCCGTGTGGTAATGTTGAGGGATCCTGTGGATAAGAAGGGTTTTCTAGTGCAGTTACCTCGTGATATCTCTATTCACAATACAGCCAATGCTACCCTAGCCAAAGCCATTGAGGATCTACCAGTTGTCTGTGAGTTTCTAGATGTCTTCCCTGATGACTTGCCTGGATTACCTCCGGACCGTGATGTAGAATTCAAGATAGAACTCATTCCGGGTACGGCTCCTATCTCTCAAAGGCCCATTGCAATTCTTTGGTTAGTGAAGACTTTCATCTGTCACACCTCCTTCATCCTGTAGTACTCCACAATATCACTGTGGATTGCTCTCTTAGAAGTCAAATTATCGAACTCCAGAAGACTGATGTGGGTGTGTTTCACATCAAGCGGAAAATGAAAGAGAAAGAGACCAAGCACTTTAGGGTCGATGACAAAGGAATTCTCTGGTTTAATGATAGGCTTGTGGTACCCAAAGATAAAGAACTTAGAAATCAAATTATGGCTGAAGCCCATTCTTCTAAGTTGTCCATCCATCCTGGTAGTAGTAAAATGTATCAAGATCTCAAGCTGTATTATTGGTGGACCAAGATGAAGAAAGAAATCGCAGCTTACGTGGCAAGGTGTGATAACTGTTGCAGAGTCAAGGCTATTCACATAAGGCCCGGATTATTGCAGCCACTCTCTATTCCTGGCTGGAAGTGGGAAGAAATTAGTATGGATTTTATTGTTGGATTACCCACTACCAAAAAGGGTTGTGATTCCATCTGGGTTATCGTAGATCGTCTAACAAAATCTGCTCACTTTATTCCGGTCAAGTCTACATATCACCCGCACAATTATGCTGAGATTTACTTCCAACAAGTGGTATGTCTCCATGGTGTACCCAAATCCATTGTTTCTGATAGAGGGCCTCAATTCACGGCTCGCTTTTGGGAGTGCTTACATCAGAAACTTGGCACTCATCTAATCCGCAGTTCTGCCTATCATCCGCAAACATCAGGACAGACTAAGCGTGTTAATCAAATTCTTGAAGACATGCTTAGAGCTTGTCTTATCTCTTGCAAAGGCTCTTGGGAAGACTAGTTACCTCTCGCTGAATTCTCTTATAACAACAGTTATCAAGAGAGTATCAAAATGGCTCCTTTTGAAGCTCTTTATGGCCACAAGTGTAGAACTCCTTTGAACTGGGTGGAACCCGAGGAAAGAAGATTCTATGGTATTGACTTTGTAAAAGAAGCCGAAGAGCAAGTCCGAACTATACAGAAGAATATGACTGCCGCACAGGCTAGACAAAAGAGCTATGCTGACAAGAGAAGGAAACCTATTGAGTTTGAAGTAGGTGATCATGTTTATCTGAAGGTATCCCCTATGAAAGGAGTCAAGCGTTTTGGAATTAAAAGGAAGCTTGAGCCTCGATATGTTGGACCCTACCGCATTATCGAGAAAAGTGGAAGAGTGGCATATAAGCTCGAACTACCCCGTGAGATGGGAGCTATATTCCTGGTATTCCATGTGTCCTAGCTGAAGAAGTGTCTTCGTATTCCCGAGGAAAGAATAGCAACAAGGAAAGTCAACTTGAAATCTGATCTTTCTTATGAGGAAAAGGCCGTGCAAGTTCTGGATACACAAGAAAGAGTGACTCATACAAGAGTGGTTAAGTTATACAAGGTAGTTTGGAGTAATCATAGTGAACGGGATGCAACCTGGGAGCGGGAAGATTATTTAAAGGAAAATCATCCAACTTTCTATACTAAATGGTACGCTTTCCAAATCTTGGGACAAGATTTTTCTAAGGGGGGAGGGCTATAACACCCTAGGTGTTTTGGCTTCTACTAATTGCATTTCGTTTCATAAACAAGTGCATCATCTATCTCATCATGCCATGGTCCCTGAAACATACATATGAAACATTCGCATATTCTGTTTGTTTCGTACTAGATTGCTTGTGAATGGTAGTAGTGCAACATATGAATGCAACATGAATTTCTCATATCTTGAAGCATGGCAACATGGTAGTAATGTGACAAGTATAGGATAACAACAAGGTCATGCAACATGTGAAACATTGTATTGAAACATATGTATGAATTGCTTGTTTTACTTTCTTTATCACATGTGATCATTAGAAGTGGTATTACAATTTTGTAAAGTGGTTGATCATGGTCTGTTACACCTTAACTATACTTAGGTTACTTGTTGGGACATTGTTCATGTCGATCAAAATGACCAAAATGCCCTCAAGTGCAAGTTTGACTTTAATTGACCCTTGGAGTGTCACCGTTTGACTGATTCAAAAGTCCAACTTAGAAACCTTGCATGGCTGTGCACTCTTTACAAAAGTTGTAGCAAATTTATCAAGGAACAAAAGTCTCAATATGACCATCTCACGAAAATGGCTAGAACATGTTCAAAAAAGACCCACCAGTCAGCATTGATGGTGGTTTCAACATTTGAAAATTTTCTAAGTCCCAAAGCAGATTTCAGTTCCATGAGCTGATGTTTGGAGCACTATATCTCACTAACCAAGCCAAACTAGCTCAAGCTCCAATTAGCAAACTTGTAGTACTCACGTAGGTCTCCAACTTTGTTAACTACAACTTAACTGTATCGCTACACGTTTAAGAGATCCAACGCGTCGAATACATCGCCATCGGTCACCTTCACGATCCTTTGAATCATTTGTTTTCGTAAATCGGTCGATGACCGTCATAGCTGACCGGCTCAGCGACGTCGCGCGTGGCGTTCATGCCTTCGCCAAGGTCACGCCGTCGCGTCGCCGCGCTCGAGAAGAGGGCGGTGCTCGCCGAACGCACTTTTCGCCGCTCCATTCGCTTCCTCTCGCCTTCTCCGCGACAACACCGAAGTCCGCAGCGCGCCTCCTTTCCCGACCTAGCAAGCGCCGCCATCGTCGCGGCACGCTCGTCACATCGCAAAAACGCGCCGGCCATCTCTCGCGCTAAGCGTCGCCGTGATCTCTCTACCACCTCCACCTTTCGGCCAGGCGATTAAGGCCGGGTAAGGCGTAATCGCTAGTTCTTCCACCGCCGCCATGGTGGGACCTCGCGGAGTTGGCGCCCGCGACGACCAACCGCCACCACGGCCTTCCCATCCTCTTCTCTCTCTTGCGCTTAGGCTTGCTGCGTGCAGGCTGCTTGATGCTCGGAGAGCGGGCCATTAGGGCCGAGACGCCGTCGTCTCGCCAGAGCCAGCCATGCCGTGGCCGTGCGTCGCCGTGTTCGTCGCCACCCCCTCTAGCTACATCCTTAGCTGCAATAGATGGTTCCCCTAGGTCCGCTAGGGTGAGGCTAACGATTGGCACCGTTGTTTTCGCCGGAGGAGCCACCGCGGCGCGAGTTGCGCCGTCGTCTTCCTCCGCTCCCTGCTGGTCTCGGCCGACATGCGGGCCCTCCTTGTCGATCGGCCCGACGCCAAGACAATGGAACCAACTGGACCGCGCCGAGTCTTTGGGCTGCGTTCTTGGCGTGTTCAGAAACATGGCCGTTCCTTCGGGCCCGCCCATGCAGTGTAATGTGATGTGTTTTCTTATTTGTTTTGCTTTATTATTTCATAGATTTGTGTTGATATTCAAAATATGTATTTCCTAGTATATAGATCCAAATGCTATGGTTCCAATTTTTTTGAGTTCATGATAATGTCTAGTATTTAACAAAAATATTATATGAGCACATGTTTTAGAAATTCTGGATGAATTAAATAGGACTTTGAAATGTGTTTTTGGATACATGCAAACTTGTTTGAATTTTATCCTGAGTTTCTTTGGTCCAAAAATTATGAAATTTTGTGGGTAGTCTATTATTGCTTATTAGAAGCTCTGGTTAAAATTTCAGAGCTAGTGCATGTGTAGTTTTTAAGTTATACAATTTCCTTTTATTAATGGATGGATCTTGTGTGAATTTTCATAATTTTTCTATAGATCCAGTGGAGGTAAAATTTGATGAGTGCTATTCTTATGCTAGAATGATGCTAGGAAAAATGGGAAATCTGTTGCTTGACACTTTTTAATAAGGTTTCCTAATTATGCTAGAAATAGACATGTCATCTGTTAATTTAGATACAACAAGTTTTACTTGCCCAATGGCTTTGAAATTTTTATGGTAGTCTATGTGCGGCATGAGATAGCTACTGTAATTTTTGTAGATTTTTATGAATAGTTTTACTATATATTGCTTAAATCACCTAATTAACTAAATAAATTGGAAAAGGATATTAAATAAATTATTTAGAAGTTGCAATTTTACTTTCTGATGTTTCTTAGGTATGAAAAACAAGTTGGTTAACTTGGATTGATCAAATTATGCTTTTGCATCATCATTAAATAATTAAGTTAGCAACCTTGTCATTGCGGGACAGATTCTAGGTCTACTGGAATTTGATTTGGTTAACTTAAGAATCATGCTTTGATGTTTACAAATGAATTGTAGAGAATTTTATAAGCTTTCCAGAATGCCCTCTTGCAAGTCATTTGGATTTGTAGAACTCTGGTTGTGATTGAATTAAGGGACTATTTGTGTGCACATGAAACTTTAAATGTTGAATTATGTATGCCTTTACTATTTCTAAGTTTGTGGTAATGTTCCTAGGTGTTAGGCCGTTAACTGAAGATGAGCATCTTTATCTTAGGTTATGCAAGTTAGGTAAGTTGATCTTGTTCTTTAAGTCAAGTAGATACATGCTTAAAGTGATTTGAATAGAGCTAATTACTCGGTAAACGAGTGTCCAGTGATGCTTTCGTAAACACTCACTGTGATTCATTCATCATGAGAATCATGTCATTCCTTATGCATCCATGATATTTATCTTTTGCATCGGCATGCAATTGGTGTACCGGAAGGAGTAACCCTGCTGGAATTCGAGGAACCAAGCGAGCAGCAGCAGCCGACGCCGGAGATTCAGGAGGAGCAGCCTTCAGGAGAAGTGCCAGACGAGGTCGCCGTTGAGTGCCCGGACCACCGTCCTTGCAACTTTGTGAAAGGCAAGCCCCGGAGCATATTAAGCCTCCTAATTTCTGAAATGCAGTTACATTATTATTATTATATATCTATATATATATATATATATATATATTGTTGCATTAAGTTTAGGTGTTGGATGCAAACCATTGCTGCATTGGTTACCCAATCCTTGTCCAGATATTGTTACCCTGAATCCTATGTAGCTCAGGCTCGTGTAGTGCTTAGCCCTGCTTAAACGTGGTAGAAGTCGGGTGATTTCCTGTCACCTGCGAGATATAGGAATATACATGTGGCACGGTTGGCTATATTTGCTATCGTGGAAAAGAACCAGTCTTAATTTGAAATGAAGACCGGGCGGAGGCTTGCCGGTTTGCAGTGACTCCGTCTGTGTCGCTTAAGGACTGATTCTTGGAGCCTTTCCTGTTCATGTTGAACGCATGCCTCTCTCTTAGTTGGCCGGGTCTGGAGACCGACCACGAAGCCGAGTAGCTCACCTCAGGCTGGGAGTCGATAAGTATAAAGTGCGCCTCGGAAGGGAGCCGTAGGCTTGAGTCCAAGGGCAGGTGATTTAAAAGTCCTGATCATCCTGGCAGAAGGGTAATCCCTGAGAGTGCTAGGGCTGATCGAACCCGCGAATTTGGTTCCTGAGTTGTTCCAAAGGTGACCCACGGCTACCCTTGCTAAGTATGCCAGGGTGAGAGTTAGGAATACCCCCTCAGCTGAGTTGTAATTCGATTCGAATTGCCGTCTCTCCCGGTTAGTGAGAACTTGACGGGCTTATCTCCAATGTAGATACACTTAATAACTTAATGGTTCGGAAATGATGATATGATGATGACAGCCTTATTATACCTGCTATGGTTAATATTGTTTGCTCCTAATAAGTGAGTGCTCTAGTACAGGTGCTAATCTAGTGGACAGGTAAATAATGATAAGCTTGATAATAAGTTTAAATTGGTTACTATAATCATAAGTCTTTTATGCAACTGTGTCAAGCTAGCCCACCTGAAAAGCCTTGCATGATCCTTGGTGTCTTTTATTTCTGGTTTTGACGGGTAAGTCTAGCTGAGTACCTTCTCGTACTCAGGGTTTATCTCCCACCTGTTGCAGATGACCAGTTCTTCTTTGGTTGCTGCAAGTACTGCCTTCTCCCTGCTAGGGATGAAGACTAGACCATTGGGCGCGGTCTCTACTAGTTCTCGTACCTGATAATGCTTTTGTGGGACATGACTCTGATCTGGCAATGTATTTGAAACTATGAAGTTATGTACTAAACTATGTTGCTTCCGCGCATTTAAACTTGGTTTGTAATATTTATTTGAACTATGATGGATGTAATCCGAATGCTACTTGTGAAATGTTGTAACGGATGATGTGTTGTGTTGAATCATTACGATCTTGGTTTGTATGTCGAGAGTTGGTTGAAATCCTTCGTGATTTCTGGACTACCGGGATTGTGGGAGCTTAAGTACGAGGAATTTGATCGCTTGGTGATTGTTTTTGTACTTACGTTCTTATGATTTGGTCGGTTACATTACGGTGGCATCGAGCAAGATTCGACACTAAACATGTCATTTGTGTATTTAAAACAAAAGTATTTGTGAAAATCCTAAATTAAATACTAAGTATTGCCGGTGGTCATATCCCTTATGCCCAAATAAGGACTCTTAGGTGGCTTATTAAGTACTAACTTGGGGGGTTCTTGCTTGTTTGCTTTTCGTCATCCATACGGCGTGCTATTGTATGGATGCCATCCGCTTGGGTGGTAATGTTTGGATCAAATACCTCTACGCTCTACGTAAGTGGGTTTGTGAGAGCATGACCGTCCAACCGTCGGTCTAGGGGAGAGTAGTTGTGGTTGCTCAGATACTTTCATGTTCAATCATGTATCTATGAGAGTACTTAAATGTGGGTATCTCTCGACGGGTAGTTTGTGATACTAGAGTATATGCATTGGGGGATGTATGTATGAAAGTATTTAGTTTATCGCTTGCTTTTATGCATTTTGGGAAATTCTTGGGCTGAAATGAAATTTTCTGGTACACTACACTAACGATCGTTGTAGATCGACTAGCTACCGTGATCACGAGAGAAGCGTATGTATGCCACCGTATATTTCGCTAGCCTTTAAAATTTTCTAGGATTGTGAGGACGTCACGGATCGTGCATGCATCATGTTCAAGCATACATGGCATTTCTTGCATTACTCCCTCCTTTAAAATATGATTGTCCCGACTAATTAAATTTCGTATCCCTTAAATGATTCTCCCTTACGTTGTAACTTTTGCTACTGAGATGGCGCGACGAAGCTCTTTCGTCGCAAGTCCGCCTGGAGGCAGGCGCCTCGTCACCGTTTAGCTCCTCGTGAGCCCGTCCCCGAGCCTCTTGAGGAGGAAAGGGTGAGGATAGAGCTAGCTCGGGTGACTCTTGAGAGGAATGCGGCTCAACACCACTTGGAGCAAATGCTTGCAGAAAGGGACCAAGAGACCCTTGAGGTTCGAGAGGTTGTGATTGCTCACCATAGCTGTGAACGCATGTTGATTCACGTGATGAACCAACGGAATGAAGCCTGGCACGAGGAGAATGTGTTGAGAGCATGACAGGTAGAGCTAGAGCAGCAAGTGGCGATTCTTTGAGGAGTACAATGACAATCTCCATGAGGAGGTTCACCTATTACACAATCAACTTCACCCTCTCCTGCCACCTGAGGATGAGGATGAGATGGGTTACAGTGTCATCATGGCTGAAGGTGATGATGACATGGAGGTCAATGGACTGAGGACATTCCACTGATGAGGAGGAAGATGAGGAGTTAGAGCACGCTAGTGATGAAGATGGAGGAGAGATCTTCGACATCGACTCCGAGGACGATGCGTAGTTTAGCTTACTACTTAGCTAATGCGCAAGAGCTAGTCTTTTGTTGATCCTCATGCATGAACGAGTAGCTTTGTAATAAGTTAATCGTTGGGATGTAATATCAAACCATAAGTTATCTTTGGATGTAAGTTTGGAACCACTATGGCTTGGATGTAACCTATCGAACGTATTATGCTCCACGTATGTGAGCCTTTGATGAATTTCATCTTTGCGGTCTATGGATCTCGTTGTTGGTTAAGTTCATCACATTTATGTGTCAATTGACGCGCTTGATGAGTTGTGTGGTTGTGATGAATGATTGTGCCTCTGTTGATTATATAAATGCATTCCCTCCAATGGACTCAGTTTGGCATAATTATATGATTCATCTACAAAAATTTCCACATCGTCAGTGCTCATTGGCTATACATTTTGCAGATGGCTCATAACATTCGTCGCGGGCATGGCATGGGAAATGAGGAACAACCACCTCCGCCACCGCCCACACCAGCTGAGCTAATGCAGACAGTTGTGGAAAGTCAGCGCATGTTAGCTGAGGCTATGCGTCAGATGGCTAACCATGAGGATCGTCATGTCCGCCAAGGACCCGAGCCGAACCAGTACAGCAGCTTTAAGGACTTCATGGATACAAAGCCTCCTATCTTTTGTGAGGCAGAAGAACCATTACAAGCTGATGAATGGTTGAGCACGATAGAGCAAAGGTTTGGATTGCTCCGTTTGACTGAAGGTATGAAGGCCACATATGTAGGACACCAGCTCCAAGGCCCTGTAGGCATCTGGTGGACACATCACAAGACCACCTTCCCTGCAAATGTCAAGATAGTTTGGGGTCAGTTTCAGGCAGCTTTCAGAGGACACTTTATCCTTCCTGGTCTCATGGCCATTAAGCATACTGAGTTTATGAAGCTCACCCAAGGCAACAAGAGTCTTAATGAATACCTCCGGGCATTCAACAACTTTGGCGAGGTATGCTCTGAGTTCGTCGACATCGACGCCAAGAGAATAGCTAGCTTCAAGAGGGACTTTCCCTAAACCGATGAAGTCAATGGGCAAGCGCAAGTGTGTCACCTTCAATGAGTTTATTAGTGACACTCGACTCGGAGAACAATGATAAGATATATGCCGCTTCCAAGAACAAGAAAAGAAACTTTGAGGCAGGTGCTTCTCAGTCTAAGGCACCAATGGTATCCAAGACCTAGTACAAATCCACCCAATGCTAATGTCCTGCATCGCCCACCTCGGAAGAAGAATCAAGCTAAAAGCTGGTTTTCATGAAAGGGTACACAATTTCCTTGCCAAAGAATACCTCTAGGCAGGGCAGCTCCAATGTCCCACCAGCTAACAGGCCATGTTGGAACTGTAACCAGCCTGGTCATTGGGCAAATAGATGTCCCCATCCTCCCAAGAATGCTCAAGGAAAGCGTCTCTTGAGGCGTGTTCACTACACTCTTGTGGAGGAAATTCCTGCTTTGGTGAAGTGGTCACCTTTGGTAAGTTTCTTGTTAATGCTCACCCTGTAGTTGTGCTCTTTGATTCGGGTGCTTCACATTCCTTTGTGAGTTCTACTTTTGCATCTAAGCATAAGATGAATGTGATTACAATTGTCAAGGGTGGTTATTGTATTAGTGCTGCTGGGAATAATATCATGACTAACCAAGTAGTAAAAGATGTAAAGCTTGAAATTGGGGATCGAGAGTTCCTTACGGATCTTGTAGTGCTACCGGGGGTAGGAATTGATATAATCCTAGGAATGAAGTGGATGAGTGGGAATGGAGTGTTGATCGATACGTCAACCCGTATGGTAATGTTGAGGGATCCTGTGGATAAGAAGGGTTTTCTAGTGCAGTTACCTCGTGATATCTCTATTCACAATATGACCAATGCTACCCTAGCCAAAGCCATTGAGGATCTACCGGTTATGCGTGAGTTTCTAGATGTCTTCCCTGATGACTTGCCTGGATTACCTCCGGACCGTGATGTAGAATTGAAGATAGAACTCATTCCGGGTACGGCTCCTATCTCTCAAAGGCCCATTGCAATTCTTTGGTTAGTGAAGACTTTCATCATCACACCTCCTTCATCCTGTAGTACTCCACAATATATTGTGGATTGATCTCTTAGAAGTCGAATTATCGAACTCCAGAAGACTGATGTGGGTGTGTTTCACATCAAGCGGAAAATGAAAGAGAAAGAGACCAAGCACTTTAGGGTCGATGACAAAGGAATTCTCTGGTTTAATGATAGGCTTGTGGTACCCAAAGATAAAGAACTTAGAAATCAAATTATGGCTGAAGCCCATTCTTCTAAGTTGTCCATCCATCCTGGTAGTAGTAAAATGTATCAAGATCTCAAGTTGTATTATTGGTGGACCAAGATGAAGAAAGAAATCGCGACTTACGTGGCAAGGTGTGATAAGCATTGCTTGAGTAAAGGCTATTCACATAAGGCCCGGATTATTGCAGCCACTCTCTATTCTGGCCGGAAGTGGGAAGAAATTAGTATGGATTTTATTGTTGGATTACCCACTACCAAAAAGGGTTTGTGATTCCATATGGGGTTATCGTAGATCGTCTAACAAAATCCGCTCACTTTATTCTGGTCAAGTCTACATATCACCCGCACAATTATGCTGAGATTTACTTCCAACAAGTGGTACGTCTCCATGGTGTACCCAAATCCATTGTTTCTGATAGAGGGCCTCAGTTCACGACTCGCTTTTGGGAGTGCTTACATCAGAATCTTGGCACTCATCTAATCCGTAGTTCTGCCTATCATCCGCAAACATCAGGACAGACTAAGCGTGTTAATCAAATTCTTGAAGACATGCTTAGAGCTTGTCTTATCTCTTGCAAAGGCTCTTGGGAAGACTGGTTACCTCTCGCTGAATTCTCTTATAACAACAGTTATCAAGAGAGTATCAAAATGGCTCCTTTTGAAGCTCTTTATGGCCGCAAGTGTAGAACTCCTTTGAACTGGGTGGAACCCGGGGAAAGAAGATTCTATAGTATTGACTTTGTAAAAGAAGCCGAAGAGCAAGTCTGAACTATACAGAAGAATATGACTGCCGCACAGGCTAGACAAAAGAGCTATGCTGACAAGAGAAGGAAACCTATTGAGTTTGAAGTAGGTGATCATGTTTATCTGAAGGTATCCCCTATGAAAGGAGTCAAGCGTTTTGGAATTAAAAGGAAGCTTGAGCCTCGATATGTCGGACCCTACCGCATTATCGAGAAAAGTGGAAAAGTGGCATATAAGCTCGAACTACCCAGTGAGATGGGAGCTATATTCCCGGTATTCCATGTGTCCCAGCTGAAGAAGTGTCTTCGTATTCCCGAGGAAAGAATAGCAACAAGGAAAGTCAACTTGAAATCTGATCTTTCTTATGAGGAAAAGCCCGTGCAAGTTCTGGATACACAAGAAAGAGTGACTCATACAAGAGTGGTTAAGTTATACAAGGTAGTTTGGAGTAATCATAGTGAACGGGATGCAAGTTTGACTTTAATTGAGCCTTGGAGTGTCACCGTTTGACTGATTCAAAAGTCCAACTTAGAAACCTTGCATGGCTGTGCACTCTTTACAAAAGTTGTAGCAAATTTATCAAGGAACAAAAGTCTCAATATGACCATCTCACGAAAATGGCTAGAACATGTTCAAAAAAGACCCACCAGTCAGCATTGATGGTGGTTTCAACATTTGAAAATTTTCTAAGTCCCAAAGCAGATTTCAGTTCCATGAGCTGATGTTTGGAGCACTATATCTCACTAACCAAGCCAAACTAGCTCAAGCTCCAATTAGCAAACTTGTAGTACTCACGTAGGTCTCCAACTTTGTTAACTACAACTTAACCTGGATCGCCACGGTTTAAGAGATCCAACGCGTCGAACACATGCTGTCAGTCACCTTCGCTGATCACTGAATCGCTGTTTTCAGAAATCGGTCAGTGACCGTCATAGCTGACCGGCTCAGGCGACGTTCGCCGCGTGGCGTTCATGCACTGCCAAGGTCACCACGTCGCGCGTCCGCGCTCCAGAAGAGGGCCAGTGCCTCCCCGAACGCACTCGCCGCTCCATTCGCTTCCCTCTCGCCTTCTCCGCGCACAACACCGAGTCCGCAGCCGCCCTCCTTTCCCGACCAAGCGTCGCCATCGTCGTGCACGCTCGTCACTGCAAAAACGCGCCGGCCATCTCACTGCTAGCGTCGCCGTGATCTCCTCTACCACCTCCACCTTTCAGCCAGGGCGATTAAGGCTGGGTAAGGGCGTAATCGCTAGTTCTTCCACCGCTGCCATGGTGGGACCTCGCCGGAGTTGGCGCTCCGCGCGACCAACTGCCACCACGGCCTTCCCATCCTCTTCTCTCTCTTGCGCTAGCTGCTGCGTGGGCTGCTGATGCTCGGAGAGCGGGCCATTAGGGCCGAGACGCCGTCGTCTCGCCAGAGCCAGCCATGCCGTGGCCGTGCGTCGCCGTGCTCGTCGCCACCCCCTCTAGCTACATCCTTAGCTGCAATAGATGGTTCCCCTAGGTCCGCTAGGGTGAGGCGAACGCATTGGCACCGTTGCCTTCGCCGGAGGAGCCACCGGCGGCGAGTTGCGCCGTCGTCTTCCTCCGCTCCCCTGCCTGGTCTCGCTGACATGCGGGCCCTCCTTGTCAGTCGCTGACGCGCACAGCGGGAACCAGCCTAGACCGCGCCGAGTGCTGGGCTGCGTTTGCGCGTGTTCGCGGGCCGCCGTTCCTTTAGGCCAGCCCAACAGTGGCTGTGATGTGTTTTCTTATTTGTTTTGCTTTATTATTTCACAGATTTGTGTTGATATTCAAAATATGTATTTCCTAGTATATAGATCCAAATGCTATGGTTCCAATTTTGTTGAGTTCATGATAATGTCTAGTATTTAACAAAAGTATTATATGAGCACATGTTTTAGAAATTCTGGATGAATTAAATAGGACTTTGAAATGTGTTTTTGGATACATGCAAACTTGTTTGAATTTTATCTTGAGTTTCTTTGGTCCAAAAATTATGAAATTTTGGGGGTAGTCTATTATTGCTTATTAGAAGCTCTGGTTAAAATTTCAGAGCTAGTGCATGTGTAGTTTTTAAGTTATAGAATTTCCTTTTATTAATGGATGGATCTTGTGTGAATTTTCATAATTTTTCTATAGATCCAGTGGAGGTAAAATTTGATGAGTGCTATTCTTATGCTAGAATGATGCTAGGAAAAATGGGAAATCTATTGCTTGACACTTTTTAATAAGGTTTCCTAATTATGCTAGAAATAGACATGTCATCTGTTAATTTAGATACAGCAAGTTTTACTTGCCCAATGGCTTTGAAATTTTTATGGTAGTCTATGTGCAGCATGAGATAGCTACTGTAATTTTTGTAGATTTTTATGAATAGTTTTACTATATATTGCTTAAATCACCTAATTAACTAAATAAATTGGAAAAGGATATTAAATAAATTATTTAGAAGTTGCAATTTTACTTTCTGATGTTTCTTAGGTATGAAAAACAAGTTGGTAAACTTGGATTGATCAAATTATGCTTTTGCATCATGATTAAATAATTAAGTTAGCAACCTTGTCATTGCGGGACAGATTCTAGGTCTACTGGAATTTGATTTGGTTAACTTAAGAATCATGCTTTGATGTTTACAAATGAATTGTAGAGAATTTTATAAGCTTTCCAGAATGTCCTCTTGCAAGTCATTTGGATTTGTAGAACTCTGGTTGTGATTGAATTAAGGGACTATTTGTGTGCATATGAAACTTTAAATGTTGAATTATGTATGCCTTTACTATTTCTAAGTTTGTGGTAATGTTCCTAGGTGTTAGGCCGTTAACTGAAGATGAGCATCTTTATCTTAGGTTATGCAAGTTAGGTAAGTTGATCTTGTTCTTTAAGTTAAGTAGATACATGCTTAAAGTGATTTGAATAGAGCTAATTACTCGGTAAACGAGTGTCCAGTGATGCTTTCGTAAACACTCACTGTGATTCATTCATCATGAGCATCATGTCATTCCTTATGCATCCATGATATTTATCTTTTGCATCGGCATGCAATAGGTGTACCGGAAGGAGTAACCTGCTGGAATTGAGGAACCAAGCGAAGCAGCAGAATGAAATTACGCCGGAGATTCGTGGAGGAGCGACCTTGGAGGAGAAGTGCCAGACGAGGTCACCGTTGAGTGCCCGGACCACCGTCCTTGCAACTTTGTGAAAGGCAAGCCCCGGAGCATATTAAGCCTCCTAATTTCTGAAATGTAGTTACATTATTATTATTATATATCTATATATATATATTGTTGCATTAAGTTTAGGTGTTGGATGCAAACCATTCTTTGCATTGGTTACCCAATCCTTGTCCGAGATATTGTTACCTGAATCCTATGTAGCTTAGGCTCGTGTAGTGCTTAGCCACGCTTAAGCGCTGTAGAAGTCGGGTGATTTCCTGTCACCTACGAGATATAGGAATATACATGTGGCACGGTTGGCTATATTTGCTATCGTGGAAAAGAACCGGTCTTAATTTGAAATGAAGACCCAGGCGGAGGCTTGCCGGTTTTGCAGTGACTCCGTGCTGTGTCGCTTAAGGACTGATTCTTGGAGCCTTTCTGTTCATGTTGAACGCATGCCTCTCTCTTAGTTGGCGGGTGCGGAGACCGACCACGAAGCCGAGTAGCTCACCTCGGGCCGGGAGTCGATAAGTATAAAGTGCGCCTTGGAAGGGAGCCGTGGGCGTGAGTCCAAGGCGGTGATTTAAAAGTCCCGATCGTCTGGCGGAAGGGTAATCCCCGAGAGTGTTTGGGGCTGATCGAACCCGCAATTTGGTTCTGAGTTGTTCCAAAGGTGACCCACGGCTACCCTTGCTAAGTATGCTAGGGTGAGAGTTAGGAATACCCCCCTCACTGAGTTGTAATTGATTGAATCGCCGTCTCTCCCGGTTAGTGAGAACTTGACGGGCTTATCTCCAATGTAGATACACTTAATAACTTAATGGTTGGAAATGATGATATGATGATGATGACCTTATTATTATACTGCTATGGTTAATATTGTTTGCTCCTAATAAGTGAGTGCTCTAGTACAGGTGCTAATCTAGTGGATAGGTAAATAATGATAAGCTTGATAATAAGTTTAAATTGGTTACTATAATCATAAGTCTTTTATGCAACTGTGTCAAGCTAGCCCACCTGAAAAGCCTTGCATGATCCTTGGTGTCTTTTATTTCTGGTTTTGACGGGTAAGTCTAGCTGAGTACCTTCTCGTACTCAGGGTTTATCTCCCACCTGTTGCAGATGACCAGTTCTTCTTTGGTTGCTGCAAGTACTGCCTTCTCCCTGCTGGGGATGAAGACTAGACCGTTGGGCGCGGTCTCTACTAGTTCTCGTACCTGATAATGCTTTTGTGGGACATGACTCTGATCTGGCAATGTATTTGAAACTATGAAGTTATGTACTAAACTATGTTGCTTCCGCGCATTTAAACTTGGTTTGTAATATTTATTTGAACTCTGATGGATGTAATCCGAATGCTACTTGTGAAATGTTGTAACGGATGATGTGTTGTGTTGAATCATTACGATCTTGGTTTGTATGTCGAGAGTTGGTTGAAATCCTTCGTGATTTCCGGACTACCGGGATTGTGGGAGCTTAAGTACAGGAATTTGATCGCTTCGGTGATTGTTTTTGTACTTACGTTCTTATGATTTGGTCGGTTCTATTACAGACTCCCCCCTACACAAAAGAATTTTAATTCTATATGGGTAATAGTGGATCGTTTAACCAAGTCTTCTCATTTCATACAAGTTAGAACTAACTATCGACCAAGTGACTATGCTGAGTTATATTTTAATCAGATAGTACATCTCCATGGTGTTCCTAGAACCATTGTATCTGACAGAGGACCTTAGTTCACCGCTCGTTTTTGGGAACATTTGCACAAGATGTTAGGCACTAACTTAGTTAGAAGTTCTGCTTATCATCCATAGACCTTTAGACAGACGAAGTGGGTGAATCAAATATTGGAAGACATGTTAAGAGCTTGTGTCATATCTTCCAAAGGTTCATGGGAGAAGTGGTTACCATTGGCTGAATTTTCCTATAATAATAGCTATCAAGAAAGTATCAAGATGGCTCTGTTTGAAGCGTTGTATGGCCGCAAGTGTAGAACTCTTTTGAACTAGGTTGAATCTAGAGAAAGGAGATACTACGGCATTGATTTCATCGAAGAGGCTAAACAACAAGTCTGTACTATCTAGAAACATATGGAAGCTGCTCAAGCTAGGCAGAAAAGCTATGTGGATAAAAGAAGGAAGCCCATTGAGTTTGAAGTTGGTGATTACGTTTATCTGAAAGTATCACCAATGAAAGGTGTGCAACGGTTTAGAGTAAAGAGGAAGCTTGCACCTAGATAGTAGGTCCATATCCGATCATAGAGAAGAGTGAGAGAGTAGCCTACAAGATAGAGTTACCTTATGAGATGAGAGCTATCTTCAATGTTTTTCATGTCTCTCAATTGAAGAAATGTCTCCACATTCCCAAGGAAAGAGTTTCACTTACAAATATCAAGTTGAAATTAGATTTATCCTATGAAGAAAGGCCGGTGTGGGTTATTGATACTAAAGAGAGAGTAACCCGAAGTCAGGTGGTCAAGTTTTACAAGGTCATGTGGAGTAATCAGGGTAGTGAGAGCGATGAAACATGGGAACGGGAAGATTATTTGAAGGATGTATAGCCTACCTTTTATTCAAAATGGTATGCTTTTCAAATCTCAAGATGAGATTTTTATAAGGGGGGTGTGTTGTAACACCCTAGGTGTTAGGCATGCATAATTGCACTTGCATTGCATGAGCATAAGCATCAAGCATTCCTATATGAGCTTTCACATATGAAACATGCAATTGAAACATGTCAAACATGACTTGTTACTTTATGTTTTCCCTATGTGTATGCTTATGATCATGTGTGATTGAGTGCAAGTGGTTGATGTTGGTCACTAAAACACCTTAGCTACACTTAGGATGCCTATTGGAACAATGTTCATGTGGATCACTTCACCTAATTAAGCTCCTAAATGATGATATGCTTAGTTTGACCTAGGATTTACATGAGATAAATGTATGAAATGATTGTGGAACCTTAGGAATGCATCAAACATGTTTAGAATGTCACTAGGAATAACTTTGGTATTCATAACTAAGGCTAGTTTGGTCTCTAAGTCATACCTATAGTGTTAAGTACCAATCTCATGTGGTATGTTTGACTGGAGTTGAACTACACATTAGAAAGTTTGCATGGATGTGCACCCTAAAACAAAGTTGTAGTACTTGAGGAGTGTAACAACTTTTATTTTTGGTTCATAGGCTAGTTCAGCTCCTAACATGCTTGAAATTGGATAACAAAAATCATTGAAATGCTGTTTTTCAAACTTAGAAAATTTTCTAAGTCATAACTGAGTTTACAGTTTGACGTAGCCGACTTTGGGTTGATGTAACTCTTAAACCTTTATGAATTAGCTTATACTTTCTAAAGCAAAATTGTAGCCCTAACATAGCTCTATAACTTTGATTTAAGGGGATTTTGCTAACTTGCCATAGATTAGGATTTAGGAGGGGGAGAAATACCGCTGTCAGGCGTTGATGCTGGCTCTGATGGCCATCGCGACCGGGCCATCATGGCCGACCGTCATCAAGCCAAGCACACCAAGTGGAACCCAGATACCGGCGTTGCCCCACTCATCACGCCATCATAGACATGACGACGCCATGCACCTGCTGGCTCACTTACTCGCCTCGTTCATGTCCACTCGCCTCATCCACGCCACTCAAAGCCACGCGCTGCACCACTGCCATCGCCGTTGAGAGCTCGCCGCCGTGTAGCTCCTGCACCGGCCAGCCATTGTGCAATTGCTCGCACATGTAGACATGTCGTGCTTCACTCTACTCCCTAGACCCATTCGTAGTCTCGTTCGAACCAAGGTGAGGGCCTATTGGCCATTCTTGACACCGCCACCATGACTGGCACCTCGTCGGACTTTGAGCTCACCGTGGCCTGAGCTAACAACTATTCCTCCATGCTTCCTATCCTTTGCCTCGTCTTCCCCATGTCTTGTAGTTGCTTTAACCCTACCTCGCCGAACCTCTACCACTCTAACATTGCCGACATGTGAGCCTCACCAGAGTGAGCTCCGCCGCCATGCGGACATGCCCACGACTAGGCTTTCCTAGCGCCTCCACTAACCCTAGTTTAGTCTTGGTTGTATTGCCTGAGCACCGTGATGCTATAGAGCCTCTCACCTAGACCTGTCGTGGCCGGAGATGGCCGACGCACCACCACACAGCGCCAACGATGAGCCAGCTTTGGTGTGCCCGCACCCTAACCACCTACCTCTATCGACGCGGGAGAGTGTGAGGAACATCATGGTGGTGTCGGTTTCACCGGAGAGTTCGCCGTCGGTGAGCTAGCGCCGGTCGACTGCCATCCCCTATCTCGGTTGGACTGACCTGTGGGGTCCCCTCACTTGTGGCTCCCTCGTGTCAGTGACTGCCATATTAGGTTTTGTGTATTTCTTTTCCTGATTTTTGTGCTAACTTTTGAAAATGATATCTAGGGATAGGGGTATCCTATTTAAGTGAACCAATTTTTGTTGGGTTCCTCATGAAGTGTAGTATTTGATAAAAATATGAAATGCACTATTTCTTGTATTTTTCTAGGAGAATAAAATAGAGTTTGATAAATTCTTTTAAATGGTTTCAATCTTGTAAAATCTATAACTTTAGCTAGGAAAGTGCTAAAAATGTGATTCCAATTTTGTTGGTCTTGTATTGTCATGTACTACCTGGAAAAATATTGGTTGCACTATGATCTTGCAGGAAATAGGAGTTTGCTATTTATCTTAAATAAATACTAGATTCTTGTGCTATTTTTCATGGTAAAAATATGTATCCATTGAGCATGAAAGTTTTTGTACAGTGCTCTTGTGCTGTAGGATGTCATACTTGTTCAAACGATGTGAAATTTATACAGTAGTCTATTGGGGACAAGTATAATCTACTGTAATTTTTGTGGATTTTTCTGTACACTTTTGCTATGTGTTTATTATTTCACCTAATTATCTAAATAAATTAATAAAGGCATGAAAATAATTTATTTAGGAATGGCCACTATGTTTTCTAGTGCTCATTTGATGTATGTTAACTATTGGTAACATTGGTAGTGCTCAAAGTACTATTCTTGTATGTACTGAAATATTATTTTCACTATAATTCACTTATAGTGACTTTCTGGACAGATTTTAGAGTTAAGCAAATTACATGGTGAAGATGATGCTTGCGATGAATCTTGTCAATAACAAAGTTGTAGATAACTCACTTAACTAGCTTGTGTTAAATTTTCATGGAATTTGGCCAAATAGTTTGTGAGTTAGGACTGTTCAAAGTTAGTCTTCAGAACTAGTAGTTCTCTAGAATTGCAGGACCAGATTTGATAAATGTGCCTGTTTTACCTTGACTTGGGAATCATGCTGAGATGTTTAAATATGAATTGTAGAAAATTTCATAATCTTTCCAGATTCTCTTGTTGCATGTCTTTTGGATCAGTACAACTCTAGTTATGAGTTAAACTAGCAGCTGCTGTCTGCAGCCCTACATCTATGAATGCAGTGATTAACTTGATTGCTTTATATGAGTGGTTGTGATGATTTAGATGCTTAGGCTAATAAAAATAAATTGTTAGTTGCAGGTGCTTGACCTCTTACTAAAGATGAACAACTTTATCTTTGGTTATTAGAGCTTGGTGAGTGTGTAGTTCTTGCTTTCATGAAGAGATATGTATCTACTCAGTAAAATAAATGTTAATCTTTAACCATCATGTCATTTATGTGTCCGTCTTGACATGGCTGTACATTTCATCATCACCTTCCATCTCTTTTTCATGCATGACTCTTATGCTATGCATATGCATGCAATAGGTGTTCCAGAGGGAGTCACTTCTAGAATTCGAGCAAGGACTTCCGGAGGAGTAGCAGCAAGCTCAGGAGCAGGAGATGCAGGCCCTAGAAGGAGTCAACAAAGAAGAAGTTCTTGAGTGTCCCGATCACCAACCTTCATCTTTTCTGAAAGGCATGCCCCAGAGCATTCTAAGTCTCCTATGTTTTAAAAATGTTACTTTGAGTATCTTTACATGTTTGATGCATTAAGTTATAGGCATTGGATACAAACACTTGTTGCATATTTACCTATTCCTTGTCCAATAAATGTACCCTGAATCCTATTTAGGTCCAGGAGCGAATCAAAGCTTAGCCATGCTTAGACCGGTAAAGTCAGGTGATTTCCTGTCACCTGCAAGATAGGATGATGTCTGGTCACGGTCGGCTATATTTGCTATCATGGAAATAACCATGTGTTAATTATGAATGGAGACCGGGCGGGATGTCGATAGAGAAGCAACAAGGCAAGGAGGTCTTGGGTGTGGATCTATCCCCGTCTGTGTCGGTTAAGGACCGATTCAATGTATGTCCTCTTGTCATGTTGAATGCATGCCTATCACTTAGTTTGCCGGATAACTCGTTCCAACCACAAAGCCGAGTAGCTCAACTCAGGCCAGAAGCCAAGAAGTGAAAGTGTGCACTCTGGCGGTAGTAATGATGTGTGGGGAGCCATTGGCGTAAGTCCGAAGGAGAGATTGACCTCCTGGCAGAGTGGATTCCCTGATAGTGTGGCGCTACTCGGACCCACGAGTTTGTTCCTGAGTTGTACCAAAGGTGACCCAAGGCAACCACTTATCAGGTTGATTGGGTTTATGTTAGGAATAATTCCCCAGCTGGGTAGGAATTGATTCAAATCGCCATCTCTCTCGGATAGTGAGAACTTGACTGAGCAGCGGCAACGATGAGACACTTAATTGAACTTGATGGTTAAAATGATGATGTTGATGTTACAACATGATATCTGATATGGTTACTAATGTTTGGAGTTTAATCAATTGCTTGCTCTAGTACAGGTGCTAATCTAGATGATAGGTTAATATTGGCAACTTGCTGCTTAACTAATAATTTAAATTATGCTCTTGTATCATTAAAGCTTTTATGCAAAATGGTTGTCAAGCGAGATCCACTAATAAAGCCTTGCATACTCCTTGGTGTCATTTATTTTTTGTTTACGATGGGTAAGTCTAGCTGAGTACATTCTCGTACTCATGGTTTATTCCCTCTTGTTGCAGATGACATGCTTTATAATGGCTACTACTAGTATTGTCTCCACCCTGCTGGGGCTGAAGACTAGATCATGGGCATGATCTTCTATGTTATCTTATCATGTTGCTTTTGCTGGATATGACTATAGAACTAGCTTGTATTTGATCTAAGTGTGTGTGATGGTCTCAAACTACTTTGCTTCCGCTATTTGTGAACTCGTGTTGTAATAACTATGTGAACTCCGATGTATGAGGTACTTGTGAACTATTTGTGAAATGGATGTAACATGTGGTTTGTTATGTTGAATCACTATGATCTTGGTTGTATGCAAGTTGGTTTGAAATCCTTTATGTTTTCAGTTGACTACCGGGTTTATATGGGTTCAAATATGACGTTTTGATCACTCTGGTGATTGCTTTCATACTTGTGCTCTTATAAATTGGTCGGTTCTGTTACACCTCTTCCTCCATGTTCCCTGGCTTTGTTTTGTTGTTGGCATTGCCGTCCTATCATCACGGTCGCAGAGCAGGTGCGGCCGGCATTGACAAAGGGGTACCAGATATAGCTCTAGCTGGGGATGAGATCCGATCGGTCGTGACAGGTGCCAATCTAGGTAAGGGATCCGGATACAGCTTGTACCGTCATCGAGGCGGTCCTTCCACTATTAGTTGATGGACCTACTGTAGATGAATCGAGGGGGATCTTGCTCTGGCTAGGGTTTGGAAATGTATAAGAGGGTGGGGCTATAGAGTGGAGAGCGAGTTGAACTACTGTTCTTATGGCACCTAGGGTCTAGAGTGGGGTGGCGGAGGGGGTAGATGGAGAGTGGAGAGGAAGGCCATGGGACTAGGATTTGGAGCTAGAGGAGAGACGGTGTGGTTGGAGAATGGAGATGGATGTGGAGGCGGCGACTCTTTGTGCTTTGATGTGGCCATCACATTACCACAAATGCCCTTGTCTGAAATCAATGGCATGGTGTTGGTGGTCCTTAACAACCATATCCGACTGCCAATTAATATCCAAAATAGGAGAAATAAACAAACTTTTGACACATGCATTTACTATTGGCAAAGTTCAACTTGTATTGAAAGAATCATGTTTTGCAAGACACATATTTGAATACAATTGGAAAATAAGGCAAAAGGCACAACTCAGAAAGCGTAAAGCAAATCTTGCGCAAAGGAATCAAGCAAAGGCCCATCCAATCAGCAAATATGGGCCGAGCACCACCGAGGAAGCAACCTAGGCCTAGCCAAGAGCCTGCCAGAGCAAGGCGGTGGTGAGCAGGTCAGCCTAGGGTGCGGCCGCACTGCCCCCAGCGTGCCTCAGAAGCTACCTCGCTTTGGCGGTTGCTCAAGAATTCTTTGGTATGAATAATATTTAGAATTCTTCCAAAGTCTTGCTCTCATTTTATCAATATAGTGGTGCTATTGAACTAGAGTATAGTATTCATGTAATAATCATGACATATGAACTAGCATATAGTTTCTATGCTTAAGCATTCATATAACTTGTATGATTAGAAGTAGAGCTAAGTTGAGGTGGTGGTTCGTTGTTCCTTGGGGTTGCCCATGTCCTATGCTTGTCAATCTATAGGGTCAGAGTCCCTAGGGATGTGGGTAGTTTCTTTGTTCATGGGCGTGGTAACACACATTTCTACCGCCAACATTTAAACAAAATAAAACAAATATGAATGCCAAAACGTGTTTTGGTATATAAATGTTTTGTAGGACAATACGTGAAAATACATTAGAATGCGCAATCAAGAAGGCGTATTCAAGCAAAACAGAAGCAAAGCTCAACCAAACTACAGAGCTAGGATAGAACACCAGTGTAGGAGCCATCCAGGCCTAGCCAGCAACCCACCAGAGCAAGGTAGTGGCGACTAGGCTTGCCCAAGGTGTGGCCGCACCCATGGTGCGGGCGCACTACCCCCAGCTCCGCCTGGTCCCACCTTGCTCTAGCGGTGCATTCAATGCTGGGGTAGGCAGTTGCATGTGGTGCTTTCCTAAAATACAAGCAAACCGATCGTCTCCAAGCCTATATAAGAGGAGCACCCTCCTCACATTCAGTATCATCATACACATTTGGAGAAGAAGAGGAAGGGCTACACTCATTCCATTAACTTCTAGCTAGACTAGTTAGGGAGTGAGAGAGGGAAAGAGTTAGAGGAATAGTGGAGTAGCGGTGCCCTCTACTTCTTGTACTCGGCGAGCCTTGTACATTGGGTGGACGGAGTGCCAGACTTGTCGGATCCCCTCTACACTTGTACCTCTACAAACGTTGTGCTACTTGGAGTAAGATGTTTGTGATCATCTTTTGGTTTTGATTCCTTTAGTAAAGTTATCATTGTTCCTACTTACTTGCGGGTTCGTCATCTATCCTCATGGTGGGTGCTCTAGTAGGGGACTCCTGATAAACAAGAAAGTTCCTGGCCAACACTTGAGTAGTAGTGGTTAGCGTAGACATGGTGTCTAAGCTACACGTTACCTTCGTTTGCATCGTATCCCACTATTGAGGGATAGGCGGCAGGTGGTGATAGCCCTATCTATCCTTCATAATCCCCACGTTCGAATACGACGTAGAGCTGTAGGCCGGCAATGTAACACCCTAGTGTTAAGCATGCATTGGGCACTTGCATTTCATGAGCACAAGCATCATCCAAGCATTCATGAGCATGAGCATAAGAAGTTTCATCTCATTCACCTTATCTTTATCACATGTGATGTTGCTTATATACATATATATACTTGCCATTGTGTGTGACCAATGCATGAAATGGTTATGAGGTCACAAAAAGACCTTAGACATACTTAGGATGGTACATGGAACAAGTTTGGTATTCATGACTTGGACCAAAATAGCCCCCAAGTCATAGTTAATCTAGAAACTTCCATTTTCATGTTACTACTTTGACCAAAGTTGAATTATAGCATAGATTGCTTGCATTGCAGTGCACCCTTAAGCAAAGTTGTAGTACTTGACTAGAGTAGCAACCTTTATTTTTGGGTCAAGAGCTAATTCAGTGCCTAACATGGTCAAATAGGGCTCACAAGAAACAAAATGTTGTTTTCAACTTAGAAAAATTTGCTAAGTCATGAACTGATTTTTAGTTTTGATGTACCATATTTTTGAAGCTTTGCATTTTGAAAACGATGGTGAATTAGAGGAAACTTTCTAAAGCAAACTTGTAGACCTTGTGTAGCTCTACAATTCTTGGTAATGGAGTTTTTGCTAAATTGCCATGGATTTGGAGTTAGACGATCACAAAGTAGCGTTGTCAGACATTGTCATCGGCTCTGATGGCCGCGTCCACATGCGCGTCAGTGGCAGATCGGCCATAGTCCATGGCCACCAGGTGGCGGTCGTACAATGGTGATGGCTCTGCTGGTCAGGCCAGAGCATGCACAAAGGCATCATGGCCCTGCTATTCACTCCACTCGCCCGCTCTCACTTCCTCCCTCTCGCTCTGCCTTGCTACAGCAGAGCTCCGAGCTCGCTGTGTCACAGCCATAGCTCTGCCGCAGCCGATCACCGCCGACATAGCTCCACCGATCGATTCATCTCAGCCATAGCTGCTCCACCATCACCTCCACCTCCTTGAGCCACCAACACCACCTCTCGACCCAAGATAAAGCAGCGTTTTGCTTCGCCATAGCCACCGTCACCACTGGAGCGCTGCCATGCTCTCGGCTCTCCATGGCCTAGCCGCTCCACCGCATCCCCTGCCTTCTTATCTAGTCTGGTACCATGCTAGGCTCTAGATGCTCATGCTAGATCTAGGGTAGACGCTATCGCCTGGTTGCGTAGGAATGCGTCGTCGCTCTGCGCGCGGCCGCCGTGGCACTCGAGCTCGCCGTTGCCGAGCTGGCCCATCGCCTCCCTCCTCTCTCTCACGTCTTAGGTTGAGTAACCTAAGACCAAGCAAATGGCATGACAAAGATCTACTTTTCACCGCTGTCTAGCCAGAATGGTGGGAGCACCACCGTCCTCCGTGCATCGCCGCGCGGCAATGCACGCGGTCAGAGTTCACCGGAACCCTAACCCACCCTAGATAGCTTCGTTAGGATTCTATGAAGCCATAGCGCACCTCACCAGAGCACGTGATGGCCGAAGAACACTGACATACCGCTGCGCTACCTCCGTCATTCGCCATTGCCGCCGGCGAGCCATCTCCGCTGAATCCTAGGTCACGTCTTCACCACCAACCAACGAGGCTTGATGAGGGGAACATGTTGGTGTCACCCTTGTCGTTGGTGATCTTGCCACCAACGAGATAGGGCTGGCCGAAGCGCCTCCCCTGCCCTGGTATCACTGACATGTGGGTCCTACTGACCAGCGGGTCCCAGCTGTCAGCGGCTGCATTAAGAATTTGAATTTATTCATTTTTAGAAATATAGGCAATTTTGAAAATTCATAAGTAGAGTTGTAAATGTCCAAATTGAGTGAACCAAATTTGGTTGGATTCATCATGAAGTGTACTATTTTATAAAAATATGAAACCTACTGTTTGGGTTGTTTTTCTAGGAGAATTAAATTGAGCTAGATAGCGCTTTTAAATTGTTTTCAATCTTGTAAAACGCATAACTTGAGCTAGAAAAGTGATAAAATTGCAATTCTAATTTTGCTAATCTTATGTTGATAGGCTCTAGCTAAGAAAAATACTAAACCTACATTAAGCAAACTTGGAATATGATCTTCCTGTTTAATCTTAAATAATTGCTAGTTTCTAGTGAAAATAAATGGGGTAAAAATACATAACTAATGATCATGCAAATTTTTACACAGTGATATGGTGCTAGGTTGAATGTAAGAAAAATATGAAATCTATTTTTTGACACTTTTCACTAGGCTAAACTATTTTTGCTAAAATAAGCCTATGCAACTTGTCATTTTTGTAGAGATGGCTATACATATCCAAATGGCATGAAATTTGTACAGTATACTTTTGGGGACATATGTAGGCCACTATAATTTTCTCAGAATTTATTGTGCACTTTTGATATATTTTCCTTATTTCACCTTAGTGTCCAAATAAATTAATAAATGCATTTAAATAATTTATTTGGGCTTGACCATCATGTTTTCTAGAGTGTGTATGATGCCTATGAACTGTTGGTACCATTGGTTATGCCCAAATTTGATTGCTTGTATGCAGTGAAATATTAATTGCTTTATAATTCAATTATAGTCACTGTTCGGACAGTTTGGGTTGTTAAGTAAATTGCATGGGTAAGATCATGTTTGCTATGAATTTTGTCAATAACAATGTTGTATATAATTTACTTATCTTGCTGGTGTCAAATTTTTAGGGCAATAGGCTAAATGGTTTGAGAGTTATAGCTGTTAGAAGTTGGTCTCCAAAAATGCTTATTCTCTAGAATTTCTAGATAGATCTAGGAAATTACTTTGTTTGACCTTGATAACCATTGAATCATCTTGAGATGACTATAATAAAGTTGTAGGCAGTTTTATAGATCTGGGAAATTACTTTGTTTGAACTTGGTGAGTTTATGTTTCTTGTATTATAGAAGAGATATGCACCTACTCAGCAATGATCAACTAGAAGAAAGTTATACAACTACTTGGTCAACGAATGTTAAACTTATCATACATCTTGTGGATAACCATACTCATGCATATACAATTTATCATATCATCTCATCTCTTATGCATTCATGATACTCATTTGTGCATATGCATGCAATAGGTTCCCCGAAGGAGTGACTCTACTCGAGTTCGAACCCGAGCATCAAGAGGAGGAGCAAGCATCCCAGGAGTAGGAAGTTCAGGAGGAAGGAGGAGTCAACATGGAAGATCTCCCTAAGTGTCCTGACCACCAACCTTCCTCATTCTTGAAAGGCAAGCCCGAAGGATTATAAGCCTCCTATGTTTTTACAAATATCACTTATGTCCTTTATGTTTGATGCATTATGTTATAGGAGTTGATTGGAAACACTTTCTACATATATTATCCTTGTCCAGACCAATATATCTTGAATCCCTTGTAGGTCCAGGATTGAATATATGCTTAGCCTTGCTTAGTCTGGTAGATGTCGAGTGATTTCCTATCACCTACAAGATATAGGTAGATATCTAATCACGGTGGGCTATAATTGCTATCATGGAAATACCAATGTGTTGATGAATGAAAAGGAGACCGGATGGGATTGTGATAGAGAAGCAAAGGCATGGAGGTCTTGGTGCCTATTTATTGCCATCTATGTCAATTAAGGACTGATTCGCTATACATCCTCATGTCATGTTGAACGCATGCCTAGCACTTAGTTGGCCGGATAAGTCGTTCCGACCATGAAGCCAAGTAGCTCAATTCAGGCCATGCCCCAGAAAGTGAAAGTATGCACACTGGAGGCAGTAAGGATGTGCGGAGAGCCAATGGCGTGAGTCCAAGGGTAGGCCAGGCTTGAACTTTCTAGTAGACTGGTAGAATCTCTAAGGGTGCGGCATTGATTGGACCCGCGAAGTTGGTTCCTGAGTTGTACCAAAGGTGACCCGATGTGACCCTGATGGGGGAAGTATGGGTTTGTGTTAGGAATAATTCCCCACTAGGTAGGAATTGATTCGAATCACCATCTCTCCCGGATAGTGAGAACTTGACTGAGCAGCGGCAACGTAGAGTAACTTAATAAAAACTTGATGGTTATGATGATGCTCAAATTATTACACCGGATATAGTTACTAATGCTTGTTAGCTTAATCAAGTGATTGCTCTAGTATAGGTGCTAATCTAGAGATGCTTAATTGAATAGGTATTCAAATTGATGCCAGAGGTACTAAATCTCCAAGTTATGTTACATAAGATTTTATGCAAAATGTTGTCAAGCTAACTCCACCAATAAAGCGTTGCATACTCCTTGGTGTCATATTATTTTTGGTTTATGATGGGTAAGTCTAGCTGAGTACATTCTCGTACTTAGGGTTTATTCCCTCTTGTTGCAGATGACAAGATGTATCACGGTTACTATAAGAACTGCCTTCATCCTACCATGGATGAGGACTAAACCATGGGGCATGGTACTCTTGAGTTATCCCCTCTGTTCTGCTTTTGCTGGGAATGACCGTGGTATTGGCATGTATTTGAACTAAGTGTGATGTTGATGTCTAACTACTTTGCTTCCGCTATTTGAACTTGGTTTGTAATAACTATGTGAACTCTGATGTATGTGAGATACTTGTGAACTATTTGTGAACTGTGATGTAACATGTGACAGGTTGCGTTGAATCATGTACGATCTTGGTTTGTATGTTGGTTTGTTTGAGATCCTTCGTGATTTCATTAGACTACCGGGTTTATATGGGCTCAAGTATGACGGTTTGATCGCTTCGGCGATTGCTATTGTACTTGTGCTCTTATAAATTGGACAGCTCTGTTATAGGCAACGCTTGGTAGACCAGTGTTCACCGATGCTCGAAGTGAGTCTGTAGTAGCAAGGTTATCTTCGCTTAAGGTTTCTACTCTTAGAAGAACCTCACTACCCAACTTACCCTTCATCTTGTTCTCCTAGGTAAACTAGCCAAGAGACTACTTACACCTCTCGTTCCTCGTGGAAATACGATAATCTAAATACCACCAGGTGAAGTGCTACAACGGTACTTCCGTGTGCTTGCGGACTTTTTTACTTACGCTAAGAAGCGCCAACAAGCATTTCTAGCGTCGTTGCCTGGGAACAGGTTGTCGTTTTAGTCTCCAAACCAAGTTTGCCCATGTATCCTTTGTTTTCACCTTTCTTTTCTTTTTACTCTTTTTCAATGTAGCAACCTACCATTCAAAACCTTTCTGCTCCTAAGGGCAAGTTCACAGAACCACCACAATCATCGAAGCCAATCACAACTTCAAGTTACAAACTCTGCCCTAGCTTTATAGCCATGCTTCGGGAACAAGCCTTCTTGGGGTTGGATTATGAAAACCCCTACCATCACTTAAGGGAGTTTGAGCAACTCTGTGCTTGCCTAACCATTTTAGGCCTATCACAAGAAACACTTTGGTGGAAGTTGTTTCCTTTCTCACTTGATGAAAAGCAAAACAATGGTATGCCCACAACATAGGGAAGGTAGCTGACAATTGGGAAGAACTAAGGAACAGATTCTGTCTTGCATTCTTCCTAATATCCTGAATCGTTGCCCTACGAAAAGAGATACTCAACTTCTAATAAAAAGAGAAGGAAACCATACAGGTGCAGCTTGGGACAGATTCTCAATTTTAACGAGATCTGGCCCAAACTTGTCTGTACCCAACCATGTGCTTTTGTAGCATTTCTGATTAGGGCTTAGCAAGGAATCTTCCCTATAGCTCGACATAGCTGCTGGAGGTTCGTTTACCCATAAAACCATGGTGGAAGGAGAAGCTCTCCTAGACCAAATTCTAGAGAACACTACCCCACTAGAACCCATCCGAGTAGAGCCCGAGTTGAACTACGAGGAAGCCTCTTTGGCTGGGGCCAAACCCATAACACCCTTAGAGAGACCCTCACCCAAACTAGAAGATCTGGAGGAAGGTTCCCAACCTTCAAACCTTCCATATTTCAAGGATGAATTTTTCAAAGATTTCAAAAATACCTCAAAGTACTCAATCCAAAAGAGGCCATCGGTTCCTGTTAGTCCTTTGGATCTATTAGATTATCTTTTTCTCAAAAAATCTATAAAAGAGTTGATAGCCATCATGAGTAATGAATGGGTAGAAGAAGTGGAGCTTTCATCTGAAGAGATTCAGATACGTACCCCTTCCTCCACCATCCAATACTCAATCAGTAGAACCTTGATAGATGTCCTCTACGATCCTACGGTCGGAGCTAACCTCATGTTGGCGTCTTTTGCCCACACCTACTTCAACAATGACTCCATCACTCCAACAATCAAATCCTATAGAGTTCCACCACATGTTAGACTAGAAGGACTAGGGGTTCTTCATAACATTTCACTCGATCACAATGATAATGAAGTTCCCCTAGAATTCCATGCCTTTGACATTCATGATTTTGATATCTTAATAGGGCATCCCCTCGAAAATATTGTTGATCCACCAAAAACAGGGGATCTAGATGTAAAGCTAGGGAGAGACACTTTTACCATTCCTATCACTCGAGCTAAAAACTCAGTGGCAAAATCTCTCCCCTATCCTGATGTGCCTAAGGAAGTCATGTCGGTTTTACCCTTTGACTCTCCTGAGACGTCCTTAGAAAAGGATGCAAAACTCTCCGTAGAAGAAGAGGATGACTTAGGAGAAACCATTGATCTTCCCCAAGAGGAAGCAATGACATGACCTCCAGTTGTGCTAAAACCCCTACCCGCTGGTCTATATTATGTGTTTCTAAATGGCGAGAAAGAAACTCCTGTAATCATTAGCGATAAGCTTTCTGATGAGGAGACGTCCAAACTCATAGCCATTTTAGAGAAACATAGGTCAGTCTTCGGGTATTCCTTAAAATATCTCAAAGGGATTAGCCCAACTCTCTGTACCCATCGCATTTCGATAGACCCTTCGAGTACACCATCTCAAGAGCCTCAGCATAGGCTCAATAATGCAATGCGGGAAGTCATGTAGAAGGAAGTCCTCAAACTTCTTCACACCGGGATAATTTATCCCATACCACATAGCGACTAGGTTAGTCCTGTCCAAGTGGTTCCAAAGAAAGGAGGCATAACGGTTGTTGAAAAAATAAAAATGTGTTAATTCCACAACATACCATCACGGGGTGGAGAATGAGCATTGATTATTGGAAACTCAATGCGGCAACAAAGAAAGACCACTTCCCACTGCCTTTCATTGATGAAATGTTAGAGCGGTTGCTGAAGCATTCTTTATTCTATTTCCTCGATGGGTATTCGGGATATCATCAGATTCACATCCACCCTGATGATCAGAGCAAGACAACGTTTACATGCCCGTATGGAACATACGCTTATCGTAGAATGTCGTTCGGGTTGTGTAATGCGCCCACATCTTTTTCAATGGTGCATGATGTCTATTTTCTCAGACATGATAGAAGAAATCATGGAAGTCTTCATGGACGATTTTTCGGTCTATGGCAAAACCTTTGATCACTGTCTAGAGAATCTAGACAAAGTCTTGCAGAGATGCCAAGAGAAGGACTTGGTACTTAACTAGGAAAAGTGCCACTTCATGGTCTATGAAGGCATTGTTCTTGGGCACCTTGTGTCCTAGAGGGGGATAGAGGTAGATAAGGCCAAGATAGAAGTTATCGAGCAGTTACCAACCCCATGAACGTCAAAGGGATCCGTAGCTTCCTAGGTCATGCAGGATTCTATAGGCGGTTTATCAAGGATTTTTCACAAATCGCTAGACCCCTCACGAACTTATTACCTAAAGATGCACCTTTTGAGTTCACATGATGACTGCTTAACTGCTTTTCACACTCTCAACAAAGCACTCATCTTAGTGCCAATCATCCAACCACTCGATTGGTCACTGCCATTCGAGATAATGTGTGATGCTAGTGACTATGCTGTTGGTGTGGTCCTTGGCCAAACCAAAGATAAGAAGCATCACGCAATCACATATGCTAGCAAATCACTAAAGGGAGCACAACTTAATTACGCTACAACAGAAAAGGGCTCTTAGCAGTCATTTTCTGCTATGGACAAGTTGAGGTCTTACTTAGTGGGTGCAAAAGTTATCATTTATACTAATCATGCTGCACTTAAATTTTTACTCACTAAGAAAGTCGCTAAACCTAGATTAATAAGATGGGTTCTCTTACTCCAAGAATTTGACCTTGAGATAAAAGATAAAAAAGGAGTAGAGAACACTATGACCGATCATCTATCATGTTTGTAAATCACTAACATGCAGGAACTGCCAATAAATGACTTCCTACACGATGACATGCTACTAAAGGTGACAGACACAAACTCGTGGAATGCAAACATCATTAACTTCATGGTTTTAGGATATGTACCACTGGGTGAAAACAAAAGAAAGCTACAAGCAGAAAGCAGATGTCACCTTTGGGATGACCCATACCTGTATAGGGTATGCTCTGATGGCCTGTTGAGGAGATGTGTACCAATGGCAGAAGGATTGCAAATCATCAAGAAATGCCACGCAGCACCGTACGGAGGTCACTATAGAGTATTTCGTACACAAGCCAAAATCTGGCAGTGTGGGTTCTTTTGGTCGACGATGTATGAAGACATCAAGGAGTTCATCCAAAGGTGCCAAAAATGCTAGCTACAAGGTAGCATTCTAGGTCGCAACACAATGCCCCTCCACTACAACCTACAAGTAGAAATCTTTGATGTTTAGGGCATTGACTGTATGTAGCACATCTAGAGTTGGCCATGGTATTCATCAACTTGGTGCCAAGGCCTCTGTTGAAGCTTTCTATCTTTTTCTCTTTGGTGTTCACAAATTCAGGTGCATACCTTGACAAGTTGTTAAAGGCATGCATGTACTCGGTGAGAGTTTTTGTCCCCTATGTTATCCTCATAAACTCAACTACATTCATTCTCATCAGCCCTGGGGTATATGGTGTCCCCTAAAGGCTGTCTTGAATTGCTCTCAAGTGATATTAGCACCAGTAGGTAGGGAAGACAAATAGTGAGTCCACCAGATACCCGCAGGTCCTTGCAATTGATGGGACACGTACTCAGCTTTCAATAGCTCGATGACTCTCAATAGATGGAATTTCTATTCGATAGTGTTGAACCACTCATTGGCCTAGAGGGGCTCTTCTACCTCTTTAAAGATAGGAGGCTTGGTGTCCAAGAAGTCCTTGAATGTACTGAATTAATTTGGCTCCGGTCCTTGATTTTGCAGGCGGACATGAGCAATATTCTACGCAATAAGGCGCAGAGTTTCTTCCATCGTTCTCTGATTCCCCAAGAATTGCGCGAAAAAACTCATTCGCGGAAGCTAGCGGTGGTGGTGGTAGGTCGTCATCATTACCACCTTGACTGGTACCAGCCCCAGTGCGAGTGTGAGTCATCTACAAATTGTGACAATAAGTAATTATTGGGTGATGCCAAGAAATTGTAGAGGAATTCTTTAATCATGCCCAACTGAATTTACTTGAGAGAATTTAAAAAATCATACAATAAAACAGAGGCATAACAATTCATTTCCACAGCATACATCACCAATCTGATTACTTATCGTACTCACAATGCGTTCGCATGCATGTCACATTTTACCAGTACAACGAAACTAGAATTTCATTAGAGTTCAAACCATAGTGGACCATCATGCAAGGTTCCAATATTACATCAAAGTTACATCACAAATATGAAACTTAAACTACAAGTCCATTACAAAGGATCACTGGCTCTACATCATAGCAACTATCCTGTTGGCAAATTCATTAGCATTCATGCCAATGGCTTCCTATCTTAGCTGTCCTTGGGCCTGGCTTGAGATCCTTATGCTTGAGCTTGTTGACCCTGAGCCTGAGACTATTGTCCTTGAACTTGTACTTGTTGTCCTAGGGCTTGAAGCTACTAAACATTGTAGTTATAAGGGTTCTGATACCTAGGGTATGGCATCATCTCGTACATGCTGATGTCAGAAACTGGATGATAACCTTTTGGATAGTCGATCTAGGCCTTGCATGTGGTATATCCTTGTAATCGACTATTGAAGAAGTTAGGACCGACATCCTTGGTGATCCATTGTACTGACAGAGCAATCTTATGGGCTGACTGAGGTGTCTAATAGGATGTCATGAACTTTCCCTGAGACGGCCATTGCATAACCTGTTGGCTGATCGGCGAGGTTGGCTACTGGATTTAATAAGCTTGGTCTCGTCTAGTTGGAAGCTGATTTGTCTATGTGTCAGGGGCACTTGGAGATTGCTGAGCTGGTGGTTTCCTCCCTATCTCTTGTCCTTGACCTTGCCCCCCTATAGTTGGCGGGGTTGGTACTTGCCCCCCGGTGGTTAGTTAAACTTGAGGGTCTGGGGCTTGTCCTCCTAAAGGCTGCTGCACTGGTGGCTGCTGATACTACCCACCATTCAGCTGTTGACTAGAGCTAGTCACATTCCTTCACACAACTGAAGGGTTGAAGCCACTAAAGTACACTTGTCCCGTCTGATCAACCGATGCCCCAAAGAAGACTGACTTCATAACATTGCCAACCGTATTGGAAAGCGTTTGATTATGATTTGTAATGACTTCATTGATAGCCTTGTGGATCATCTAGGTGGCAAGTCTAGCTTCAACTTCTTCATCTTGATCGCTCTGTCCATGCAGGAGAACTCTTGGCAGTGGGGTCGTCTGAACAATAGGTTCACGTGTCCTGCTGTAAGACAATAGGCACTTCTCTTTGAATTCTTCCGCTACCTGCTCAATGAGCGCCTTCGGGTTATCAGGCAAGTCCTTAAGGTTGACCTTGAGTATGGTGTTGTTGTTTCCATGTTGACGACTGAAGTTGACTTCTGATCAAACGATTGTAGTCCCACCGAGCATGCTAGACCTGTGTCGATGCCAAAAATCCAACGCCAGGAACATAGTGATCAACGCCGGCGAGAGGCCCGCAGGGAGCAGATCCTAATCTTCTCTCTGGGCTTTGGAAGGGCACCACTAGACTAGACGGTCATGACCTCAAGGGGGCATGCTAGTCAAGTTGACCTATAGTTGACAAGGGAGCAAGATTGATCAGTTATTTAAGGTGGAACATGCCGGTCGCTTGTCCAGACATTTCCAAATGTGTGGCTAAGTGGCCAGTATGACAAGAGTTGATATCCAACATGTTCATGATGTATGATAAGCGAAACAAGCATATTAGCAATCATTAGTTACCCAATTACATAGATCTTACCTACCGATTATCATGAAAGCATGCAAAGATTTAAAAAGATGGACGTGGAAGCATATGGTTTGATTGAGAAACATACTAGCTTTTAACCAAGACAAAAACAAGTAAAAAGCATGTAAACGGCCAGTATATATTTTGAAAAGATAGGCTATTGGCTAAATAGCCGATTCCAGCGAAAGAAGGGTCATAGCATGCAACTGCTCAACCATTAAACGTGTATAAACCCATATGCCTATTAGATCCAATCTACTACCTTTTATTAGTAGGGGTCAGACCTAACTAATACAGCCATAATAAGGATAACAGATTAAACCTTCAAAGCATATAGATCTATAAACGCTTAATGAGATCGCGGGAACACACTATGATCGTGAGAGCTCAGGCGATCGGCTGAATAGCCAATGCAGACATAGCATGCAGCCAAAGACTATGCTTGGCCACAAGCAAGGCTTACCACTTGATGATTTTCCAATCTATGATGCTAGCAGTGGGGGTCAGACCTAACCGATGCTGCCATAAAAGAACTTCTAGACCAGATCTCGTCAACTAGCTAGCCTTACCTAGGGCTAAACATGCCTTTGACCACATGCTATCTTTGATCAAGATTAGAACAAAATGGCTTGACTAGCAAGAACCATCATCAAAGCAAGATGTAAATAATGTAGTGCAACGAGATGACGATTCAAAAAGAAAAATAAAGCCAATCTATCTCAATCTTAACTGGGCAGGGGATTCATATCAAAATTCGTACAAGGTCAGACAACCAAGGGTTGCCATGCAGATTTTAATAAGAATCAAGGATAACTATCAGCAATTGCAAGAGATCAGACTTAACTGAGAGCAGCTTTACAATCAACTGATGATAACTAACTTATACAAAGCTTGTAAGAGGTCAGACCTAACCAATGTAGCCTTACAAACAAGGTATAAGTCATGATGGATACTCAGAGACAAACCAGAGGTCGAACCTAACCAATGCAGCCCAGCTCAACATCCCTATGAGGATGAACTAGGTTGAATGAGACCTTTGTCCAAAATTTCTTGTAGCTAAATTTTAAGTTCGGCTAACTCATTTGGTGGCATCTGATAGGGTCTTCTTGAGATAGGTGCCATACCTAGCACTAACTCATTCTTAAATTTCACATCCATATCAGGTGGTAGACCCAGCAACTCATCTAGAAATACATCAAGAAACTCACAAACCACTGGAATATCACAAAGGGTAGTGGCTTGGATAGCACAAGACAAGTTTTGGAGATCAAAACTTCGGGGAAGTGGTACTAGAAAAGCATTAACTCCCTTTGGTTCTCTCAACATAATTGTTCTAGTGCTAGTGTCAATGAGAACCCCATGATCGCTCATCCATTTCATGTCTAAGATCACATCCATGGCTAATCCGGGCAATACTATCAGATCCACTATGTACTGCCTCTCCTGTATAGAGATGAGCACATCTGTGACTATTTGATTTGTAGAGATAGTAGCCCCAGTTGAACTTATACTATAACCACCCTTGTTTACCTCAATTATTTTCTGATCATACTTAGATGCAAATGCTTGGCTCATAAATGAATGAAAAGCTCTAGAATTAAATAAAACAATGGCGGGATGTTGGTTAACAAGAAACATACTAACAGTGACAACTTCTCCCATAGGGATTTCTTCAACAGCTGTGTAATGCATGTATCTAGGACGTGCCTTTGGATTTGCCTATTTCTAATTACCCTGGTTTTGATTGCCACCCTTCTTGGGATGGGGGCATTCCTTGGCCCAATGGCCCAATTGGTTGCAGTTGAAGCTTGGCTGGTTGTTCCTTGGTCCGGTTGAGCTTCACTGCCCTCCGTTTCCCTTGGGTAGGGCAATGGTGAAAGCCCTATGGAATGTCTTCTGGGGTGATTGGCCTAAGCTTTTGGCGGAGGAGGCCTAAACTTAGGTGTTGGTGGACGAAACTATGGCCTAGCCACCACTGGAGCTCTAGACTCAGAAGATCATGAGGCGCCTACCTGAGCTGCTCTTTTGCGGCCCTTCGCTACTGCATGCAAATTGCTCTGGTTCTCTTGGGTCGAGGCATCACTGATGAACTCATTGCATGTGGTACACCTCGAGTTGGCCATGGTCTTCATTAGCTTGGTACCAAGGCCTCTCTTGAAGCTCTCTATTTTCTTCTCTTCTATGTTGACAAACTTTAGGGCATATCAGGAAAGATTGTTAAAAGCATGCATGTACTCAGTGAGGGTCTTAGTCCCTTGAGTAAGTTGCATGAACTTGGTGGCTTTCATGTGAATTAGCCCCAGGGGAATGTGATGTCCCCTAAAGGCTAACTTGAACTACTCCCATGTGACCCATGCGTTGTCAGGTAAAGAGGATAGGAAATGGGTCCACCATATCTCGGCCGGTCCTTGTAGTTGATGGGACACATATTCAGCCTTCAGATGCTCAGTAACCCTCAACAGACAAAACTTCTACTCTATCGTGTTAAGCCATTCATCCGCCTGGAGCAGTTCTTGGGCCTCTTTGAAGATAGGAGGCTTGGTGTCTTGGAAATCCTTGAAAGAGATGTATTGATTTGGCTCAGGCCATTGATGTTGCTGATGGGCGTGAGTGGTGATCTATGCAATGAGGCATAGTGTATCCTCGATGGCTCTCTGATTACCCAGGAACTGTGCAAAGAATTCATTCACAGACGGTGACAGTGGTGGTGGTAAGTCACCATCATTGCCACCCTGGCTAGTGCCTACCCTAGTGTGTGTGCGAGTCATTTGCAATGTTGCAACAATAAGTGATTATTGTATAATGTCAAGAGATTGCAATTGAGTTGTGTAATCATGCCAAACTGAAATTACTGGAGAGAATCTTAAATTCATACAATAAAACAGAGGCATAATCATCCATTCTCGCAACATGACATCACCAGTTAGATCACTTATCGTACTCGCAACGTGTTAATATGCATGTCATATTTCACCAGTAAAACAAAACTAGAATTTCATCAACGTTCAACCCATCACGGATTAACATGCAAAGTACCAATATGATTGTTATATTGATTTAACTTGTTTATTGCTTGATAAATGGGTTTAAATAAGTTATAAATTTTTATGATGAGGTAAAAATGGAAAATGTTGTTCCACTACCTTGATATGATGTTTTTGTGTCCTATCGATACATAATGTGACCATGCATTTGCAGAAAATATTGAATTCCATATTTATCTTACTCTCACATGATTTCTTGCAATTGCAATTTGTCCTTTTTGTAGTAATTAAATTACAAAATCTGAGCATGTGAAATTTGTACAGTAATCATGTTTGGTCATCATCTTCCTCTAATAAAAATCTTAGCCCTAAACTAGTTGTTCTCATATGACACTAAAAATAATATATATATATGTCATTCTATGGAAGTTAATGAAAGTTAATAACAAATAGGCATATGCCTAAGCCATGAGATGCTACTTTAATTACACTAACTTTGTGAAATGTAGTTGAGCTATATGGATGTTTGTTTGAGCCTTTGAATGATATATGTATGAAATCTCTGTTGGGGAAACAAGTGAAAACACCAAGATGCTACCTTCTGAAATTTGGCTGCATGTGTACTTTTTATGGTGCAATTGTTTTTGAGATCATAATGATCTTTTCTGTAAATGTGGTGAATACAAAAGTTGTAGGTAACTTCATAACTAGCTTTTGTTAAAGTTTCATGGCCATATGCCTGATAGTTTAGGAGCTATAGATTTTTCAAGTTCATTGTCAGGTTTTGCATGCTCTCTGTGCAGATCTGAATGATTGTGTTGTTTGACTTAGCTAAGCTTTGAATCATGTCTTGGTGATACTATAGGAAGTGTTGTGCTTTTCATTATCTTTCCAAATTGTTAAAGATCATACCTTTTGGTGGTCTAAATCTCCAGTTATGAGCTTATGAAGTGGAATGACAGAATCTGTCCTAATCTGGTTAACTTTGGAATTAGCTTGTGGTGTTTATAACAAAGTTGTGCATGGTTTGCTAAGATTTCTAAAAAGTCTAGAACCACCTTGTTGTGAAAGCTAGAACTCAACTTATTGCTGTCTGAATTTGCATGTCAGATTCATTCCATATTTTGGATAGAATTGTTGCTTTGTGTGTTTAAGGCTAAATAACTGTTGAATCACCTAAAGATCATAATAATAAAGTTGTAGATAACTTAATAGGATTTCTATAAAGTTAAGGATCATGCTTGTTGGATGATTAGAACTCTATTTATACATTTTTGAAGTTCATGTCAGTTTTCTCTCCTTATCGGTATAGACCTAAGATATTGGCATATTTGATCATGTTAACCTATGAATTAGCTTTTGTAAGGAATAACAAAGTTATAGATAATTTGATTAGATTTACAGAAAGTCTATGGTCACCCTTGTTGGATGCTTATATCTCTAGTTATGGTTAAAACAAGTGACTGCTGTGCTGCTGTCAAGATTTCTATACATGTGCTAGGTGATTGCTTTAGCTTTTTCTTGTTTTGGCTAAACATGTTGGTTAGTTCTTGAAAAATGCATGTGTGCAATATCCGAACTTAAGATCACTTGTGTGCCATGCCTAATATGCTTGCTATCCCTCTACAATAGATTGTGTGATGTTTAGTTAAATAACTCTAGGTGCCTATGTTTTGCATGATCTTATGTTTACCCTGAATGCTATTATGTGATGCATCTCATATTAACATTCTTTATATTCATGCACTTCATCTTGCATCTCATCTTGGTATGCTAGATGAACCACATAAAGGACGTGATGTCGGAGCTGAACCCAAAGATGGTGAATGGTGGACCTATCCCGATGATGGAAGGACTAAGCAAGTGCAGAGATGAGAGATGCTCGCCAACACTGACCTAGTGTTGGATCACAGGCCCGAAGCATTCTAAGCTTCCTATGTTTTCAAACTATCAACTTGAGTCCTTTCATATTGATGCATTAAGTACTAGGAGTTGATTGGAACCACTTGCTACATATATCTTCCTTATCCAGATATATATATTGAATCCTATGTTGGGTGATTACCTGTCACCTGCATGATATAGGCTGATAACTAATCATGGTTGGCTATATGTGCTAGCGTGGAATATAACCATGTGTCTAGGAATAAATGAGATCGGGCAGGATCGTGATAGAGAAGCAATAAGGCATGGAGGTCTTGGGTGCCTATCTATCCCCGTCTGTGTCGATTAAGGACTGATTCACTGTACGTCCTCATGTCATGTTGAACGCATGCCTAGCACTTAGTTGGCTGGATCTGGTGATATGACCGTGAAGCCGAGTAGCTCAATTCAGGCCAGGCCCCGATAATTGAAAGTGCGCACACTGGAGCAGTAAGGATGTGTGGAGAGCCAATGGCGTGAGTCCAAGGGTGGGACCGGGTCCCGATCTTTCTAGCAGATTAGTAGAATCTCTAAGGGTGCGGTGCTAATTAGACCTGTGAGTTAGTCCTGAATTGTACCAAAGGTGACCTAAGGCTAACATCATGGGGTGTGCCTCGGTTTGTGTTAGGAATAAATTCCCCAGCTAGGTAGGAATCGATTCAAATCGCCGTCTCTCCCAGATAGTGAGAACTTGACTGAGCAGTGACATCGTAGAGTAACTTAATGGAAACTTGATGGTTATGAAGATGCTCAAATTATTCTTATAACCAGATATGGTTACTAATGCTTGTGAGCTTAATCAAGTGATTGCTCTAGTACTGGTGCTAATCTAGAGATGCTTAATTGAATAGGTATTCAAATTGATGCTAGAGGTACTAAATCTCCAAGTTATATTACTGAAGCTTTTATGCAAAATGTTGTCTAGCTACCTCCACCTTTAAACCCTTTTATACTCCTTGGTGTCTTATTATTTTTGTTTATGACGGGTAAGTCTAGCTGAGTACATTCTCATACTTAGGGTTTATTCCCATTTGTTGCAGATGACGTGATGTACCATGGTTAGTTCAAGCATTGCAAAACTTTTGCAGTTGATGGAGAGTAAGACCAAGGGCATGGTCATTCTATATCATCTCATCTTTGTGCTTTTGTTGGAGATAATCCTAAACTGGCTATGTATTTGAACTATCGTGATGTTGTTTCAAAACTATGTTGCTTCTGCTACTTCTACATTTGGGTTGTAATAACTTTGTTGAAACTCTGATGTATGAGAACTATTTGTGAACCTATTATAACATGTGACTGGTTGTGTTGAATCATGTACGATCTTGGTTTGTACATTGGTTGTTTGAGATCCTTCAGATTTCATCGGACTACCGGGTTTATATGGGTTCAAGTTTGACGGTTGGATCGTTTCGGTGATTGCTATTGTACTTATGCTCTTATAAATTGGACGGTTCTGTCACAGCTGGTATCGGATCAAGGTTCAACATTAAACTAGTCATATGTGTATTTAAAACAAAGATTTTATTTTATAAAAATATAAAGTATGCTAGTGGTCATCTCCTTTATGCCCAGTTAAGGACTATTAGGTGGCTATTTAAGTACTAACTATGGGGGATGTACTTTATTGCAATTTTTACTTTTGTCGTCCATACGGTGTGCTATTGTATGGATGCCGTTCACTTGAATGGTAATGTATGGATCACTATACCTATACGCCTAGGTAAGAAGGTAAGTTGATGAGTGGCATGACCGCAAGTGTGAGTGTGCGGTCAAGGAGAGCTAGCTTTGATACAACTGTATACGCATGCTTGCATGTGTGTATGGTGCGTATTTAATTATGGATAGCAAATTTAATGATCGGTTAGCTTTGATATGGAAGTATATATATATGGGTATATATATGGAAGTTTTAGCTTGCAACCTAGAGCCCAGACTTTCATTTCTGCATATATAATTGTGGGGTTGGGCTGAAATGAATCTTCTGTAGGTACGCTAACCACGAATGCGTAGATTGAATGTAGCTGATGACTAGCTATATATTGAGAGAGTATGTGTTATGCCACCGACATAGAACGTGATTGCCACCTTAGGCTGGCAATATGTGAGGACGAATAGGATGGTCATGCATCATGATTGTGTTTGTGCATAAATATGCTTCCCTCACTTTGTTCTAATACTAAGTAACTTGTGATCCATGTGATGTTACTATCTTCCCTATGTGAAGCTAGGCAAAATGCCTTGTTCCATGCCGCTTGAATAGCTGTGCTTGAAGATAGTGTGTGACTAGCTTCGCCTTGTATGTTGCTCCCAAAGGAAATAGATGACAAGTTAGTAGTTAGCAAAAACTTCACCCCTTCAAAAACTAATTTGCTAAGTATAAGTAAAACTTGTTTGGAAGAGATATCCACCTACTCAGTAAAAAGGAAATAAAAGATAACAGTACCTTATCACCATATTTTGCATGATATGTGTAGTGGTGTTGCTGTAGGTGACTGCTTGTTATGAGCGAGCTTTGTGCTTACTAATAGTCACTTAAGCTAATTGAGTTGAGTGTTTTGAATTGCTTGCTTAAGACCATGATGTATGTGTGGATGCTCATTATATAGATAGTGTCATGATTGTCACCCCTTTTGCCTTCGGTAAGCATACGAGTCTTGAAGAGTGCTATCCTGGAACAGCGTCCAAGTTTTGATAATCTCATGGTTGTTGTCTCCAATTAAGTTCTCTCTTAGGAGTCTGAGCATGTACACGTGGTTGCTAGCCCTTGAATGTTGCGCTACGAAGACCTATATCCATGTCTTTGCTTGACCTTAGCCCAAGCTTAGTTTCCTTGAATGCGTGCATGTGTCGTGGTTGTCCTGCTCCTATGTGGGAGGACCCTGCTCAAAAATCTTTGTTGGACTTCATTGCTCCTTCTCCTATAGATGATCTGGTGCAACACTAATCGCTATCTACCCTGGCTTCAGAACCTTTTCCTCATAGATCATGTCGTTGCTTTATCAACTGAATCCCTAGTTAGTGCATTGGCTCTATCCCTCGAATCTCATTTGTTTAATGTCCAACTCTTTCAAGTTTCTGGATGTTTATCAATCTTGATCTCATGTTGCTACTCGGCAAGACCAAATCTCATGCTAATCTTTATCTGGTAATCACTTTGGTGAACATAAGGCATATATGGAAATTAGGCAAGAGTCCCCTGCTCAGTTGTCTTTGGCAATTAAGTTATGTTCTCTTGCGATTTGTTTTGATCTTTGGATCACCTCCTTGTTGACTCCTAACCTTGTGACTACCTTTGCTTGCTATTCCTCCTTTGCATGGTGCTTGCTCCTATGCAACCAAATTTGCGCCACGTGAGAATTCTTGTGGGTTGTATGTTTAGTAATGGTGCCGCAATGAAACCTAGAGCCCCTGTGGGTGCACACACAAGGCTGTGCTGCTCCGCATGTTCTGGTATAGAGGTTCCTAGTCATGATCCATTGCAGAACTGCACTGATGTGTTATTTTCACGTGAGCTCTTCCTTGGTTATCTCTCCTTATCTTGTCAGAAGATCAATACATGGAACCAGATACAATAGGACTTCCTTCTAGAGTCGTCCAAAGGATAACCTTTGAAGAACAGGTCATTGACATGAACATAAATAGACTGCAAGAGATGGTAGACAAGTGACTCTACTTGATTGTTCCTATAATGACATCGGTCATCTAGTGAGCAACTTATGTCGTCCCCATTGGATCAGAAAGGTGCACCCCACTTAAGGTTGAACAAGTTGTCAGTCGAGTGACAATGGATGGAGATATTATGTGTTGTAATAGGTCACCTGGTATTCATGAGCTTCGTATCCAAGTTCTCAATCTTTAGGTGCCTACGGATCATGTAGACAAAAATAAACCTTCTTCGGGGTCACCCCTTTTCTGCTGACTTCCATGGTAACTGTCTGTTTGAACATCCACTACAATTGTTGCCATCAAAAAGGAAGTTTTGGAGCTTTTTAAATGTTCAGAGGCAACTAATTAGTTACCAGTAGTAAGGTTGATCTCCAGCTAGGTAATGACTCTCTGGTAGCCCTGAAGGCTATGTGTCACCGAACAATGTTAAGCACTGGTCAACAATGCAAGAACTGCTTTCTTCTCTAGACCCTGTGTCGTCAAGTCAATTCCATCTTGGACAATCACATAGGTAGTGCAAGATGTTGTATCAGCTAAGTAAAGAGCTAGAGAAAGCACGTCCCTAGTCTCGGTCAGCATAATTATGTATATGGTGCTATCAAAGGATTTGTTTAGGACTCTATTAGAGGAAGTATAGAAGGATAGTTAGCAATGGTACCTTATCTTATAGGACTGCCCCTCCACATGAAGTATGCATTGTACCCTACAAAAATAGTCCACCAGTCTAATGCTTGTGTATCGTTCAGCTGGTGCCTAAATCAACAGTTGAAGTTGTTTCCTAAGGGCATGTAAGGAAAACCCTAGCCTCTATCCTCAGTAAGAAAGCTATTGCTGTCATAAAAAGAGTTAAAGACTACGAACAAACTTCCCAATGTGTAAATCAAAGGAAAAGAAGAGCGGGAAATCTACTGAGATTTCATGCCACTAAATTGGTTATCTTTAAGCCAAAGATTAGTGGCTAAAACATGGTTGAATTCGCACCAAACTTGGTGATCTCATTCCTCGCTTAAGGTACTTCGATGTCTTAAGTTGGTTTGAGGATTGGTTGACTAAAGCATTGGATTTGAGAGATGTTTTGACTGTTCGGTCCCAAAGTTTCAGAACAAAGCAGTTTTGGTAGATGATTTGTTTGGATAGTAAAACGGTGTCCATTTGAGATGAATTTTGGTCAGTAGTTAAAGGACTCTTGGGTCTAAATGCCTACCAAAATTTGTGCACAATGGAGCAGTAGTTTGTAGGATATGAACTGATTACCGAGAGGTACAGAATCTATGATTTCTCTGCCGACTACTAGCATCCCTCATATTAGTAGGTTGTGTTGTAGTTTAGGTCATCTTGGCAATGTGAGGATTGTTAATACTTTAGATGCCTTAGAGAAGACTCCTTGCACCCCTTTGTGCCTTACTTTTGTCCTCTCGTATCAATAATGGTGAGTACTCAAGGTGTTTTAAAAGTCAATTTGTGCCATTATGAGTCGAAAACAATTTGAAAAGTGTCAAACAACATATTTCAGACTTTGATTTTGAGTTGTTGATTGACATTAGAAATGAAGCCTCAATGTCAAAAGTAGTCCAACCAGGCTAATTTTGCGACAGTGCCAGTCAACCCAACTTACTACGCCACTGCACCATGAAGGCAAATTGTGCTCAACCTGCTTAGTAGTGTACTGTTTTTCTAGTCGGTGTATACTCGCAACTTTCGTTGACCTCCAGGCCTCGCTATCATCCTTCTTCAGCAAGGATTTCCATGGCGGACTTGTTCTTTGGTACCTTCCATGTGTTTTTACCCAAGAGGTTGCATCAGATTCAACCTAGATAACTGTTGCCGCTTGGATACAAGGATTCCCTCAAATAATGATCATCGAAAATGCTGAGTCAACAGAGTCAGCTATCACATTCACCGCTCACTCAATGGACTCAGATAATACAATGTTATCATTAGAGAAGGAGAGCTGCACACATGGAACAATATGTAGTTTTCCATCGGTTAGCATTTGAGTGATTGAACGGTTACAACCGACATAGATATTGTCTGTTGGTTACTCAGTTTATTACAGCCTTGGAGCATGCTTACTCTATCTGCGATCTCATCCCTTATGAAAGGTTGTACTAAAGCTACTTTGGTAGAGGATTGCTTTTTGAACTTTGTGAATGAACATAGAACCATTGTAATGAGTAGTTTTTAGAAGCTTGCAGTCTAGTGCAAAGTTCACATGGTCCATGCTATATTCACTAGGGAAATAGAGATTGTGGGTAATTAGTTTATGCTCCATAGTACTCTTCGTATCCCAAGAACAAAGTATTGTGCCATCTTAGATTCCTCCCAAAGTAAGAATGCTTCATGGAAGCCAACAAATGAAATTCTTCAGACAAAACTTACAACGAAGAGCAAGTATCAGAATGTGTCTTGACCAAATTAGCCCCTCTGATGCTTCGAAGTTAAGTAGCCTAAGGCTATCACTAATGTTGGAAAATGGGTGACATGCTTCTCTTCCCTTAAAAGTCTTCTGCACTCAATCTCTGGGAGAGATTCCCATAAGGGGGGAGGGCTGTAACACCTTAGGTGTTTGTCACCAGTTAAGCAATGGGTTTGAGCTCAAACATGACATGTTAAGTGATGATGAAGGTGTTAAGATCAAATCTACAAGAGTGAGCTCCAACTTAAACTTGGACAACACACCCTTACTTACACGTGTACCCTTGCTAAGATTATGCAAGAGTAATGTTAACTATGCTAATTTCATGTACATTACATCAACATGCATCCATCTTGACCAGTGGAAAAGTTTCATGAAGTTTGGAATCAAGAAGTCACATGAAATGATAAGTTATAATCTTTGTTTGATTGCTTTATTAAGTAAATGGGAGTATGAGATGTCGACCAAACCTTGCTACATTTCCCAAATGACTATAATTGAACTCTACAACAAAAGTCATGAAGGGTTCATGTTGAGCAAAAGTCAAGAAAATGCCTCAATCGGTCTAAAACTCTAATTTAAGCTTTACCGTGATGCTATTTTGACCTGTGTTGACCGATTGCTTACATTGCTTGCATGGAGTTGCACCTTAAATAAAAGTTGAAGTTTGAGTGGAGTACAACAAACTTTATTTTTGGACCAAGACCTGATTCTACTTCTAAGTGTCTCATATAGTGGTCTCAAGTTTGAATGCAGTGCTCTTTTGACTCTGAAATTTTTCTAACTCGATTAGTAGCAGCATGATGGCAAGTTTGTGACATTTTATCTTCCAAATTTGTATGTCAGCTCAAGTGGGTTCCTTACTATGGGTGAAAGTACACTTTGTGAAGAAAACAACAAAACAAGTCTCATCACTTTTGGAGCACGTTTGGACTTTCAAAAGTTATTGCAAGAACAACAAAAAGTTTCTTGAATTCAGCCCTTAACTGAATTCAGTTTTTAGTTTCATATAACCTACTTTGGAGGCTTGTATCTTCATATCCATGCTAAACCAGACCAAGATCCTTTAATCAAAGTTGTAATACTCGTGTAGCTCTGTCCCACGGTGTAATTGGTTGAACAAATCGCTAACCGGTTTGAGAGATATGAAGGGGAGAAAATAGAGTTTTAGCTTGTATTTTTGAGGTGGTTTGGATCCGTTCATTTAGATTTTGGAATAGGCCATGGCCGACCGACCTCAAAAGCCGGGTGCTGCGTGATCTCCCGTGCCCGTGTCGCTCGCCAGCTAGCCCCTACTCGCCTATGTGGAGGACCAACGCTACGTCTCTCTCCCTCCCACTTGCTCGCCTCCCTCTCCTTGTCTGCTTAGGTGCTGAAGGAGAGTAGGCCACCACCGCTAACTAGCACCAGTCACCGCACGCCCATGCTGCTGCAAAATTCACCGCTGCTGCCATGCCTCACTGTAATCCACCGCCCCAGCAGTACCACCATGGAGCCCTCTTGCTTGCTAACCTAGCTACGTCGGCCATCGTCGCAAGGTGAGGGCCCTCGGGCCATTGCCGCCACCATGAACGCCAAGCTGTGCGTGACTGTCGTGGCTCAGTTCCCTCTTGTCTCTCTATCTCTCTCGTGTAGTTTTCACCGTAGGTCGTGGAAGCCGTAGCCGAGTTTGCCGCCGCCGAAGACGGCGAGCCCCTCGTGACAAATTGCGGCCGCACCAGTGTACAGGGTCGTCGCCACCCGCTGCGGTCGCCGCGCGCGTGGCTGGGCCATCTCCGGTCGTGCCACGGCTACCCACGGGCATACACTGGCCCCCTGGTCCTTCCCCACCACTCCATCGCTGCCGATGTGCCTCCTCCGGCCGACAACGATGAGCCCCGGCGTGCTCCTCTGCTTCATTCGCGTGGAGGACCTCGCGCCTAAATTCAAGAAAAGAGAAGGGTCGATCTGTGAAGTCATGACTCATATGAATAGTATCTACAGGGGTCTCTTTGCTAGAATCTATTTTATGAGAAGTATAGGGTCCCCAGTGCAATGTTGTTTTTCTTTTATGGCTGAAACTTTGGAAAATCATAGTAAACTGTAGAAAAATCCAAAAAATAGCAAATGAGGACTTTTTTGAATCCTTGTGAGTATATCTACACAGTAGAGTCATAATATGATGTGTTAGTAGAAAGTTTCTGATGTTTTTATTTATTCTTGCAAAGTGCTTTTTAGAATCCTTTTAAGTTGTCAGATGCATATCTTGAGTTATAGAAGTCCAAAAATGGTAATTCTAGTTGTGTTAATCTTGTGATAACATGCTCGAGCTAAGAAAAATATTAAACATGCTAGTTGTGTACTATATTTATCATGTTTTGATTTAATCTTGTTAAATAGGCAATTTTAGCTTGCTTTGCTTGTTATTTTCATATCTAAAGTTGTGTTACTCTAATTGATGTGAACTTTTTGTGGTAGGATACTGATGCTATGTGTGTGCTGTGGTAAAAATTTCATGGGCATTGGATGCAGTATGATTGTTATATAGGTTTAACTTGTTTATTGCTTGATAAATGGTTTTAAATAAGTTATAAATTTTTATGATGAGGTAAAAATGGAAAATGTTGTTCCACTACCTTGATATGATGTTGTTGTGTCCTATTGATACATAATATGACCATGCATTTGCAGAAAATATTGAATTTCATATTTATCTTGCTCTCACATGATTTCTTGCAATTGCAATTTGTCCTTTTTGTAGTAATTAAATTACAAAACCTGAGCACGTGAAATTTGTACAGTAATCATGTTTGGTCATCATCTTCCTCTAATAAAAATCTCAGCCCCAAACTTGTTGTTCTCATATGGCACTAAAAATAATATATATATATATATATATATATATGTATGTCATTCTATTGAAGTTAATGAAAGTTAATAACAAATAGGCATATGCCTAAGCCATGAGATGCTACTTTCATTACACTAACTTTGTGAAATGTAGTTCAGCTATATGGATGTTTGTTTGAGCCTTTGAATGATATATGTATAAAATCTCTGTTGGGGAAACAAGAGAAAACACCAACATGCTACCTTCTGAGATTTGGCTGCATGTGTACTTTTTGTGGTGTAATCATTTTCGAGATGATAATGATCTTTTCTCTAAATGTGGTGAATACAAAAGTTGTAGGTAACTTCATAATCTAGCTTGTGTTAAAGTTTCATGACCATATGCCTGATGGTTTAGGAGCTATAGATTTTTCAATTTCATTGTCAGGTTTTGCATGCTCTCTGTGCAGATCTAAATGATTGTGTTGTTTGAGTTAGATAAGCTTTGAATCATGTCTTGGTGATACTATAGTAAGTGTAGTGATTTTCATGATCTTTCCAAATTGTTAAAGATCACACCTTTTGGTTGTCTAAATCTCCAGTTATGAGCTTGTGAAGTGGAAAGACAGAATCTATCCTAATCTAGATAGAGATGTCTTCTTTGTGATGTTTGACCTGGTTAACTTTGGAATTAGCTTGTGGTGTTTATAACAAAGTTGTGCTTGGTTTGTTAATATTTCTAAAAAGTCTAGATCCACCTTGTTGAGAAAGCTAGAACTCAACTTATTGCTGTCTGAAGTTGCATGTAAGATTCATTCCATATTTTTGACAGAATTGTTGCTTTGTGTGTTTAAGGCTAAATAACTGTTGAATCATCTAAAGCTGGTAATAAGAAAAGTTGTAGATAACTTAATAAGCTTTCTATAAAGTTAAAGATCATGCTTGTCGGATGATTAGAACTCCATTTATATATTTCTGAAGTTCATATCAGTTTTTTGTCCTTATCAGAACAAACCTGAGATATTGGCATATTTGATCATGTTAACCTGTGAATTAGCTTTTGGAAGGAATAACAAAGTTTTAGATAATTTTATTAGCTTTACAGAAAGTATAGGGTCACCCTTGTTTGATGCTGATATCTCTAGTTATGGTTAAAACAAGTGACTGTTGTGCTGCTGTCCAGATTTTTATATATGTGCTAGGTGATTGCTTTAGCTTGCTCTTGTTTTGGCTAAACATGTTGGTTAGTTCTTGATCGATGCATGTGTCCAATATCTGAACTTAAGTTCACTTGTGTGCCACACCTAATATGCTTGATATCCCTCAATAATAGGTTGTGTGATGTTTAGTTAAATAACTCTAGGTGCCTATGTCTTGCATGATCTTATGTTTGCCTTGAATGCTATTATGTGATGCATCTCATATTACCATTCTTCATATTCATGCACTTGCATCTTGCATCTTATCTAGGTGCGCTAGATGAACCACGTGAAGGATGTGATGTTGGAGCCAAACCCGAAGACGATGTATGGTGGACCTATCCTGAAGATGGAAGGACTAAGAAAGTGTGGAGATGGGAGATGCTCACCAAGCGAGTGTCATCTAACAAACACTGACCTAGTGTTGGATCACAGGCAAGCCCCATAGCATTCTAAGCCTCATATGTTTTCAAATTATCAACTTGAGTCCTTTTATGTTGATGCATTAAGTACTATGAGTTGATTGGAACCACTTGCTGCATATATCTTCCTTGTCGGGATATAGATATATTGAATCCTATGTAGGTCCAGGATTGAATATATTCTTAGCCATGCTTAGTCGGTAGAAGTCGGGTGATTACCTATCATCACCTGCATGATATAGGATGATAACTAATCATGGGTGGCTATATGTACTAGCGTGGAATATAACCATATGTCAAGGAATAAAGGAGACTGGGCGGGATCGTGATAGAGAAGCAACAAGGTATGGAGGTCTTGGGTGCCTATTTATCCACGTTTGTGTTGATTAAGGACCGATTCGCTATACGTCCTCATGTCATGTTGAATGCATGCCTACCACTTAGTTGGCTGGATCTCGTGATATGAATATGAAGCCGAGTAGCTCAATTCAGGCCGGGCCCCGATAAGTGAAAGTATGCACACTGGAGGCAGTAAGGATGTGTAGAGAGCCAATGGCGTGGGTCTCAAGGGCGGGACCGGGTCCCGATCTTCCTGGTAGATTGGTAGAATCTCTGAGGGTGTGGCGCTGATTGGACTCACGAGTTAGTCCTGAATTATACCAAAGGTGACCTGAGGCTACCTTCATAGGGTGTGCCTCGGTTTGTGTTAGGAGTAAATTCCTCAGCTGGGTAGGAATCGATTCAAATTGCCATCTCCCCTGGATAGTGAGAACTTGACTGAGCAGCGGCAATGTAGAGTAACTTAATGGAAACTTGATGGTTATGAAGATGCTCAAATTATTCTTATAACCAGATATGGTTACTAATGCTTTTTAGCTTAATCAAGTGATTGCTCTAGTACAGGTGCTAATCTAGAGATGCTTAATTGAATAGGTATTCAAATTGATGCTATAGGTACTAAATCTCTAAGTTATATTACTTAAGCTTTTATGCAAAATGTTGTCTAGATAACTCTACCTTTAAAGCCTTGCATACTCCTTGGTGTCTTATTATTTTGGTTTATGACGGGTAAGTCTAGCTGAGTACATTCTCATACTCAGGGTTTATTCCCATTTGTTGTAGATGATGTGATGTACCATGGTTACTGCAAGCATTGCATAACTCCTGTAGTTGATGGAGAGTAAGACCAAGGGCATGGTCATTCTATATCATCTCATCTATGTGCTTTTGTTGGAGATAATCCTAAACTGGCTATGTATTTGAACTATCGTGATGTTGTTTCAAAAGTATGTGGCTTTCGCTACTTCTAAATTTGGGTTGTAATAACTTCATTGAAACTCCAATATACGAGAACTATTTGTGAACCTGTTGTAACATGTGACTGGTTGTGTTGAATCATGTATGATCTTGGTTTGTATATTGGTTGTTTGAGATCCTTTGTGATTTCATCGGACTACCGGGTTTATATGGGTTCAAGTATGACGGTTGGATCGCTTTGGTGATTGCTATTGTACTTGTGCTCTTATAAATTGGACGGTTCTGTTACAGACTTACCCGTCATAAACCAAAAATAAAGTGACTCCAAGGAGTATGCAAGGCTTTATAATTGGAGCTAGCTTGACAACATTTTGCATAAAAAGCCGCTAATTCAGCTATACATTTTATAATTCGGTCATCAAGTTAATTGTAGCTATTCATCTCTAGATTAGCAACTAACCTGTGCCAAACATGTGATATATCATTTAGTAGCATAACAATAGTAACCATAGCCGGTATAATAATTCCATGTTCATCATAACCATCATTCCATAATACAGTTACTACGATGTTGGTACTAGCCAAGTTTCTCACTGTCCAGGAGAGACGGTGATTCGAATCGATTTCAACAGCTGGGAATTTATTCCTAACACAAACCCAGGTAGACTAGATCAATGGTCTCCTTAGGTCACCTTTGGTACAAATTAGGTCCACATTTTGTGGGTTCGCCCAGCACCGCATAATCAGGGACAACCAGCTGCCAGGACATTCTGACCTAGCCTACCCTTGGGCTCACGTCTGGCTCCCCGCACATCCTTACTACCATCCATAGTGCGCACTTTTATAGAACGGGGCCCAGACTGAGTTGAGCTACTTGGCTTCGTGGTCGAAATGAGTTATCCGGCCAGCTAAGTGAGAGGCATGCATTCAATCTTGTTAGAAGCGCTCAACAACGATATGGTCCTTAATTGGCATAGACGGATTCACATGAGTCAACCTACACATAGACTCCGCCCCGGCCTCTATTTACATTACCCCATGGTTCTTTTCCACAATAACAGCTCATTCATCATGAATGGAAGAACTGTGGGTATCAAGGTTTGTTCACTTATCTTTGTTGCAAGTTATCTTTGTCTTGAACCATGATAGAATGCAGCAAACGCATAAAATTTGTTATCTATGCTAAAGTAATTCTAAAACCATCCTTTCATTAGCATAGTGGAAAAGCACAAAAATTATGGACAACAACCGGTGTTTCAAATTCAATATATTCCTTTGGGTATGTGTCGACTAACATTTTGTAGAAAAAAAATAGTATAAGCTATGCCTATTCATGGTATGAACCTGCAAATCCAGAAATCACCACTACAGCTATAGAAGTGGACAAACAAATCGACATGCTATGAGCAACATCAAAGACAACCTAGCATTGAACCTTCCTAATACTCAAGCTAGAATGTTGATGAGAAGCAGGATGCAACCCACCTCATATTAACCAGGATATGTCTGCTTTAATCACCTTCATAGAAGACAAGCTCGCACATCGACAACAAGGACTAGGATGGCAAATGCCACTACATCATGACATGCATCCTTGTATCAACAGACGTTAGAAATCAATGGAGGTCTATCGACGGTGTCTCGTAAGGCCATGACCATGGTCACAAGATAACATCCCTAACTCATTGAAGATGAAGCTTCTATGCAAGTACCAATGAGGTTCCTTCCTTGACAATTAAGATGGCTGAAGTATCATTCTTTGCCATGCCGCTTGAAGACAAAGACAATCAAGGAGGAACTTGAGTTATGTCTTCAATGAACACCAATACATCAACCAAGAATCAACAAAAATCAAGAAGGGTTGATGAGATAAGAACAAGTAACTGTCCGAATGGTACAAAGAAAAGGAAAGGCCCTGCTCAATAGACTACAAACCTTCACTCATAGCAATGAAACAATGAGAGGAGAAGAAGGTCCAAACAAAGTGCTGAGATCCACAAAAGAAAGGACAAAAGGATGGCATGACCAGAGGATGAGAAAGAAACAGTGTGACATAGGAAACAAGATGCTCATGAACAGCTCAAGATGCAAGGCTAGCTCAAGTAAGGAAAGCTTCAAGTAGGAAGAGAAGACCACCACAAGTCATCTACCCTCCATCACATGGTGTCATCACACTCCAATGATGAAGGTAATATCTTAAGGTAAGTGGTCATTATTTGAAAAGCTTTCCTTTGATCTTGGTATTCACATAAATAAAGAAACAAACATGTTTGAGTTACAACTTTTCTTCATCCAACCTAATTAACTCAATATATCTTGTTCCTTAAGTTTGTTCATAACACCACTTTCTTGATCTCATAGTCTTAACCAAATGAGCTAAAATGTTGCATATCTTATTCTTAGAAGATAGTCATAATCATGTAAGGTTTGATACATTATAGACAATCCCTCCATAGGTTAAGCAACTCCACTCTTTTTGACATATGTATTTAAATGCCACATTCATCCTCATCCTTCTAATCTTATCACCCATATTGTAAGAATGAATGTACATAATGTCAACCATAACATGATTTGATGTTCCTAAGGCTAGAGAAAAAAATAAAGGTTTGGTTATGTTGGTGTTTTCCCACCAACAGAGCCCATGCACTTGATCTTTACCCTGTCTTTATGAGCAGAACACACTTCGAGCAAAGTGTGGGGGAGTCAATCCCCCAAATTCTACAAGTGAAAGTTCTAAACCAGCAATTATGATGCACACAAGATGTCGCCAATTTCTAGTACTGATGGTTGAATTTAAAACACTGAACAAGGAGGAGGAACAAGTCAAGAAAGGATGAACTTGTCGAACCTAAATCAAACTCAAAACCAAGACATGTTTGGCAAAATAGGTGGCACCACCAAGGCTTGGGGACTACATTATGTATAATGCACCTTGCAGTGCATGTGATGTTTCTCCATGATGTTTTGGTTACGCCAAGTCTGTCACTTAATGCCTCTACTCTACTCTTGTGACCTCATTATTGGTGCGATCACAACTAGCACTTAAGTGTGTACACTTCACCGCCCAAGAATTCTCAAATTTTTGTCTTGAGCTCCTTACATCCTATTGTTGAGCCTCACTTGGCTAAGTCCGAGATCTACTAGTCAGCCTAAACTGGTTGGTAGTCGTCCTCACTAGTCGGCACAATGGTTAAGCTAGAAGGCAAGCATTTTCACTGCTCAGGCCACAAGCTACGCAGGTCGGTTTTCATTTTCACCGCTAGGATTATTAGTCAAGCTGATTGGCTTCGTGGCAAACTATTTGGACTTGATCAAGATGGCGTCAACAAGAGGATACAAGGCACTCGACGACTAGCTGTGGGGGTCTAACCCTAGGTACCCACGGTAATGCAGATGAGCCACACCAATAGGGATGGTCTAGCCCACAAGATGAAGCCTTGCAACACATGGCATAGCTCGGTGCATGCCTCAAGGCATCTCCCCGACATCCTGAAGATCATGTAGAATTTGTTAGGATATGTCGAATGTTTGATTACATGTATAGATTATCTCTTACCCGATCAAACTCTATCCTGATTGGCATGTAACCTTATCCCTGGGCTATATAAGGCAGGTAGGGGACCTCTTCATAACACACACAATCATATACGATAGCCCATACAATCCGAGGGGACATAGGATTAGGGTATTACGTCAAGCTGACGACCTGAACCTATATAAATCTTGTGTCTTGTCACCATTTAACTCCTGATCTTGCTCACCTCTCTAATCAATCTACCATCATAGGTAGCCCCCTTGGTGGATGACCGAGCATCTTTTGTCCACACCTACCTAGCGCCAACTGCCGATGTTTTATAAACTGGACTAGTAAATTTATACAATTGCCACAATGCTCTAGGAAGACGATGGTTGCGTCCGAAAGACACGAGGATTTATACTAGCTTAGGCCAAAGCCCTACATCTAGTCTCAGAGATGATCAAGTGCATATTCCTTGCTTGAATGCTCTAAAGTTCTTACAATGGGGGTGCAAGAATGGTGGAAGAGGAAGAAGAGCTAGAACTAGGAGTTGGGCTGCTGAAGAGAAGCTCCAAGAGCCCTGCTAAGGTGGAGATAGAGTGAAATGGTAGAGGATGTGAATCATCTCGAGATGGGTGCCCTGGCTGCCCTTATATAGAATTTGGGGCTAGGGCGCATACAAAGCAATAGGTTCTCCCTACTAAGGGGTCGTGAGCCTGAGGGAGGGCCTAGCTGACTTGGCTTGCAAGCTATGCCATCTTGTGGAGCACATTCTAGCATGGCTTTCATCATTGTCTTGTGGCCACATCATGTCATGGTGTGGCGTGGTGCTACTATGCCGGCCATGGTGGCACTATAGGCATGATTGTAGTTCGCCAGCCGTCCTGTGCGATGTGGTCTCCATCATGGTCTTCGTCATTGTCTCCTGGTTTCCTAGGGGCATCATACAGGAGTTGGTGGCTTCCCCTAGGTCGTTGATCGCCTTGTTGCCTTGAGGAGCGAGGGGCATGATCCCTATCATTGGGATCATGGTTACCACTGACCTGGATGGCTTCTAAGTGAAGGCCCTCATCGTGGATCCCATCCCGTAGTGGGTAGGATTGTACTCTCGTCTCATGGGGTTGTATCTGGCCAGTGATCATCGTACCTATCGTCACCGATTTGGGTGGTATTGTCTTGCCTATGAGGTGTGGCATAGGGATGGCATCTAACCAGACTGAGGTGACTACTGTCCCCACGATCCTTGCGAGGTTAGTGCGGTGTGCTCATTCTTGTCAGAGCAGGGATGCTTAGAGGCACTCGACCTATCTCCGTTCCTTCCTATGGTCAGTATAGAGGAGAGGTCATGCACCCTTCGAGCACCATGCGGCTAAGGCATGAAGGAGGGGTCGTGGCTGACCCCAGCCTTAACGTTCGGCCTGGTTCACTTGGCTTAGCTGGGCCTCGGTCATTCGGGCGTTTGCTAGCTTATATGTTGTGTGCCATGTGGCCTGCAAACTAATTGATGCCTTGGGACACCCTAGGGTTATGACCTCGATGCCAAGCCTGTACAAAGTACAATACAAATCTCAACTATCCCAACTCCTAAACCATCGAAGGAGGAAGAAACTTGACTTATGGATTTCATGCTAGAAATTGAGGATGACCTTTTTAGTGCTGATTTCGGGAACACCTTAAACTTTGAGCTGCATTAGAGACCTTCTAGAAAACATAATTCAAATCCTTTCAAGGAAGAATGTTTTAGAAAGCCTCCTTATTCCCATGTAGGACATAGGGAAGAATTCAAGGATGGCATGTCTAGTGAACCCATAGAAGGATAGCATAGTGTTGACACATGTGGGGGCACACAGAGAAAGATCCACAAGCACATGGATATTAGTTGTAGCCTTTCACCAGAAGTACTATAGGATATCGAACTTGGGGAAACATGTGAGTTTAACTAAGTCTAACTTGACCAGGGGTAGCAACAAGCCTAAGGATAAATAGGAGCATGGAGAGGACTACTAAGGTTCTCTATTTCTAACTTGGGTAAGCAGTGTATTCTAGTGTTCACCTGGGGACATTACTAAGGAAAAGCAAAAATAGAGTATGCTAATTTCATAGCAATCGGGTCCTACTTGGCCTACCGATGGGAGGTGGACTACAAAGGACTCAACGAGGCTATCACCGTCACGATCTACCATCGATCCAGAATGCAGGGTGCATCCATGAGTAGGAAAGTCTAAGCACCACACTTATACTAACGATTACCACTTTAACCCAAGTGCTACAAGGATCAAAGCACTCAAAAGAGTCATGATCCTGGTGAACAATATAAACACGATACTCACTTGAATCAGAAATTAATTACTAGAGATGTCTCAGAAGCAAGTTCAAGTAAAATTTGGATCCGCCATGGAACAAGCTATGGAGAGAGCACTAATAGGCCACCATTTCCTCCAAACTCTTCCTCACTCTCTATCTCACTATTTTCTGTTTACAAAGGATAACACCTAATGTGAAGGACTATTCTTCTCTTGATTGTTGTCCCCATCTAGAGGAGGTATGGGGGTCCTTTTATAAAGGTCACCTGGCATCCTATGGGCCCATGAATCCATGGAAACTCATCATCTCAACCCTTGATTTGAACCGGCCTTATACACGGTGAAGATGGATTCTCAAAGGTGGTGGAGAATTGTCATATAAAGCGGAGACTGACAGGTGGGCCTAGGAGGTTGGCCGACCAACAGGTGGGTTGCCCGGCCCCACCCTCTATCCCTTCGGGTTGATTTACGGTGGTTTATCTTGGACGGTGGATTAGAGGTCCTTTAAGTTGGTTTCATCGCGGATGATTGTGATTTGCTCTGATGATATGGTCCACATGGTCTGTTTTCTAATTAAATCCTCCTATAGTCAAAAAATCACTAAAACTTGTGGAATTTGTTAGTTTAAAACACTATACCTCTGTGGATGATCCATTTTAGTCACATATATAGGGTATATTGATGGTTTATGATTGATACTAACAACCATCAACAAACTCCCCCACACTTAGGCTTTTACTCATCCTCGATAAAAGGTTGGATTACTTTAGACATATCCTTAGGACAAGACATCAACATAAAACCATTCCTAGTCATACTTGCTCTGCAGGATTCTAGGTGTCTACCATAAAACTTTGGGCGGTTCAAGAATAGAACAGCTTGAAACAAATCACCATCTTCTTTTAGTCAAGTCAATTGGAGAGATTTTTTACAAGATTTTTGGAAACAAAACATAGCTTACCTTCTCCTTCTGTGGTACTCTCAAATCCCTCAATTTGTATGACTCCTTGCTAATGCATAATAGTATTTGCCATCTTTTTGTGTCTATCTACTTCTAAAGGTTTATGTGGAGCTCGGGTAGGGATAAATATGAAAGCATACTTGTATTGCATATATTGTATAGTAAAAACAAAGGATCCAAGGAGAAAATGTCATACTCTTAGATCAAGATGTCCTTGTGTGTGGATAATTGTATGGTGACTATCCTAATTCCACTATGCTCCTTAAAATATGTCTCTCTGGTTGAAACTTGAAATACTTTTGTGAGAACATGGGCTATATTTTATTCACACATTTTTTTTCTAGCGGGCATCTTTGTACCCATTGTTTTCAATATTCTAGACATCTTTGTGTCCATTTTTCTTATTTTTGCATAGCCCATGTCTCTTTTCTGCAACAGAAACTTTTAAGAGAGACGTTTATAAAAACTTAGAGTATTTATTTGGTGGATCCTAACAAGAATGTTTTTGTCTATCCCTAGTGTAGGAGTAGAATATTTTGAGTGAATCTAAATGGAAAGCATGTTTTTGCGTACTCCCAGTGTATGAGTAGCACATATATGTGGTGTGTATTTGATCTTGATATTAGGAGCATGATAAATCTCTCAACAAGGGTCACAAGGTTAGACCAAACTCAACACAATAACAAGCAACATATGTAGGAGGTTTTCCTAGTCTACACATCATATATGGCCTTGGTAGGAAATTGCTTTACCATAAAGGAGAGATATAGCTATATATATATATATATTTTAAGTTTTCAAATAAAATTCTCCAATAACAAGACATAAAGAATCAAGTTCTCATTATTCTATTATATCTCATTCCATAATAACTTAAGTAACACAGGGTCCCTGTTAATAAGTTCCCAATAGTAACAAGACTTCTAGGAAAAGAGTTATGTGAATCTATACATCAAGTCATGACTGGAGTAATCTTTCCTCATTTTTAAATTTGTTTTAACAAAGGATTTTCAATTTAAGTCGACACAACAAGTCAGGCAGTTGAAAATAGAATGTAAGAGATTCAAACCTAACCGAGGATGAAGCGTAAGTCAAGCGAGCGCAGGGCCAGGCCGGCCGGTCCCCTCTTGGGCTTGGTCGAGTCCTACTTTGCTATAGGTGGTTCATGCTTCATTTGTTGTTGTTTTGCGTGAATTTTGTGATCAGATCTCGTTTGTTGTGGATGTGTCGTTCCCCACACTTATTTCCTATTTTCCTTTATGCACAAAATGTGGAGACAAACACATTTCCAAAGAGAGAGATAATAGAAGCAAAATTTCATTGATATCATGTAAGGCACTTTATTACAACTTCCAATCTAAGAAAAAAAGTAAATTTTAACTAACACACTCCTTTAACTACAACAATCTAATCGAAAGCAAACGATCTAAACGTGCCTTATCAATCAACACTCTAACTCTCATTCTTGGTTTTTAAACTTGGTGACAACATAATGGCATAAGACAGTGAGCGAATTGTTGGCAATCCTTAACGACCATTTCCGACCACCAAATAATATCCAAAATAGGAGAAATAAACAAACTTTTGACACATATGCTTTTACTATTGATATATTTCCACATGTAGTGGAGACTTAGTGTTTTGCAGGACTTATACATGAAATACATGGGAATATGATAAAAAATGCGCAATCCAAAAAGCGTAAAGCCGATTCTATAAGAGCACAACAAGCAAAAGCCTACTCAACTGCCAAACCAGGGCCAAGCACCGGTGTGGGAGCCATCTGGGCCTAGCCAAGAGCCCACCAAAGCAAGGCGGTGGCGAACGAGCTAGCCCAGGATGCGGCCACACCCAAGGTGTGCCCGCACTACCCCTAGCTTGCTCTAGCGGTTGCATGGCGGCATGCAAAGGCAATCCACAATGGTTTCCTATTTTACCTGCGCCAAACTGACCACACTCTTGTATAAATAGGGGGTGGAGTTCATACTCAACACACAACATTTGGAGCTACACACCTCACTACCACTTGTTGTAATCTTTTACTTTTAGTAGTCTTTTGTGAGCTAGCAAAGCTATGAAGGAGAGCTTGGCTCCTTGGAAGAAGAGAGAAATCTCGGTATGAATACCATGCTATGAGCTTAACATTCAAAACATTATGCTTAATCATTCATATAACTTGTATGATTAGAAGTAGAGCTAAGTTGAGGTGGTGGTTCATCGTGCCTTCGGGTGCACCCATGTCCTATGCTTGTCGATTTGTAGGGTGAAAGTCCTAGGGAGATGTGGGTAATTTCTATGTAATCGGGCGAGGTGCCTAGGTACATGGGGACAGATGAATACATTTCCTACTCCATGGTTGAGGGGTAGGTGGTGACAGCCCTATCCATCCCTCATAATCTCCCACATTCGGGTAGGGTGTAGGAGTCTAAATTGTCACATGAGGTTGCTGGTAGACTAGTACTCAGTGGCCTCCTAACCTATCTCAAACTTAGGTCTAGTTCTAACCATGTTCTTTGCACTACTATATTAGAACGTGCCTGCTCCACTTAGGAACATTCTTTTATTCTTTGTTTTTCTTTTATCCTTGGGTTGGTCTAGATGTGTGTCCACTATCCTTGAAATACAATTGTTACACCTGTCATAGACTATTGGTTGACTATGCAAGTATGTAATCTTGTTCCTATCCATGCTAGACTCTTAACCTTGCCTTCCTTTGGGAAAATATAAATAATGACACCTGAATATTTCTAGGTAAAATGCTACAATGATAGATCTATGCGCTTGCTGATATTATTTCTATAATCGTTAAGAACTATCATGTTGGTGTTCCTTGGCGGCGTTACGAAGATTTATCCAAATCTTAGTGATGGTCCTAAGAAATATCGACAGGCATTTCTAGTTCCATTGCCAAGAATGGATTCCATCTCCATACTTGGTGATTGCGCTAAGAAATGCCAACAAGAATTTCTAGCGCCGTTGGCCGGGAAGGCATAGGTTAAAAGAATCTTGTAGGACATGATCATGATCACATGCATGTAATGGTAGCCAAAGTTTATGTAGGCTAACTCTACTTGTTTTCTCCCTGTTGTGGATGAAAACAGGATAGTGTACGACTGGTTTTGTCTTGCCGGTAAACTACACCGATAATCAGAAGCGCTCCTAAGGAAGAATAAGTCCCATAGTGCTTCTTCCTCTGCTACTCCGCTAGCAAGAGAACCAGTCACCCACGCACCATCCACTACTACCACTATGGATAAGTTACTCCACGACTACACCACCCCCGATGTTGCCAATGTGCCCGTTGGGCGCGCTATCCACATGGGCACTGGAAACTTTGAGCTCTGGACTGGCCAGATCACGGTGGTGTAGGCAAACCAATTCTGTGGTTTGCCTAGCGAGGACACAAGTGCACACTTGCAACACTTCCTTGAGCTATGACACACCATCGTCAAAAAAGACATCGCACTAGCAAGCATCAGGCTCCGTCTATTTCCCTTCTCCCCTATGGGGAAGGCAAAGCAATGGTTTTATAAGGAAAAGGAAGTTGTCAACACGTGGGACAAATGTTCCATGGCATTCCTCACGAATTTTTCCCCATGGGCAAAACCAATGCCCTGAGGGGGAAAATTTCCAACTTCCAGCAGAATTCCATGGAATCTATCCCCGAGGCATGGGTGAGGCTTCAGGATAACATCCAAGCTTGTCCGCACCATGGGATGGAGAAGTGGCTTGTGCTATAGAACTTCTATGAGGGGCTGACACCCATGTTAGAGGGGCACATCGATGCCGCTACTAGAGGCGCATTTCTTCCCTCACCATCGATGAAGCTACGCCTCTCAATGAAAAGATGGTGCAAACCAAAGCTGGGGGGAAGAGAGAAAATGAAACGATCCTAATTTTCACTAAGGGAAATCTATAGATTTGAACCATAACATGATAGTACTAGATGATCATTCCATCACATTATCGAATAACAGTCGATATCACAGTCATACATTGAATACCTGTCTTATAGAAAGTACAAATAGCAAGGTTTACTCATTATTACATCGCCACTTGGCAAAATCACTTAGAGCACACAACATCTAGAATAACATTAGGTAGAACTACAACAAATGTCGACTCCATCTTCATGAACCAAACTCGAGCATAGAACGAGACCTCTAATCCTCCCAACCATCTCCCTAGAAGTCGTACTTAGACTCGGAACCTACCAAACAATTTTTAGTATGATTTTGTACTAGCCACTGGCTCCCACCCTATGCTTTGTGTTTGCTTTGTAGTAATGGAATGCAAGGGCAGAGCAAAAGTCCTATTTGAGGTTGTAGTTTCCTATGCGAGTATGTCAAGTTTTAATAATAATTCTAGAAGTTTTAACACATCACATCCACATGTTCACCCATCCCATCCCACACATCTCACCACTCTCACACTCTTTGATCAGCAAGGACAACTCCCTCTCGTGCCTTGCCTCAACGGCCAAAGCCAGAAACCAACAACAAACCTAGGGGAGAGAAGAAAGGACTCTACTCACTAATCAAGGGAAGCGTCGGTCATAGGAATGTCCATACCCGAGGACTCGGCTATATGTATAAATCGATCAACTCTGCAGAGCGTGTACACCTAGAACCACAAGATCACCATCATCGGCGGTGCCCTACCTAGGCTGATACTATGGTAGAACCGCCTAATTTATACAAGATCATGTACGGCTATCCCCATTTAACACGTTGACGCACACCTACTTTCACTTATATAAACTCGGTAGTCCACCGAGTGTCACGAAGGACATTGGTAAATTTACACATCACAACCAAGATCGCCATAGATTAAGCAAATACACATCACATACATGGAGTTGTAGCGGTAAATCCTTGAAAAACCCAAAAATAAATAAAAACAATAGAAACTTTCTACTAACACATATCATATTATGACTCTACTACGTAGATTTACTCACAAGGATTCGAAAACATCTTCATTTGCTATTTTATGATATTTCTACGATTTACTATGATTTTCCAAAGTTTTAGCCGATTAAATGCAATAAAGGATAAGATAAAAGAAAAACACATTTGCTTTGGGAACCTATAACTTTTACTGAAATCCGCTAGGCCCATATTGACAAGCACAGAACGTACCATAGGCTCAGAAATCATTTTGGATGCACCAGATGGTACTCCTAGGTGATGAGGCTCAAGTGGAAGCTCATTTTGGTATGTTTGGAGATAGTGCTAATCTTAACGCAAGATAGGTGCATGATTTGTACTGAACATACCATAGGCTTAGAAATCATTTTGGATGCACCTAATGGAAGTCTAAGGTGACATGGGTTAAGTGGAATCTTGTTTTGGTCCATTTGGAGATAGCGTTAGTGTCAGTGCAAGATAGGCGCACGGTCTGCGCCAAACATACCATAGGCTCAGAAATTATTTTGGACGCACCCGATGGTACTCCTAGGTGATGAGGCTCAAGTGGAAGCTTGTTTCGGTCCATTTGGAGATAGTGTTAGTGTTGATGCAAGATAGGTGCACGGTTTGCGCCAAACATGCCATAGGCTTAGAAATCATTTTGTACACACCCGATGGTACTGCTAGGTATCAAGGCTGAAGTGGAAGCTCGTTTTGGTCTATTTGGAGATAGTGTTAGTGTCGGTGCAAGATAGGTGAACAGTTTGCTCCGAATGTACCATAGGCTTAGAAATCATTTTGGATGTACCCGATGGTACTCCTAGGTGACGAGGCTCAAGTGGAAGCTCATTTCGGTATGTTTGGAGATAGTGCTAATCTTAATATAAGATAGGTGCATGATTTGCATCGAACGTACCATTGCTAATCTTAACACAAGATAGGTGCACGATTTGCGTCGAATGTACCATAGGCTCAAAAATCATTTTGGATGCACCTGATGGAACTCCAAGGTGACATGGGTTAAGTGGAATCTTGTTTTGGTCCATTTGGAGATAGTGTTAGTGTCGGTGCAAGATAGGCGCATGGTTTGCACCAAACATACCATAGGCTTAAAAATTATTTTGGACGCACCCGATGGTACTCCAAGGTGACAAGGCTCAAGTGGAAGCTTGTTTCGGTCTGTTTGGAGATAGTGCTAATCTTGAGACAAGATTGTTGCATGGTTTGCGCCCAACATACCATAGGCTAGGAAATCGTTTTGGACGCACCCGATGGAACTCCTAGGTGACGTGGGTCATGAGGAACCTCGTTTCAGTCCATTTGGAGACAACGTTAATGTCGGTGCAAGAAAGGTGCACGATTTGCGCCAAACATACCATAGGCTCAGAATTCATTTTGGACACACCCGATGGTACTCCTAGGTGACGAGGCTCAAGTTTAAGGTCATTTCGGTCCATTTGGAGATAGTGCTAATCTTGACACGAGATAGGTGCACGCTTTACGCCGAACGTACTAGAGGCTTGAAAATCATTTTGGACGCAAACGATGGAACTGCTAGGTGACATTTGTTAAGTGGAATCTTGTTTTGGTCCGTTTGGGAGATAGTGTTAGTGTCGGTGCAAGATAGGCACATGGTTTGCGCCAACATACCATAGGCTCATAAATCATTTTGGACACCTGATGGTAGTCCTAGGTGATGAGCCTCAAGTGGAAGCTTGTTTTGTTCCGTTTGGAGATAGTGCAAATCTTGACACAAGATAGGTACATGGTTTGCGCTGAACTTACCATTGGCTTGGAAATCATTTTGGACGCACTCGATGGATCTCCTAGGTGACGTGGGTCATGGGGAACCTCGTTTTGGTCTGTTTGGGGATAGTGTTAATGTTGGTGCAAGATAGGTGCACGGTTCGTACTGAATGTACCATAGGCTTAGAAATCATTTTGGACGCACCCGATGGAAGTCCTAGGTGACAAGGCTCAAGTGAAAGCTCATTTCGGTACGTTTGGAGATAGTGCTAATCTTAACGCAAGATAGGTGCATGATTTGCACTAAACGTACCATAGGCTCGAAAATCATTTTGGATGGACCCGATGGAACTCCTAGGTGACATGGGTCAAGTGAAATCTCATTTTGGTCTATTTGGAGATAATGTTAGTGTTAGTGCAAGATAGGTGCACGGTTTGCGCCAAACATACCATAGGCTCAGAAATAATTTTGGACGCACTCGATGGTACTCCTAGGTGATAAGGCTCAAGTGGAAGCTTGTTTAGGTCCGTTTGGAGATAGTGCTAATCTTGACACAAAATAGGTGCATGGTTTGCGGCGAACATAGCATAGGCATGAAAATCATTTTAGGCGCAACCGATGGAACTCCTACGTGATGTGGGTCATGAGGAAGCTCGTTTCAGTCCGTTTGGAGATAGTGCTAATCTTGACACAAGATAGGTACGTGGTTTGCGTGGAACGTACCATAGGATTAGAATTCATTTTGGACGCAGCCGATGGTACTCCTAGGTGATGAGGCTCAAGTGGAAGCTCATTTTGGTACATTTGGATATAGTGCTAATCTTAACGCAAGATAGGTGCATGATTTGCACCGAACGTACCATAGGCTCGAAAATCATTTTGGATGCACCCAATGGAACTCCCAGGTGACATGGGTTGTAGCAGAACCGACCAATTGATGAGAGCACAAGTACAATGGTAGCCCACAAGCGGTCGCACTGTCATACTTGAACCCATATAACATACAACCAAGATTGTACATGATTCAACATACATGTCACATGTTACATAAAGTTTACAAATACAGTTCATCCATTAGAGTACGAATTAAGGTTATTACAAACCAAGTTTAGTAAAATAGTAGCGGAAGCAAATTAATGTTCAAAACAAACATCTACCATCATAGTTCAAATATAGTGCTAGCTCATGATCACATCCACAAAAGCATATGAGAAGTATTAATAAGAGATGCCTACCCAGGGCTCACTCATCGTCCATGGTGGGATAGAAGCAGTTCTTGCAATAGCCATGATAAACCATACTATCTGCAACAATGGGAATAAAACCTTGAGTACGAGAAGGTACTCAGCTAGACTTACCCATCATAAACCAAAAAAGTGACTCCAAGGATCATGCAAGGCTTTATAAGTGGAGCTAGCTTGATAATATTTTGCAAAAAAAGCTTACCAATTCAAGTATATAGTTATAATTCGGTCATCAAGTTAATTATAGCTATTCATCTCTAGATTAGCGACTAACCTATGCCAAATATGTGGTATATCATTTAGTAGTATCCAATAGTAACCATAGCCGGTGTAGTAATTCCATGTTTATCATAACCATCATTTCATAAAACAGTTACTACGATGTTGGAGCTAGCCAAGTGTCTCACTGTCTGAGACAGACGGTGATTCAAATTGATTTCAACCAGCTGGTAATGTATTCCTAACACAAACCCAGGTAGACCAGAGCAACGGTCACCTTTTGGTACAACTCAGGTCCACATTTTGTGGGTTCACCTAGTGCCGCACAATCAGGGACAACCAGCTGCCAGGACATTCAGGCCCGGCCTGCCCTTGGGCTCACGTCTGGCTCCCCGGACATCCTTACCACCATCTAGTGTGCGCACTCTAATAGAATGGGGCCCAGCCTGAGTTGATCTACTTGGCTTCGCGGTCGGAATGAGTTATCCGGCCAGCTAACTGGGAGGCATGCATTCAATCTTTGTTAGAAGTGCTAACAACGGTTTGGTCCTTAACCGACACAAACGGAATCACATGAGTCCACATGTTTTCTGGACTACAAGACAGCAGCCACATGTTTTGACCATAACTGGAGTTATGCACATCAAAGTAATATGATTGTGGACATTATGGAAAGCTTATGAAATTTCCTACAAGTTTATTTTAATACACTTAATGTGATTCAGCAGTTATCTAGGTTAAATAATTGAATCATTTAAATATGTCTAGAGAGCAAGCATTTCGGACAGCAGAATACTAACAGCTATAATTCTTAAACCATCAGGACTATGACTATGAAAATTTAGCAAAAGGTAGATCAGTAAGTTATCTACAACTTTGTTATTAACCATCTTTATAGAAAAAATCATTATCATCATGAAATCATCACCACAAAAAAAACTATACATGCAGCCATCTAGTTGAATTATAAAGCGATAATTAACTAGTTGTATACAACCAATTACTTCTAAACTTAACTAATAACATCAACAAACCATATGCATCACAAGCACCATAGAAAACATTATGGTTAAACATAACTAAATTATTTATATCCATTTATTAATTTCATTAAATAATAAGGTGATTTAAAGGATAAATATTTCTATTCCTTAATAAATTTTGAGAAAATTACAGTAGCCTAAACATGACCTTGATAGTCTACTGTACAAATTTCATGCCATTTGGACAAGAATAACTACCTCTACAAAATTCACAAGTTATATAGGATTTAGTTTAGCATAGTGAAAAGTGTCAAGCAATAGATTTAATATTTTTTTTACATTCCTCCAAGCATAAGAATACTATGTAAAAATTTGCATGATCATATGTTATGCATTTTTACCCCAATTAATTTCAGTAGAAACTAGCAATTTATTAGGATTAAATATGAAGACCATATTTCAAGTATGCTTACTGTAGGTTTAGTATTTTTCCTAGCTAGATATTGTCAACAAAAGACCAGAAAAATTAGAATCACAATTTTATCACCTTTCTAGCTCAAGCTATGCATTTTACAAGATATACACTACTTTAAAAGCACTTATCTTGCTCAATTCAATTCTCTTAGAAAAATACCTTAAATAGTAGATTTTATATTTTTATCAAACACTACACTTCATGAGGAATCCAACAAAATTTGGTTCACCAAAATTCAACATTCCTAGCTTGAGATATGAATTTTTGGAACATGCATTCAATCTAGAAAAATAAATCAGAAAATCAAAACATCACACAGGCTGACAGCTGGGGCCCGTGGTCAACCGGACCCACCTATTAGCGAGACCAAGATAGGGGATGGCGCTGACTGGTGAGAACTCACCAACGGCGAGGTCTCCGGCGGTATCTTCTTCACCGTTGCACTCTTCTCACCCCCGCGCATCGACTGGTAGGCTTAGTTGGCTCGGTGGCTCGCCGGAGCAAGCTCGACGGCGGCCATGGCGGACAGCGAAGGTCGGGCAGCGGTACACCTACCATATCCAGCTATGGCACACTTAGGTGAGGATGCATACTCTATCCTGGTGATGTAGCAAAGCTACACGGTGCATGTGAGGACTCTAAGTGGCGCCAATGAGCTTGGCCGCGTGCATGGCCGTGCGGCGATGCACCGAGCACAGCGGTGCTCTCACTATTCCTACTAAATGGTGATGAAAGGTGGGTCTCCGTCATGCCACTACCTAGGTCTAGGGTTACTCAACCTAAGGCATGAGAGAAAGGAGGGAGACGGTGAACCAACTCGGCGTCTGCGAGCTCAAGTGCCATGGTGGCCATGGTGGATGTGTCGGAGCGGTGACTCATTCTGGCGCCATCAAGCGATGGCATCATTCCTAGCTCTGGCTTAAGCATCTAGAATGTAGCATGGTGCTGGACCAGAGAAGATGGAGGTATGTGGTGCGGTGGAATGGTCGGGCCACGGCGAGCTACGAGCGCGGCGGTGCTCCGGTGACGACGGCGGCAACGACGAAGCTAAATGCCGCTATACCTAGGGTCGATAGGTGATGCTGGTGACTCAAGGAGGTGGTGGTAATGGCGGAGCAGTTGTGGCCAAGATGAATAGTTGACAAGGCTACGTTGGTGGCGAGCGGCTGCGGCGACGCACAGCGAGTTCGGGGCGGAGCTTTGGCAAGGTAGAGCGAGAGGGAGGAAGTGAGAGCGGGCGAGTGGAGTGAGCAGTAGGGGCGCGTCTCTTATGTGATCACTCTAGGCCTGACTGGCTAGGCCAACACCAGCATGCTGCCGCCATGCGGCGACTGCGACCTATGGCCGATCGGCCACTGCCGTGGCGTAGACACTAGTTCAGACGCCGTGAAGCCGACTGACAGCGTGATTTCGACCCCATATAACTCCTAATCCGTTCGTCCATTGCAAAAACTCCATTAATGAAAGTTGTAGAGCTACATGCCATCTACAACTTTTCTTTATCAAGCATCCCCTAATTCACAACAGTTATCTAGTTACAACGCCCCTAATTTTGCAAGTCTCAAAACATCATTTCCTTGCTACTTGTGAGCTATTTTTAGCATGCTATGCACTGAATTAGACCTTAACCCAAGAATAAAAGTTGTTACCCTAGTCAAGTAATACAACTTTTATTTAGGTCACATAGCCATGCAAACAATCTAAGCTACTGTTCAACTTTGGTCAAACTAGCATCATGAAAATGGCATTCAAATGAAACAAACACTTAGAAGCAAAATTGGCCTATGTCATGAATACAAACATTGTTCCATTTACCATCCTAAATGTGTCTAAGGTGTTTTCATGACCTCACAACCATCTCATACATTGGTCATACATGATTGCAAGCATAAGCATATATATAAATCAACATTTCATGTGACAATGTATAGAATGAGATGAAATTTTCATATGCTCATGTTCATGAATGCTTGGATGATGCTTGTGCTCATGAAATGCAGATGCCAAATGCAAAGCTTAACACTAGGGTGTTACAACCCCTCCCCCTTATAGAAATCTCATCCCGAGATTTGCAAGACCTACCATTCTTCATAAAAGGTGGGATAAACCTCACGTAAGTAATCCTCCCATTCCCACGTGGCATCTTGTCCACTATGGTTATTCCACACCACTTTGTAGAACTTAATGACCTTGCTTCATGTTACTCTTTCCATTTCTTCTAGCACTCAGATTGGTGTCTCTTCATATGTTAAATCCAATTGGAGCTTAATGTTGGGGGTGCAATGGCTTCCTCAGGTATGCGAAGGCATCTTTTCAACTGAGAAACATGGAAGACATCGAATATCGCACTCATCTCAGGAGGAAATTGTAACTTGTAGGCAACATTTTCTTTCCATTCAATAATCATGTATGGCCCTACATATCTAGGTGCAAGCTTTCTTTTTACTCCAAATCTTTGCACTCCTTTCATAGGTGATACTTTTACATACACATAATCTCTGACTTCAAAAGTTAGTGGTCTTCTTCTTTTATCAGCATAACTCTTTTGTCTTGACTGAGCTGCTTTCATATGCTATTGGATAATGCATACCAGCTCTTTAGCTTCTGTGACAAACTAAATGCCAAAATATCTTCTTTCTCCGGGCTCAATCCAATTCAAGGGAGTTCTACATTTCCGACCGTACAAGTCTTTAAGAGGAGCCATCTTGAGGCTCGCTTGATAACTATTGTTGTAGGAGAACTCGGCTAAAGGTAGCCACTTTCTCCCATGAACCCTTGGAAGATATAACATAGGCTCTAAACATATCTTCTAGGATTTGATTCACTCACTCAGTCTATCTAGAAGTTTGTGGATGATATGCTTAACTTTTGATTGGTCTAGTTCCCAAGGCCTGGTGCAAGTGCTCCCAAAAACGAGCTATAAACTGTGGTCCCCGATCTAAGATTATGATCCATGGTACTCCATGTAGTCTCATGATCTGAGAAACATACAACTCAGCGTACTTCCCCGCATGATGCGTTGTGTTAACCGGTATAAAATGTGCTGACTTGGTAAGGCGATCTACAATGACCCATATGGAATCATGACCTTGCTGTGTCATTGGAAGGCCGGTAATAAAGTCCATACTTATTTCCTCAAATTTCTAGCCTAGAATAGGCAACGGCTGCAATAATCCAGCAGATTTCAGATGAATGGCCTTGACTCTACTGCAATTATCACACCTAGCGACATAGGCAACAATCTCTTTCTTCATCTTGGTCCACCAAAAATAGGTTTTCAAATCTTGATACATTTTGCTACTACCCAGATGGATAGACAACTTGGATGAATGAGCTTCATCTAAAATTTGATTTCTAAGCTCATAGTCTTTCGGTACCACAAGTTGGTCCTCAAATCATAGCACACCTCTTTCATCCAACCTAAAATGCTTGGTTTCTTGTTCTTTCATCTTTCTCTTGATGTGAAATACACCTACATCTGTCTTCTATAGTTCTATGATTTTGCTCTCAAGTGAGCACAACAAGATGTAACAAATTAAATCCATCTTCCAACAAAGCTTCCAAAGTGTTGCAATGAGATTTCCGACTAAGTGCATTTGCTACAACATTGGCTTTTCCTGGATTGTAGTGCACTTCCAAATTGTAGTCCTTGATCAGCTCTAACCATCTTCGCTGCCTCATGTTCAGCTCAGGTTGGGTGAAGATATATTTGAGACTTTTGTGGTCGGTATATATGTGACATACGTTTCCCGACAAGTAGTGGCTCTAGATCTTCAATGCATGAACAACTGCTACAAGCTCTAAATCATGTGTAGGGAAATTGACTTCATGCTTTCTCAACTACCGAGAAGCATAGGCAATAACTCTTCCTTCTTGCATGAGCACATACCCCAAACCTATACTCGATGCATCACAGAACACGTCGAAAGGCTTTTCAATGTCGGGTTGTGCTAGAGCAGTAGCTGTAGTTAACAAGGTCCTTAGGGTGTGAAAAGCGGCTTCACACTCTAGCGTCCAATTGAACTTTTCATCTTTCTAAAGTAGTCTGGTCATGGGCTTAGCTATTTTGGAGAAATCAGGAATGAAACGATGATAGTAACCTGCTAACCCAAGAAAACTCCAAACTTCATGAACCGGAGTCGGGGCCTTCTAATCCATGACCTTTTGTACTTTAGATGGGTCTACAGAAATTCCATCTTTAGATAAGATGTGACCCAAGAAAGGTACTTTGCTCAACCAAAATTCACACTTGCTGAACTTGGCATATAACTTATGTTCCCTCAATTTGGACAAAACAACTCTCAGATGCTCTACATGGTCTGCCTCATTCTTTGAGTAAATCAAGATATCATTGATAAACACAACCACGAACTTGTTGAGCTCGGGCATGAATACCGAATTCATCAAGTACATGAAGTAGGTAGGAGCATTTGTCAGTCCAAAAGACATGACCAAATACTCGTACAAGCCATATCTAGTGGAGAAAGATATTTTAGGTATATCCTCTGGCCTGATCTTAATCTAATGATAACCTGACCTCAAGTCAATCTTAGAGAATACCTTTGCTTTTGCCAACTAATTGAACAAGATATTTGTTCTTAATGGTCACAACATTAAGCGGCCCATAATCCACACACATTCTCAAGGACTTGTCCTTCTTCTTTACAAATAAAGCTGGACAGCCCCATGGAGACAAACTAGGTTGAATGAGACCTTTGTCCAATAGTTCTTGTAACTAAATTTTAAGTTCAGCTAACTCATTAGGTGGCATCCTATAGGGTCTTCTTGAGATAGGTGCCATACCTGGGACTAACTCGGTCCTAAATTCCACATCCCTATCAGGTGGTAGACCCAGCAACTCATCTAGAAATACATTCGGAAACTCACAAACCACTAGAATATCACAAAGGGTAGTGGCTTGGATAGCACAAGACAAGTTTTGGAGATCAAATCTTCGGGGAAGTGGTACTAGAAAAGCATTATCTCCCATTGGTTCTCTCAACATAATTGTCCGAGTGGATGTGTCAATGAGAACACCATGGTCACTCATCCAACTCATGCCTAAGATCACATCCATGGCTAATGCGGGCAATACTATCAGATCCATTGTGTACTCCCTTTCTTGTATAGAGATGAGCACATCCCTAACTATCTAATTTGTAGAGATAGCAGCCCTAGCCGAACTTATACTATAACCACCCTTGTTTACCTCAATTATGTTCTGATCATACTTAGATGCAAATGCTTGGATCATAAATGAATGAGAAGCTCCTGAATAAAATAAAACAATGGCGGGATGTTTGTTAACAAGGAACATACTGGCAGTGACAACTTCTCCCATAGGAACTTCTTCAATAGCTGTGTAATGCACGTATCCAAGACATGCCTTATGACTGACCTGCTTTTGATTACCCTAGTGTTGATTGTTGTTCTTGGGATGGGTTAATTTCTTGGCCCAATGACCCAACTGATTACAGTTGAAGCATGACTGATTGCCCCTTAGTCCTGCTGAGCTTCCTTGCCCTTCATTTCCCTTGGGTAGGGCAATGGTGAATGCCTTACGAAACACCTTCTAAGGTCGACTAGCCTAGGCTTTTGGTGGAGGAGGCCTAAACTTATGCACTGGTGGATGAAACTATGGCCTAGCCACCACTAGAGCTTAGGTCTGGGAAGATCCTATGGCGCCTGCCTCAGCTGCTCTTTTGTGGCCCTTCGCTGCTGTGTGCAAATTGTTCTAGTTCTCCTAGGTCAAGGCATCACTAATGAAATCGTTGTATGTGGTACACCTCAAGTTGGCCATAGTCTTCATTAGCTTAGTGCCAAGGCCTCTCTTGAAGCTTTCTATCTTCTTTTCCTTTGAATCAATGAACCCTAGGGCATAAAGGGACAAATTGTTGAAGGCATGCATGTACTCCATAAGGGTCTTGGTCCCTTGTGTGAGTCATATGAACTCGGCTGCTTTATGTGCATTAGCCCCGGGGGAATGTGATGTCCCCTAAAGGCTAACTTAAACTGCTACCATATGACCTATGAGTTGGTAGGTAGAGATGATAGGAAATGGGTCCACCATATCCCGACCGGTCCCTATAGTTGATGGGATGCATATTCCACCTTCTGATGCTCCATAACCCTCAATAGACGGAACTTTTGCTTGGTTGTGTTAAGCCATTCATCCGCCTAGAGCGATTCTTCCGCCACCTTGAACATAGGAGGCTTGGTGTCTAGGAAATCCTTGAAAGAGCTGTACTGATTCGGCTTAGGCCCTTGTTGTTGTTGATGGGCATGAGCAGTGTAACACCCCAGGTGTTTGGCTTCCACATTTGCACCTGCATTTCATGAACATGAGCATCATGCATCCATTCGTGAACTTATATCACATGAAACATGATTTCAAAACATTGCAACATGTTGCATATTTCATGTGTGTTGTTTCTTCTATGAAATGAATAGTGTGCAACACTTAAGTGCAACATGTGCAACTCACTTTAGTGAAACAAAGCTAGTTAGTACCATGCAACAAGATCATGAAACATGTGAAACATGACTATGAAACAAATGTAACATTTCATGTGTTTTTCATTGTTTTAGTACATACAATGCTTGATTCTTGTGTGACCAATGTGTGGTGTGTCTAATAATTCTCTTAAGTAACTTAGTTACACCTAGAATGTCATTTGGAACATTGTTCATATTGATCACATTACCTAATTATGATTTCAAATAGTGGTTTGACCTGTTTTGACTCCTGAACTCTTTTGTTTGACTGTTTAAAAAGTGTAGCTTAGAGTGTTTGCATGTCTGAGCAACCTAAAGCAAAGTTGTAGCAAAATTTATAAGGAACAAACTTTGTTTTGAAGCCAAGTCATGAAAACGTGCACAACAAGCTCAAAAAGGTCCCACAAGTCAGTATTGAAGGCTGATTCAACACTTGAAAATTTTCTAAGTGTTGTAACTGAGTTTCAGTTTCATGACCTCAACTTTGGTGTGATTTTCCTCTGTATCTGTTGAGAATTAGTCCATGGTGCTTAAATAGAAATTGAAGGTGGGAGTACGGGCTACAACTTTCATCTTGATGGTTTTCGCTTTTGAGCAACGACTTAGCCGTTTCAACACGACGAAGTTTCACTGTCAGGCTGATCGGTTAACTGAATGGCGAGCTACAGTGACTATCCGATTTCTAAAAACGAACGCCGCGTGGAGGACACCCGTCGCCGGCCGCCTGACCGCGTAGCCACGCGCCGCAAATGTCCTGGCATCGTAGCCCATGACTTGAACCCCCCCACCCGCCTGCCCGACCAGCTCTCCAGTCGAAATTTCATTTCCTTCGCCTCCACCGCGCACAGCAATAGAGCTCCACCGCTCCGCCATTGCCGAGCAAGCCGCACCGTCGCCTAGCTCGCTCGCCGCCGCAAAAACGCGAACCCCAGCTCGACCATAGCTCCGACGTGTCCCCCTCTACCTCGTCGACCGCCTAGCCGAGCCATCCGTGTCTTAGGTGAGGGCCATTGGCCGTATTTCCACCGCCGTCTCCATGGCCGTGCCTCGTGCCGGAGCTCTGCCGTGCCGCCTTCACCGGCGACGAGCCACCTTTGTTGAACCTTGGGTCTTGCCAGTAGCACCAATCGACTAACCTCATCATGTAGAGCACGTAGGTGTCCTCAGTGTCGCCGGAGTCCTCGCCGTTGGCGAGCTAGACCACCGCCACGCCGTCGCATGCCGTCTCCTCTGTTCCGTCTCACTGACCAGCGGGCCCTGCTGACACGCGAGTCCCACGCGTCAGTGACTACAGATTCAAAAGCTAGTTCATTTAATTCCTGTTTGGATGCTGTTTTGTGAATTTTGTAACTCCAAATGTGTAGATCCAAATGGTGTGATTCAAATTTTGGTAGAATCACAGTGAAGTCTAGGATTTAATAAAAATATGACATGAGCACATGATGTAGAAATTTTGGATGAATTAAATAGGAACTTGAAATGTGTTTTTAAATGCATGCAAAATTGTTTAAATTATATCTTGAGTTCCTGTGCTCCAAAAATTATGAAATATTTATGGTGAGATATTCTTGATGAGTAGAAGCTCTGGTAAAAATTTGAGAGTCATTGCATGTAGCGTTTTTGAGTTATAGATTTTACTTTTATCATTGAATGATCCTTGTGTGAATTTTAGTAATTTATCTATGAATCAAATGACCATGAAATTTGTTGGAGAATGTCCTAGTACCTTAAGGATGCTAAGAAAAATATAAAATCTATTGCTTGGCACTTTTTCACTAAGGTTTCCTAATTATGTCATTTTAAGCCATTATGTCTTATCATTTTTGTGTAGGCTGTGGTACTTGTGAAAATGGTGTGAAATTTTTATGGGGTCTACTTAGAGCATTTAGTATCTACTGTAATTTTTGTAGATTTAATGGTGTTGTTTTCATATATGTTTACTATTTCCTCTAATTAATTAAATAAATTAAGAAAGGTATTAAAAGAAATGTTTTGGTGAGGAACACCCTACTTTATGGTGTTCTTGTGATATGTGTGATGAGGTAGTAATGTTGGTTTTGTCCATTTATGTGTTTGCAACATAAGTTAATAATTATTTTGCTTTTATTATGCCCTTCTAGACAATTCTGGGGACTTTGCAAAGTTCCCCATGATAATTTGGTTTGCTGTGAAATTGGTGAATACAAAAGTTGTAGAGAACTTATGTATCTAGCTCCTGTTAAAATTTGGTTGTATTTGGTCTAGTAGTTTAGGAGTTACAGTCGTTTAAAGTTTGATCACAGTTTTGTTTGCTCTCTGTCTTGGAAAGATAGATTTCTGTTGATTAAATAATTTGACCTAGTAAAAGTTCGACTCGTGCCTTGAGGTCTGAAAACTAATTGTAGGCAATTTCATAAGCTTTCCAAATTGTCTTGTTGCTTGTCTTTTGGATGTGTAAATCTCTAGTTATGGTCAGTTTACTGTACCGCTGTATAGTCCCTGTTTTGCTGAAACATGGGTGTTTGTGTGTATGCTTTGTTGCAATGTTCTTATTGATTGTTTAGGTGCTAGCCTAACTTGAGAACATGCTTAGGTGCAGGTGCTAGGTCTTTAACTGAAGATGAGCAATTATACATTAGGTTGTATAAACTTGGTAAGTTAAAGTGATTTGAATAGAGCTTAAGTTGGAATATGCGGACTGCAGTAAGCATGTGCATTCCCCAAGCATCCCTAACTTTGTTCATGTGCATCCATGATATTTATCTTGCGCATTCATGCAATAGGTGTGCCAAAGGGAGTGACACTTCTAGAGTTCGAGGGAGCAAGCCAGGAGGAGGAGCCCAAGGTTCAGGCAATCGAAGAAGCAGCCGTCGAGGAGGAGTTGCCCGAGTGCCCTGACCACCGTCCATCCTATTTCCTAAAAGGCAAGCCCCAGAGCATTATAAGTCTCCCATGTCTTTATAAATATATTGAGTATCTTTTATTGTTGATGCTGCATTAAGTATAGGAATGGGTTGGAACCAATTGCTGCATTATATATCTATCCTTGTCCGGATATCGCACTTGAATCCTATTTAAGTTCAGGAACGGGTTAAATGCTTAGCCATGCTTAGTGCGGTAGAAGTTGGGTGATTTCCTGTCACCTGCGAGCTTTAGGATGAGGTGGATCACGATTGGCTATATTTGCTATCGTGGAAAAGAACCATGTTAATAATGAATGAAGACCGAGCGGAGTCTTGTGTAGGGTTGGACATAGTGACTCTGTCTGTGTCATTTAAGGACCGATACGCTGTACGTCCTCAGGTCATGTTGAACGCAGCCTAACACTTAGCTGGCTGGATAAGTCATTCCGACCGCAAAGCCGAGTAGCTCAACTCAGGCCGGGAACCATGGGGGTTGGATGTATTCTGGAGGTAGTAAGGATGTGCGGAGAGCCATTGGCATAAGTCCAAGGGGAGTCATGACTTAAAATCCTGCACTTCCTGGCAGAGTGGTTCTCTGAGAATGCAGGGCGGCCCGGACCCACGTCTTTTCTTTCATTTTTCTCCTGAGTTGTACCAAAGGTGACTTGTTTGTGACCCTAACGGGGGAAGCAGGGTTTGTGTTAGGAATACCCCTCCAGCTGGATAGGAATCGATTCGAATCGCCGTCTCTCCCGGATAGTGAGAACTTAACTTGTGCAGCGGCAACGTAGATTCACTTAATTTAACGATATGGTTAAATGGAAGATGATGATGATGGATAATGTTGCCCCGATTTATACCTGCTATGGTTATTAATGTTTGCATATTAATCAAGTGGTTGCTTAGTACAGGTGCTAATATAGATGATAGGTTAATGGCTTAAAGTCACTGCTAGCTTAGGTTAAAAGTTAATCATTATTACTTATGCTTTTCCGCAAAAAGGAAGTGCCAACCTGATCCTCTAAATAAAGCTTTGCATGATCCTTGGTGTCATTTATTTTGGTTTCCGACAGGTAAGTCTAGCTGAGTACATTCCTATACTCAGGGTTTATTCCCTCTTGTTGCAGATGACCTTCTATATCAGGGCTTCTATAAGTATTGTCTCCACCCGGTGGGTGACGAAGACTAGATCATGGGCATGATCTCTTGTTATCTCATCTGAATGCTTTTGTTGGATGTGATCGACAAACTTGTACTAGTATTTGAACTCATGTGTGTGAGTTAAACTATTTGCTTCCGCTACTTTACAAGACTTGGTTTGTAATAACAATGACTCTGATGGGTTGTAATCTATTTGCAAACTGTTTATGAAATGTTGTAACGTGTGAGATGTTATGTTGAATTACTGTGATCTTGGTTGTATGCAAGTTGGTTTGAAATCCTTCGTGGTTTTAGTTGACTACCAGGTTTATATGGGCTCAAGTGCGAGAATTTGATCGTTTCGGCGATTGTTTTTGTACTTGTGCTCTTATAAATTGGTCGGTTCTATGACAAGTAGTGTTCTATGCAATGAGGCATAGTGTTTCCTCCATTGTTCTCTGACTATCCAGGAACTATGCGAAGAATTCATTCGCAGATGGTGACGGCGGTGGTGGTAAGTCACCGTCGTTACCACCTTGGCTGGTGCCTGCTCCAGCGCGAGTGCAAGTCATCTACAAAGTTGCCACAATAAGTGATTATTGGATGATGTCAGGAGATTGCAGACGAATTGTATAATCATGCCAAACTAAAATTGCTAGAGAGAATTTCAAATTCATACAATAAAACAAAGGCATAATAATTCATTCTCGTAACATGACATCACCAATTTGATCACTTATCATGCCTGCAACGCGTTAACATGCATGTCATAATCCATCAGTAAAATGAAACTGGAATTTCATTAAAGTTCAACCCATAGTGAAATAAAATGCAAAGTGCCAATATTACATGGAAGTCAAATCATGAATACCGAATCATGCTACAAGACCATTACATGAATAACAGGGATACATCTAGCGCTTTAACTAGTCACTAGGAAATTCTAATCTTTAGCATGCTCACTATCGACGTTAGAGATAGGATTATCCTCATCCTCTAGCTCCACTTCTTCTTCTTCCCAACCGTCATCTTTGACCAACATCTCTAGATCTTCTTCTTCCTCGTTAAGGATCGGGTGTAGTTGGTTGTTCAGGAAATGCACCTCATGCTGAAGATCAACCACCATGTTCTGGGTCTGTGCAAGCTGCTGGCACATGTCCCTCTCGACACAGTCTTGCTGCACATTCAAGGCTTGGGTCCTGTCTCATTCTGCTTTTGCCATAGCTGCATGGTTGTTTGCTAGGATCTGCTGATGCGTAGCTATGAATGCCTCTGCTAACACTACCTGATCATCCGCTCTTGTGTCTTGTGCGATAGCTCTCTGCTGATCAACTTGCTCCATTTGGGTTTGATGATTTCCCAAAGCTACATAAGCTTGATCAGTTTCCCATCGAGCCTCACTTGTTGCCTTTTTCTGCTTGCGAACACGCTTCTTTAGCTTACATTGTGCAGCTTCGGCTCTCATGAGCTTATCCATGCAAGTGGTATAGGACACCTGCCAGAAGTCCCTGGTGTCCTGACGAGTATAAAACATCTTCATCACTGCAAACATTACACTCATAGTAGGACTAGAACTGTCTGCCCACTCATCCCAATCTCGGACCAACGCATTACTATTGCGATGTACCCATACTGTTGTGGATGGATCCACCCAAGAAAAGACCAGTGGCACTACCGGTAAGCTCATCCCCATGCTGGTGACAAATCTAATTTAGCACCTCAAAGGCCACTACTTGGGTAGCCTTCCAAGGAGTTCTTCCTTCAGATTCCGCCTTCCATTCTTGCCAGAAGGGTGCTTGGTTACGAGCTGGTATGGCCAGCTGTACTTCATACCATGGTTGTCCCACTAGCTATAGTTCATTCCAGTAATAGAGGGGCGGTTCATAATACCCCGCATAATGCTAGACTCTCCAAAGTAGGGCAGGGGTACTAAACATCAATAGAAAATTGTCACCTCCAGTCGGTGCTGCCATATGTACCAACAACATGGTGCAACTCTCATGAGACAAGGTCATAATGGCTAAGAGTTACATAATCGAGTAAGAGATTTATAAGGGGAGGAACAATGCAAGTATGAAATAATGATTTATCATGATGCATGCACGTTCCATATGTCCTCACAAACTTAGGAAAAATGAAAACTTCTAACGGCATACACGGTGGCATACATACGTTTTCTCATATATAACGTAACTAGTCGGGCTATACATTTTGCTGTTAGTGTACTTGCACAAGAATTTCACTTCAGCCCAACCCCACAAATATATATGCAGAATGTAAATCTGGGCTCTAGGTTGTAAGCTAAATACTTCCATATATATACCCATATATATACTTCCATATCAAAGCTACCCGAAACTAAATACATTCTATATATACATATAAATATGTATATATAGCAGTATCAAAGCTAACCCTCCCCATAGACCGCATGCTCACATCTTGCGGTCATGCCACTATGATGTTGATTGGCATCTTACCTTGGCATAGAGGTATTTGATCCATACATTACCACTCAAGTGAATGGCATCCATACAACAGCACGCCGTATGGACGACGAAATTGAAAATCCCCAAGTTAGTACTTACTTAGCCACCTGAAGTCCTTAACTAGGCATAAAGGAAAGTGATCACTGGCATACTTTAGATTCAAACTCTAGGTTTTAAACACCTATATATGTAGCTATGAGTGGCTAGAAACTAGTTTTGGAAAACAAAAACCTTTGTTTTAATTACACATGTGGCAATTAATGTTGAATCTTGCTTCGATACCAGCTGTAGCAGAACTGACCAATTTATAAGAGCACAAGTACAATGGTAGCCCGCAAGCGGTCGCACTGTCATACTTGAACCCATATAAACCCTGTAGTTCGTCGAGTACCACGAAGGGTCTTGATTAACCATCAAAATACAACCAAGATCATACATGATTCAACATACATGTCACACGTTACATAAAGTTCACAAATATAGTTCATCCATCAGAGTACGAATTAAGGTTATTACAAACCAAGTTCAGTAAAATAGTAGCAGAAGTAAATTAAAGTTCGAAACTAACATATGCCATCATAGTTCAAATACAGTGCCAGCTCATGATCACATCCACAAAAGGATACGAGAAGTATTAATAAGAGATGCCTACCAGGGCTCACTCATTGTCCATGACGAGACAGAAGCAGTTCTTGCAATAGCCATGATAAACTATACCATCTGCAACAATGGGAATAAAACCTTGAGTACGTGAAGGTACTTAGCTAGACTTACCCATCATAAACCAAAAATAAAGTGACTCCAAGGATCATGCAAGGCTTTATAAGTAGAGCTAGCTTGACAATATTTTGCATAAAAAGCTTACCAATTCAAGTATATAGTTATAATTGGGTCATCAAGTTAATTATAGCTATTCATCTCTAGATTAGCAACTAACCTATGCCAAACATGTGGTATATCATTTAGTAGCATACAATAGTAACCATAGCCGGTTTCGTAATTCCATGTTCATCATAACCATCATTTCATAAAACAGTTAATACGATGTTGGAGCTAGCCAAGTTTCTCATTGTCCGAAAGAGATGGCGATTCGAATCGATTTCAACCAGCTAGGAATTTATTCCTAACACAAACCTAGGCAGACCAGATCAACAGTCACCTTAGGTCACCTTTGGTACAACTAAGGTCCACATTTTGCGGGTTCGCCCAGCGCCGCATAATCAGGGACAACCAGCTGCCAGGACGTTCAGGACCAGCCTGCCCTTGGGCTCATGTTTGGCTCCATGCACATCCTTACTACCAACCAGAGTGCACACTCTAATAGATCGGGGCCTAGCCTGAGTTGAGCTACTCAGCTTCGCGGTTGGAACGAGTTATCCGGCCAGCTAAGTGAGTGGCATGCGTTCAATCTTGTCAGAAGTGCCAACAACGGTTTGGTCCTTAACCGACATAAACGGAATCACATGAGTCCACCTACCCATAGACTCTGCCTGGCCTCCATTTATATTACCCCATGGTTCTTTTCCACGATAGCAAATATAGCCAACCATGCTTCAGTATCCACCAATATCTCATAGGTGACAGGAAATCACCCGACTTCTACCGGTCTAAGCATGGCTAAGCATATATTCGATCCTGGACCTACACAGGGTTAAAGGTATATGTAACTGGACAAGGTAGTTCTATGCATCAAGTGTTTTCAATCAACCCTTATAACCTAATGCATCGAACATAAAGGACTCAAGTGATATTTTGTAAAACATAATAGACTTAGAATGCTCCGGGGCTTGCCTTTGAGATAAGAGGTTGGCCGGTGATCCAAGCACTCAGGGAGGTCCTTGAGAGTTTACTCCTCTTCTCTTGGAGCTACGGCCTGAGGCGTCTCCTGCTAATCCTCCTCTTCGTCCTCATTGAACTCCAAAAGAGTTATCTCTTCAGACGATCCTATATGCATGAGCATGAAATAAGATATCACGAATGCATATATGATAACATGTATAATATGATATATGATAACAAGTCACATTTTATTTTACTGAGTAGGTACATATCTCTTCTCTAGTAACTAAACAATTTCTCATCTAAGCACTTTTCTGGACTGCATGACAACAACCACATGTTTTGACCATAACTGGAGTTATGCACATCAAAGTAATATGATTGTGGACATTATGGAAAGCTTATGAAATTTCCTACAACTTTATTTTAATACACTTAATGTGATTCAGCAGTTATCTAGGTCAAACAATTCAATCATTCAAATATGTCCAGAGAGCAAGCATTTTGGACAGCAGACTACTAACAGCCATAATTCTTAAACCATAAGGTCTATGTCTATGAAAATTTAGAACAAGGTAGATCAGTAAGTTATCTACAATTTTGTTATTAACCATCTTTATAGAAAAGATCAGTATCATTGTGAAATCATCACCATAACAAAAAAACTATACATGCAGCCATCTAGTTGAATTATAAAGCGATAATTAACTAATTGCATACAACCAATTACTTCTAAGCTTAACTAATAACATCAACAGACCATATGCATCACAAGCACCACAGAAAACTTATGGTTAAACATAACTAAATTATTTATATCCATTTATTAATTTCCTTAAATAATAAGGTGATTTAAAGGATAAATATTTCTAGTGCTTAATAAATTTTGAGAAAATTACAGTAGACTAAAATGACCTTAATAGTCAACTATACAAATTTCATGCCATTTGGACAAGAATAACTACCTCTACAAAATTCATAAGTTAAATAGGATTATTTTAGCAAAAATAGTTTAGCATAGTGAAAAGTGTCAAGCAACAGATTTAATATTTTTCTTACATTCCTCCAAACATAAGAATATTATGTAAAAATTTGCATGATCATATGTTATGTATTTTTACCCCAATTAATTTCACTAGAAACTAGGAATTTATTAGGATTAAATATGAAGACCGTATTTCAAGTATGCTTACTGTAGGTTTAGTATTTTTTGAGCTAGATCATATCAACACAAGACCAGAAAAATTAGAATCATAATTTTATCACCTTTCTAGCTCAAGCTATGCATTTTACAAGATATACACTACTTTAAAAGCACTTATCTTGCTCAATTCAATTCTCCTAGAAAAATACCCTAAATAGTATATTTTATATTTTTATCAAATACTACACTTCATGAGGAATCCAACAAAATTTGGTTCACCAAAATTGGACATTCCTAGCTTGAAATATGAATTTTTGAAACATGCATTCAATCTAGAAAAATAAATCAGAAAATCAAAACATCACACAGGCTGACAGCTGGGGCCCACGATCAATGGGACCCACCTGTCAGCGAGACCAAGATAGGGGACCGCGCTAACCGGCTAGAACTCACCAACAGCTTGGTCTCCAGTGGTAGCGTCTTCACCGTTGCATTCTTCTCACCCCCGTGCATCGACTGGTAGGCTTAGTTGGCTCGGTGGCTTGCCAGAGCAAGCTCAACGGTGGCCATGGCGGACGACAGAGGTCGAGCGATAGTATGCCGGCCATCTCCAGCTATGGCACACTTAGGCGAGGATGTCTACTCCATCCTGGTGACGTAGCGAAGCTACACGGTGCAGGTGAGGGCTTTAAGTGGCGTCGGTGAGCTTAGTCGCGTGCATGGCCGTGCGGCGACGCACGGAGCACAGCGGTGCTCTCACTGTTTCATCTAAATGGTGATGAAAGGTGGGTCTCCATCATGCCACTAGCTTGGTCTAGGGTTACTCGACCTACGACATGAGAGAAAGGAGGGAGACGGTGAACCAACTCGGCGGCTGCGAGCTCGAGTGCCACGGTGGCCATGGCGGATGTGGGTAGAGCGGCGACTCATTATGGCACCGTCAAGGGTGGTGTCATTCCTAGCTCTGGCCTAAGCATCTAGACTATAGTGTGGTGTTGTACCAGATAAGATGGAGGTATGTGGTGCGGTGGAATGGTCGAGCCACGGTGAGCTACGAGCGCGGCGGCGCTATGGTGACGATGGCGGCAACGGTGAAGCTAAATACCGCTATACCTGGGGTCGATAGGTGATGCTGGTGGCTCGAGGAGGTGGAGGTGATGGTTGAGTAGCTGTGGCTGAGATGAATTGGTCAGCGAGGCTATGGCAGTGGTGAGTGGCTGTGGCGGAGCTACGACAACGAACAGTGAGCTCGGCGCGGAGCTTTGGCAAGGCAGAGCGAGAGGGAGGAAGTGAGAGCGGGCGAGTGGAGCGAGTAGTAGGGGTGCGGCGCTTATGTGCTCGCTCTGGCCTGACTGGCTGAGCCAATGTTGACGTGTTGCTGCCATGTGGTGGCCATGGCCTGTGGCTAGTTGGGCACTGCCGTGCGCGCAGACGCGGGTTCAGACGCCGCGAAGTCGACTAATAGGTGATTTTGACCCCATATAACTCCTAATCTGTTCGTCCATTGCAAAGACTCCATTAATGAAAGTTGTAGACTACATGCCATCTACAACTTTGCTTTAAGAAGCATCCCCTAATTTGCAATGGTTATCTAGTTACAACGCTCCCAAGTGGGGTACATCGAAACTAAAAACAGTATTAGGACTTTGAAAATTTTGCAAGTCTCAAAACAGCATTTCGTTGCTACTTGTGAGCCATTTTTGAGCATGCTATGCATTCAATTAGACATTGACCCAAAAATAAAAGTTGTTACCCTAGTGAAGTACTACAACTTTTATTTAGGTCACACAACCATGCAAATAATGTAAGCTACTGTTCAACTTTGGTCAAACTAGTATCATGAAAATGGCATTTCAAATGAAACCAACAATTAGAAGCAAAATTGGCCTATGTCATGAATACAAACATTGTTCCATTTACCATCCTAAATGTGTCTAAGGTGTTTTCATAACCTCACAACCATCTCATACATTGGTCATACATGATTGCAAGCATAACCACATATATAAATCAACATTTCATGTGACAATGTATAGAATGAGATGAAATTTTCATATGCTCATGTTCATGAATGCTTGGATGATGCTTGTGCTCATGAAATGCAGATGCCAAATGCAAAACTTAACACTAGGGTGTTACATGGGTCAAATGGAATCTCATTTCAGTAGTGTTAGTGTCGGTGCAAGATAGGTGCAAGGTTTGCGCCAAACATGCCATAGGGTTAGAAATTATTTTGTACGCACCCGATGGTACTCCTAGGTGATGAGGCTAAAGTGAAAGCTGGTTTTGATCCATTTGGAAATAATGTTAGTGTCAGTCCAAGATAGGTGCAAGGTTTGCGCTGAGCGTATCACAGGCTTAGTAATCGTTTTGGATGCACCCGATGGCACTCCTAGGTGACGAGGCTCAAGTGGAAGCTCATTTCGGTATGTTTGGAGATAGTGCTAATCTTAACGCAAGATAGGTGCATGATTTGTCACTGAACATACCATAGGCTCAAAAATCATTTTGGATGCACTCGATGGAAGTCTAAGGTGACCTGGGTTAAGTGGAATCTTGTTTTGGTCCGTTTAGAGATAGTGTTAGTGACGATGCAAGATAGGCGCACGGTTTGCACCAAACATACCATAGCCTCAGAAATTACTTTGGACACACCCGATGGTACTCCTAGGTGACAAGGCTCATGTGGAAGCATGTTTAGGTCAATTTGGAGATAGTGTTAGTGTCGATGCAAGATAGGTGCACGGTTTGTGCCAAACATGTCGTAGGCTTTGAAATCATTTTGTACGCACCTGATGGTACTGCTAGGTGATGAGGCTAAAGTGGAAGCTTGTTTTTGGTCCATTTGGAGATAGTGTTAGTGTCGGTGCAAGATAGGTGAATGGTTTGCCCTGAACATACCATAGGCTTAAAAATCATTTTGGATGTACCCGATGGTATTCCTATGTGACGAGGCTCAAGTGGAAGCTCATTTCGGTATGTTTGGAGATAGTGCTAATCTTAACGCAAGATAGGTGCATGATTTGCACCGAACGTACCATAGGCTCGGAGATCATTTTGGATGCACCCGATAGAACTCCAAGGTTTCATGGGTTAAGTGGAATCTTGTTTTGGTCCATTTAGAGATAGTGTTAGTGTCGGTGCAAGATAGGTGCACGGTTTGCACCAAACATACCATAGGCTCAGAAATTATTTTGGACGCAACCGATGGTACTCCTAGGTGATGAGGCTCAAGTGGAAGCTTGTTTTAGTCTATTTGGAGATAGCGCTATTCTTGACACAAGATAGTTGCATAGTTTGCGCCGAACATACCATAGGCTCAAAAATCATTTTGGACGCACCCGATGGAACTCCTAGGTGACGTGGGTCATGAGGAACCTCGTTTCGGTCCGTTTGGAGACAGCGTTAATGTCAGTGCAAGATAGGTGCATGGTTTGTGTTGAACGTACCATAGGCTCAAAAATCATTTTTGACACACCTAATGGTACTACTACGTGAGGAGGCTCAAGTGAAAGCTCATTTTGGTACATTTGGAGATAGTGCTAATTTTTACGCAAGATAGGTGCACGATTTGCACTGAACATACCCGTAGGCATAAATCATTTTGGATGGACCTGATGGAACTCCTAGGTGATATGGGTCAAGTGGAATCTTGTTTTGGTCCGTTCGGAGATAGTGTTAGTGTCGGTGCAAGATAGGCGCATGGTTTGCGCCAACATACCATAGGCTCATAAATCATTTTGGATGCACCCGATGGTACTCCTAGGTGACGAGTCTCAAGTGGAAGCTTGTTTTGTTCCATTTGGAGATAGTCTAATCTTGACACAAGATAGGTGCACGGTTTGCGCCGAACATACCATTGGCTCGAAAATCATTTTGGACGCACCCCATGGAACTCCTAGGTGATGTGGGTCATGAGGAACCTCATTTTTAGTCTATTTTGAGATAGTGTTAATGTTGGTGCAAGATAGGTGCACGGTCTGCGCCGAACGTACCATAGGCTCAGAAATCATTTTGGACGCACCCGATGGTACTCCTAGGGGATGAGGAGCAAGTGGATGCTCATTTCGATACGCTTGCAGATAGTGCTAATCCTAACGTAAGATACATGCATGTTTTGTGCCGAACGTACCGTAGGCTTAGAAATCATTTTGGATGCACCCGATAGAATTCCTGGCAATCCCACAACAATTGTTTTGTGCAACTAAGTCGGAGGTGAGTGTGGTTCCTCCCCCACACTTGTTTTCTTACCTGTTCTTATTTGACATAAAGAGAAAAAGAAAACAAGTGCACATATATTTCTAATAATAAAACTTTATTCAATTATAAAATGATAGGTGCATTACAAGTTTATATATGATAGGAATGAAAAACTTGAAAGGTAACGATGCGCCCAATTTATTGTTGCGGCGGGAGTGGCCTAGAAAGGTTGGTTAAGAGCGTGCTCTACTCCAGTTGCTTTTGCCACCCTAGCAACTTTTTCTCCGAAGCTGCGGTGAAGTTCATTGATCTCATCACTAAGGTCCTTGATTTTCATAAGACTCTCGGCGAGATGATCATTGGCCTTTCTGACGCTTTCGTGTAGGCTTTTGTTGCTAGCGCTAAGTGAGGCGAGCGCAGGACCCTTGGGTGGCTGTTCATCCTCACTATCACTAAAAAATCCAGCGAGCTGCCCTCTAATAAGAGGCTTCACCATCCTTTTGAATCTAAGAGGCACACCCGAGGATTCTGACTCTTTCCCCTATGGAGCTGGCTTGCTTACCGGCTTTTTAGCCAGTTTGTGCATAAGCCCCTTCCCATACCCTCCATTGGGTTTGCGTATGTCTACCATAGTATAGGACAGACAAGAACTAGCGGTATGCTTGGATGAGCTAGCGTGAGAAACCGAATTGCCCGAAGGCGTTACAAAATAGCGCTTGCTAGGTTCGCTATCTTCGGGTGCGTTCCGCTTGTGGCCGATGGCGCCGGTGGTAGGATGCGTCGGCGCCACCTTCTTCTCCTTGGCGCTACCAAGGGGTGCCTTGGAACGCGTCATGGTCTTGAGGCTAGAATCACTGCTCATGGCATAGCTTGGTGGTGCCATGATAGCGAGTTGTGCTCCGGTGATTAGCCTAGCTTCTTCCCTCACATAGGAGCTCTTGGGCACTAAGTCGATGGATGCCAGGATGCCATCTGTTGACATTTCTTAGCGTCGCTACTAAGAACAGAGTTTTAAATCTAGTTCCTAGAAACAACGCCAGATGTGTTTGTTGGTATTTATTAACGTGTCACTTGTTTTTAAATAGCCACCTATTATGAACCTATATCTCCTAATTTTACTAGGTTGTCATCCTAGTGATGATATTAGAGATGCTTGTTGGTACTACATAGCATTAATACTAGATTAATACTAAGTAGTTCTTTATTAATTATGTGACTAGGAAAAATAAATAAATATATGAATGAAAAGGATCTACAAGCACACAGATAATATACCATTGTAACATTTTACCTAAGAGTATTTTAGGTATCGTTATTTTTATTTTTACCACAGGGAAGGTCTAACATGGACATGTATTTAACTTATACTATTGAAGGAGAAATAAACCATAAACAATATTCTACTCATGACAGGGGTAAGTCATAGGATAAGATATATATATATATATATATATGATCAGTATTGATCAATAATAATGATAAATCACTCAGAGTACTCCCTTCTATGGCATTATCATGGTCATGTAGAAAATTAGAGGAACAATTCCTAAGTCATTCTTAATTACAATTCAAAGCATACATTGGTTAGTGCAATTATACCTAGTAATGATTGCTAAGATCATCATCATATCTACATATAAGGGATATTACTAAGGAAGATTAAGAATAGAGCCTGTTCTTCCTTCGTAATTGAACCCAATGTGCGCCTATATTTGGGGAGTAGACTATAAAGGACTCAACGGGAGTGTCACATCCATGATCTACCACATGACCCATAATATAGGGTGTATCCATAGGTAAACAACATATAAGCACCATGCTTACACAATGTTGACCACCCACCCCCATGCATCCTTAGAGTGAGCGCTATACGAATTTATGCATGAACATAATGATAATCCAACTATACTAAGCATATAATCAACGTAAACCATGAACATTATAACAAAGAACATGAATAAGATGAATACTGATATTGTCATAACAATTGTATCTAGCATATAAAAGTAATGGAGATACAAAAGAGAGAGGGGTACAAAGATTATGCCAAACCACACTCTTGATAAGATCGAGAATCCAAGCGAAGCCTGGTTGCATCCCTCTAGACCTAGCCTAACTAGCTATGCCCTAGAATATGGTGGAGCTCTAAGGATGATTAGGGTTTCTGTCTTTTCAAATGACTTATACCCTCTTAGGGGGGCAGAGGCTGATATATATAGGCCGGAGCGTCCAACATGAGCCCTTGGATCAAACCGACTTAAAAGATGGCGTAGATGCAACCTAGGAGGCGGTGGAGAACCAACATTGCAACGAGGGGTAGATAGGTGGGCCTAGAGGCTGAGCGGCTTGCAGGGTAGCTTGCACCATGTTGATGAGCCTTGGCTTGAGTTCAAACTCAAAATTGTTGGCTTTGAGTGTTGGTCCAGTGCGAATGTTCTTAGTTCTTGGAGTAGAGAATTCACATAGAGTCTAGTCAGCCATAGCTTCAAAAAATTGGTGTTGAGCTTCCTCTTGATTGGTTTGATTGTGATTGATGGAACTTGTTGATGAATCAGAACCAATCCTGCAATACCCTGTGTAAGATATGAATAAAGACAAATAAGGGTAAGCCTTCCAAAGTAGAGGTATAAAGTTATGATCTCGTCTATAAGTATTTATTTGATCAATTCTCTTTAGCCGTTTGCCCCCATGGCAACGGCGCTAGAAATGCTTGTTGACATTTCTTAGCATCACCTTAATACTAAGTTGTCATCCCTAGCAATGATGCTAGAAATGTATTGTTAGTAATTATTGTGAACACTTGTAAATTTATATCTATATATATTAAGTAATCTGCAAGCGCACATGTAATGTACCATTGTAGCATTTCACCTAGGAGTCTGCCAGGTATTGCTATTTATATTTTATCCACAGGGAGGAGCTATGGGGTTGGTATAGATAAATTATTAAATATGTATACATATAACAAGATCAATAACTCTCATGCTATAACAGGGGTAAGTCAAATGATAAATGAATGATAAGTGTAAGGTAATGATGGTATTCTAGAGATAGAAATAGATACTCATAAATGTAGTATAGCTAAGCAGGAGATTAGTTAAGAGCAAAAGATTCATAAGTCATTCCTTATTTACTAAGTCTTTTGTACACCCAAGTATATACACTCTCATCTATAGCATAATTAACTTTGGATCTATGCATAAGGACCATTACTAAGGAAGATCAAGAACAGAGCTTGACTCCCTTCGCAACCGGGTTCTACTTGCTTTACAAATAGGGAGTGGACTACAAAGGACTCAATAGGAGTGTCACATCCACGATCTACCACATGACCTAGAGTGTAGAATGCATCCACAGGTAAACAATATTTAAGCACCACGCTTACATAATGTCGACCACTTAACTCACTCGGGTATTGAGCTAAGTGCTTTGCGAACATATGCATATATTGATAATCAATCATGACTATATCAAGCATATAACTAGAGCAAACTAGAAACATAATAAATAGCAACATAGTATTGAGGTAGTACAAAGTCATAAATAAAGAGGGATACAATGGATATACCGGCCTCTAGACGGCGAATCCGAAATCCTGAGCAATAGCCCAAACTCTACTTGAACCTTGCTAGCTAATCTATACTATAATTTGAATAATTAGAGCTCTATTATCTTGTCTCTGGAAACCCTAATTTCTAGTCTAATCTTGACTTATGGCAGATTCAGATGTTGAGGGAGGGGGGCAGAGGCTAGTATATATAGGCCGAAGTGTCAATCCTGAGCCCTCGGATCAAACCGACTTGAATAAATGGCATAGATACAATCTAGGAGGCGGTGGAGAACCGATGTATGAAGGATGGACTGCCATGTGGGACCAGGGGGCCGGCTGACCTGTAGGTGGGGTTGGTCATCCCCTTGGGGTCTGCTGTGATGATGTGGCTTCTGGTGCCCTCTGGAACCTTCTTGAGTAGGTTTTGCTACGGATAAGCGTGGTTTTATTTGATGTTTTGATCCTCCTTGACAGTTTTCTAGATAAACCCTGCTAAAGATACAGATTCACTAAAATTCATGGAAATTTTTAGTTTAAACCCCAAAGTCTATGTTGGTGAACATTTTCTTGCATGATTTCAAGTTATGTTGACAGTTTATGATGGATAATAACTACCATGAACAAACTCCCCCAAGCTTAACCTTTGCTCATCCCTGAGCAATGTCAAACTTAGCAATGGATTAGGAGTTTTAGGATTTTTGAAAACATTATAGCAACTCCTCAAAAGTACACATGTGTTCAAACAAGAATTCTCCTCCGGATTAGAACAAACTGATATGACTTTAAAACTTACCCATATGACCTTCAACCATGGGTCTTATAGCCTTCACTTGGATCATGAGCAATTGAAAGGTGGAATGATCAAGTCAAGCACTATGTCTCAAGTTCTTTGTTCAACCATTATTCTAGAGTTTTTGCAAGTTTTAAAATAAAACTCAAAGATTCCTTTGTATGACACTCTCAAGTCTCTCAAAATATGTGGTATTTGTGGATCCTCAGCAAGGCAAAAATAATGTTATGTCTTTCTTCCTACAACTAAAGCTTATGTGGAGCTCATAGGAATGGTGATAACATGAAAGAGCATACTTGCAATACATATATTATAAAGTCAAACAACGGATCCAAAGAGAGTTGAGTCATACAATCAAATCAAGATGTGCATGTGTGTGGAATATATGGTGGCTAATCTAATTCTACTGTGCTCCTTGAAAACTTATCTCTTTTTTAAAACTTGGAAATATTTGCAAGAAAACATGGGCTATCCTATTCATCTTTTTCCTTCTTTTTCAAGCAGGCATCTAAGTACCCATTGTTTTAAATATCTCAAACACTTGTCCATTTTTTTCTCAACTTTCTTTTTCTTCTTTTTTTATGAATAACTTTTGCATAGCCCATGCTTCTTATCTGGAACAAAATTTTTGAGAGATATTAACAAGAACTTGGAGCATTTATTTGATGGATATCCTATCAAGAATATTTTTGGTGTTTACTCCTAGTGTAGGAGTAAAACATTTTTGGGTGGATCTAGATGGAATGCATGTTTTTGCGCCTACCCTAGTGTAGGAGTAGTGCATATGTGGGTGGTGTGTACGTGATCTTGATTTTAAGAGTATGACAAACCTCTCATAAGGATCAACAAAGCTTGACCAAACTCAATAAAAAACAAGTAGCATATAAGAGTGGAAGTTTTTCTAGCCTAAATATAAACATGTTTGGCTCTGATAGGAATTCAAGCTTTATCATATAGGAACTCATCATGTGCAATTTTTATGTTTTAAAAGAAATCCCTAGAATTTTAGTATCACTTAGAACAAGATAAACAGTAGCTCAGACCTTCTCATATCATATCCGTCAATTACCTAGACTTAGATCAAGCATTGCTACCCACGAGTTTCAAGTTTAGAGCAAATTCACATGTGAAAATAGTCTTATTCAAAACTCAGGAGAATTCAAGGCTAAAAACTAGGTTCTTGAAAGGAATTATAAAGAGCTATTATTGATCATTTCATTGTGAATTATCATCTACCAGTTCTTTTTATTTATTGGCTCTTAGAAATAGAAATTTAAATCAACCTTTATACACACTCATTTTATTTGGTTTTTATTTTTTAGATCACACCTTACTAATATAAAAGACAAATTTTTATTTTGTTTTTGAGTTATGCATTTTTTATTTTTTAAATATATAATAAAAACAAACTTGGAAAGCAAATAAAAGAAAAAGGAAACAAAATACTATAAAAGAAAAGAAAACTTACCTGAGGTAAATAGGGGCTCCTCCCCCAAGCTAGGTGTTGCTGTGGTCGGTCGATCAGAATGGCGGGTCAATGTTGAGACCTTGGAATAGGTAATGCCAATTCTCGTTCTCTTGCTGCTGATGTTGTTGGATGTTGGTCATGCGCTCTCCCATTTCTGCTTGCCACATGGGAGTGCTGGTGAAGCATGTTCTGGATGTCTTCGTGTGTCTCTTCGATAGTTGTCAGCCTGGTGTTGAGGCGGGGGTGCTCCATCTGCTGCTCATGATGGCCCATGGGCTAGTCATGGTAACCATAGGCAGAGAAGGACATACGTCTTCCCTGATGGCCACTCAAGACTTCTTCATATTGTTGTTGCTGATAGTAGTTGAAGTTGCCATTCTGCCATTGCCCACTTGAGCCCTAATGCCAGGAGCTCTTAGAGTGCTGAGGAGCAGGCGGCTCCCAACTAACATGCTCGGGCTGGTGCATGTGGGAAGATTCCCAAGTATCATACTCGGACTGGTGCATGCGAGAAGATCTAGGCTAGTCCTAGCCTGCATAGATGGTGAAGGCCGGTCCCTCTGGAATTGGGTCATCGCCATGGTATCTGGGTTGTGGGTTGCGAGTCAATCTTGTAGAAGCGCTCCAGCGAGGCACTGCATCCTTCACCTGTAAATCAAAGACAAAAGACTACACCACATATAGACCAAGGTTTTGGTCTAGTAACGGGATTTCATTTGTATAATCCATATACATCATGACAAGTTTCCCATCTTTTTTCTTCTTCAGCATGTGAGCTTGGACAAAATATTCATAATCAATAATCCAATGGGGAATGTCATCGATGTAAGCAATAGAAGAATTATTCAGAAGACCCAAATTTTTGGCTATGTGGGTAACCAAAGAAGTACACCCAACATCTCCCTTAAGTTCAGGAATTTCTTTCCATTGTTTCATCATAAATTTGATTGGTGAAACCTTCCTTCTCTTAATCATGGCATATAGTAGCTTAAGTTCATCATTCCTTATAGTGCAAAAATCATTCCTAGGAAATAAAGAAAATCTAGCCACTTATGCATAAAGCCCAAGGTAGGGTGATGAATTTCATTTGTATGAGGACGGTAACAAGTAAGTTCTTTAGATATTTCTCACCAAAATTTTGTCCTATCAAAATCTTGTATAGCGGTGTCTACATCCACTACACATTGAGCATGGAATCCTAGAAACTCACTAAAATTATTCTAGGTAACATAAAAGTCCTTCCCAAAAAGCCTAAAAGTGACTTCAGAATCGGTGGTTTGCAAGGTGCAAAGAAATTTTGCAGTTAAAAGATTTGATCCTGGCTCATTAATTTCCCAAGCATTCTCCCACCCAATAGTTTTAAAGATGATTTTGAACTTAGTATTCATACTCGTTGACTATAGGAGAGCTAGATCATAAGCGGGAGTGAGGATGAACCCCCAATTCTTGAACTGCTTGTAAATGTCCTTCTCTGTCTTGTCCCGGAGCTTCAGATGCTTCTCCCCTAGGAGAATTTTCTTCTTGGCGGATGATGACCCAGACGGTGCTCTAACAGTGGGAGCCAGAGTGTCAATCTGCATGTCGGTGCTGGCTCATGAAGACGTACTCCTGGTGGAGAAAGATGAAGATGAGCGGGTAAATGTGCCCTTCAACTTGCGCATCATCCTGGAAAAACTGATAGTACAACACAACTCATAGAACATATTAGGAAAATAAAAATTCAGCGTGTTAGTCGTTTGAGGGTTAGTCGTTCGAGGTTGCCTAATGAATTTTTCTAATCATGATTTTGGTAGAACTTTCCCCCTTAATTCTATTAATTTTTCCTCTCAATTTTAATATCACTTCCTATCTTCACTTGTACTCTTAATTTCTCTCACTCTTGCTCAAAATTGAGCAACACTTTCACTCTCGAACTTCCTCTTCTTTCCTAATTCAAAAATCACTTCTACTAAGTGAATTTTCAAACTATGAAATTGAGAACTAGAATTTTGAACTTGGGAGCTGGTTTTGTAGTTGTGTTTGAGGCCGAAAGCAACCAGGAAGGAGTGGTATTTATAGCCGATGCAGCAGCAGGCCGGCCGAACAAGTGGTGGGGCCAGCCGGCCCCACAATCATGGCCAAATGGCCTCCCCATTTTCTAGATGCTCTCTTGCTTCCTGATTAAGCAATATATCCACTGCTTTGGTCCTTCTTTCGGTGGAGATACGGCCAAAAGGGCTCAGAGTGGAGATGGAGGTGATAGTGGAGGTTGAGTGGAGATGGAGGTAGAAATGGAAGTGATAGAGCGCCAAAGTTTAGGCCTCCCTAGCAGAAGGCCTGGGCCAGTCACCCTCAGAAGACATTTCATAGGGCATTCACCATTGCCATGCCCAAGGAGAACACCGGGCAAGGAAGCTCCACATTGCCAAAAAGCAACCAGCCATGCTTTAACTGCAACCAGACGGGGCCCTAGGCCAAAGAATGCCCCTATCCCAAGAGAGGCAGTAATCAGAATCAGGGAATTCAGAAGTAGGCCAATGTTAAGGCACGTCCTAGGTACATGCACTATACAGCCATGGAGGATATTCCCATAGGGGAAGTTGTTACCACTGGCATGTTTCTTGTAAGCAAACAACCCATAATTGTTTTATTTGATTCTGGAGCCTCGTATTCATTTATGAGTCAGACATTTACATCTAAGCATGATAAGAAGATAATTGAAGTAGACAAGGGTGATTATAGTATAAGTTCAGCTGGGGCTACTATCTCTACAAACCAAATAGTTAGAGATGTGCTTATCTTCATACAAGAGAGGGAGTATACTATGGATCTCATAGTATTGCTAGGATTAGCCATAGATGTAATATTGGGCATGAGTTGGATGAGTGGTCATGGAGTTCTCATTAACACTACCACTAGGACAATTATGTTGAGGGAACCCAAGGGGGTAATGCTTTTCTAGTACCACTTCCTCGAAGTTTTGATATTCAAAACTTGTCATGTGCCATCCAAACCACTACTCTCTGTGAATTCCCATAGTTTGTGAATTTCTAGATGTGTTCCTAGATGAGTTGCCTGGTTTGCTACCAGATAGGGATGTGGAATTTAGCATTGAGCTAGTGCTAGGTACAGCACCTATCTCTAGAAGACCCTATAGGATGCCACCAAATGAGTTAGCCAAACTTAAAATTTAGCTACAAGATTAATTGGACAAAGGTCTCATTCGACCTAGTTCATCTCCATGGGGTTGTCCAGCCTTGTTTGTGAAGAAAAAGGACAAATCGTTACGGATGTGTGTGGACTATAGGCCGCTCAATGCCGTAACCATAAAGAACAAGTATCCTTTGCCTCATATTGATATTTTATTTGATCAATTGGCAAGAGCAAAGGTATTCTCTAAGATTGACTTGAGATCAGTCTATCACTAGATCAAGATTAGGCCAAAAGATGTACCTAAGACAACTTTCTCAACTAGGTACCTAAGACATGTCTTTTGGACTAACAAATGCTCCTGCCTATTTCATGTATTTGATGAATTCGGTATTCATGCCCGAGCTTGATAAGTTTGTGGTTGTGTTTATCGATGATATCCTGATTTACTCTAAGAATGAGGCAGATCATGTAGAGCATCTGAGGGTTGTCTTGTCTAAGTTGTGAGAGCATAAATTGTATACAAAATTTAGCGAGTGTGAATTTTGGTTGAGGAAAGTACCTTTCCTAGGTCATATATTATTTGAAAATGGAATCTCTATAGACCCATCTAAGGTACAAGAGCTCATGGACTGGAAGGCCCTAACTTTGGTTCATGAAGTTTGGAGTTTTCTAAGGCTAGCAGGCTACTATCGTCATTTCATTCTTGATTTTTCCAAGATAGCTAAGCCCGTGAGCAGATTACTTTAGAAGGATGAGAAATTTAATTGGACTCTAGAGTGTGAGGCTGCTTTTCACACACTACGGACCTTATTAACAACCACTCCTATTTTGGCACAACCCGATATAGAAAAGCCCTTTGATGTGTTTTGCGATGCATTAGGGACTGGTCTTGGTTGTGTGCTCTAGCTATATATAGAGAGAGTATGTGTTGTGCCATGGACATAGAATGTGATTGCCACCTTAGGCTAGCAATTTCGTGAGGATGAATAGGACAAGCATACATCATGATTGTTGCTTGTGCATAAACATGCTCCTCTCACCCTTGTTCTATTAATGGATAACTTGTTGTAACCATATGGTCATGGTCATGTTGTGCACAACCGAAAATAATTTGCTAATTGTAAGTAAAACTTGTTTTGAAGAGATATCCACCTACTCAATAAAAAGGAATTAAAAGATAACAGTACCTTACCACCATGTTTCACATGTTTATGTGTAGTGGTGTTGTTGTAGGTGACTGCTTGTTATGCGCGAGCTTTATGCTTGGTATTAGTTGCTTAAGCTAATTTGATTGAGTTTCTCAAATGCTTGCTTAAGACCTAATGTATGTGTGGATGCTTGTTTTCTAGGTAGTGCCATAGCTATCACCCCTTTTGTCCTCAGTAAGCATACGAGTGTTGAACAACACTATCCTAGAACAACGTCCAAGTTTTGATAATCTCATGGTTGTCATCTCCAATTAAGTTCTCTCTTAGGAGCCTGAGCATGCACACGTGGTTGCTAGCCCTTGAACGTTGTGCTACAAAGACCTATATCCATGTCTTTGCTTGACCTTAAGCCCAAGCTTAGTTCCCTTGAATGCTTGCATGTGTCGTGGTTGTCTCACTCCTATGTGGGAGGACCCTACTCAAAAATCCTTCTCGGACCTCTCTGCTTCTTATCCTAAAGATGGTATGGTGCAACGCTAACCTCTATCTACCCTAGCTTTGGAACCTTTACCTCATAGATCATGTCGTTGCTTTATCAACTCAATCCCTAGTTAGTGTATCGGCTCTATCCCTCGAATCTCATTTGTTTTGTCTCCAACTCTTTCAAGTCTTTGGATGTTTATTAGTCTTGATCTCATGTTGCTGCTCAACAAGACCAAATCTCATGTAATCTTTTATCTAGTAATCTCCTTGGTAAATGCAAGGCATGCGTGAAATTAAAGCAAGAGTCTCATGCTTAGTTGTTTTTGTTAGTTAATTTATGTTTCTCTTGTGCCATTTCTTTAACTTGGACCATCCTTGTTGACTCCTAACCGTGTGACTATCTTTGCTTGATATCCCTCCTTGCATGGTGCTTGCCCCTATGCAACCCAATTTGTGCCACATGAGATTTCTTGTAGGTTGTATGTTCGGTAATGGTGTCTTGGTTAATGACTAACTGTAGCTAAACCGACCAATTTATAAGAGCACAAGTATAATGGCAGCCCACAAGCGGTCGCACTGTCATACTTGAGCCGATATAAACCCGATAGTTCGTCGAGCACCACGAAGGGTCTCGATTAACCATCAACATACAAGTCACATGTTACATAAAGTTCACAAATATAGTTCACCCATCAGAGTATAAATTTAGGTTACTACAAACCAAGTTCAAGTAAAATAGTAGCGGAAGCAAATTAAAGTTTGAAACTAGCATTTGCCATCATAGTTCAAATATAGTGCCAACTTATGATCACACCCACAAAAGCATATGAGATGGATTAATAAGAGATGCCTGCCCAAGACTCACTCCTCATCCATGGTGTGATAGAAGCAGTTCTTGCAATAGCCATGATAAACTATACCATCTGCAACAATGGGAATAAAACCCTGAGTACGAGAAGGTACTCAGCTAGTCTTACCCATCATAAACCAAAAATAAAGTGAATCCAAGGATCATGCAAGGCTTTATAAGTGGAGCTAGCTTGACAACATTTTGCATAAAAAGCTTACCAATTCAAGTAAACAGTTATAATTCAGTCATCAAGTTAATTATAGCTATTCATCTATAGGTTAGCAACTAACCTATGCCAAACATGTGGTATATCTTTTAATAGCATGCAGTAGTAACCATAGCTGGTATAATAATTCCATGTTCATCATAACCACCATTCCATAATACAGTTACTATGATGTTGGGACTAGCCAAGTTTCTCATTGTCTAGGAGAGACGGTGATTTGAATCGATTTCAACTAGCTGGGAATGTATTCCTAACACAAACCCAGGCAGACCAGATCAACGGTCACCTTAGGTCACCTTTGGTACAACTCAGGTCCTCATTTCATGGGTTCGCCCATCGCCGCACAAATAGGGACAACTAGCCGCAAGGAAGTTCAGGCCTGGCCTACCCTTGGGCTCCTGTCTAGATCCCCACACATCCTTACTACCATCCAGAGTGTGCACTTTTATAGAATAGGGCCTGGCCTGAGTTGAGCTAATTGGCTTCGTGGTCGGAACGAGTTATCCGGCTAGCTAAGTGAGAGGCATGCGTTCAATCTTGTCATAAGTGCCAACAATGGTACAGTCCTTAATCAACATAGATGGAATCACATGAGTCAAGCTACACATAGACTCCACCTGGCCTCCATTTACATTATCCCATGGTTCTGTTCCACAATAGCAAATATAGCCAACCATGCTTCGGTATCCACCTATATCTCGCAGGTGACAGGAAATCACCCGACTTCTACCGATCTAAGCATGTCTAAGCATATATTCGATCCTAGACCTACATAGGGTTAAAGGTATATGTAACTAGACAAGGTAGTTCTATGCATCAAACATTTCCAATCAACTCTTATATCCTGATGCATCAAACATAAAGGACTCAAGTGATATTTTGTAAAACATGGGAGACTTAGAATGCTCCAGGGCTTGCCTTTAAGGAAAGAGGTTGGCCGATGATCTGGGCACTCAGGGATGTCCTCAAGAGTTTGCTCCTCTTCTCCTAGAGCTATGGCCTAAGGCATTTCATGCTGATCCTCTTCTTCTTTGTTGAACTCCAAAAGGGTTATTCCTTCGAACGATCCTATATGCACGAGTATGAAATAAGATATCACGAATGCATATATAATACATGTACAATATGATATGATGTGATGAATGCATCCTCTTAAGTGTTTACAATAGCATTGTATTAAGATGATAACAAGTTACATTTTCTTTTACTTAGTAGTTGCATATCTCTTCTCTAGTAACTTAAACAAACACTTATGTAAATCATTTTCTAGACTACAAGACAACAGCTACTTGTTTTGACTATAACTCGAGTTATACACATCAAAATAATATGATTGTGGACATTCTAGAAAGCTTATGACATTGCCTACAACTTTATTTTAATCCTCTTAATGTGATTCTGCAGTTATCTAGGTCAAACAATTGAATCATTCAGATCTGTCCAGAGAGTAAGCATTTCTGGCAGCAGATTTCTAACAGCTATAATTCTTAAACAGTAATGCCTATGACTATGAACATTTAACACAAGGAAGATCAGTAAGTTATCCACAACTTTGTTATTAATAATCTTTACAGAAAATATCATTATCATCACAAAATCATCACCACAACAGAAACTATACATGCAGCTATCTAGTTGAATTATAAGGCAATAATAAACTAGTTGCATACAACCAATTACTTCTAAGCCTAACTAATAGCATCAATAGATCATATGCGTCACAAGCACCACAGAAAACATCTTGATTAAATATAACTAAATTATTTATATCCATTTATTAATTTCCTTAGACAATAAGCTGGTTTACATGATAAATATTTCCGTTGCTTAATAAATTCTGAGAAAATTACAGTAGCCTACAAATGACCTTAGTAGTCTACTATACAAATTTCATGCTATTTGGATAAGTTTAGCTACCTCTACAAAAACAAAAATTTACATAGGCTTACTTTAACAAAAATAGTTTAGCATAGTGAAAAGTGCGAAACAACATATTTAATATTTTTATTATTTTCCTTCTAGCATAAGAATACTATGTAAAAAATTTTATGATCATATGTTATGTATTTTTACCCCAATTAATTTCACTAGGAACTAGCAATTAATTAGAATTAAATAAGAAGACCATATTTCAAGAAAGCTTATTGTAGGTTTAGTATTTTTCCTAGCTAGATCATGGCAATACAAGACTAGCAAAATTGGAATCACAATTTTATCACCTTCCTAGCTCAAGTTATGCATTTTACAACATATAAACTACTTTAAAAGCACTTATCTTGCTCAATTTAATTCACCCAAAAAATACCCTCAACAGTAGATTCCATATTTTTATCAAATATTACACTGCAAGATGAAATGAACAAAATTTGGTTCACCCCATTTGGACACTCCTAGCTCCAGATATGAAATTTTGAAGTTTGCATTTAAATATATGAAAATAAATCTAGAAAACAATTCAAAAACCGACTGACAGCTAGGACCCGCGAGTCAACGGGACGCACATGTCAGTGACACAGAACAGAGGCATGGCTTGACTAGTGAGAAGCTCATCGACGGCGAGGTCACCAACGATGAGGTCGGCACCAACATGTTCCCCATCCTATTCCGCACCTATAGGTACCCTCGGTTTGCTCGGAGGATTACTAGAGCTAGCTCGTCGGTGAGCATGGCGGCACGCAGTGGTGCTCCAGCCATCCCCAGCGATGGCATGGCTAGGCGAGTGCGGCTATAGTGTCTACAAACCCTAGTGGAGCTCTACGGTGTGGATTAAGCCATGGTGAAGCGATAGTGAGCTTCGGTCATGTGCATGGTGACACGACGACGCACAGAGCACATCGGTGGTGTCACCGTTCTAATGAGACAGAGGGCGAAGGTAGGTCTCCATCATCGGGGAAGGTGCAACACCTCTAGGGGACATGGTAACGGGTGCCAGAGCGGGCTAAGGGTGTCTAGTGAAGACGGTGGCGGTGAGCTGCGTGCTTGCAGCCATGGCGAACACCCATGGCGGCGGCATGCGTTCCCACATGACAGCGGTGGTAGCGGTTAAACAACGATGATGTGAGCATCTTATGGCCTAAGGAGATGACGAAATTAGGAAGAAAGGGGTAGGATGAGTGGTGGATAAGACTGGCCATGGTGAGCTCAGAGCTCGACGGTGCTCCATGGCCTTGGCGGCGACAGCGACCCGTAATGCGGCCTTACCCTTGCTCGAATGGTGGTGCTAGCAGGTCGGCAAGGTGGAGAAGGTGGTGGCGGAGCTGTGTGCACAAGCTATTGCACAATGGACTGGTGGTGGCAGTGAGTGAGCTTGGTGGAGGTGCAGCGGCGATGGAGACGATGCGGTTCCGCTCGACGAGCGAGAGAGCGAGCGAGAGAAATTGAGTGAGGGCATGAGGGCAGGGACGCTCGACGGCCTCTTCAACGCATGCCTAGCCACTATATGGCCCAGCCCTAGCACGTGTACACCATGCGGCGGCCACGGCCTATGGTCGGTCGGCCACGACACCGCGCTGCCCCGGCCGGTTTTAGGCTTGCCATCGACGAGTGACAACGCAAGTTTGTGTACCTGTAACTCCTAATTCGTGGTGAATCAGTGAAAATGGTATTAGTGAAAGTTGTAGAGCTATGTGAGATCTCCAACTTTGCTTTAGAAACCATCATCTAATTCTCACTGGTTTACAAACTACATTGCTCCAAAGTGAGGTACTTTGAAACTAAAAATAGTTTCAACACTAAAAAATTTCATGTTTTGAAAACAACATTTTGTTGATATTTGTGAGCTCTGTTTGACCATGTTAGACACTGAATTACCTCATGACCCTTAAATAAAGTTTGTTACCCATGACAAGAACTACAACTTTTTATTTAGGTCACATAGCCATGCAAACACTCTAAGCTACTGTTCAACTTTAGTCAAACTAGTATCACGAAAATGACATTTCAAATGAAACCAACACTTAGAAGCAAAATTGGCCCATGTCATGAATACAAACATTGTTCCATTTATCATTCTAGATGTGCCTAAGGTGTTTTCATGACCTCACCATCATCTCATACATTGGTCATACATGATTGCAAGCATAAGCATATATATAAAATCAACATTTTATGTGATAAGGTATAAGAATGAGATGAAATTTCATATGCTCATGTTCATGAATGCTTGGATGATGCTTGTGCTCATGAAACGCAAATGCCAAATGCAAAGCTTAACACTATGGTGTTATAGCCCCTCCCCCTTATAGGAATCTCGTCCCGATATTTGAAAGACCTACCATTCCTCATAAAAGGCTGGATAAACCTCACATAAATAATCCTCCCGTTCCCACATGGTGTCTTGTTCACTGTGGTTATTCCACACCACTTTGTAGAACTTAATGACCTTGCTCCATATTACGCTTTCCATTACTTCTAGCATTCGGATTGGTTTCTCTTCATAGGTCAAATTCGATTGGAGTTTAATGTTGGTGGGTGTAATGGCTTCCTCAGGTATGTGAAGGCATCTTTTCAACTGAGAAACATGGAAGACATCGAATATAGCACCCATCTCTGGAGGAAGTTGTAACTTATAGGCGACATTTCCTTTCCGTTCAATAATCTTGTATGGCCCCACATATCTAGGCGCAAGCTTTCTTTTTACTCCAAATCTCTGTATTCCTTTCATGGGTGACACTTTTAAGTATACATAGTCTCCCACTTCAAAAGTTAGTGGTCTTCTTCTTTTATCAGCATAACTCTTTTGTCTAGATTGAGCTGCTTTCATATGTTGTTGGATAATGCGTACCTGTTCTTCAGCTTCGGTGACAAAGTCAACACCAAAATATCTTCTTTCTCTAGGCCCAATCGAATTCAAGGGAGTTCTTCATTTCTAACCATACAAGGCTTCAAAAGGAGCCATCTTGATGCTCGCTTGATAATTGTTATTGTAGGAGAACTCGGCTAAAGGTAGCCACTAGTCCCATGAACCCTTGGAAGATATAACACATGCTTTCAACATATCTTCTAAGATCTGATTTACTCGCTCGGTTTGTACTGAAGTTTGTGGATGATATGCTGAACTTCTAATTAGTTTAGTTCCCAAGGCCTGGTGCAAGTGTTCCTAGAAATGAGCTATAAATTGTCGTCCCCAATCTGAGATTATGGTCCTTGGTACTCCATGTAGTCTCACGATCTGAGAAACGTATAGCTTAGTGTACTTCCCCACATGATACGCTGTGTTAACCGGTATAAAATGCTCTGACTTGGTAAGGCTTTCTACAATGACCCATATAGAATCATGACCTTGATGTGTTAGCCGAAGGCCTATAATAAAGTCCATACTTATTTCCTCAAATTTCCAGCCTGACATAGACAACGGCTGAAGTAATCTAGCAGATTTCAAATGAATGGCCTTGACTCTACTACAATTATCACACCTAGTGACATAGGCGGCGATCTCTTTCTTCATCTTGGTCCACCAAAAATGGGTTTTCAAATCCTGATACATTTTGCTACTACCTGTATGTATAAACAACTTGGATGAATGAGCTTCATCTAAAATTTAATTGGTAAGCTCACGGTCTTTCGGTACCACAAGTCGGTCCTCAAACCATAGCACACCTCTTTCATCCAACTTAAAGTGCTTGGTTTCTTGTTCTTTCATCTTTCGCTTGATGTGAAATACACCTACATCTGTCTTTTGCAGTTCTATGATTTTGCTCTCAAGTGAGCAACTAACAGTGATATTGTGCAGCACACCAGGATGTAAAAAATTAAATCCATCTTCCAACACGGCTTCCAAAGTGTTACAATGAGATTTCTGACTAAGTGCGTCCGCTACAATATTAGCCTTTCCTAGATGGTAGTGCACTTCCAAATTGTAGTCCTTGATCAGCTCTAACCATCTTCGCTGCCTCATGTTCAGCTCAGGTCGAGTGAAGATATATTTGAGACTTTTGTGGTCAGTATATATGTGACATATGTTTCCCAATAAGTAATGTCTCCATATCTTCAACACATGAACAACTACTATAAGCTCTAAATCATGCATAGGATAATTGACTTCATGCTTTCTCAACTGCCGAGAAGCATAAGCAATAACTCGACCTTCTTGCATGAGCACATACCCCAAACCTATACCTGATGCATCACAGAACACATCAAAAGGCTTTTCAATGTCATGTTGTGCTAGAACAGGAGTTGTAGTTAGCAATGTCCGTAGGGTGTGAAAAATGGCTTCACATTTTAGCGTCCAACTGAACTTTTCATCCTTTTGGAGTAGTCTGGTCATGGTCTTAGCTATTTTGGAAAAATCAGGGACGAAACGACGATAGTAACCTGCTAGCCCTAGAAAACTCTGAACTTCATGAAGCAAAGTCGGGGCCTTCTAATCCATGATCTCTTGTACTTTAGATGGGTCTACAAAAATTCCATCTTTAGATAAGATGTGACCTAGGAAAGGTACTTTGCTAAACTAGAATTCACACTTGCTAAACTTGGCATATAACTTATGTTCCCTCAACTGGACAAAACAACTCTCAGATGCTCTGCATGGTTTGCCTCATTCTCTCGAGTAAATCAAGATATCATCGATAAACACAACCATGAACTTGTCGAGCTCGGGCATGAATACCAAATTCATCAAGTACATGAAGTAGGTAGGAGCATTTGTCAGTCCAAAAGACATGACCAAATACTCGTACAAGCCATACCTAATGTTGAAAGCTATTTTTGGTATATCCTCTGGCCTGATCTTAATCTGATGATAGCCGGACCTCATGTCAATCTTAGAGAATACCTTTGCTTTTGCCAACCGATAGAACAAGATATAGATACGAGGCAAAGGATACTTGTTCTTAATAGTCATAGCATTAAGCGGCCTATAATCCACACACATTCTCAAGTACTTGTCCTTCTTCTTTACAAATAAAGCTAGACATCCCCATGGAGACGAACTAGGTTGAATGAGACCTTTGTCCAACAGTTCTTGTAACTAAATTTTAAGTTCAGCTAACTCATTTGGTGGCATCCTATAGGGTCTTCTTGAGATAGGTGCCGTACCTGGCACTAACTTGATCCTAAATTCCACATCCCTATCGGCGGTAGACCCAACAATTCATCTAGAAATACAATAGGAAATTTGCAAACCACTGGAATATCACAGAGGGTAGTGGCTTGGATAGCACAAGACATGTTTTGGAGATCAAAACTTTAGGGAAGTGGAACTAGAACATCATTTCCTCCCTTTGGTTCTCTCAACATAATTGTCCGAGTGCTAGTGCCAATGAGAACTCCATGGTCGCTCATCCATTTCATGCCTAAGATCACATCTATGGCTAATCCAAGCAATATTATTAGATTCGTTGTGTACTCCCTCTCTTGTATAGAGATGAGCACATCCCTAACTATCTAATTTGTAGAGATAGTAGCCCTAGCCAAACTTATACTATAACCACCCTTGTTTACCTCAACTATTTCTTGATCATACTTAGATGCAAATGCATGGCTCATAAATGAATGAGAAGCTCTAGAATCAAATAAAACAATGGCAGGATGTTTGTTAACGAGAAACATACCGGCGGTGACAACTTCTCCCACAAGAACTTCTTCAATAGCTGTGTAATGCACGTATCCAGGACGTGCTTTTGGATTTTCCTATTTCTGATTACCCTGGTTTTGATTGCTATTCTTCTTACGATGGGGGCACTCCTTAGCCCAATGGCCCAACTAGTTATAGTTGAAGCATGGCTGATTGCTCCTTGGTCCTGCTGAGCTTCCTTGCCCTCCATTCCCCTTGGGTAGGGCAATGGTGAATGCCCTAAGAAATGTCTTCTAGGGGCAATTGGCTTGACCTTTTGGCGGAGGCCTAAACTTAGGCGCTGGTGGACGAAACTCTAGCCTAGCTGCCACTAAAGCTCTAGACTAGGAAGATCCTAAGGTGCCTGCCTCAGCTCCTCTTTTGCGACCCTTCACTGCTGCGTGCAAATTATTCTAGTTCTCCTGGGTCAAGGCATCACTAATGAACTCAATGTATGTGGTACACCTCAAGTTGGCCATAGTCTTCATTAGCTTAGTGCCACGGCCTCTCTTGAAGCTTTCTATCTTCTTTTCCTCCATATCGACGAACCCTGGGGCATAACGGGACAAATTATTGAAGGCATGCATGTACTCAGTAAGGGTCTTGGTCCCTTGTGTGAATCGCATGAACTCGGCTGCTTTCATGTGCATTAGCCCCGAGGGAATGTGATGTTCCCTAAAGGCTAACTTGAACTGCTCCCATGTGACCTGAGAGTTGGCAGGTAGAGAGGACAGGAAATGGGTCCACCATATCCTAGCCGGTACCTATAGTTGATGGGATGCATATTTTGCCTTCTGATGCTTAGTAACCCTCAATAGATGGAACTTTTGCTCGATTGTGTTTAGCCATTCATCCGCTTGGAGCAGTTCTTCAGCCACCTTGAAGATAGGAGGCTTGGTGTCTTGGAAATCCTTGAAAGAGTTGTATTGATTTGGCTCAGGCCCATGATGTTGTTGACGGGCATGAGCAGTGTTCTGCGCAATGAGGATCAGCGTATCCTCCATTGTTCTCTGACTACCTAGGAACTATGCGAAGAATTCATTCACAAATGGTGACGGCGGTGGTGGTAAGTCACCGTCATTGCCACCTTGGCTGGTGCCTGCTACAGCGTGAGTGTGAGTCATCTACAAAGTTGCAACAATAAGTGTGACGACAGAATATCGTTGGCAGTCCTCCGAGGGATATCCCACGAAGGTAGATTGATCGGCAGAGGAGCGTGAGATCAAGGACAAGAAGGCAACAGAGACACACGTGTTAGACAGGTTCAGGTGTTCAGTATGACGTAATACCCTACTCCTATGGTCTATTGGTTTGTATTAGCTATCGTATGATATTGCGTGAGTTTGGAGGGGGTCCCTGCCCACCTTATATAGTCCGGGGAGCAGGGTTACAAGTCGGTTAGATCTGAGAGATAACCAGAAAGTAATAACTAATTACAGGAATCTTGGGATCATACATATCCTAATAGATCTTGTATTATCTTTAGGATATCTTCTAGATGTCTTGCGGGAGGCGCCGAGCAGAGTCGTGCCCCGCAAGGCTTCGTCTTGTGGGCTGGGCCATGTCACAGAACCGTCCAATTTATAAGAGCACAAGTACAATAGCAATCACTGAAGCGATCAAACCATCATACCTGAGCCCATATAAACCCGGTAGTCTAACAAAATTGCGAAGGATCTCAAACAACCAACATACGAACCAAGATCGTAGAGAATCAACACAACCCATCACATGTTACATCACAAGTTCACAAATATGTCTCATACATCAGAGTTCGAATAATTATTACAAACCGATATTGAAAGTAGCAGAAGCAAAGTAGTTTAACATCAACATCCCCAGTAGTTTAATACAAGCTAGTGTCATAGTCATCTCCAACCAAAAGCACAAAGGTGAGATGATATACAGAATGACCATTGCCCATGGTCCTAGTCCTCATCCACGGCAGGAGCAAGACAGTTCTTGCAGTAGCCATGAAACATAATGTTATCTGCAACAATGGGAATAAAACCCTGAGTACGAGAAGGTACTCAGCTAGACTTACCCGTCCAACTAATATACTAAGACACCAAGGAGTATGCAAGGCTTTATAAGTAGAGCTGGTAGACATTATTTGCAGAAAAAGCATAAGTTATCCAACATCTCTTTAATTGTGAATCACCAATTATTAATACTATCTCATACTAGATTAGCAACTATCCTATGCCAAACATGTTGGTACCATTAAGTCATCACAATAATAACCATATGCAGTTGAGTTCTTGCATAATCTCATAACCATCATTTCCATCATTTACTACGATGAAGTGTACTCAAGTCAAGTTCTCACTATCCAGGAGAGACGGCGATTCGAATCGATTCCTACCCAGCTGGGGAATTATTCCTAACACACACCCAGGCAAACCAGATCATTAGTCGCCTTAGGTCACCTTTGGTACAACTCAGGAACTAAATTGTGGGTACGACTAGCGCCGCACAATTAGAGAACCACTCTGCCAGGAAGTGCAGGACTTTTAAGCACCTGACCCCTTGGACTCACGCCAATGGCTCTTCGCACATCCTTACTGCCATCCAGAGTGCGCACTTTTACCGCTCATGGTCCCGACCTAAATTGAGCTACTCGGCTTCGCGGTCGGAACGACTTATCCGGCCAACTATGTGAGAGGCTGTGTTCAACATGACAAGATAAACCTCCAACGTCCGGTCCTTAAACGACATAGATGGAGTCACTACAATCCCACATATAAGGCTCCGCCCCGTCTCCATTTATTCAACAATACCAGGTTATGTTCCACGATAGCACAATATAGCCAACCGTGATCAAGTTATCACCTATAGCTCGCAGGTGACAGGAAATCACCCGACTTCTACCGGTCTAAGCATAGCTAAGCATAATACACGTTCCTAGACTTAATTAGGATTCATGGTAGATATTTCTGGTCAAGGAAAGGTAATATGCAGCAATTGTTTCCAAACAACTCCTATCACGTAATGCAGCAATACGAATAACTTTAAGTGGCATTAGTAAAATAGGGAGGCTTATAATGCTCTGGGGCTTGCCTTTCACAAACGTCGAAGGCTGGTGATCGGGGCACTTGGGAAGGTGATTGACTTCAGGCTCTCCTTCTCCGGGAACCTCGAGGCACTGAACTTCCTGATGCTCCTCCTGCTGCTCGGCGTCGAGCTCCACTAGTGTGATCCCCTCTGTTGCACCTATTGCATGCATATGCATAATTAAGTACCATGAATGCATAAGATGGATCATGGAGGATGAGATAAAGGAATGTACATGCTGTGATACTGATGTTAAGTAGCAAAATGATGACAATGCTAACTCCTTATTTACCTACTAGGTGCATATCTCTTCTCTAGTTACTTACAAATTTCACACAAAGCAATATCTAAGTTACACATGACAGTTACAAGTTTATATCATAACAGGAGTTATATTTATCCAAATGACATGAAACAAGACAATTTGAAAAGAGTATGAAATTTCCTAAAATTCCCTTTCAGACCTCAAGGCATGATTCCAACTTTTACCAGGTCGAAATCACATAACAACAGAAATCAGTCCTCACAAGACAGAGAGCAAGCAAAACTGTGATCCAACTTTGAACGACTGTAACTCCTAAACTACTGGGCCAAATGCCACCAAATTTTAATAGGAGTTAGATACCCAAGTTATCTACAACATTTGTATTCACCACTTTCCCATCAAACCAAATTATCATGGTGAACTTTGCAAAGTTCCCAGAACTATCTAGAAAGACATAATGCAAGAAAATAATTATTAACTTATGTTGCAAACATATAAATAGACAAAACCAACTTTACTAACTCATCACACATATCAAAGGAACACCATAAAGTAAGGTGTTCACCACCAATTCATTTCTTTTAATGCCTTTCTTAATTTATTTAATTATTTAAAGAGAATAATAAACATATATGAAAAATGCACCATTTAATCTTCAAAAATAACAGTAGGCACTAAATGCTCCAAGTATGCTACTATAAAAATTTCACATCATTTTAACAAGTATGACATGCTACATAAAAATGACAAGGCAGGAAAGCTCAAAATAACATAAATAGGAAACCCTAGTGAAAAGTGTCAAGTAACATATTTTATATTTTTCTTATCATCCCTAAGGTACTAGGATAACCCCCAATAAATTTCATGAGCATTGGATTCATAGATAATTTATAAAAAATCACAGAAGGATCACCTAGGCATAAAAGGAAAATCTATAACTCAATAACTATTCATGCAATGACTCTAAAATTTTTACCAGAGCTTCTACTCAGCAATAATAGCTCACCATACAAATTTCATAATTTTTGGAGCATAGGAACTCTAGATATAATTTAAACAAGTTTGCATGCATCTAAAAACACATTTCAAGTTTCAATTTAATTCTTCTAGAAACTCTACTACAAGTGCTCATATTATACTTTTTCCTAAATACTACACTTCACCAAGATCCTAACAAAATTGGAGCCACCCAATTTGGATCTACTAAACTCCACTTATCAGTTTTCAAAGTTTGCATCAAATCTGGAAATAAATGAGCTATCTTTTTCAATTGAGTCACTGTAGCGAAACAAAAACAGAGGAGGCGGCTTGGGACGGTGCGGAACCGGCGGAGCTCGCCGACGGCGGCGTCTCCGACGACGGCACCGGCACAACATGCTTACTCACGACACTGCGCACCTACTGAGCCACCTAGCTAGGTTTATCGCCGGAGCTAGCAACGATGGCAACGCTCATGGCGGAGCGGTGGCGCGGGACGATGGTGATACGCGGGAGCCAGCCATGGGAGTGCAAGCTATGACTACGCTGAGCATCTACACGCTACTACATAGCTAATGCATAAGCTAACGCGGCGCAAGGCGGACGAAAACTATGCGGCCACGGTGACGGAGCTCGGCGACGGAACTCTGGCGAGCCCGTGCGCGACGCTGCGGCCTTACCAAGCGCGGCGAGTGACAAAATGTGGCGTGGTGCGATGGTGGAAACACAGTGAAGCTTCTACGGTGGCAATCGAGCGACAAGGCGCGAGCTTGTGCCGTCAATGGAGACGACGGAGCTGCGGCGCTGTTGCGGAGCTGCTGCGGTTGCAGAGGAGGCGAAGCGAAGCAGGGAAATGAAATGAGGCGCTGGGAGGCTCATGGGCGGACGCTGGTGCTTCATTTGGCGTGCTCTGGCCCGGCGTGGCCTGGCCAGTCAGGACACCAGCGACGCGCGGCCACCCACACGGCAGCCGAAGCCTAAAACGGTCGGATCACTGTAGCATCGATTCAGTGAAGCCAACCGAGCCTGACGACACGATATGAAGCCGCTTGTTCTCCTAAACCGTGAAGCTAAATCAAAAACAAGATAAATCAAAGTTGTAGACCTGTATACCACCTTCAACTTTTGTTAAACGATCAAATTCTAATTCACAACCAAAACGGAGTAATATCGGCCCAAAGTTAAGCCAGCGAAATTGTAAACCGAATACGACTTAGAAAATTTCCTAAGTGTTGGAAATCAGTGAATTGTTGATTTTTGTGAGCACAAAATGACTAAGCTATGCACAGAATTAGCTCAAGACCCAAACATAAAAGTTGTTGATCTACTCAAATACTACAACTTTGTTTAAAGATTCACTGCCATGCAAAGACTCTATCACATAGTTCAAACTAGGTCAAACATGGCACTTTAAAATAATGTCATACACCATATCCATGACTTAGAGACTAAACTAGACTTTGTCATGAATACCAAAGTGGTTCCTTATGCTATTCTAAACATGTTTAAAGCATTCACAAGGTTCCACACACATTTCATACAATGGTTACATGCAAACCCTAACTTAAGTAAGGTAATTAAGTAATACACATGAAAAATAAATTAACCAAGGTATAGAAATTGAGATGCTTATGATCATGCAATGTCAAGGTTAAGTGCATGCTTAACACTGAGGGTGTTACAGCCCCTCCCCCCTTAAGGAAATCTTGTCCCAAGATTGCACGACCTACCATTCCGCGTAGAAACTAGGATAAACCTCACGAAGATAATCCTCACGTTCCCACGTAGCGTCTTGCTCACTATGATTATTCCAAACCACCTTGTAGAACTTGGTGACTTTGCTATGGGTCACTCTTTCCATTTCTTCAAGCACTTTAATAGGTCTCTCTTCATATGTCAAATCCGACTAAACCTTGATACTGGTGGGTTCAATAGCTTCTTCGGGCACACGAAGACATTTCTTGAGTTGGGAGACATGAAAAACACTGAATATAGCTTTCATTTCTGGAGTTAACTAGAGTTTGTAGGCTATAGGCCCTTTTCGTGCAATGATCTGGTATGGTCCAATATACCTAGGAGCAAGTTTTCGCTTTACTCCAAATCTTTGTACTCTCCTCAATGGGGATACCTTCAGATACACATAATCTCCAACTTTGAACACAATAGGACTTCTCCTTTTATCTGCATAACTCTTTTGTCTTGATTGAGCGGCTTCTATATGTTGTTGAATGATTTGAACTCGTTCTTCAGCTTCTTTGACAAAGTCAATTCCATAATACCTTCTTTCACCAGGCTCAGTCCAATTCAGAGGGGTCCTACACTTGCGACCATATAAGGATTCAAATGGAGCCATCTTGATACTCTCTTGAAAACTATTATTGTAGGAGAATTCAACCAAAGGTAACCAATCCTCCCATGAACCCTTGGAAGAAATCACACACGCTCTCAACATATCTTCCAAGATTTGATTTACACGCTCCGTTTGACCTGCGGTCTGAGGGTGATAAGCAGAGCTGCGAATAAATGTGGTACCCAAGTACTTGTGCAGATGTTCCAAAAAATGATTAACAAATTGGGGCCCTCGATCCGATACAATACTCTTAGGCACACCATGCAATCTGACAATTTGTTCCATGTATAGCTTTGCATATTGATGAGGTGGATACTTGACATTGACAGGAATAAAGTGTGCAGACTTGGTGAGACGGTCAACAATTACCCAAATAGAATCATGACCTTTTTGGGTATTTGGAAGTCCGACAATGAAATCCATACTAATGTCATCCCATTCCCAACTTGGAATGGACAGTGACTGAAGTAAACCTGCTGGTTTCATATGAATAGCCTTCACTCGGCAACAGTTATCACACCTGGCAACATATGCCACAATTTCTTTCTTCATTTTTGTCCACCAAAATCTCGTCTTCAAATCTTGGTACATCTTGCTGCTACCTGGGTGAATGGATAGCTTGGAAGAATGAGCTTCCTCTAGGATTTGGTTCCTCAACTCCCTATCTTTCGGCACTACAAGCCGATCTTTAAACCATAGAGCATCCTTCTCATCTAACCGAAAATGCTTACTTTCTTCTTCTTTCATCTTTCTCTTGATATGGAATATACCAACATCAGTCTTTTGGAGCTCAATGATCTTTGACTCTAGAGAACAACTAACTGTGATATTATGTAGGACTGCCAGATGCAATAAGTTGAAACCATCTTCCAACAAAGAATTACCATGATACTTCCGACTTAAGGCATCGGCAACTACATTGGCTTTCCCCGGATGATAATGCACTTCTAGGTTGTAGTCCTTGATCAATTCTAACCATCTTCGCTGCCTCATGTTCAACTCAGGTTGGGTGAAAATGTACTTAAGGCTCTTGTGATCAGTGTAAATATGACAAACATTACCAAGCAGATAATGTCTCCAAATCTTCAAAGCATGGACAACTGCTGCAAGCTCTAAATCATGCGTTGGATAGTTGACATCATGCTTTCTCAATTGGCACGAGGCATAAGCAATGACTCGGCCTTCCTGCATCAAAACACACCCTAAACTGGTTCCTGAGGCATCACAAAATACATCAAACGGCTTCTTAATGTTAGGCTGTGCCAACACAGGAGCTGTAGTTAGCAAAGTCCGCAAAGTGTGAAAAGCTGCCTCACACTCCGGTGTCCAAACAAACTTCTCATCCTTCTGAAGTAACCTGGTCATAGGCTTGGATATCTTGGAGAAATCTGGGATAAACCGACGGTAATATCTAGCTAAACCAAGAAAACTTCGAACTTCATGAACTGAGGTTGGGGCTTTCCAATCCACCACTTCTTGCACTTTGGATGGGTCTACAGAAATTCCATTCTTTGATAAGACGTGACCTAGGAAAGGTACCTTCTTCAACCAAAACTCACATTTACTAAACTTTACATACAACTTATGCTCTCTTAGTCTCGACAATACCACTCTCAAGTGCTCTTCATGTTCTTCTACCGTCTCAGAATAAATCAAAATATCATCGATGAACACAACCACAAACTTGTCAAGTTCAGGCATGAACACCGAGTTCATCAAATACATGAAGTAGGCAAGAGCATTGGTCAATCCAAAGGACATGACCAAATACTCATAAAGGCCATACCTAGTGGAAAAAAAGTTGTCTTAGGTACGTCTTCTGGCCTAATTTTGATTTGGTGATAACCTGACCTCAAATCAATCTTAGAGAACACTTTTGCTTTTGATAATTGATCAAACAAGATATCAATGCGAGGCAAATGATACTTGTTCTTGATAGTAACAGCATTGAGTGGGCAATAATCCACACACCTCCGCAAAGACTTGTCCAACTTTAAATATTATGTAGCCTTCTGATCCAACGGGGACGACATAAGTTGCTCACTAGACGACCGACGTCATTACAGGGACAGACACTTAGAGTCACTTGTCTACCATCTCTTGCAGTCTGTTAAGTTCATGTCAGTGACCTGTTCTTCAAAGGTTATCCTATGGACGATTTCAAAAGGGAGTCCTATTTCCTCTAGTTCAACGTACAAATCATTAGACAAGATAAGGAGAGATAACCAAGGAAGAGCTCATGTGAAAATAACACATCGATGTAGTTTTGCAATGGATCATAACTAACAACCTCGATACCAGCGCGCACCCAGCAGCACAACCATGTGCTGGCCGGCCACAAGGAGGCCCTAGGTTCCGTCGCGGCACCGTAGTTGCTACTCATAACACCATTACTGAACCCACACCCAAAGTGAAATTTCAAGTTGCACAGATTGGGTCGTAAGAACAAGCACTATGCAAAGGAGGGATAGCAAGTAAAGGTAGTCATAAGGTTAGAAGTCAATGAGGAGGCGATTGAAAGATCAAAACACAGCACAAAAGAACATAGCTTAGTTGTCGAAGACAACTGAGCAGGAGACTCTTGCGTTATTTCCATAAACGCCTTGTGTCCACCAAGGTGATTACCAGGTAAAGATTAACATGAGATTTGGTCTTGCCATGGAGCAACATGAGATCAAGACCGATACACATCCAGAGACTTGAAAGAGTTGGAGACAAAATAAATGAGATTCGAGGGATAGAGCCAAGGCACTGACTATGGATGCAGTTGATAAAGCAACAACATGATCTGCGAGGAAAAGGTTCCAAAGTAGGGTAGATAGCGATTAGCGTTGCACCAGATCATTTGTAGGAGAAAGAGCAATGAGATCTAACAAGGATTATAGAGCAGGGTCCTCCCACACAGGAGCGGGACAACCACGAAACATGCGAGCAAATAAGGGAACAAGTAGTACGTGCATAGTTCCAATACCATCACAAGTGTACCTCCTGAATTGGAGACCTACATTACGAGTTCGTTACATAACAATCATGAATAAAGAGCTAAGACATCAAGCTCACTACTACTACAGTTAAGCTACTCCTAGGAGTGGTCACTGTCGATGTCGGACACACCATCACCATGGTCATCCTCCCAAGGCTCCACCTCTTCCTCTTCAGGATCCTCTTCTTCAGCGTCCATCTCCACGCCATCATCATTGGCAATCAACACATTAGGCTCTTCTTCCACCGCTAGGGCTGGAGGAGGAATTGGGTTGATTATGTTGTTGAGGCGGTGAACATCAACCTAAAGCTCCTCGATCTGGTGGATGAGCTCTTGCTCCCTGTGCTCGAACTCAGTAGCCTGCCTAGCAGCCTGGAATATGGTCCTGATCCTAGCTGCCTCTCTATTTTCAGCAAGACGAATGACATTGTCCATCTTAGCACGGATGCCCTATAATTCAGTCTAAACTACATTCCTTTCCCTCACTGCGAAGCCACCCTGCCTCCGGCGAGCTTCTAAGGACATCGTGTAGCAATCTATCTAATGCTGAGCCGCTCGGAGTTCCCTTCGGTGCCTACGCACACATGCTCTCATCCTACGTTGTGCGGCCTATGCTCTTTGGAGCTCTAGCATGCAGCTGACGTAGCTATCTTGGTGTGAATAAAACATCCTCATGACTGCATACATAGCACTCATTGCAGCACTGCTACTCCTAGCTCTTTCATCCCTGTCTCTGACTAGAGCATTACCACTTGGCTGGTTCCAAGTAGTCTGTGAGACATCCACACGGGGGAAAGATCCAACTGGCCCATTCACTAGCTCGTCCCCGAATTCCTGACAAATCTCACTGAGAACCTCAAATGCTGCCACTTGGGCACCTTCCCACAGAGTCTGTCCATCTGACTCTATACTCCACCCCTGCCACTGAGGATTGTCCTCACGGGCTACGATAGTGACTCGCACGTCATACCACCATTGTCCTTCGGTCACCACTTCGCTCCAAATGTAGCGAGGCGGTTCCACGTACCCGACAGAGTTCAGCACCCGCCACAATAAGGTGGGGGTCCCGAATAGTGTCAGAAAGGTGTCACTGGCAATAGGGGCTCCTGGGGCTGCCATTTGTAACAAAAGGTTACACTTAAAGGAGGCACACGCTATAGAAACGGTTTACTAAGATCATTTAAGGGGGAAACAATGCAGGAACATGAATGAATAATGCACCATGATGTATGCTTGTTCCGTACGTCCTCACAAACTTATAAAAATAATTCCTAACGACATACGCGGTGGCATACATACGTTCTCTCAATATATTTGTAACTAGACGAGCTACACGTTTCGTTGTTAGTGTACGTGTCAGAAAATGCATTTAAGCCCAACCCAACAGATATAAATACCAAAATGTAAATGCAGGATCAAGATTGCAACTAAATACCTCCATATATGTATACCCATACATATACTTCCGTATCAAAGCTACCCGATACAATTATACCCACAATTAAATACACACCATACACACATGCAAGCATGCATATACAGTCATATCAAAACTAGCTCTCCCCGACCGCACGCTCACGTCTTGCGGTCATGCCACTCATCAACTTACCTTCTTACCTTGGCGTAGAGGCATTTGATCCATACATTACCATTCAAGTGAATGGCATCCATACAATAGCATGCCGTATGGACGACAAAAGTAAAACCCCCCATGTTAGTACTTAAATAGCCACCTAAAAGTCCTTAACTGGGCATAAAGGAGATGACCACCGGCACACTTTAGATTTTTATAACACAAAACCTTTGTTTTTAAATACACATATGACAAGTTTTAATGTTGAATCCTTGCTCTGATGCAAGCTATCACAGAATCGTACAATTTATAAGAGCACAAGTACAATAGCAATCACCGAAGCGATCAAACCGTCATACTTGAGCCCATATAAACCCGGTAGTCCAATGAAATCGCGAAGGATCTCAAACAACCAACATACAAACCAAGATCGTAGAGATTCAACACAACCCATCACATGTTACATCACAAGTTCACAAATATGTCTCATACATCAGAGTTCGAATAATTATTACAAACCGAGTTTGAAAGTAGCGGAAGCAAAGTAGTTTATCATCAACATCCCTAGTAGTTTAATACAAGCCAGTATCATAGTCATCTCCAACCTAAAGCACAAAGGTGAGATGAAATACAGAATAACCATTGCCCATGGTCCTAGTCATCATCCACGGCAGGAGCAAGACAGTTCTTGCAGTAGCCATGAAACATAATGTTATCTGCAACAATGGGAATAAAACCCTGAGTACGAGAAGGTACTCAGCTAGACTTACCCGTCCAACTAATATACTAAGATACCAAGGAGTATGCAAGGCTTTATAAGTAGAGTTGGTAGACATTATTTGTAGAAAAAACATAAGTTATCCAACATCTCTTTAATTGTGAATCACCAGTTATTAATCCTATCTCATACTAGATTAGCAACTATCCTATGGCAAACATGTTGGTACCATTAAGTCATCACAATAATAACCATATCCAGTTGAGTTCTTGCAAAATCTCATAACCATCATTTCCATCATTTACTACGATGAAGTGTACTCAAGTCAAGTTCTCACTATTCAGGAGAGATAGTGATTCGAATCGATTCCTACCCAGCTGGGGAATTATTCCTAACACACACCTAGGCAAACAAGATCATTAGTCACCTTAGGTCACCTTTGGTACAACTCAGGAACTAAATTCGCGGGTACGACCAGTGCCGCACAATCAGAGAACCACTCTGCTAGAAAGTGCATGACTTTTAAGCACCTGACCCCTTGGACTCACTCCAATGGCTCTCCGCACATCCTTACTACCATCCAGAGTGCGCACTTTTACCGCTCGTGGTCCCGGCCTGAATTGAGCTACTCGGCTTCGCGGTCGGAATGACTTATCCGCCAACTATTTGAGAGGCTGCGTTCAACATGACAAGATAAACCTCCAACGTCCGGTCCTTAAACGACACAGATGGAGTCAATACAATCCCACATATAAGGCTCCGCCCCGTCTCCAATTATTCAACAATACTAGGTTATGTTCCATGATAGCACAATATAGCCAACCGTGATCAAGTTATCACCAATAGCTCGCAGGTGACAGGAAATCACCCGACTTCTACTGGTCTAAGCATAGCTAAGCATAATACACGTTGCAGGACTTAATTAGGATTCATGGTAGATATTTCTAGTCAAGGAAAGGTAATATGCAGCAATTGTTTCCAAAGAACTCCTATCACGTAATGCAGCAATACGAATAACTTTAAGTGACATTAATAAAATAGGGAGGCTTATAATGCTCCAGAGCTTGCCTTTCACAAACGTCGAAGGCTGGTGATCGGGGCACTCGGGAAGGTGATCGACTTTAGGATCTCCTTCTCCGGGAACCTCCAGGTGCTAAACTTCCTGATGCTCCTCCTGCTGCTTGGCGTCGAGCTCCACTAGTGTGATCCCCTCGGTTGCACCTATTGCATGCATATGCATAATTAAGTACCATGAATGCATAAGATGGATCATGGAGGATGTGATAAAGGAATGTACATGCTGCAATACTGATGTTAAGTAGCAAAATGATGACAATGCTAACTCCTTATTTACCTAGTAGGTGCATATCTCTTCTCTAGTTACTTATAAATTTCACACAAAGCAATATCTAAGTTACACATGACAGTTACAAGTTTATATCTTAACTAGAGTTATATTTATCCAAATGACATGCAACAAGACAATTTGGAAAGATTATGAAATTTCCAAAAATTCACTTTCAGACCTCAAGGCATGATTCCAACTTTTACCAGGTCGAAATCACATAACAACATAAATCAGTCCTCACAAGACAGAGAGCAAGCAAAACTATGATCCAACTTTGAACGACTGTAACTCCTAAACTACTAGGCCAAATGCCACCAAATTTTAATAGGAGTTAGATACCCAAGTTATCTACAACATTTGTATTCACCACTTTCCCAGCAAACCAAATTATCATGGTGAACTTTGCAAAGTTCCCAGAACTCTCCAGAAAGACATAATGCAAGAAAATAATTATTAACTTATGTTGCAAACATATAAATGGACAAAACCAACTTTACGAACTCATCACACATATCAAAGGAACACCATAAAGTAAGGTGTTCACCACCAATTCATTTCTTTTAATGTCTTTCTTAATTTATTTAATTATTTAAGGAGAATAATAAACATATTTGAAAACTGCACCATTTAATCTTCAAAAATTACAGTAGGTACTAAATGCTCCAAGTATGCTACTGTAAAAATTTCACATCATTTTAACAAGTATGACATCCTACACAAAAATGACAAGGCAGGAAAGCTCAAAATAACATAAATAGGAAACCCTAGTGAAAAGTGTCAAGCAACAGATTTTATATTTTTCTTATCATCCCTAAGGTACTAGGACAACGTCCAATAAATTTCATGAGCATTGGATTCATAGATAATTTATAAAAATTCACACAAGGATCACCTAGGCATAAAAGGAAAATCTATAACTCAAAAACTATTCATGCAAATCTAGAAATAAATGAGCTATCAAAATACTACACTTTACCAAGATCCTAAATACTACAAGTGCTCATATTATACTTTTTACTAAATACTACACTTCACCAAGATCCTAACAAAATTGGAACCACCCAATTTGGATCTACTAAATTCCACTTATCATTTTTCAAAGTTTGCATCAAATCTAGAAATAAATGAGCTATCTTTTTCAATTGAGTCACTGTAGCGAAATGAAAACAGAGGAGGCGGCTTGGGACGGCGTAGAACCGGCGGAGCTTGCCGACGGCGGTGTCCCCGGCGACGGCACCGGCGCAACATGCTTACTCACGACACTGCGCACCTACCGAGCCACCTAGCTAGGTCTATCGCCAGAGCTAGCAACGATGGCGGAGCGGCGGCGCAGGACGACGGCGATACGCCGGAGCCGGCCATGGGAGCACAAGCTATGACTACAGCCGAGCATCTACACGCTACTACGAAGCTAATGCACGAGCTAACGCGGTGCAAGGCAGACGGAAACTGTGCGGCCACGGTGACAGAGCTTGGCGGCGGAACTTCGGCGAGCCCGTGCGCGGTGCTGCCGCCTTACCAAGGGCGACGAGTGACAAAATGTGGCGTGGTGCGATGGTGGAAACACAGTGAAGCTTCTACGGTGGCAATCGAGTGACGAGGCGCGAGCTTGTGCCATCAATGGAAACGGTGGAGCTGCGGCGCTGCTGCAGTTGTGGAGGAGGCGAAGCGAAGCCGGAAATGAAATGAGGCGCTGGGAGGCTCACGGGCGGACGCTAGTGCTTCATTTGGCGTGCTCTGGTCCGGTGTGGCCTGGCCGGTCAGGACATCGGCGACGCACGACCACCCATGTGGCAGTCAAAGCCTGAAACGGTCGAATCACTATAGCGTCGATTCAGTGAAGCCAACCGAGCCTGACGACACGATATGAAGCCGCTTGTTCTCCTAAACCATGAAGCTAAATCGAAAACAAGATAAATCAAAGTGGTAGACCTGTATACCACCTTCAACTTTTGTTAAACGATCAAATTCTAATTCGCAACCAAAACGGAGTAATATCGGCCCAAAGTTAAGGCAGCGAAACTGTAAACCGAATACGACTTAGAAAATTTCCTAAGTGTTGGAAATCAGTGAATTGTTGATTTTTGTGAGCACAAAATGACTAAGCTATGCACAGAATTAGCTCAATACCCAAACATAAAAGTTGTTGATCTACTCAAATACTACAACTTTGTTTAAAGGTTCACTGCCATGCAAAGACTCTATCACATAGTTCAAACTAGGTCAAACATGGCACTTTAAAATAATGTCATACACCATATCCATGACTTAGAGACTAAACTAGACTTTGTCATGAATACCAAAGTGGTTCCTTATGCTATTCTAAACATGTTTAAAGCATTCACAAGGTTCCACACACATTTCATACAATGGTTACATGCAAACCCTAACTTAAGTAAGGTAATTAAGTAATACGCATGAAAAATAAATTAACCAAGGTATAGCAATTGAGATGCTTATGCACATGCATGCTCATGGATGCTTATGATCATGCAATGTCAAGGTTAAGTGCATGCTTAACACCGAGGGTGTTACTGGCCACCCCTAAGGGTGCAGCCCATATGGTCTGCCATGGGTATCCGGGGTCATACCCCCCACTGCTAGTCCCCGAGCGCCTTGTACCCGTAGTGCAACGCCGTCTTGAGCTTGTCCGAGCAGGTGCGAACAAAGCCAAGCAGTTGAACTCATGGTCTGACCATCGTGATGAGTTACCGAGCAGTTGTGAGCAGTTGCTGAGCAGCATATATTGTCGCCGAGCAGCATGAACCGTAGCCGAGTAGCATAACCTGAGCATGGCTTGCCATAAGGGTGTAAGGAGCTCAAGTTCAGAATCAAAAATTTCTTCGTAGTGGACCAAGTGTGCCCACTTAGAGTCCGACCACGAGAAAAGGAGATAGTCTTCTTCAGCCTCAAGAGGCGTGGAGTCTTCTGGAATAAAGCAAGCACATTCACCGTGAGGTGAAGTGTGCCCACTTAGTCCCCAAGCCTGATAGTAGATGATGTAGTGTGGTGCTAGGGTCCAAAGTAGAAGAATAGTAAAAGACCAGCTGAGCAGGCAGCCAGTCCTCGAGCATAGCCCTGAAATGAGAGAGAGCACATTCACCGCAAGGTGAAGTGTGCCCACTTAGTCCCCGAGCCTAACAGTAGGTGATGCAGTCACGTGGTGCCAGGGTCAGAAACAGAAAAATAATAAAAAGACTAGCCAAGCAGGTAGCTAGTCCCCGAGCTCTTTATAGAGATATCTAAAAACCCAACCGTGAAAAAAAAACCTGGAGTAATGGCTGTAAAGTAACTGTTATTGAGCCTCAATAAATGGCGGTGAAGTCAGTGATTATTCAGCGAGTGATAACCAACAACAGCGATAAATGAGCGACATGGGCTATGGTTGCGTGAAAGCCTAGGTTATGACCCATTTAGCTGCGTCAAAGAATTCAGAGGGGCGCAAATCATGGGAACGGTTCCCCAAAAACCCTCGAATGCGAAAGGGTGTGGAAAGTGCTTTATAACTGCGCCGCCGCATCCTGCGTTCCCACCTTTGCTAGTTTGCCATTTCGTCTTCATCCTCAGTCCTCGCATTTCTAGATTCACATCCACATTTGCTTCCATCGCCAAACCCCAATCACATCTAAGAGATGGTGCCAAAGAAGGGAGCTGCCAAATCGAAGAAAACAAGCCCCAAGAAGGCGAGCGCCGGTGCCTGGCATGACGAAGAGTGGGTGCCGTCGTGAACGGGAGAGGCGGAGCTTAACAGATTGGTGGAAGCTGGCGTTCTTCCTGACCGTGCTACCGCCGGATGGCGGCCGGCCCTCGGTGAGTCCTTCCCAACACCTCATACCGATGAAGTGGTGGTATTCGAGGATTATTTCTAGCGCAGGTTGGGATTTCCTGTTTATCCATTCCTGAGGGGTCTGTTGGAGCTCTGGGTGGTTAGTCTGTGCAGCCTCCATCCCAATACCTTTATGCATATCTCATTCTTCATCCATTTCTGTGAGGCATATCATGGAATCCTCCCCCACTTCAACCTCTTCCATCACCTATTCTGGCTGAAGAAGAGAGGCGGTGGTGGTTCCAAGGTGGTCGGCGGGGTGTACCTTCAGCTGTGCGATGGGATGGCGGGTGAGCACCTTACTGTGCCACTGAACACATCAGTGAAGGCATGGAACGCCAGGTGGTTCTACATGAAATAGAGCCACCCAGCTATCCGCTGCGATGCCGACCACATCCCGGAGAGCTAGAGGAGCTGGTCGGAGACGCCGAGCAGTGATGACATGGAGCAAGTGAGGGAGCTCCTTGCCTTAATAAAGGGCATGAGGACCAACGGTGGATTGGTAGCAGCGAGCTTTATAGTACGCCGTGTGCAGCCCTGTAAGGAGAGGGCGCACCCAACCTTCGAGTTTAAGGGGGAGACCGATGGTACTCAAGAGAGGTCGAAGATGCTGTTGAGGGACATTGTTGAAGAGCGGGCGGCAGAGCTATTCACTCTGTTTGCCTCATTCAACATGTCAGGGTATATGAAGCCCTTTAACTGCAAAAATCTGCCTCCTCAGGTAATGTAACACCTTGGGTGTTTAAATACTAAAACTGCCATGTCATCATATGCATTGCAAAGCATTTGGTCATATTGCAAATTTTGATATGCATTCACTAAAACAAGTTTACATTTATGTTATGAGTGTTGCTGATGAGGACATCGCCAAGATAGAGTCGAGGACGACTCCAATTCGACAAGGGGAGGATGATGAGGACATCGCCATGCTGGACACACCGACGCCATGGTCTTCCCCAAGTTGCAATTCGTTCCCAACTCAGCTGCCACGTCGCCCTCGGATTCAGCAGACACGTCGTCACTGTTTCGGTCATAACTTTCTCATACGACATCGAAACGGACTGTTCTTGGATGCGTTGGAAAGGGGACGACGACGCCGTCGTTTTGGATCTGGTCCCAGCTCTAGAAGGTCTGTGGATCATTCTGTGTGACCACGGCAAGGTGCTGTGTCACCTATTTGGGCCAACTTGGCCATGTATCGTGTCGGGCCTTAAGCCCAAGTTGTGGGCGCCCAACCCCTGGCCGTCCCCAACCCTAGGTCGAGTCTTAGACTATAAACACAGCCGTCGCCGCTTCTACACAATTGGGTTTTGTTTAGAGTTTAGTTTTCCATCGAGAAACTGAATCGTTCATTGTAACTGTGGTGACAAATCCTTTTACAGTGATCCAGGGCCCCCGTTCTTGATCTCCTCCACTGTGTCGATTAGTCCTTTGGAACCGAGTTCTAGAACCCTCTATTGATATTCGCATCATTCATATTTGCAATATCAGATTGCGTGTTTTACCTTCTTGCTTGTGCTCTTCGATTCGCTTGCAGGAAAAGCCTTCTTGGCGAGGTCAATCAAGTTGTGCTTGGTTGATAACCAACGGAGCAGTGGTGTAACGGTTGCAGGGTTCGAATCGCGTCTGATTTGAAGCCGGATCGCCAACGTCGAGATCTCCACAAATCGAACTTACCGGCTACCTCTCGGAAGATCGGGCCTATACCCATCAATTGGTATCAGATATTTCAGGTTTACCGCGAGGTATAATCTCGTTTGCCTTAGATTCATATTTGTTCATTACCTAGAGTCTACAAAAAGCCCAAAAATATTTCAATTTCCGCTGTCCTATCGCCCTTTGTGCCTTTGCAATTTCGTTTCAGATTCGTGTTGTTGAGTTTGTGTCCGTGGTCGAGTCTTGTTGCTGGTTTAGGATTGTGTTCGTGGTCGTAGTTCAATCGCCCGTTGCTGTGATTTTTGTTTTCCACCGCTATCCCATCCACCGTTCCCAAACAACAAGTCGAAGCCACCACATTACTCGACTTGCCCCGCTAGCCGCCTTGTGTAACTTCTCGCCGCCGCGCAAACCCTAGACAGGTTGCTAGCCGCTCTTATTTTGCCTGCATCGTAGCCCTCCTTACATCATCAGGCGAATACCTACTGTTGTTACTCACAGTGATGATCCTGTGATCGGTGTTAGAGTTTTGGGACGCTTTGCCCTAACTGCCGCCGCCGTGTTGTGCCTCCCGGAAAACATACCTTGAGATACCTTCGGTAAAACAGGCATAACTTTTCGCTCGTTTATCCGAAAAATCTGAAATTTTTTCAGCAGCTTCTTGACACCATTTGGAGCCAACCCAAACTCAGCTTTGCCCTGTTTGGTTTCATCAGAATTGCCAAAAAAATTTGGGAAAATATAGAAAAAAATTGTCAAAGTTTTTGCACGCTTTTTAGAGAACGTGCTGAATTTCTGTAGACCACATCCCACCTCAGTTGTAGGTGCCAATTTTTATGGTTGCATCTTTTGTGATCCTTGTTCAGAGAAAAGTATATAAAAAATAGTAAAAAAATAAAAAAAAGTTTGTTTCCTACTAGTGCCTTTTGGAAAAATCTGGAAAAAAATTCAGAAAAAAAGGAGAAATTCGGGCTATTTGCTTGTTCCGTGTGTTTTTTTCGATCATCCTTTGTTTTCACCTTGTTGCGCTACGTCTCGACACGTCTTAGCCAGCACCTATGATTTGTCCTTTGGATCCGGATTGAACAATCGTTAATCTGCACTCGTTAATTGCTAATCCTTGCTGTCATATTGTGTGCCTACCCATAGCTCCACATATTCTTCTGTCAGCACAGGTTCATCTTGCAACTGTTACCCACGCTCAACAACATATTGCTTCGCCACTTTGGTTTTGCTCCTGTTTGGCATTGGTAAGAATACAGGCAAGACGGTGATAAGCCGCTTGTGATTTTGCATTCCACTTTCACCACCATCACCACCACCACCACTTGTTTCCTTTTAGTTGATAGGGATAATACTTTGGTGTTGTCTTTTTTCTATCTTCTAACCATGGCAGGAACTCCGACGGACTTCAATGAGTGCGTGTCCAAGGGCGAGCTTGCAACGTTCATGACTGAACAACACAATCTTATGACCGAGCTGACGCGCAACGTGAACAATCTGGTCACCCGCATTGAACAGCTTGAGCAACGCCCTCCACCTTATCGTGCTGATGATGAAGATGCGGATGCTTTTGGTGATGAAGATGCGTATGCTGACGGTGGTGCCCGTCGCCATCTCAACTTCAATCATCGTGGTATGGAAGGTAATAATCATGGTAATAATGATCCTTTTGCTAAAATTAAATTTAGTCTACCTCCTTTTGCTGGTAATGTTGATCCAGAGGCATATTTAGATTGGGAGCTTGCTGTTCAACAAAAATTTGATTCTCATAATGTTCCTGCTGAGCATAGAGTTAGACTTGCTACTAGTGAGTTTACTAATTTTGCTTTGTTCTGGTGGAGTGATCTTTGCAATGCCAATAATGTTGCTGCTGTACCTCAAACTTAGAATGTTTTAAAGCAACGTATGAAATCTCATTTTGTTCCTCCTTATTACCAACGTGATTTACGTTTGAAACTACAAACTTTAAAACAAGGTGATAAAGGAGTACAAGCATACTATCAAGAATTGCTTATTGGTTTAGCACGTTGTGGTATAAATGAAGATGATAATGATGCTAGTGCTAGATTTTTTGATGGTTTAAACCATGATATACAGAACATACTTGATTACAAAGAATGGCGCAATTTTTCCCAATTGTATCATCTTGCTATTAAGGCAGAATGAGAAGTACAGGGACGCAAACAACACCAGCCTTTCAGGTCTAACAATGGGAGGAATTTTCAGCAGCGTTCCGAGCCGGAGACGCCCAAGCTTCCTGTTGCACCACAGCCATCTACACCTCCATTTTCTTCCGGGGTAAGTAAATTGTCTAATGTGTAGTTTCCACAGCTGAAGAAAGGTGCCACTCCGGGTGCTTCTAGTAGCTCCTCCTCGTCCAGCTCTAAAATCATTTGCCACCAATGCAAAGGCATGGGACATGTCATGAAGGAGTGCCCTAGTCGTCGCGCTTTCATTGCTACCGAGGATGGATATGTAAGTGCTAGTGATGTTGAAGATGATTTAGCCCTTGCTGCTAACATTGATGCAGATCCCACCGAGGGCGATCAAGACAAGGAGGCCATCACCATTGACTCTGTGGCTGCTGCCGCGGACTACCCTAGTCTTCTTATGCAACGTGTGTTGAGTACACGTGTGGGACATGAAGAAGATATGAAGATCCAACGCCACAATTTGTTCCACATGTATCTCATTGTGCAGGGTTGTCGTGTTCTCACTATCATTGATAGCGGGAGTTGCAACAACTTGGTGAGTTCAGATTTGGTTGATAAGCTTGGCTTGACCACACGACAACATTCGTATCCATATAAACTTTAATGGTTCAATAATAGTGCTAAGACTAAGGTAACTAAATCAGCACGCATTAGCTTTTTCACAGGCTCTTATCATGATACTGCTGATTTTGATGTGGTCCCTATGCAAGCTTGTTCCATTTTGTTAGGTCGCCCATGGGAATTTGATAATGATGCTTCACACCATGGTAGAACTAATACATATACTATCCTACATAAGGACAAGAAAATTACATTGCTGCCTTTGTCTCCTACGGATATTATTAAACATGCTACTGAGATTAAAAATAAACCTCCAACAGACATTGCTAAAAATAATGGGATTAAGTTAAAAGGAGGTGCTTTTCTTGCTACAACTTCTGCTACTACTGAGTTATGTGATAATCCTGATGCACCATGTTATACTATGTTTTGTCAACCATTTATGTCTAGTGCATTGCCTGCTGTCACTAACCTTTTGCAGGAGTTCGCTGATGATGGGATGAAGTCGAGGACGACTCCAATTCTAGAAGGAGGGGATGATGAGGACATCGCCAAGATGGAGTCAAGGACGACTCCAATTCGACAAGGGGAGGATGATGAGGACATCGCCATGCTAGACACACCGACGCCATGGTCTTCCCCAAGTTGCAATTCGTTCCCAACTCAGCTGCCACGTCGCCCTCGGATTCAGCAGACACGTCGTCACTGTTTCGGTCATAACTTTCTCATACGACATCGAAACGGACTGTTCTTGGATGCGTTGGAAAGGGGACGACGACGCCGTCGTTTTGGATCTGGTCCCAGCTCTAGAAGGTCTGTGGATCATTCTGTGTGACCACGGCAAGGTGCTGTGTCACCTATTTGGGCCAACTTGGCCATGTATCGTGTCGGGCCTTAAGCCCAAGTTGTGGGCGCCCAACCCCTGGCCGTCCCCAACCCTAGGTCGAGTCTTAGACTATAAACACAGCCGTCACCGCTGCTACACAATTGGGTTTTGTTTAGAGTTTAGTTTTCCATCGAGAAACTGAATCGTTCATTGTAACTGTGGTGACAAATCCTTTTACAGTGATCCAGGGCCCCTGTTCTTGATCTCCTCCACTGTGTCGATTAGTCCTTTGGAACCAAGTTCTAGAACCCTCTATTGATATTCGCGTCATTCATATTTGCAATATCAGATTGTGTGTTTTACCTTGTTGCTTATGCTCTTCGATTCACTTACAGGAAAAGCCTTCTTGGCGAGGTCAATCAAGTTGTGCTTGGTTGATAACCAACGGAGCAGTGGTGTAACAGTTGTAGGGTTCGAATCACGTCTGATTTGAAGCTGGATCGCCAACGTCGAGATCTCCACAAATCGAACTTACCGGCTACCTCTCGGAAGATCGGGCCTGTACCCATCAATTGGTATCAGATATTTCAGGTTTACCGCGAGGTATAATCTCGTTTGCCTTAGATTCATATTTGTTCATTACCTAGAGTCTACAAAAAGCCCAAAAATATTTCAATTTCCGCTGTCCTATCGCCCTTTGTGCCTTTGCAATTTCGTTTCAGATTCGTGTTGTTGAGTTTGTGTCCGTGGTCGAGTCTTGTTGCTGGTTTAGGATTGTGTTCGTGGTCGTAGTTCAATCGCCCGTTGCTGTGATTTTTGTTTTCCACCGCTATCCCATCCACCGTTCCCAAACAACAAGTCGAAGCCACCACATTACTCGACTTGCCCCGCTAGCCGCCTTGTGTAACTTCTCGCCGCCGCGCAAACCCTAGACAGGTTGCTAGCCGCTCTTATTTTGCCTGCATCGTAGCCCTCCTTACATCATCAGGCGAATACCTACTGTTGTTACTCACAGTGATGATCCTGTGATCGGTGTTAGAGTTTTGGGACGCTTTGCCCTAACTGCCGCCGCCGTGTTGTGCCTCCCGGAAAACATACCTTGAGATACCTTCGGTAAAACAGGCATAACTTTTCGCTCGTTTATCCGAAAAATCTGAAATTTTTTCAGCAGCTTCTTGACACCATTTGGAGCCAACCCAAACTCAGCTTTGCCCTGTTTGGTTTCATCAGAATTGCCAAAAAAATTTGGGAAAATATAGAAAAAAATTGTCAAAGTTTTTGCACGCTTTTTAGAGAACGTGCTGAATTTCTGTAGACCACATCCCACCTCAGTTGTAGGTGCCAATTTTTATGGTTGCATCTTTTGTGATCCTTGTTCAGAGAAAAGTATATAAAAAATAGTAAAAAAATAAAAAAAAGTTTGTTTCCTACTAGTGCCTTTTGGAAAAATCTGGAAAAAAATTCAGAAAAAAAGGAGAAATTCGGGCTATTTGCTTGTTCCGTGTGTTTTTTCGATCATCCTTTGTTTTCACCTTGTTGCGCTACGTCTCGACACGTCTTAGCCAGCACCTATGATTTGTCCTTTGGATCCGGATTGAACAATCGTTAATCTGCACTCGTTAATTGCTAATCCTTGCTGTCATATTGTGTGCCTACCCATAGCTCCACATATTCTTCTGTCAGCACAGGTTCATCTTGCAACTGTTACCCACGCTCAACAACATATTGCTTCGCCACTTTGGTTTTGCTCCTGTTTGGCATTGGTAAGAATACAGGCAAGACGGTGATAAGCCGCTTGTGATTTTGCATTCCACTTTCACCACCATCACCACCACCACCACTTGTTTCCTTTTAGTTGATAGGGATAATACTTTGGTGTTGTCTTTTTCTATCTTCTAACCATGGCAGGAACTCCGACGGACTTCAATGAGTGCGTGTCCAAGGGCGAGCTTACAACGTTCATGACTGAACAACACAATCTTATGACCGAGCTGACGCGCAACGTGAACAATCTGGTCACCCGCATTGAACAGCTTGAGCAACGCCCTCCACCTTATCGTGCTGATGATGAAGATGCGGATGCTTTTGGTGATGAAGATGCGTATGCTGACGGTGGTGCCCGTCGCCATCTCAACTTCAATCATCGTGGTATGGAAGGTAATAATCATGGTAATAATGATCCTTTTGCTAAAATTAAATTTAGTCTACCTCCTTTTGCTGGTAATGTTGATCCAGAGGCATATTTAGATTGGGAGCTTGCTGTTCAACAAAAATTTGATTCTCATAATGTTCCTGCTGAGCATAGAGTTAGACTTGCTACTAGTGAGTTTACTAATTTTGCTTTGTTCTGGTGGAGTGATCTTTGCAATGCCAATAATGTTGCTGCTGTACCTCAAACTTAGAATGTTTTAAAGCAACGTATGAAATCTCATTTTGTTCCTCCTTATTACCAACGTGATTTACGTTTGAAACTACAAACTTTAAAACAAGGTGATAAAGGAGTACAAGCATACTATCAAGAATTGCTTATTGGTTTAGCACGTTGTGGTATAAATGAAGATGATAATGATGCTAGTGCTAGATTTTTTGATGGTTTAAACCATGATATACAGAACATACTTGATTACAAAGAATGGCGCAATTTTTCCCAATTGTATCATCTTGCTATTAAGGCAGAATGAGAAGTACAGGGACGCAAACAACACCAGCCTTTCAGGTCTAACAATGGGAGGAATTTTCAGCAGCGTTCCGAGCCGGAGACGCCCAAGCTTCCTGTTGCACCACAGCCATCTACACCTCCATTTTCTTCCGGGGTAAGTAAATTGTCTAATGTGTAGTTTCCACAGCTGAAGAAAGGTGCCACTCCGGGTGCTTCTAGTAGCTCCTCCTCGTCCAGCTCTAAAATCATTTGCCACCAATGCAAAGGCATGGGACATGTCATGAAGGAGTGCCCTAGTCGTCGCGCTTTCATTGCTACCGAGGATGGATATGTAAGTGCTAGTGATGTTGAAGATGATTTAGCCCTTGCTGCTAACATTGATGCAGATCCCACCGAGGGCGATCAAGACAAGGAGGCCATCACCATTGACTCTGTGGCTGCTGCCGCGGACTACCCTAGTCTTCTTATGCAACGTGTGTTGAGTACACGTGTGGGACATGAAGAAGATATGAAGATCCAACGCCACAATTTGTTCCACATGTATCTCATTGTGCAGGGTTGTCGTGTTCTCACTATCATTGATAGCGGGAGTTGCAACAACTTGGTGAGTTCAGATTTGGTTGATAAGCTTGGCTTGACCACACGACAACATTCGTATCCATATAAACTTTAATGGTTCAATAATAGTGCTAAGACTAAGGTAACTAAATCAGCACGCATTAGCTTTTTCACAGGCTCTTATCATGATACTGCTGATTTTGATGTGGTCCCTATGCAAGCTTGTTCCATTTTGTTAGGTCGCCCATGGGAATTTGATAATGATGCTTCACACCATGGTAGAACTAATACATATACTATCCTACATAAGGACAAGAAAATTACATTGCTGCCTTTGTCTCCTACGGATATTATTAAACATGCTACTGAGATTAAAAATAAACCTCCAACAGACATTGCTAAAAATAATGGGATTAAGTTAAAAGGAGGTGCTTTTCTTGCTACAACTTCTGCTACTACTGAGTTATGTGATAATCCTGATGCACCATGTTATACTATGTTTTGTCAACCATTTATGTCTAGTGCATTGCCTGCTGTCACTAACCTTTTGCAGGAGTTCGCTGATGATGGGATGAAGTCGAGGACGACTCCAATTCTAGAAGGAGGGGATGATGAGGACATCGCCAAGATGGAGTCAAGGACGACTCCAATTCGACAAGGGGAGGATGATGAGGACATCGCCATGCTAGACACACCGACGCCATGGTCTTCCCCAAGTTGCAATTCGTTCCCAACTCAGCTGCCACGTCGCCCTCGGATTCAGCAGACACGTCGTCACTGTTTCGGTCATAACTTTCTCATACGACATCGAAACAGACCGTTCTTGGATGCGTTGGAAAGGGGACGACGACGCCATCGTTTTGGATCTGGTCCCAGCTCCAGAAGGTCCGTGGATCATTCTGTGTGACCATGGCAAGGTGCTGTGTCACCTATTTGGGCCAACTTGGCCATGTATCGTGTCGGGCCTTAAGCCCAAGTTGTGGGCGCCCAACCCCTGGCCGTCCCCAACCCTAGGTCGAGTCTTAGACTATAAACACAGCCGTCACCGCTGCTACACAATTGGGTTTTGTTTAGAGTTTAGTTTTCCATCGAGAAACTGAATCGTTCATTGTAACTGTGGTGACAAATCCTTTTATAGTGATCCAGGGCCCCTGTTCTTGATCTCCTCCACTGTGTCGATTAGTCCTTTGGAACCAAGTTCTAGAACCCTCTATTGATATTCGCGTCATTCATATTTGCAATATCAGATTGTGTGTTTTACCTTGTTGCTTATGCTCTTCGATTCACTTACAGGAAAAGCCTTCTTGGCGAGGTCAATCAAGTTGTGCTTGGTTGATAACCAACGGAGCAGTGGTGTAACAGTTGTAGGGTTCGAATCGCGTCTGATTTGAAGCTGGATCGCCAACGTCGAGATCTCCACAAATCGAACTTACCGGCTACCTCTCGGAAGATCGGGCCTGTACCCATTAGTTTGGAGACAGTGCTAGTGTCGGTGCAAGATAGTAGAACGATTTCCAATGTACCACAGTCTCGGAAATAGTTTTGGACACACACGAAGGAACTGCAAGGTGACGTGGGTCATGTGGAATCTCGTTTTGGTGTGTTTGGGGACAGCGTTTATGTCGGTGCATGATGGGTGCACGGTTTGCGCCAAACGTACCATAGGCTCAGAAATCATTTGGACGCACTCGATGGAACTGCTAGATGACAAGGGTCTTGTGGAATCAAGTTTCAGTCTGTTTAGAGATAGTGTTAAGCTTGACGCAAGATTGGTGCACGGTTTGCACCGAACGTTTGGGTCTGTTTGTAGACAATGTTAGTGTCGGTGCAAGGTAGGTGCATGGTTTGTGTTGAACATACCATAGGGTTAGAAATAGTTTTGGACGCACACGAAGGAATTGATAGGTGACGAGGGTCATCTGGAATCTCATTTTGATTCGTTTGGAGACAGTGTTAGTGCTGATGTAAGATAGGTGCACAGTTTATGCCAAACGTACCATAGTCCTCGAAATCATTTTGGACGCACATGATGGTACTCCTAGGTGACGAGGCTCCCGTGGAAGCTAATTTCGGTCCGTTTGGAGATAGTGCTAATCTCAACGCAAGATAAGTGCATGGTTTGCGCTGAATGTTCCATAGGCTTGGAAATCATTTTGGACGCACCCGATGGAACATCTAGATTACGTGGGTCATGTGGAATCTCATTTCAGTCTGTTTGGAGACAATGTTAGTGTTGGTGCAAGATTGGTGCACGGTTTGCACCAAACATACCATAGGCTCAGAAATCATTTTGGATGCTCCCGATGGTACTCGGTGATATGGCTCAAGTGGAAGCTCGTTTTGGTCCGTTTGGAGATATTGCTAATCTTGACGCAAGATAGGTGCACGGTTTGCTCCAAATGTACCACAGGCTCAGAAATCATTTTGGACATACCCGATGGAACTCCTAGGTGACGAGGCTCAAGTGGAAGCTCGTTTAGGTCTGTTTGGAGATAGTGCTAATCTTGACGCAAGATAGGTGCCGCGTTTACGCCAAATGTACCATAGACTCAGAAATCATTTTGGACGCACCTAATGGAACTGCTGGATGATGTGAGTCATGTGGAATCTCGTTTCGGTCTGTTTGGAGACAGTGCTAGTGTCGGTGCAAGATAGTAGAACGGTTTGCGCCAAATGTACCACGGTCTCAGAAATAGTTTTGGACACACACACGAAGGATTTGCCAGGTGACGTGGGTCATGTGGAATCTCATTTTGGTGCGTTTGGGGACAGCGTTAATGTCGGTGCATAATGGGTGCACGGTTTGCGCCGAACGTACCATAGGCTCGGAAATCATTTTGGATGCACTCGATGGAACTGCTAGATGAAAAGGGTCATGTGGAATCAAGTTTCAGTCTATTTAGAGATAGTGCTAAGCTTGACGCAAGATAGGTGCATGGTTTGCGCCGAACGTACTATAGGCTTGGAAATCATTTTGGACGCCCCGATGGAACTGCTACATGACGTGGGTCATGTGGAATCTCGTTTGGGTCTGTTTGGAGACAATGTTAGTGTCGGTGCAAGATAGGTGCATGGTTTGCGGTGAACGTACCACAGGGTTGGAAATAGTTTTGGACGCACACGAAGGAATTGATAGGTGACGTGGGTCATCTGTAATCTCATTTTGGTTCATTTGGAGACAGTGTTAGTGTCGGTGTAAGATAGGTGCACAGTTTACGCCAAACATACCATAGGCCAAGAAATCATTTTGGACGCACACGATGGTACTCCTAGGTGACGAGGCTGCCGTGGAAGCTAATTTCGGTCCGTTTGGAGATAGTGCTAATCTTAACGCAAGATAAGTGCATGGTTTGCGTTGAATGTTCCATAGGCTTGGAAATCATTTTGGACGCACCCGATGGAACATCTAGATTACGTGGGTCATGTGGAATCTCATTTAGTCTGTTTGGAGACAATGTTAGTGTTGGTGCAAGATTGGTGCACGGTTTGCACCAAACATACCATAGGCTCAGAAATCATTTTGGATGCTCCCGATGGTACTCGGTGATATGGCTCAAGTGGAAGCTCGTTTTGGTCCGTTTGGAGATATTGCTAATCTTGACGCAAGATAGGTGCACGGTTTGCTCCAAATGTACCACAGGCTCAGAAATCATTTTGGACATACCCGATGGAACTCCTAGGTGACGAGGCTCAAGTGGAAGCTCATTTAGGTGCGTTTGGAGATAGTGCTAATCTTGACGCAAGATAGGTGCAGGGTTTATGCCGAATGTACCATAGACTCAGAAATCATTTTGGACGCACCTAATGGAACTGTTGGATGATGTGAGTCATGTGGAATCTCGTTTCGGTCTGTTTGGAGACAGTGCTAGTGTCGGTGAAAGATACTAGAACAGTTTGCGCCAAATGTACCACGGTCTCAAAAATAGTTTTGGACACACACACGAAGGATTTGCCAGGTGACGTGGGTCATGTGGAATCTCATTTTGGTGCGTTTGGGGACAGCGTTAATGTCGGTGCATAATGGGTGCACGGTTTGCGCCGAACGTACCACAGGCTCGGAAATCATTTTGGATGCACTCGATGGAACTGCTAGATGAAAAGGGTCATGTGGAATCAAGTTTCAGTCTATTTAGAGATAGTGCTAAGCTTGACGCAAGATAGGTGCATGGTTTGCGCCGAACGTACTATAGGCTTGGAAATCATTTTGGACACCCCCGATGGAACTGCTACATGACGTGGGTCATGTGGAATCTCGTTTGGGTCTATTTGGAGACAATGTTAGTGTCGGTGCAAGATAGGTGCATGGTTTGCGGTGAACGTACCATAGGGTTGGAAATAGTTTTGGACGCACACGAAGGAATTGATAGGTGACGTGGGTCATCTGGAATCTCGTTTTGATTCGTTTGGAGACAGTGTTAGTGTTGGTGTAAGATAGGTGCACAGTTTATGCCAAACGTACCATAGTCCTCGAAATCATTTTGGACGCACATGATGGTACTCCTAGGTGACGAGGCTCCCATGGAAGCTAATTTCGGTCCGTTTGGAGATAGTGCTAATCTTAACTCAAGATAGGTGCACGGTTTGAGTTGAATGTACCATAGGCTCAGAAATCATTTTGGACGCACCCGATGGAACAGCTAGATGACGTGGGTCATGTGGAATCTCATTTCGGTCTGTTTGGGGACAATGTTAGTATTGGTGCAAGATAGGTGCACGGTTTGCACCAAACAAATACCATAGGCTTAGAAATCATTTTGGATGCTCCCGATGGTACTCGGTGACAAGGCTCAAGTGGAAACTCATTTTGGTCCATTGGGAGATATTGCTAATCTTGATGCAAGGAAGGTGTATGGTTTGCTCCAAATGTACCACATGCTCAGAAATCGTTTTGGACATACCCGATGGAACTCCTAGGTGACGAGGCTCAAGTGGAAGCTCATTTAGGTCTGTTTGGAGATAGTGCTAATCTTGACGCAAGATAGGTGCCGCGTTTACCACAAATGTACCATAGACTCAAATCATTTTGGACGCACCTAATGGAACTACTGGATGATGTGAGTTATGTGGAATCTCATTTCGGTCTGTTTGGAGACAGTGCTAGTGTCGGTGCAAGATACTAGAACGGTTTGCGCCAAATGTACCACGGTCTCAGAAATAGTTTTGGACACACACACGAAGGATTTGCCAGGTGACGTGGGTCATGTGGAATCTCATTTTGGTGCATTAATGTCGGTGCATAATGGGTGCACGGTTTGCGCCGAACGTACCACAGGCTCGGAAATCATTTTGGACGCACTCGATGGAACTGCTACATGAAAAGGGTCATGTGGAATCAAGTTTCAGTCTGTTTAGAGAAAGTGCTAAGCTTGACGCAAGATAGGTGCATGGTTTGCGCTGAACGTACTATAGGCTTGGAAATCATTTTGGATGCCCCCGATGGAACTGCTACATGACGTGGGTCATGTGGAATCTCGTTTGGGTCTGTTTGGAGACAATGTTAGTGTCGGTGCAAGATAGGTGCATGGTTTGCGGTAAACGTACCACAGGGTTGGAAATAGTTTTGGATGCACACGAAGGAATTGATAGGTGACGTGGGTCATCTCTAATCTCGTTTTGGTTCGTTTGGAGACAGTGTTAGTGTCGGTGTAAGATAGGTGCACAGTTTATGCCAAACATACCATAGGCCAAGAAATCATTTTGGACGCACATGATGGTACTGCTAGGTGACGAGGCTCCAGTGGAAGCTAATTTCGGTCTGTTTGGAGATAGTGCTAATCTTAACGCAAGATAAGTGCATGATTTACGCTGAATGTTCCACAGGCTCGGAAATTATTTTGGACGCACCCAATGGAACAACTAGATTACGTGGGTCATGTGGAATCTCATTTCAGTCTGTTTGGAGACAATGTTAGGGTTGGTGCAAGATTTGTGCATGGTTTGCACCAAACATACCATAGACTCAGAAATCATTTTGGATGCTCCCGATGGTACTCGGTGATATGGCTCAAGTGAAAGCTCATTTTGGTCCGTTTGGAGATATTGCTAATCTTGACGCAAGATAGGTGCACGGTTTGCTCCAAATGTACCACAGGCTCAGAAATCATTTTGGACATACCCGATGGAACTCCTAGGTGACGAGGCTCAAATGGAAGCTCGTTTAGGTCCGTTTGGAGATAGTGCTAATCTTGACGCAAGACAGCTGCAGGGTTTGTGCCGAATGTACCATAGACTCAAAAATCATTTTGGACGCACCTAATGGAACTGTTGGATGATGTGAGTCATGTGGAATCTCATTTCGGTCTGTTTTGGAGACAGTGCTAGTGTCGGTGCAAGATAGTAGAACGGTTTGCGCCAAATGTACCACAGTCTTGGATATAGTTTTGGACACACACGAAGGATCTGCCAGGTGACGTGGGTCATGTGGAATCTCATTTTGCTGCGTTTAGGGACTGTGTTAATGTCGGTGCATGATGGGTGCACAGTTTGCACCGAACGTACCATAGGCTCGGAAATAATTTTGGACGCACTCAATGGAACTGCTAGATGACAAGGGTCATGTGGAATCAAGTTTTAGTCTGTTTAGAGATAGTGCTAAACTTGACGCAAGATAGATTCACGGTTTGCGCCGAACGTACCCTAGGCGTGGAAATCATTTTGGACGCCCCCGATGGAACTGCTAGATGACGTGGGTCATGTGGAATCTCGTTTGGGTCTGTTTGGAGACAATGTTAGTGTCGGTGCAAGATAGGTGCATGGTTTGCGCTGAACGTACCACAGGGCTGGAAATAGTTTTGGACGCACACAAAGGAATTGATAGGTGACGTGGGTCATCTGGAATCTCGTTTTGGTTCGCTTGGAGATAGTGTTAGTGTCTATGTAAGATAGGTGCACAGTTTACGCCAATCATACCATAGGCCGAGAAATCATTTTGGACGCACACGATGGTAATCCTAGGTGACGAGGCTCCCATGGAAGCTAATTTCGGTCCGTTTGGAGATAGTGCTAACCTTAACGCTAGATAGGTGCACGGTTTGTGCTGAATGTACCATAGGCTCGGAAATCATTTTGGACGCACCTGATGGAACAGCTAGATGACGTGGGTCATGTGGAATCTCATTTCGGTCTGTTTGAAGACAATGTTAGTGTTGGTGCAAGATAGGTGCACGGTTTGCACCAAACATACCATAGGCTCAGAAATCATTTTGGATGCTCCCGATGGTACTCGGTGACAAGGCTCAAGGGGAAGCTTGTTTCGGTCCATTTGGAGATATTGCTAATCTTGACGCAAGATCGGTGCACGGTTTGCTCCAAATGTACCACAGGCTCATAAATCGTTTTGGACATACCCGATGGTACTCCTAGGTGACGAGGCTCAAGTGGAAGCTCATTTAGGTCCGTTTGGGGATAGTGCTAATCTTGATGCAAGATAGGTGCATGGCTTATGCCCAATGTACCATAGACTCAGAAATCATTTTGGACGCACCCAATGGAACTGCTGGATGATGTGAGTCGTGTGGAATCTTGTTTCGGTCTGTTTAGAGACAGTGCTAGTGTCGGTGCAAGATAGTAGAATTGTTTGTGCCAAATGTACCACAGTCTCGAAAATAGTTTTGGACACAAATGAAGGAACTGCCAGGTGACGTGGGTCTTGTGGAATCCCGTTTTGGTATGTTTGGAGACAGTGTTAATGTCGATGCTTGATGGGTGCACGGTTTGCGCCGAACGTACCATAGGCTCGGAAATCATTTTGGACACACTCGATGGAATTGCTAGATGACGTGGGTCATCTGGAATCTCCTTTCAGTCTGTTTAGATATAGTGCTAATCTTGACGTAAGATAGGTGCATGGTTTGTGCCGAACATACCATAGGCTTGGAAAACATTTTGGACGAACCCAATTGAACTCCTAGGTGACGTGGGTTATGTGGAATCTCATTTTGGTCTGTTTGGAGACAATGTTAGTGTTAGTGCAAAATAAGTGCACAGTTTGCGCCGAATGTACCACAGGCTCCGAAATTGTTTTGGACACACACGATGGAGCTGCTTGGTCACGTGGGTCATGTGGAATCTCATTTTGGTTCATTTAGAGACAGTGTTAGTGTCGGTGCAAGATAGGTGCACGGTTTCCGCTAAACGTACCCTAGGCCCAAAATCATTTTGGATGCACACAATGGTACTCCAAGGTGACGAGGCTCAAGTGAAAGCTCGTTTTCGGTCCGTTTGGAGATAGTGTAATCTTGACGCAAGATATGTGCATCTTTTCAACCGAATGTACCACAGGCTTTGAAATCATTTTGGATGCACCCAATGGAACAGCTAGATGACATGGGTCACGTGGAATCTTGTTTTGGTCTGTTTGGAGACAATGTTAGTGTTGGTGCAAGATAGGTGCATGGTTTTTGCCAAGCGTACCTTAGTCTCAAAAATCCTTTTGGACACACCCGATGGTACTCGTAGGTGGCAAGGCTCAAGTGGAAGCTCTTTTGGTCTGTTTGGACATAGTGCTAATCTTGACGCAAGATAGGTGCAGGGTTTGTGCCAAATGTACCATAGACTCAGAAATCATTTTGGACGCACCCGATGGAACTATTAGATGACGTGGGTCATGTGGAATCTCGTATAGGTCTGTTTGGAGATAGTATTGATGTCGGTGCAAGATAGGTGCACGGTTTGTGCTAAACATACCCTATGCCTAGAAATCATTTTGGATGCATACAATGGTACTCCTAGGTGATGAGGCTCAACTGAAAGCTCGTTTCGGTCAATTTGAAGATAGTGCTAATCTTGACGCAAGATAAGTGCATCTTTTGCACCGAACGTACCACAAGCTTAGAAATCATTTTGGATGTACCCGATGGAACTGCTAGATGACATGGGTCATGTGGAATCTCGTTTTGGTCTGTTTGGAGACAATGTTAGTGTCAGTGCAAGATAGGTGCATGGTTTGCGTCAAGCGTACCATAGGCTCAGAAATCCTGTTGGACGCACCCAATGGTACTCCTAGGTGGCGAGGCTCCAGTGGAAGCTCTTTCGGTCTGTTTGGACATAGTACTAATCTTGACGCAAGATAGGTGCATAGTTTTCGCCGAATGTACCATAGGCTCAGAAATTGTTTTGGATGCACTCGATGGAACTGCTAGATGATGTGGGTCGTGTGGAATCTTGTTTTGGTCTATTTGGAGACAACGTTAGTGTCGGTGCAAGATAGGTGCACGGTTTGCACCAAACATACCATAGGCTTAGAAATTATTTTGGACGCACACGATGGTACTCCTAGGTGACGAGGCTCAAGTGGAAGTTCATTTCGGTCCGTTTGGAGGTAGAGCTAATCTTGACGCAAGATAGGTACACGGTTTGCGCCGAACATAACATAGGCTCGGAAATCATTTTGGATGCACCCGATGTAACTCCAAGGTAAGTGGCTCATGTGGAATGTTATTTTGGTCCATTCAGAAATATTGTTAGTGTCTTTTCAAGATAGGAGCGCGGTTTCCACCGAACGTACCAGAGGCTCAGAAATCATTTTGGACGCACACGATGGAACTGCTTGGTGACGAGGCCCAAGTGGAAGCTCATTTCGGTCTATTTGGAGATTGTGCAAATCTTGACACAACATAGGTGCACGGTTTGCGCCGAATGTACCATAGACTCAGAAATCATTTTGAACGCACCCAATGGAACTGCTAGATGACGTGGGTCACGTGGAATCTCGTTTCGGTCTGTTTGGAGACAATGTTAGTGTCGGTGCAAGATGGTAGCACGGTTTGCACCAAACGTACCACAGTCTCAGAAAATCATTTTGGATAGACACGAAGGAACTGCTAGGTGACACGGGTCATACGAAATCTTGTTTTGGTACGTTTGGAGACAGTGTTAGTACCGGTGCATGACGGGTGCATAGTTTATGCCAAATGTTCCATAGGCTTAGAAATCATTTTGGATGCACTCGATTATGCTCCTAGGTAACGAGGCTCCACTGGAAGCTCATTTCGATCCGTTTGGACATAGTGCTAATCTTGACTCAAGATGGGTGCACGGTTTGCGCTGAACATACCATAGGCTTGAAAATAATTTTGGACGCACCCCTTGGAACTGCTAGATGACGTGGGTCATGTGGAATCTCATTTCAGTCTGTTTGGAGACAATGTTAGTATCGGTGCAAGATAGGTGCATGGTTTGCACTAAACATACCATAGGCTCAGAAATCATTTTGGATGCATCCGATGGTACTCCTAGGTGATGAGGCTCAAGTGGAAGGTCGTATCGGTCCGTTTGGAGATATTGCTAATCTTGACGGAAGATAGGTGCACGGTTAGCTTCAAATGTACCATAGACTCAAAAATCATTTTGGATGGACACGAAGGAAGTGCCAAGTGACCGGGTCATGTGGAATCTCGTTTTGGTTCATTTGGAGATAGCGTTAGTGTCAATGCATGATAGGTGCATGGTTTGCGCCAAACGTACCATAGGCTCAAAAATAATTTTGGATGCACCCGATGGTACTCCTAGGGATGAGGCTCAAGTGGAAGCTTGTTTCGGTCTTTTTGGAGATAGTGCTAATCTTGATGAAAGATAGGTGCACGGTTTGCGCCGAACATACTATAGGCTCGGAAATCATTTTGGACACACTCGATGTAACTGCTAAATGACGTGGGTCATGTTGAATCTCGGTTTGGTCTATTTGGAGACAATGTCAGTGTCGGTGCAAGATAGGTGCACGGTTTGCACCAAACATACCATAGGCTCAGAAATCATTTTGGATGCACCCGATGGTACTCCTTGGTGACAATGCTCAGGTGGAAGCTTGTTTTGGTCCGTTTGGAGATATTGCTAATCTTGACGCAAGATAGGTGCACGGTTAGTTACAAATGTACCATAGATTCAAAAATCATTTTGGACAAACACGAAGGAACTGCCAGGTGACCTGGGTCATGTGGAATATCGTTTTGGTTCATTTGGAGACAACGTTAGTGTCGGTGCATGATGGGTGCACGGTTTGCGCAAAACGTACCATAGGCTCAAAAATCATTTTGGATGCACCCGATGGTACTCCTAAGTGACGAGGCTCAAGTTGAAGCTCATTTCGTTCTGTTTGGAGATATTGCTAATCTTGACGCAAGATTGGTGCACGGTTTACACCGAACGTACCATAGGCTCGGTAATTGTTTTGTATGCACACAATGGAACAGCTAGGTGACATGGGTCATGTGGAATCTTGTTTTGGTCCATTTAGAGACAGTGTTAGTGTCAGTAAGTTTAAAGATAGTGCTAATCTTGGCACAAGATAGGCGCACGGTTTGCGCCTAACGTACCATAGGCTCATAAATCATTTTGAACATACCCGATGGAACTGCTAGGTGACGAGGCTCAGGTGGAAGCTCATTTTGGTCTATTTGGAGATAGAGCTAATCTTGACACAGATAGACTCGGAAATCATTTTGGACGCATCTGATGGAACTGCTAGATGACGTGGGTCATGTGGAATCTCGTTTTGATGTGTTTGGAGACAGTGTTAGTGTCGGTGCAAAATAGTAGCACAGTTTGCGCCAAACGTACCATAGTCTCAAAAATCATTTTAGACACACACGAAATAACTGCTAGGTGACGTGGGTCATGTCGAATCTTGTTTTGGTATGTTTGGAGACAGTGTTAGTGCCGGTGCATGATGGGTGCATAGTTTGCACCAAATGTACCATAGGCTTTGAAATGATTTTGGACACACTCAATTGTACCACAAGGTGACAAGGCTCCAGTGGAACCTCGTTTCGGTCCGTTTGGAGAATGTGCTAATCTTGACGTAAGATAGGTGCACGGTTTGCGCTGAATGTACCACAGTCTCGAAAATCATTTTGGACGCACATGAAGGAACTGCCAGGTGACGTGGGTCATGTGGAATCTTGTTTTGGTACATTTGGAGACAGTGTTAGTGCCGGTGCATGATGGGTGCACAGTTTGCGCCAAATGTATCATAGGCTCATAAATCGTTTTGGACGCACCCGATGGTACTCCTAGGTGATGAGGCTCAAGTGGAAGCTCGTTTCGGTCTGTTTGGAGATAGTTCTAATCTTCATGCATGATAGGTGCACGGCTTGCACCGAACATACCATAGGCTTGGAAAATATTTTGGACACACCCAATTGAACTCCTAGGTGACGTGGGTTATGTGGAATCTTATTTCGGTCCGTTTAGAGACAATGTTAGTGTTAGTGCAAGAGAAGTGCCCGATTTGCACCGAACATACCACAGGCTCGGAAATCATTTTGGACACACACGATGGACCTGCTAGGTGACGTGGGTCATGTGGAATCTTGCTTTGGTTTGTTTGGAGACAGTGTTAGTGTCGGTGCTGGATAGGTGCATGGATTGCTCCAAACGTACCGTAGGCCCATAAATCATTTTGGACGCAAGCTTGTTTTTGGTCTATTTGGAGATAGTGCTAATCTTGACGCAAGATAGGTGCACCGTTTGCGCCGAATGTACCATAGACTCATAAATCATTTTGGACGCACCCAATGGAACTGCTAGAAAACGTGGGTCATGTGGAATCTCATTTTGGTCTGTTTGGAGACAGTGTTAGTGTCGGTGCAAGATTGTAGCACGGTTTGCACCAAACGTAACACAGTCTCAGAAATCATTTTAGACACACACAAAGGAAATGCCAGGTTATGTGGGTCATGTAGAATCTAGTTTTGGTATGTTTGGAGATAGTGTTAGTGCCGGTGCATGATGGGTGCACAGTTTGCGCCAAATGTACCATAGGCTTAGAATTCATTTTGGATGCACTCGATTGTACTCCTAGGTGACGAGGCTCCTGTGGAACCTCATTTCGGTCTGTTTGGAGATAGTGCTAATCATGACGCAAGATAGGTGCACGGTTTGCGCCGAATGTACCATAGGCTCGGAAATCATTTTGGATGCACCCGATGGAACTACTAGATGACGTGGGTCATATGGAATCTCGCTTCGGTCTGTTTGGAGACAATGTTAGTGTCGGTGAAAGATAGGTGCATGGTTTGAGCCGAACATACCACAGGCTTGGAAATCATTTTGGATGCACACGAAGGAACTACCCGGTGACATGGGTCAAGTGGAATCTCGTTTTGGTTCGTTTGGAGTCAGTGTTAGTGTCGGTGTAAGATAGGGGCACAGTTTGCGCCAAACATTTCATAGGTCCAGAAATCATTTTGGACGCACATGATGGTACTCCTAGGTGACGAGGCTCATGTGGAAGCTAATTTCCGTCTGTTTGGAGATTGTGCTAATCCTGACGCAACATAGGTGCACGGTTTGCGCCAAATATACCATAGACTCAGAAATCATTTTGGACGCACCCAATGGAATTGCTAGATGACGTGGGTCATGTGGAATCCCCTTTTGGTCTATTTGGAGACAGTGTTAGTGTCGGTGCAAGATAGTTGTATGGTTTGCGTCGAACGTACCATAGGCTCAGAAATTATTTTGGACGCACCCGATGGGACTCCTAGGTGACGTGGGTGATGTGGAATCTCGTTTTGGTCCATTTGGAGATGGTGTTAGTGTTAGTGCAAGATAGGTGCACGGTTTCTGCCAAACGTACCATTGCCTTAGATATCATTCAGCACGCACACGATGGTACTCCTAGGTGATGAGGCTGAAGTGGAAGCTAGTTTCTTTCCATTTGGAGATAGTGCTAATCTTGACGCAAGATAGGTGCACGGTTTGCGCCGAACGTACTATAGGCTCAAAAATAATTTTGGTCGCACCTGATGGAACTGCTACATGACGAGGGTCATGTGGAATCTCATTTCGATCTATTTGGAGACAATGTTAGTGTCGGTGCAAGATAGGTGCACGTTTTGCACCAAACATACCTTAGGCTCAGAAATCAGTTTGGATGCGCCCGATGGTACTCCTAGGTGATGAGGCTTAAGTGAAATCTCGTTTCGGTCCATTTGGAGATATTGCTAATCTTGACGCAAGATAGGTGCATGGTTTGCGCCGAACATACCATAGGCTCGGTAATTGTTTTGTATGCACACAATGGAACAGCTAGGTGACATGGGTCATGTGGAATCTTGTTTTGGTCCATTTAGAGAAATTGTTAGTGTCAGTAAGTTTAAAGATAGTGCTAATCTTGGCACAAGATAGGCGCACGGTTTGCGCCTAACGTACCATAGGCTCATAAATCATTTTGAACATACCCGATGGAACTGCTAGGTGACGAGGCTCAGGTGGAAGCTCATTTTGGTCTATTTGGAGATAGTGCTAATCTTGACATAGATAGACTTGGAAATCATTTTGGACGCACTCGATGGAACTCCTTGGTGATGTGGGTCATGTGGAATCTCGTTTCGGTCTGTTTAGAGACAGTGTTAGTGTCGGTGCAAGATAGGTGCATGGTTTGTGTCAAACAAACCATAGGCTCAAAAATCATTTTGGACGCACCTGATGGTACTCCTATGTGACGAGGCTCAAGTGGAAGCTTGTTTTGGTCCGTTTGGAGATATTGCTAATCTTGACGCAAGATAGGTGCACGGTTAGCTACAAATGTACCATAGATTCAAAAATCATTTTGGACGGACACGAAGGAACTGCCAGGTGACCTGGGTCATGTGGAATATCGTTTTGGTTCATTTGGAGACAACGTTAGTGTCGGTGCATGATGGGTGCACGGTTTGCGCAAAACGTACCATAGGCTCAAAAATCATTTTGGATGCACCCGATGGTACTCCTAAGTGACGAGGCTCAAGTTGAAGCTCGTTTCGGTCTGTTTGGAGATATTGCTAATCTTGACGCAAGATAGGTGCACGGTTTGCGCCGAACATACCATAGGCTCGGTAATTGTTTTGTATGCACACAATGGAACAGCTAGGTGACATGGGTCATGTGGAATCTTGTTTTGGTCCATTTAGAGAAATTGTTAGTGTCAGTAAGTTTAAAGATAGTGCTAATCTTGGCACAAGATAGGCGCACGGTTTGCGCCTAACGTACCATAGGCTCATAAATCATTTTGAACATACCCGATGGAACTGCTAGGTGACGAGGCTCAGGTGGAAGCTCATTTTGGTCTATTTGGAGATAGTGCTAATCTTGACATAGATAGACTTGGAAATCATTTTGGACGCACTCGATGGAACTCCTTGGTGATGTGGGTCATGTGGAATCTTGTTTCGGTCTGTTTAGAGACAGTGTTAGTGTCGGTGCAAGATAGGTGCATGGTTTGTGCCAAACAAACCATAGGCTCAGAAATCATTTTAGACGCACCTGATGGTACTCCTATGTGACGAGGCTCAAGTGGAAGCTTATTTTGGTCCGTTTGGAGATAGTGCTAATCTTGAAGAAAGATAGGTGCACGGTTAGCTTCAAATGTACCATTGACATAGAAATCATTTTGGACGGACACGAAGGGCGCTAGGTGACTGGGTCATGTGGAATCTCGTTTTGGTTCATTTGGAGAGCTGCGTTAGCGTCGGTGCATGATGGGTGCGGTTTTGCATAAACATACCATACGATCAAAAATCATTTTGGATGCACCCGATGGTACTCCTAGGTGACGACGCTCAAGTGGAAGCTCATTTCGGTCCGTTTGGAGATATTGCTAATCTTGATGCAAGATAGGTGCACGATTTTTATTGAAGCGTACCATAGGCTCGGGAATAATTTTTACGCTACGATGGAACTACTAGGTGATGTGGGTCATGTGGAATCTTGTCTCGGTTCATTCGGATATAGTGTTAGTGCCGGTAAGTTTGAAGATAGTGCTAATCTTGACGCAAGATAGGTGCACGGTTTGCACCTAATGTACCATAGGCTTAGAAATCATTTTGGACGCATCCGATGGTACTCCTAGGTGACGAGGCTCAAGTGGAAGCTTGTTTTGGTCTGTTTGGAGACAATGCTAATCTTGGACGCAAGATAGGTGGACGATTTGCGCCGAACATACCATAGGGTCGAAATCATTTTGGAGACACCCGATGGAACAGCTAGATTATGTGGGTCATGTGGAATCTTGTTTGGTCTATTTGGAGACAATGTTAGTGTTGGTACATGATAGGTGCATGGTTTGCACCAAACATACCATAGGCTCGAGAAATCATTTTGGGCCACACCGATGGTACTCCTAGGTGACGAGGCTCAAGTGGAAGCTTGTTTTTTGTTCATTTGGAGATAATGCTAATCTTGACGCAAGATAGGTGCACGATTTGCGCCAAACATACCATAGGCTCAGAAATTATTTTGGATGCACCTAAGGGAACATCTAGGTGACGAGGGTCATGTAGCACCTTGTTTTAGTCCATTTGGAGATAGTGTTAGTGTTAGTGCAAGATAGGTGCACGGTTTGTGCCGAACGTGCCATAGGCTCGGAAATTATTTTTGACACACACGATGGAAACGCTAGGTGACGTGGGTCATGTGGAATGTCATTTTGACCCGTTTGGAGATAGTGCTAATCTTGATGCAAGATAGGTGCATGGTTTGCGCCAAATGTACCATAGGCTCAGAAATCATTTTGGATGCACTCGATTGTACTCCTCGGTGACATGGCTAAAGTGGAAGCTCGTGTACTCCTACATGACGGGGCTCAAGTGGAAGCTGGTTTTGGTCTATTTGGAGATAGTGCTAATCTTGACGCAAGAATGGTGCACGGTTTGCGTCTAACGTACCATAGGCTCAGAAATCGTTTTGGACATACCCGATGGAACTCCTAGGTCACGTGGGTCATGTGGAATCTTGCTTTGGTTCGTTTGGAGATAGTGTTAGTGTCGGTGCTATATAGGTGCATGGATTGCTCCAAACGTACCGTAGGCCCAGAAATCATTTTGGACGCAAGCTCGTTTTTGGTCTATTTGGAGATAGTGCTAATCTTGACGCAAGATAGGTGCACCGTTTGCGCCGAATGTACCATAGATAATGTGGGTCATGTGGACTCTCATTTTGGTCTGTTTGGAGACAGTGTTAGTGTCGGTGCAAGATTGTAGCACGGTTTGCACCAAACGTAACACAATCTCAGAAATCATTTTAGACACACACATAGGAAATGCCAGGTTTTGTGGGTCATGTAGAATCTAGTTTTGGTATGTTTGGAGATAGTGTTAGTCTTTGGTGCATGATGGGTGCAGTTTATGCCAAATGTACCATAGGCTTAGAATTCATTTTGGATGCACTCGATTGTACTCCTAGGTGACGAGGCTCTGTGGAACCTCATTTGGTCTGTTTGGAGATAGTGCTAATCATGGACGCAAGATAGGGTGCACGGTTTGCGCTTGAATGTACCATAGGCTCGGAAATCATTTTGGATGCACCGATGGAACTACTAGATGACGTGGGTCATATGGAATATCGCTTGATGCATTTGGAGACAATGTTAGTGTCGGTGAAAGATAGGTGCATGGTTTGAGCCGAACATACCATAGACTTGGAAATCATTTTGGATGCACACGAAGGAACTGCTCGGTGACATGGGTCATGTGGAATCTCGTTTTGGTTCGTTTGGAGTCAGTGTTAGTGTCGGTGTAAGATAGGGGCACAGTTTGCGCCAAACATTTCATAGGTCCAGAAATCATTTTGGACGCACATGATGGTACTCCTAGGTGACGAGGCTCATGTGGAAGCTCATTTCCGTCTGTTTGGAGATTGTGCTAATCCTGACGCAACATAGGTGCACGGTTTGCGCCAAATATACCATAGACTCAGAAATCATTTTGGACGCACCCAATGGAATTGCTAGATGACATGGGTCATGTGGAATCCCCTTTTGGTCTATTTGGAGACAGTGTTAGTGTCGGTGCAAGATAGTTGTATGGTTTGCGTCGAACGTACCATAGGCTCGAAATCATTTTGGACGCACCGATGGGACTCCCTAGGTGGCGTGGGTGATGTGGAATCTCGTTTTGGTCCGTTTGGAGATGGTGTTAGTGTTAGTGCAAGATAGGTGCACGGTTTCTGCCAAACGTACCATTGCCTCAGATATCATTCAGGACGAACCCGATGGTACTCCAAGGTGATGAGGCTGAAGTGGAAGCTAGTTTCGCCCATTTGGAGATAGTCTTTGATCTTGGACGCAAGATAGGTGCGGTTTGCTTGAACGCGTACTATAGGCTCAAAAATAATTTTGGTCGCACTTTTGATGGAACTGCTACATGGCGAGGATCATGTGGAATCTCATTTCGGTCTATTTGGAGACAATGTTAGTGTCGGTGCAAGGTAGGTGCACGTTTTGCACCAAACATACCTTAGGCTCAGAAATCAGTTTGGATGCGCCCGATGGTACTCCTAGGTGATGAGGCTTAAGTGAAATCTCGTTTCAGTCCATTTGGAGATATTGCTAATCTTGACGCAAGATAGGTGCATGGTTTGCGTCAAACGTACCACAAGCTCGGAAATCATTTTTATGCACGCCGATAGAAGCGCTAGGTGACGTGGGTCATGTGGAATCTTGTTTGATCCATTTAGAGACGAGTGTTAGTGGTGGTTCGTTTGAAGATAGTGCTAATCTTGATGCAAGATAAAGTGCAGTTTTGCGCCTAACGTACCATAGGCTCGGAAATCATTTTTGACATACCCGATGCAACTCCTAGGTGATAAGGCTCAAGTGGAAGCTTATTTTGGTCCGTTAGAGATAGTGCTAATCTTGATGCAAGATAGGTGCACGATTTGCACCGAACAAACCATAGGCTTGGAAATCATTTTGGGCCTTTTCGATGGAACTCCTTGGTGATGTGGGTCATGTGGAATCTCGTTTTGGTGCATTTAGAGACGGTGTTAGTGTCGGTGCAAGATAGGTGCATGGTTTGTGCCAAACAAACCATAGGCTCGAAAATCATTTTGGGCCTTTTGATGGTACTCCTATGTGACGAGGCTCAAGTGGAAGCTTATTTTGGTCCATTTGGAGATAGTGCTAATCTTGAAGAAAGATAGGTGTGCGGTTAGCTTCAAATGTACCATTGACTTAGAAATCATTTTGGACGGACACGAAGGAACCGCGGGTGACACGGGTCATGTGGAATCTCGTTTTGGTTCATTTGGAAGCTGCGTTAGCGTCGGTGCATGATGGGTGCACGGTTTGCGCCAAACATACCATACGATCAAAAATAATTTTGGATGCACCCGATGGTACTCCTAGGTGACGACGCTCAAGTGGAAGCTCATTTCGGTCTGTTTGGAGATATTGCTAATCTTGATGCAAGATAGGTGCACGATTTGCGCTGAACGTACCATAGGCTCAGGAATAATTTTGTACGCACACGATGGAACTACTAGGTGACGTGGGTCATGTGGAATCTTGTATTGGTAAATTTAGATATAGTGTTAGTGCCGGTAAGTTTGAAGATAGTGCTAATCTTGACGCAAGATAGGTGCACGGTTTGCACCTAATGTACCATAGGATTAGAAATCATTTTGGACGCATCCGATGGTACTCCTAGGTGACGAGGCTCAAGTGGAAGCTTGTTTTGGTCTGTTTGGAGACAATGCTAATCTTGACGCAAGATAGGTGGACGATTTGCGCCGAACATACCATAGGGTCAGAAATCATTTTGGAGACACCCGATGGAACGGCTAGATTATGTGGGTCATGTGGAATCTTGTTTTGGTCTATTTGGAGACAATGTTAGTGTTGGTACATGATAGGTGCATGGTTTGCACCAAACATACCATAGGCTCAGAAATCATTTTGGACGCACCCGATGGTACTCCTAGGTGACGAGGCTCAAGTGGAAGCTTGTTTTGTTCTGTTTGGAGATAATGCTAATCTTGATGCAAGATAGGTGCACGATTTGTGCCAAACATACCATAGGCTTAGAAATCATTTTGGATGCACCTAAGGGAACATCTAGGTGACGAGGGTCATGTAGAACCTTGTTTTAGTCCATTTGGAGATAGTGTTAGTGTCAGTGCAAGATAGGTGCACGGTTTGTGCTGAACGTGCCATAGGCTCGGAAATTATTTTTGACACACACGATGGAAACGTTAGGTGACGTGGGTCATGTGGAATCTCATTTTGACCCGTTTGGAGATAGTGCTAATCTTGATGCAAGATAGGTGCATGGTTTACGCCAAATGTACCATAGGCTCAGAAATCATTTTGGATGCACTCGATTGTACTCCTCGGTGACATGGCTAAAGTGGAAGCTCATGTACTCCTACATGACGGGGCTCAAGTGGAAGCTGGTTTTATTCTATTTGGAGATAGTGCTAATCTTGACGCAAGATTGGTGCACGGTTTACGTCTAACGTACCATAGGCTCAGAAATCATTTTGGACAGACCCGATGGAACTCCTAGGTCACGTGGGTCATGTGGAATCTTGCTTTGGTTCGTTTGGAGATAGTGTTAGTGTCGGTGCTGGATAGGTGCATGGATTGCTCCAAACGTACCATAGGCCCAGAAATCATTTTGGACGCAAGCTCGTTTTTGGTCTATTTGGAGATAGTGCTAAACTTGACGCAAGATAGGTGCACCGTTTGCGCCGAATGTACCATAGACTCATAAATCATTTTGGACGCACCCAATGGAACTGCTAGAAAATGTGGGTCATGTGGAATCTCATTTTGGTCTGTTTGGAGACAGTGTTAGTGTCGGTGCACGATTGTAGCACGGTTTGCACCAAAGCGTAATACGATCTCAAAAATCATTTTAGACACACACAAAGGAAATGCCAGTTATGTGGGTCATGTAGAATCTAGTTTTGGTATGTTTGGAGATAGTGTTAGTGCCGGTGCATGATGGGTGCACGATTTATGCCAAATGTACCATAGGCTTAGAATTCATTTTGGATGCACTCGATTGTACTCCTAGGTGACGAGGCTCTGTGGAACCTCATTTGGATGCATTTGGAGATAGTGCTAATCATGACGCAAGATAGGTGCACGGTTTTGCGCCCGAATGTACCATAGGCTCGGAAATCATTTTGGATGCACCCGATGGAACTACTAGATGGCGTGGGTCATATGGAATCTCGCTTGATGCATTTGGAGACAATGTTAGTGTCGGTGAAAGATAGGTGCATGGTTTGAGCCGAACATACCATAGGCTTGGAAATCATTTTGGATGCACGAAGGAAGCGCTTTCGGTGACATGGGTCATGTGGAATCTCGTTTTGGTTCGTTTGGAGTCGGTGTTAGTGTCGGTGTAAGATAGGGGCACGATTTTTGCCAAACATTTCATAGGTCCGAAATCATTTTGGGACGCACATGATGGTACTCCTAGGTGACGAGGCTCATGTGGAAGCTCATTTCCGTCTGTTTGGAGATTGTGCTAATCCTGACGCAACATAGGTGCACGGTTTGCGCCAAATATACCATAGACTCAGAAATCATTTTGGACGCACCCAATGAAATTGCTAGATGACATGGGTCATGTGGAATCCCCCTTTTGGTCTATTTGGAGACAGTGTTAGTGTCGGTGCAAGATAGTTGTATGGTTTGCGTCGAACGTACCATAGGCTCAGAAATCATTTTGGACGCACCCGATGGGACTCCTAGGTGACGTGGGTGATGTGGAATCTCGTTTTGGTCCGTTTGGAGATGGTGTTAGTGTTAGTGCAAGATAGGTGCACGGTTTCTGCCAAACGTACCATTGCCTCAGATATCATTCAGAACGAACCCGATGGTACTCCTAGGTGATGAGGCTGAAGTGGAAGCTAGTTTCTGTCCATTTGGAGATAGTGCTAATCTTGACGCAAGATAGGTGCAAGGTTTGCGTCGAACGTACTATAGGATCAAAAATAATTTTGGTCGCACCTGATGGAACTGCTACATGACGAGGGTCATGTGGAATCTCATTTCAGTCTATTTGGAGACAATGTTAGTGTCGGTGCAAGATAGGTGCATGTTTTGCACCAAACATACCTTAGGCTCAGAAATCAGTTTGGATGCGCCCGATGGTACTCCTAGGTGATGAGGCTTAAGTGAAATCTCGTTTCGGTCCATTTGGAGATATTGCTAATCTTGACGCAAGATAGGTGCATGGTTTGCGTCAAACGTACCACAGGCTCGAAAATCATTTTGTACACACGCGATAGAACTGCTAGGTGACGTGGGTCATGTGGAATCTTATTTCGATCCATTTAGAGACAGTGTTAGTGGTGGTTCGTTTGAAGATAGTGCTAATCTTGATGCAAGATAAGTGCACGGTTTGCGCCTACGTACCATAGGCTCGGAAATCATTTTTGACATACCCAATGCAACTCCTAGGTGATAAGGCTCAAGTGGAAGCTTATTTTGGTCCGTTAGAGATAGTGCTAATCTTGATGCAAGATAGGTGCACGATTTGCACCGAACAAACCATAGGCTTGGAAATCATTTTGGACGCACTCGATGGAACTCCTTGGTGATGTAGGTCATGTGGAATCTCGTTTCGGTCTGTTTAGAGACAGTGTTAGTGTCGGTGCAAGATAGGTGCATGGTTTGTGCCAAACAAACCATAGGCTCAGAAATCATTTTGAACGCACCTGATGGTACTCCTATGTGACAAGGCTCAAGTGGAAGCTTATTTTGGTCCATTTGGAGATAGTGCTAATCTTGAAGAAAGATAGGTGCACGGTTAGCTTCAAATGTACCATTGACTTAGAAATAATTTTGGACGGACACGAAGGGAACCGGGTGACTGGGTCATGTGGAATCTCGTTTTGGTTCATTTGGAGACTGCGTTAGCGTCGGTGCATGATGGGTGCACGGTTTGCGTCAAACATACCATACGATCAAAAATCATTTTGGATGCACCCGATGGTACTCCTAGGCGACGACGCTCAAGTGGAAGCTCATTTTGGTCCGTTTGGAGATATTGCTAATCTTGATGCAAGATAGGTGCACGATTTCTTATTTGAGCGTACCATAGGCTCGGGGAATAATTTTGTACGCACACGATGGAACTACTAGGTGACGTGGGTCATGTGGAATCTTGTATCGGTTCATTTAGATATAGTGTTAGTACCGGTAAGTTTGAAGATAGTGCTAATCTTGACGCAAGATAGGTGCATGGTTTGCACCAAATGTACCATAGGCTTAGAAATCGTTTTGGACGCATCCGATGGTACTCCTAGGTGACGAGGCTCAAGTGGAAGCTTGTTTTGGTCTGTTTGAAGACAATGCTAATCTTGACGCAAGATAGGTGGATGATTTGCGCCGAACATACCATAGGGTCAGAAATCATTTTGGAGACACCCGATGGAACGGCTAGATTATGTGGGTCATGTGGAATCTTGTTTCGGTCTATTTGGAGACAATGTTAGTGTTGGTACATGATAGGTGCATGGTTTGCACCAAACATACCATAGGCTCAGAAATCATTTTGGACGCACCCGATGGTACTCCTAGGTGACGAGGCTCAAGTGGAAGCTTGTTTTGTTCTGTTTGGAGATAATACTAATCTTGACGCAAGATAGGTGCACGATTTGCGCCAAACATACCATAGGCTCAGAAATCATTTTGGATGCACCTAAGGGAACATCTAGGTGACGAGGGTCATGTAGAACCTTGTTTTAGTCCATTTGGAGATAGTGTTAGTGTCAGTGCAAGATAGGTGCATAGTTTGTGCCGAACGTGCCATAGGCTCAGAAATTATTTTTGACACACACGATGGAAACGCTAGGTGACGTGGGTCATGTGGAATCTCATTTTGACCCGTTTGGAGATAGTGCTAATCTTGATGCAAGATAGGTGCATGGTTTGCGCCAAATGTACCATAGGCTCAGAGATCATTTTGGATGCACTCGATTGTACTCCTCGGTGACATGGCTAAAGTGGAAGCTCGTGTACTCCTACATGACGGGGCTCAAGTGGAAGCTGGTTTTGGTCTATTTGGAGATAGTGCTAATCTTGACGCAAGATTGGTGCACGGTTTGCGTCTAACGTACCATAGGCTCAGAAATCATTTTGGACATACCCGATGGAACTCCTAGGTCACGTGGGTCATGTGGAATCTTGCTTTGGTTCGTTTGGAGACAGTGTTAGTGTCGGTGCTGGATAGGTGCATGGATTGCTCCAAACGTACCGTAGGCCCAGAAATCATTTTGGACGCAAGCTCGTTTTTGGTCTATTTGGAGATAGTGCTATTCTTGACGCAAGATAGGTGCACCATTTGCGCCGAATGTACCATAGACTCATAAATCATTTTGGACGCACCCAATGGAATTGCTAGATAACATGGGTCATGTGGAATCTCATTTTGGTCTGTTTGGAGACAGTGTTAGTGTCGGTGCAAGATTGTAGCACGGTTTGCACCAAACGTAACACAGTCTCAGAAATCATTTTAGACACACACAAAGGAAATGCCAGGTTATGTGGGTCATGTAGAATCTAGTTTTGGTATGTTTGGAGATAGTGTTAGTGCCGGTGCATGATGGGTGCACAGTTTGCGCCAAATGTACCATAGGCTTAGAATTCATTTTGGATGCACTCGATTGTACTCCTAGGTGACGAGGCTCCTGTGGAACCTCATTTCGGTCTGTTTGGAGATAGTGCTAATCATGACGTAAGATAGGTGCACGGTTTGCTTCGAATGTACCATAGGCTCGGAAATCATTTTGGATGCACCCGATGGAACTACTAGATGACGTGGGTCATATGGAATCTCGCTTCGGTATGTTTGGAGACAATGTTAGTGTCGGTGAAAGATAGGTGCATGGTTTGAGCCAAACATACCACGAGCTTGGAAATAATTTTGGATACACACGAAGGGCGCTTTCGGTGACATGGGTCATGTGGGATCTCGTTTTGGTTCGTTTGGAGTCGGTGTTAGTGTCGGTGTAAGATAGGGGCACAGATTTATGCCAAACATTTCATAGGTCCAGAAATCATTTTGGGACCACATGATGGTACTCCTAGGTGACGAGGCTCATGTGGAAGCTCATTTCCGTCTGCATTTGGAGATTGTGCTAATCCGGACGCAACATAGGTGCACGGTCTGCGCCAAATATACCATAGACTCAGAAATCATTTTGGACGCACCCAATGGAATTGCTAGATGACGTGGGTCATGTGGAATCCCCTTTTGGTCTATTTGGAGACAGTGTTAGTGTCGGTGCAAGATAGTTGTATGGTTTGCGTCGAACGTACCATAGGCTCAGAAATCATTTTGGACGCACCCGATGGGACTCCTAGGTGACGTGGGTGATGTGGAATCTCGTTTTGGTCCGTTTGGAGATGGTGTTAGTGTTAGTGCAAGATAGGTGCACGGTTTCTGCCAAACGTACCATTGCCTTAGATATCATTCAGGACGCACCCGATGGTACTCCTAGGTGATGAGGCTGAAGTGGAAGCTAGTTTCTGTCCATTTGGAGATAGTGCTAATCTTGATGCAAGATAGGTGCACGGTTTGCGCCGAATGTACTATAGGCTCAAAAATAATTTTGGTCGCACTTTTGATGGGCTGCTACATGACGAGGGTCATGTGGAATCTCATTTCGGTCTATTTGGAGACAATGTTAGTGTCGGTGCAAGATAGGTGCACGTTTTGCACCAAACATACCTTAGGCTCAGAAATCAGTTTGGATGCGCCCGATGGTACTCCTAGGTGATGAGGCTTAAGTGAAATCTTGTTTCGGTCCATTTGGAGATATTGCTAATCTTGACGCAAGATAGGTGCATGGTTTGCGTCAAAAGCGTACCACTGTGCTCGGAAATCATTTTTTGTATGCATACGATAGCGATAGAGCGCTAGGTGATGTGGGTCATGTGGAATCTTTTTTCGATCCATTTAGAGACGAGTGTTAGTGGTGGTTCGTTTGAAGATAGTGCTAATCTTGATGCAAGATAAGTGCACGCGCTTTGCGCCTAACGTACCATAGGCTCGGAAATCATTTTGACATACCCAATGCAACTCCTAGGTGATAAGGCTCAAGGGAAGCTTATTTTGGTCCGTTAGAGATAGTGCTAATCTTGATGCAAGATAGGTGCACGATTTGCACCGAACAAACCATAGGCTTGGAAATCATTTTGGGCCTTTTCGATGGAACTCCTTGGTGATGTGGGTCATGTGGAATCTCGTTTGGTCTCATTTAGAGACGGTGTTAGTGTCGGTGCAAGATAGGTGCATGGTTTGTGCCAAACAAACCATAGGCTCGAAAATCATTTTGGGCCTTTTGATGGTACTCCTATGTGACGAGGCTCAAGTGGAAGCTTATTTTGGTCCATTTGGAGATAGTGCTAATCTTGAAGAAAGATAGGTGCACGGTTAGCTTCAAATGTACCATTGACTTAGAAATCATTTTGGACGGACACGAAGGAACTGCCAGGTGACCTGGGTCATGTGGAATCTCGTTTTGGTTCATTTGGAGAGCTGCATTAAGCGTCGGTGCATGATGGGTGCGGTTTGCGCCCAACATACCATACGATCAAAAATCATTTGGATGCACCCGATGGTACTCCGGGGTGACGACGCTCTAGTGGAAGCTCATTTCGGTCCGTTTGGAGATATTGCTAATCTTGATGCAAGATAGGTGCACGATTTCTTGTTGAGCGTACCATAGGCTCGGGAATAATTTTGTAAGCACACTATGGAACTACTAGGTGGCGTGGGTCATGTGGAATCTTGTATCGGTTCATTTAGATATAGTGTTAGTGCGGTAAGTTTGAAGATAGTGCTAATCTTGACGCAAGATAGGTGCACGGTTTGCACCTAATGTACCATAGGCTTAGAAATCGTTTTGGACGCATCCGATGGTACTCCTAGGTGACAAGGCTCAAGTGGAAGCTTGTTTTGGTCTGCATTTGGAGACAATGCTAATCTTGACGCAAGATAGGTGGGACGATTTGCGCTTGAACATACCATAGGGTCGAGAAATCATTTTGGAGACACTCGATGGAGCGGCTAGATTATGTGGGTCATGTGGAATCTTGTTTTGGTCTATTTGGAGACAATGTTAGTGTTGGTACATGATAGGTGCATGGTTTGCACCAAACATACCATAGGCTCGAGAAATCATTTTGGGACTTTTCGATGGTACTCCTAGGTGACGAGGCTCAAGTGGAAGCTTGTTTTGTTATGTTTGGAGATAATGCTAATCTTGACGCAAGATAGGTGCACGATTTGTGCCAAACATACCATATTCTCAGAAATCATTTTGGATGCACCTAAGGGAACATCTAGGTGACGAGGGTCATGTAGAACCTTGTTTTAGTCCATTTGGAGATAGTGTTAGTGTCAGTGCAAGATAGGTGCACGGTTTGTGCCGAACGTGCCATAGGCTCGGAAATTATTTTTGACACACACGATGGAAACGCTAGGTGACGTGGGTCATGTGGAATCTCATTTTGACCCGTTTGGAGATAGTGCTAATCTTGATGTAAGATAGGTGCACGGTTTGCGCCAAATGTACCATAGGCTCAGAAATCATTTTGGATGCACTCAATTGTACTCCTCGGTGACATGGCTAAAGTGGAAGCTCGTGTACTCCTACATGACGGGGCTCAAGTGGAAGCTGGTTTTGGTCTATTTGGAGATAGTGCTAATCTTGACGCAAGATTGGTGCATGGTTTGCGTCTAACGTACCATAGGCTCAGAAATCGTTTTGGACATACCCGATGGAACTCCTAGGTCACGTGGGTCATGTGGAATCTTGCTTTGGTTCGTTTGGAGACAGTGTTAGTGTCGGTGCTGGATAGGTGCATGGATTGCTCCAAACGTACCGTAGGCCCAGAAATCATTTTGGACGCAAGCTCGTTTTTGGTCTATTTGGAGATAGTGTTAATCTTGACGCAAGATAGGTGCACCGTTTGCGCCAAATGTACCATAGACTCATAAATCATTTTGGACGCACCCAATGGAACTGCTAGATAACGTGGGTCATGTGGAATCTCATTTTGGTCTGTTTGGAGACAGTGTTAGTGTCGGTGCAAGATTGTAGCACGGTTTGCACCAAACGTAACACAGTCTCAAAAATCATTTTAGACACACACAAAGGAAATGACAGGTTATGTGGGTCATGTAGAATCTAGTTTTGGTATGTTTGGAGATAGTGTTAGTGCCGGTGCATGATGGGTGCACAGTTTGCGCCAAATGTACCATAGGCTTAGAATTCATTTTGGATGCACTCGATTGTACTCCTAGGTGACGAGGCTCCTGTGGAACCTCATTTCGGTCTGTTTGGAGATAGTGCTAATCATGACGTAAGATAGGTGCACGGTTTGCTTCGAATGTACCATAGGCTCGGAAATCATTTTGGATGCACCCGATGGAACTACTAGATGACGTGGGTCATATGGAATCTCGCTTCGGTATGTTTGGAGACAATGTTAGTGTCGGTGAAAGATAGGTGCATGGTTTGAGCCAAACATACCACAGGCTTGGAAATAATTTTGGATACACACGAAGGAACTGCTCGGTGACATGGGTCATGTGGAATCTCGTTTTGGTTCGTTTGGAGTCAGTGTTAGTGTCGGTGTAAGATAGGGGCACAGTTTGCGCCAAACATTTCATAGGTCCAGAAATCATTTTGGACGCACATGATGGTACTCCTAGGTGACGAGGCTCATGTGGAAGCTCATTTCCGTCTGTTTGGAGATTTTGCTAATCCTGACGCAACATAGGTGCACGGTTTGCGCCAAATATACCATAGACTCAGAAATCATTTTGGACGCACCCAATGGAATTGCTAGATGACGTGGGTCATGTGGAATCCCCTTTTGGTCTATTTGGAGACAGTGTTAGTGTCGGTGCAAGATAGTTGTATGGTTTGCGTCGAACGTACCATAGGCTCAGAAATCATTTTGGACGCACCCGATGGGACTCCTAGGTGACGTGGGTGATGTGGAATCTCGTTTTGGTCCGTTTGGAGATGGTGTTAGTGTTAGTGCAAGATAGGTGCACGGTTTCTGCCAAACGTACCATTGCCTTAGATATCATTCAGGACGCACCCGATGGTACTCCTAGGTGATGAGGCTGAAGTGGAAGCTAGTTTCTGTCCATTTGGAGATAATGCTAATCTTGATGCAAGATAGGTGCACGGTTTGCGCCGAATGTACTATAGGCTCAAAAATAATTTTGGTACTTTTGATGGAACTGCTACATGACGAGGGTCATGTGGAATCTCATTTTGGTCTATTTGGAGACAATGTTAGTGTCGGTGCAAGATAGGTGCACGTTTTGCACCAAACATACCTTAGGCTCGTAAATCAGTTTGGATGCTTTGATGGTACTCCTAGGTGATGAGGCTTAAGTGAAATCTCGTTTCGGTCCATTTGGAGATATTGCTAATCTTGGACGCAAGATAGGTGCATGGTTTGCGTCAAAGCGTACCCTGAGCTCAGAAATCATTTTGTACGCACGCGATAGAACTGCTAGGTGATGTGGGTCATGTGGAATCTTATTTCGATCCATTTAGAGACAGTGTTAGTGGTGGTTCGTTTGAAGATAGTGCTAATCTTGATGCAAGATAAGTGCACGGTTTGCGCCTAACGTACCATAGGCTCGGAAATCATTTTTGACATACCCGATGCAACTCCTAGGTGATAAGGCTCAAGTGGAAGCTTATTTTGGTCCGTTAGAGATAGTGCTAATCTTGATGCAAGATAGGTGCACGATTTGCACCGAACAAACCATAGGCTTGGAAATCATTTTGGACGCACTCGATGGAACTCCTTGGTGATGTGGGTCATGTGGAATCTCGTTTCGGTCTGTTTAGAGACAGTGTTAGTGTTGGTGCAAGATAGGTGCATGGTTTGTGCCAAACAAACCATAGGCTCAGAAATCATTTTGGACGCACCTGATGGTACTCCTATGTGACGAGGCTCAAGTGGAAGCTTATTTTGGTCCATTTGGAGATAGTGCTAATCTTGAAGAAAGATAGGGGCACGGTTAGCTTCAAATGTACCATTGACTTAGAAATCATTTTGGACGGACACGAAGGAACTACCAGGTGACCTGGGTCATGTGGAATCTCGTTTTAGTTCATTTGGAGACTGCGTTAGTGTGGGTGCATGATGGGTGCACGGTTTGCGTCAAACATACCATACGATCAAAAATCATTTTGGATGCACCCGATGGTACTCCTAGGTGACGACGCTCAAGTGGAAGCTCATTTCGGTCCGTTTGGAGATATTGCTAATCTTGATGCAAGATAGGTGCACGATTTGCGCTGAACGTACCATAGGCTCAGGAATAATTTTGTATGCACACGATGGAACTACTAGGTGACGTGGGTCATGTGGAATCTTGTATCGGTTCATTTAGATATAGTGTTAGTGCCGGTAAGTTTGAAGATAGTGCTAATCTTGACGCAAGATAGGTGCACGGTTTGCACCTAATGTACCATAGGCTTAGAAATCGTTTTGGACGCATCCGATGGTACTCCTAGGTGACAAGGCTCAAGTGGAAGCTTGTTTTGGTCTGTTTGGAGACAATGCTAATCTTGACGCAAGATAGGTGGACGATTTGCGCCATGTGAACATACCATAGGGTCGAAATCATTTTGGAGACACCCGATGGAAGCAGCTAGATTATGTGGGTCATGTGGAATCTTGTTTTGGTCTATTTGGAGACAATGTTAGTGTTGGTACATGATAGGTGCATGGTTTGCACCAAACATACCATAGGCTCGAGAAATCATTTTGGGACACACTCGATGGTACTCCTAGGTGACGAGGCTCAAGTGGAAGCTTGTTTTGTTATGTTTGGAGATAATGCTAATCTTGACGCAAGATAGGTGCACGATTTGTGCCAAACATACCATAGGCTCAGAAATCATTTTGGATGCACCTAAGGGAACATCTAGGTGACGAGGGTCATGTAGAACCTTGTTTTAGTCCATTTGGAGATAGTGTTAGTGTCAGTGCAAGATAGGTGCACGGTTTGTGCCGAACGTGCCATAGGCTCGGAAATTATTTTTGACACACACGATGGAAACGCTAGGTGACGTGGGTCATGTGGAATCTCATTTTGACCCGTTTGGAGATAGTGCTAATCTTGATGCAAGATAGGTGCATGGTTTGCGCCAAATGTACCATAGGCTCAGAAATCATTTTGGATGCACTCGATTGTACTCCTCGGTGACATGGCTAAAGTGGAAGCTCGTGTACTCCTACATGACGGGGCTCAAGTGGAAGCTGGTTTTGGTCTATTTGGAGATAGTGCTAATCTTGACGCAAGATTGGTGCACGGTTTGCGTCTAACGTACCATAGGCTCAGAAATCGTTTTGGACATACCCGATGGAACTCCTAGGTCACGTGGGTCATGTGGAATCTTGCTTTGGTTCGTTTGGAGACAGTGTTAGTGTCGGTCTTTGGATAGGTGCATGGATTGCTCCAAACGTACCGTAGGCCCATAAATCATTTTGGACGCAAGCTCGTTTTTGGTCTATTTGGAGATAGTGCTAATCTTGGACGCAAGATAGGTGCACCGTTTGCTCGAATGTACCATAGACTCATAAATCATTTTGGACACACCCAATGGAACTGCTAGATAACGTGGGTCATGTGGAATCTCATTTTGGTCTGTTTTGGAGACAAGTGTTAGTGTCGGTGCAAGATTGTAGCACGGTTTGCACCAAACGTAAACACAGTCTCAAAAATCATTTTAGACACACACAAAGGAAATGACAAGGTTATGTGGGTCATGTAGAATCTAGTTTTGGTATGTTTGGAGATAGTGTTAGTGCCGGTGCATGATGGGTGCACAGTTTGCGCCAAATGTACCATAGGCTTAGAATTCATTTTGGATGCACTCGATTGTACTCCTAGGTGACGAGGCTCCTGTGGAACCTCATTTCGGTCTGTTTGGAGATAGTGCTAATCATGACGTAAGATAGGTGCACGGTTTGCTTCGAATGTACCATAGGCTCGGAAATCATTTTGGATGCACCCGATGGAACTACTAGATGACGTGGGTCATATGGAATCTCGCTTCGGTCTGTTTGGAGACAATGTTAGTGTTGGTGAAAGATAGGTGCATGGTTTGAGCCGAACATACCACAGGCTTGGAAATCATTTTGGATGCACACGAAGGAACTGCTCGGTGACATGGGTCATGTGGAATCTCGTTTTGGTTCGTTTGGAGTCAGTGTTAGTGTCGGTGTAAGATAGGGGCACAGTTTGCGCCAAACATTTCATAGGTCCAGAAATCATTTTGGACGCACATGATGGTACTCCTAGGTGACGAGGCTCATGTGGAAGCTCATTTCCGTCTGTTTGGAGATTGTGCTAATCCTGACGCAACATAGGTGCACGGTTTGCGCCAAATATACCATAGACTCAGAAATCATTTTGGACGCACCCAATGGAATTGCTAGATGACGTGGGTCATGTGGAATCCCCTTTTGGTCTATTTGGAGACAGTGTTAGTGTCGGTGCAAGATAGTTGTATGGTTTGCGTCGAACGTACCATAGGCTCAGAAATCATTTTGGACGCACCCGATGGGACTCCTAGGTGACGTGGGTGATGTGGAATCTCGTTTTGGTCCGTTTGGAGATGGTGTTAGTGTTAGTGCAAGATAGGTGCACGGTTTCTGCCAAACGTACCATTGCCTTAGATATCATTCAGGACGCACCCGATGGTACTCCTAGGTGATGAGGCTGAAGTGGAAGCTAGTTTCTGTCCATTTGGAGATAATGCTAATCTTGATGCAAGATAGGTGCACGGTTTGCGCCGAATGTACTATAGGCTCAAAAATAATTTTGGTCGCACCTGATGGAACTGCTACATGACGAGGGTCATGTGGAATCTCATTTCGGTCTATTTGGAGACAATGTTAGTGTCGGTGCAAGATAGGTGCACGTTTTGCACCAAACATACCTTAGGCTCAGAAATCAGTTTGGATGCGCCTGATGGTACTCCTAGGTGATGAGGCTTAAGTGAAATCTCGTTTCGGTCCATTTGGAGATATTGCTAATCTTGACGCAAGATAGGTGCATGGTTTGCGTCAAACGTACCACAGGCTCAGAAATCATTTTGTACGCACACGATAGAACTGCTAGGTGACGTGGGTCATGTGGAATCTTATTTCGATCTATTTAGAGACAGTGTTAGTGGTGGTTCGTTTGAAGATAGTGCTAATCTTGATGCAAGATAAGTGCACGGTTTGCGCCTAACGTACCATAGGCTCGGAAATCATTTTTGACATACCCGATGCAACTCCTAGGTGATAAGGCTCAAGTGGAAGCTTATTTTGGTCCGTTAGAGATAGTGCTAATCTTGATGCAAGATAGGTGCACGATTTGCACCGAACAAACCATAGGCTTGGAAATCATTTTGGACGCACTCGATGGAACTCCTTGGTGATGTGGGTCATGTGGAATCTCGTTTCGGTCTGTTTAGAGACAGTGTTAGTGTCGGTGCAAGATAGGTGCATGGTTTGTGCCAAACAAACCATAGGCTCAGAAATCATTTTGGACGCACCTGATGGTACTCCTATGTGACGAGGCTCAAGTGGAAGCTTATTTTGGTCCATTTGGAGATAGTGCTAATCTTGAAGAAAGATAGGTGCACGGTTAGCTTCAAATGTACCATTGACTTAGAAATCATTTTGGACGGACACGAAGGAACTGCCAGGTGACCTGGGTCATGTGGAATCTCGTTTTGGTTCATTTGGAGACTGCGTTAGCGTCGGTGCATGATGGGTGCACGGTTTGCGCCAAACATACCATACGATCAAAAATCATTTTGGATGCACCCGATGGTACTCCTAGGTGACGACGCTCAAGTGGAAGCTCATTTCGGTCCGTTTGGAGATATTGCTAATCTTGATGCAAGATAGGTGCACGATTTGCGCTGAACGTACCATGGGCTCAGGAATAATTTTGTACGCACATGATGGAACTACTAGGTGATGTGGGTCATGTGGAATCTTGTATCGGTTCATTTAGATATAGTGTTAGTGCCGGTAAGTTTGAAGATAGTGCTAATCTTGACGCAAGATAGGTGCACGGTTTGCACCTAACGTACCATAGGCTTAGAAATCGTTTTGGACGCATCCGATGGTACTCCTAGGTGACGAGGCTCAAGTGGAAGCTTGTTTTGGTCTGTTTGGAGACAATGCTAATCTTGACGCAAGATAGGTGGACGATTTGCGCCGAACATACCATAGGGTCAGAAATCATTTTGGAGACACCCGATGGAACGGCTAGATTATGTGGGTCATGTGGAATCTTGTTTCGGTCTATTTGGAGACAATGTTAGTGTTGGTACATGATAGGTGCATGGTTTGCACCAAACATACCATAGGCTCAGAAATCATTTTGGACGCACCCGATGGTACTCCTAGGTGACGAGGCTCAAGTGGAAGCTTGTTTTGTTATGTTTGGAGATAATGCTAATCTTGACGCAAGATAGGTGCACGATTTGCGCCAAACATACCATAGGCTCAGAAATCATTTTGGATGCACCTAAGGGAACATCTAGGTGACGAGGGTCATGTAGAACCTTGTTTTAGTCCATTTGGAGATAGTGTTAGTGTCAGTGCAAGATAGGTGCACGGTTTGTGCCGAACGTGCCATAGGCTCGGAAATTATTTTTGACACACACGATGGAAACGCTAGGTGACGTGGGTCATGTGGAATCTCATTTTGACCCGTTTGGAGATAGTGCTAATCTTGATGCAAGATAGGTGCATGGTTTGCGCCAAATGTACCATAGGCTCAGAAATCATTTTGGATGCACTCGATTGTACTCCTCGGTGACATGGCTAAAGTGGAAGCTCGTGTACTCCTACATGACGGGGCTCAAGTGGAAGCTGGTTTTGGTCTATTTGGAGATAGTGCTAATCTTGACGCAAGATTGGTGCATGGTTTGCGTCTAACGTACCATAGGCTCAGAAATCATTTTGGACATACCCGATGGAACTCCTAGGTCACGTGGGTCATGTGGAATCTTGCTTTGGTTCGTTTGGAGACAGTGTTAGTGTCGGTGCTGGATAGGTGCATGGATTGCTCCAAACGTACCGTAGGCCCAGAAATCATTTTGGACGCAAGCTCGTTTTTGGTCTATTTGGAGATAGTGCTAATCTTGACGCAAGATAGGTGCACCGTTTGCGCCAAATGTACCATAGACTCATAAATCATTTTGGACGCACCCAATGGAACTGCTAGATAACGTGGGTCATGTGGAATCTCATTTTGGTCTGTTTGGAGACAGTGTTAGTGTCGGTGCAAGATTGTAGTACGGTTTGCACCAAACGTAAATACGATCTCAAAAATCATTTTAGACACACACAAAGGAAATGACAAAGTTATGTGGGTCATGTAGAATCTAGTTTTGGTATGTTTGGAGATAGTGTTAGTGCGGTGCATGATGGGTGCACAGATTTGTGCCAAATGTACCATAGGCTTAGAATTCATTTTGGATGCACTCGATTGTACTCCTAGGTGACGAGGCTCTGTGGAACCTCATTTGATGCATTTGGAGATAGTGCTAATCATGACGTAAGATAGGTGCATGGTTTGCGTTGAATGTACCATAGGCTCGGAAATCATTTTGGATGCACCCGATGGAACTACTAGATGACGTGGGTCATATGGAATCTCGCTTCGGTCTGTTTGGAGACAATGTTAGTGTCGGTGAAAGATAGGTGCATGGTTTGAGCCGAACATACCACAGGCTTGGAAATCATTTTGGATGCACACGAAGGAACTGCTCGGTGACATGGGTCATGTGGAATCTCGTTTTGGTTCGTTTGGAGTCAGTGTTAGTGTCGGTGTAAGATAGGGGCACAGTTTGCGCCAAACATTTCATAGGTCCAGAAATCATTTTGGACGCACATGATGGTACTCCTAGGTGACGAGGCTCATGTGGAAGCTCATTTCCGTCTGTTTGGAGATTGTGCTAATCCTGACGCAACATAGGTGCACGGTTTGCGCCAAATATACCATAGACTCAGAAATCATTTTGGACGCACCCAATGGAATTGCTAGATGACATGGGTCATGTGGAATCCCCTTTTGGTCTATTTGGAGACAGTTTTAGTGTCGGTGCAAGATAGTTGTATGGTTTGCGTCGAACGTACCATAGGCTTAGAAATCATTTTGGACGCACCCGATGGGACTCCTAGGTGACGTGGGTGATGTGGAATCTCATTTTGGTCCGTTTGGAGATGGTGTTAGTGTTAGTGCAAGATAGGTGCACGGTTTTTGCCAAACGTACCATTGCCTCAGATATCATTCAGGACGCACCCGATGGTACTCCTAGGTGATGAGGCTGAAGTGGAAGCTAGTTTCTATCCATTTGGAGATAGTGCTATTCTTGACGCAAGATAGGTGCACGGTTTTCCGTCGAACGTACTATAGGCTCAAAAATAATTTTGGTCGCACCAGATGGAACTGCTACATGACGAGGGTCATGTGGAATCTCATTTCGGTCTATTTGGAGACAATGTTAGTGTCGGTGCAAGATAGGTGCACGTTTTGCACCAAACATACCTTAGGCTCAGAAATCAGTTTGGATGCGCCCGATGTTACTCCTAGGTGATGAGGCTTAAGTGAAATCTCGTTTTGGTCCATTTGGAGATATTGCTAATCTTGACGCAAGATAGGTGCATGGTTTGCGTCAAACGTACCACAGGCTCGGAAATCATTTTGTACGCACGCGATAGAACTGCTAGGTGATGTGGGTCATGTGGAATCTTTTTTCGATCCATTTAGAGACAGTGTTAGTGGTGGTTCGTTTGAAGATAGTGCTAATCTTGATGCAAGATAAGTGCACGGTTTGCGCCTAACGTACCATAGGCTCGGAAATCATTTTTGACATACCCGATGCAACTCCTAGGTGATAAGGCTCAAGTGGAAGCTTATTTTGGTCCGTTAGAGATAGTGCTAATCTTGATGCAAGATAGGTGCACGATTTGCACCGAACAAACCATAGGCTTGGAAATCATTTTGGACGCACTCGATGGAACACCTTGGTGATGTGGGTCATGTGGAATCTCGTTTCGGTCTGTTTAGAGACAGTGTTAGCGTCGGTGCATGATGGGTGCACGGTTTGCGCCAAACATACCATACGATCAAAAATCATTTTGGATGCACCCGATGGTACTCCTAGGTGACGACGCTCAAGTGGAAGCTCATTTCGGTCCGTTTGGAGATATTGCTAATCTTGATGCAAGATAGGTGCACGATTTGCGCTGAACGTACCATAGGCTCAGGAATAATTTTGTACGCACACGATGGAACTACTAGGTGACGTGGGTCATGTGGAATCTTGTATCGGTTCATTTAGATATAGTGTTAGTGCCGGTAAGTTTGAAGATAGTGCTAATCTTTACGCAAGATAGGTGCACGGTTTGGACCTAATGTACCATAGGCTTAGAAATCGTTTTGGACGCATCCGATGGTACTCCGAGGTGACGAGGCTCAAGTGGAAGCTTGTTTTGGTCTGTTTGGAGACAATGCTAATCTTGACACAAGATAGGTGGACGATTTGCGCCGAACATACCATAGGGTCAGAAATCATTTTGGAGACACCCGATGGAACGGCTAGATTATGTGGGTCATGTGGAATCTTGTTTTGGTCTATTTGGAGACAATGTTAGTGTTGGTACATGATAGGTGTATGGTTTGCACCAAACATACCATAGGCTCAGAAATCATTTTGGACGCACCCGATGGTACTCCTAGGTGACGAGGCTCAAGTGGAAGCTTGTTTTGTTCTGTTTGGAGATAATGCTAATCTTGACGCAAGATAGGTGCACGATTTGTGCCAAACATACCATAGGCTCAGAAACCATTTTGGATGCACCTAAGGGAACATCTAGGTGACGAGGGTCATGTAGAACCTTGTTTTAGTCCATTTGGATATAGTGTTAGTGTCAGTGCAAGATAGGTGCACGGTTTGTGCCGAACGTGCCATAGGCTCGGAAATTATTTTTGACACACACGATGGAAACGCTAGGTGACGTGGGTCATGTGGAATCTCATTTTGACCCGTTTGGAGATAGTGCTAATCTTGATGCAAGATAGGTGCATGGTTTGCGCCAAATGTACCATAGGCTCAGAAATCATTTTGGATGCACTCGATTGTACTCCTCGGTGACATGGCTAAAGTGGAAGCTCGTGTACTCCTACAAGACGGGGCTCAAGTGGAAGCTGGTTTTGGCCTATTTGGAGATAGTGCTAATCTTGACGCAAGATTGGTGCACGGTTTGCGTCTAACGTACCATAGGCTCAGAAATCGTTTTGGACATACCCGATGGAACTCCTAGGTCACGTGGGTCATGTGGAATCTCATTTCGGTCTATTTGGAGACAGTGTTAGTGTCAGTGCATGATAGGTGCACGGTTTGCGCCGAACATACTATAGGCTCAGAAATTGTATTGGACGCAGACGATGGAGCTACTAGGTTATGTGGGTCTTGTGGAATCTCATTTTGGTTTGTTTAGAGACAGTGTTGGTGTCGGTGCAAGATAATTATAGAGTCTTGGGCGTCACCCCCCTGGACGTGCCCCCTAATGGGCCCAAACACGATACATGGTCCAATAGACCAAAATACAGTGTCGTAGCACCCTAACAGATTTTGGACGCTGACTTGTTTCGATGATTTCTATTGATTCCGAAGAGCTTTTGATGTTAGACCACTTGGGTTGGCTTCCTTATCAAATTAGCTTTCTATCCATATGTGGATCATCGAAAACGGAGTCCGGATGCGTCCTGGGTGATCAGTTTAAGGCAGACTGGTCCTGAAACCCGAGATGGGCTCCAACTTCAGTTGGACTGGGCCTCCACTATGAAAAAGATGAATTGGATGCCCATGCTAGACCTCCTCCTCTCCTTGGCTTGTATGTGATGAAGTAGTGATGTCCTCATCATCCTCCCTTTCTTGAATTGAAGTTGTCCTTGACTAAAGTAGATCGTCTCCTCCACTGGATGACAGCAACGATGGCTCCGGAAGAAGACATTCATCTTGGCACCCAATCCTTCACAAAGGCGGCTGCCATGGTGGCTTCCCTGCTGGGAATTCATCCTCCTTCTCCTGCAAAAGGTTAGTACCAACAAGAGGCATAGCACTAGGAGTAGGATCAAGTGGACATATAGGCGATGTACAAGTTAGAGTATAACATGGTTCATCATGAACAGCAAGAACAGATTTAAGAGCAAATAAAACTTCTTTCATGTTACTTGAAGGTTCATTTAATAGTTTGCTAGAGTCTTTATCAAGGCCTTTCTTTTTCTTTTCAGCAAGTTCCTTTTCATATTACACAATTTCAGCAGATGTTAAAGGAAGTAAAGCAATGGTCTTTCCTTTAAACATAAAAGTATATCTATTTTGCCTACCATGATGTACAACATTATTATCATATTGCCAAGGACGGCCTAACAAAAGTGAACAAGCTTGCATAGGCATGACATCAAAATTAGCATAATCATGGTATGAACCAATAGAAAAATGCACACAAGCAGATTGTGTTACCTTCGCCTTACCACTATTGTTGAACCACTAAACATGGTATGAATATGGAAGAGCACGTGTAGATAAACCAAGAGTCTTGACAAGCTCAGAACTTACCAAGTTATTGCTGCTCCCTCCATCAATTATAGCACGGACACGGAAATTATTGACAATGAGGAACATTTGAAACAAATTATGGCGTTGTAGCTTGTCTACTAGCTCAACTTGTATACTCAAAACACGCTGAATAAGGATTGATTTATAGTTTGCAGTGCATGCCACACTATCAATTACCTCATTAGTATCTTCAGCACTATCCGCAAATTTTTCTGCATAAAGATCAGTTGCAAGTGCAAATTCATTCTCTTCATCACTAGCACTAGCATACACACCATCATCAGTAGCAATATATGCACGTTTGCTGGGGCATTCTTTAGCAATATGTCCCATGCCCTTGCAGCGGTGGCACACAACTTTAGAAGAGCTGCTAGAGGAAGGTGTAGTAGATCCACCGGAAGGAGTGATAGGAGAACTCTTCTTGACAGGCGCTGGTGGTGTCTGCACATTAGAAAATTTACTCACCTCGGTTGGACGTGAAGGAGTGGATGGAGTCACGTACGAAGTCGTGGAACACCTAGGTTGTCATCCCTGTACTTCCCTTACAGCTTTAATAGCATAATGATATAATTGAGAAAATCTAGTCCATTCTTTGTAGTCAAGAACATCCTATATTTCACGACGCAAACCTCCAAAACATCTAGAACACTTATCCATATCATCCTCTTGTATGTTACTACATGCTAGACCAATTAAAAGCTTCTGATAATATTCCTCAACAGTCTTACTACCTTGATTTAAATGTTGCAGTTTTAATCGTAGATCACGCTGATAGTATGGAGGAACAAATCTTGATTTCATTCGTTGTTTAAGTACAGTCTAGGTTTGAGGTATTTGAGCATTAGCATTAGCATTATTGCAAATATTATTCCACCAGAAAAGAGCAAAACTAGTAAACTCACTAGTAGCAAGTCTAACTCTATATTCTTCAGGTACTTGATGGGAGCTAAATATTTTATCTACAGCCATCTCCCAATCTAAATATGCTTCAGGATCAGCAGAACCAGAAAAAGGAGGTATCTTAAACTTGGTTTTAGAGAAAGGATCATGATTACCTTGGATATTACCTCCCATACCGCGTCGGTTAAAGTTCAACTGATTACGGTTACGTGCATCCTCAGCACGTCGTTGAGCTTCGGCTTCAGCCTCCGCGTCACCATCATCCTCCTTAGAAAGATCATCCTCATCATCTTCAGGATGTGGTTCAGGATGTCGTTGTTCAACATCTTCAATCCTCTTGGCCAAATTGGTGATTTGTTGAAGGATCTCATTGAACTTGTCATCAAGAATGGCATGAAGCTCATTCTTAGAAACACAGTCATTGAAATCTGTAGGAGCGTCCTCGTTTCCTTGGTCGCTGCCTCCGGCTTTTCCTGACATGGTTAGTAGGAAGGAGAAGACAACACAAATAGTATTATCCCTACCAACTACTTAGGTTGTGGACAAGGAAAAATAAGGCACTCAAACTCTCAAGCGTCTTACCACGGTCTTACAAGTGTTCTTACCAAAGCAACAGGCGGTGCAATCGATCGGTGATTGTGATACCGTTGTAGCTTGAGTGTAACGGTTGCAAGGCGAACCTATACTTGGTTAGAAGAAAGTGGAGCTTGGATAGGCACAATATAGTAGCAAGGAAAAGAAAAAAATTCACAACTGAATAGCAAAGTTGAATAAGTATCCCAAGTACTTGTCTTAGTTGCTGGTCTACTCATGTTCCAAGTACCAGATGTATCAAGTCAAGTGATGTGAACAGCAGGAATATGATTAGGAACAAGGTAGAAATCAGCACATGCAAACACAACTCAAATGGCGCTCTCTATGTGCTCCTCTAGATATTGTTCCTCTTTTGCCCCTCTTTTTTCTATTTTTTGGACTGTCGTTGTTTTTTTGGGAAATTTTGACTTTTTTATTTTATTTTTTTATATTTTTCCTTTACTTAGGAGCACAAAAGAAGTAACCACAGAAAATATGAGCTCAAACAAGTCAAAGACGTGGCCTATGGAATTTTTAGAAAACTTGATCAAAATCGACAAAAACCTTGTGACCACGAAAAGAGGATCTTGTGACCACTTTTTGACCAATCTAAAATCTTGAACCCTAAAAGAGTAGAGGATGGACAGATCTAAAAAATTTTCTGATCGATTTTGATATGTGGAACGTCGAAATCCGAGTTCATATGCGAAAACTAGACCAGTTTTACGAATTGACTCCGAATTAGAGGACAAAACGGGAACAATGAGCGCAAAATTGGTCACGAGCAAGGAATTGATGGAAATAGTGAAGACAAGTGTAACAAATTAGATGGCGTGGACTAGGGTTTGATGGAAACAAAGGAAACACAGCAAGACTTGAAGGTGTTCACATGATTATGATGAAAAACAAAGGGAAAAACACAAACTGGACTCAAAATGATCTAAAACCAGCAACCAGAACTTGACCTAGGGCACAAACTCAACAACGTGAAATAGAAACGAAATTGCACAGCACAATGAGGCTATAGGACAGGGAAGATAGTGTATATTTTTTTGGCTTTTTGTGGACTATAGGTAAAACAAAAACAATAGCATCTGAAGGGGAAAACAAAGTTAAACCTAACGGGCAACAAGGGCTCTGATACAACTTGATGTAGACTAGGCCCGATCTTCCGAAAGGTATGATAGCGTCAATTGGTGGAGACTCGATGTTCATGATCTAGGCTTCAAACCAAGATTGATTCGGACCCCCGCAACCGTTACACCACTGCTCCGTTGGTTATCAACCACGCGAACGCGATTGACCTCGCCGAGAAGGCTTTCCTGCAAGCGAATCGAGAACACAAGCAAGAACGGGATGAACGCAATCTGAAATTGCAAATAAATATGAGGCTTATGAAAACAAGAAGGAGTTCAAATCTTTATTTGAAAGGACTAATCGCCACAGGCGAACAAGATCAAGAACTAGGGCTCTGGTTCATAGCAAGCAGCCTTGGCGGCACAGTTGCAGCAAAATGATTTATGTTTCATGAGGAAACCAAGAACTAAACAAAACCCCAAATCCTAAGGAGAGCAACAGCTGATAATTATAGAGTCTTGGGCCTCACCCCCCTGACGCGCCCCCTAATGGGCCCAAACATGATACATGGTCCAATAGACCAAATAAGGTGTCGTAGCACCCTCACAGATTCTGGACACTGACTTGTTTCGATGATTCCCGTTGATTCCGAAGAGATTTTGATGTGAGACCACTTGGGTTGGCTTCCTTATCAAATTATATTTCCATCCATATGTGGATCATCAAAAACGGTGTTCGGATGCATCCTGGGTGACCAGTTTAAGGCAGACTGGTCCTAGAACCCGAGATGGGCTCCAACTTCAGTTGGACTGGGCCTCCACCATGAAAAAGTTGAATTGGACGCCCATGCTAGACCTCCTCCTCTCCTTGGCTTGTATGTGATGAAGTAGTGATGTCCTCATCAGGTACTCCTAGGTGATGGGGCTCAAGTGGAAGCTCGTTTTGGTTCATTTGGAGATAGTGCTAATCTTGTCGCAAGTTAGGTGCATAGTTTGCATCGAACGTACCATACGCTCGAAAATCGTTTGGGACACACCCGATGGAACTATTGGATGACGTGGGCCATGTGGAATCTCATTTCAATCTTTTTGGAGACAGTGTTAGTATCTGTGCAAGATAGCTACATGGTTGGTGCCAAACATGCCACAGGCTAAGAAATCATTTTGGACGCAGCCGATGGTACTCCTAGTTGACGAGGCTCAAGTGGAAGCTTGTTTCGAACTGTTTGGAGATAGTGTTAATCTTGACGCAACATAGGTGCAAGGTTTGCGCTGAACATACCATAGGATCAAATATCATTTTGGACACACACTATGGAACTCCTAGGTTTTGTTGGTCATGTGGAATCTCGTTTTGGTCCATTTGGAGACAGTGTTAGTGTCAGTGCAAGATAGATGCAGGGTCTGTGACGAACATACCATAGGCTCAGAAATCATTTTGGATGCACATGATGGAACTGCTAGGCAAAGTGGGTCATGTGGAATCTCATTTTGGATCCTTATTACAGCCGTCTTGGTGTCGGTGCAAGATAGGTGCATGGTTTGCGCCAAACGTACCATAGGCTCATAAATCATTTTGGACACACTCGATGGTACTCCTAGGTGACAAGGCTCAAGTGGAAGCTTGTTTCGGTCTGTTCGGTGATATTTCTAATCTTGATGAAAGATAAGTGCTTGTTTTGCGTTGAATGTACCACAGGCTCAAAAAAAATTTTGGACGCACCCGATGGAACACCTAGGTGACATGGGTCATGTGGAATCTCATTTTGGTCCCTTTGGAGACAGTGTTAGTGTCGGTGCAAGATACATGCATGATTTACGCCAAATGTACCATAGGCTCAGAAATCATTTTGGAAGCACCCGATGGTACTCCTAGGTGACGAGGCTCTAGTGGAAGCTCGTTTTGGTCCATTTGGAGATAGTGCTAATCTTGACGCAAGATAGGTGCACGGTTTGCGGCGAATGTACTATAGACTCAAAAATCATTTTATACGCACCCACTAGAACTACTAGATGACGTGGGTCATGTGTTATCTTGTTTCATTCTATTCGCATACAGTGTTAGTATCGATGCAAGATAGGTGCACGGTTTGCGCCAAACATACCATAGGCTCGAGAAATCATTTTGGACGCACTCGATGGTACAACTAGGTGATGAGGCTCAAGTGGAAGCTTCGTTTTGTTTCGTTTGGAGATAATGCTAATCTTGACGCACGATAGGTGCACGGTTTGCGTCGAACATATCATAGGCTCGGAAATCATTTTAGATGCACCCGATGGGGCTCCTAGGTGACGTGGGTCATCTAGAATCTCATTTTGGTCCGTTTGGTGACCGTGTTAGTGTCGGTGCATAATAGGTGCATGGTTTGCGACGAACATACCATAGGCTCAGAAATCATTTTGGATGCACACTATGGAGCTGTTAGGTGACGTGGGTCATGTGGAATCTCGTTTTGGTTTGTTTGGAGATAGTGTTAGTGTTGGTACAAGATAGGTGCACGGTTTGCGCCAAACGTACCATACGATAAGAAATCATTTTTACACACTCGATGGTACTCCTAGGCGATGGGGCTCAAGTGGAAGCTCGTTTCGGTCCATTTGGAGATAGTGCTAATCTAGACGCAAGATAAGTGCATGTTTTGCGCCGAACACACCATAGGCTCAGAAATTGTTTTCGACGCACCCGATGGAACTCCTAGGTGACGTGGGTCAAGTGGAATCTTGTTTCGGTCCGTTTGGATATAGTGTTAGTGTTGGTGCAAGATAGATGTACAGTTTGCGCCAAATGTACCATAGGCACAGAAATCATTTTAGACGCACCCGATGGTACTACTAGGTGACGAGGCTCAAGTGGAAGTTCATTTTGGTCCTTTTAGAGATAGTGCTAATCTTGACGCAAGATAGGTGCATGGTTTGCGTCGAATGTACCATAGACTCAGAAATCATTTTAGACGCACCCGATAGAACTGCTAGATGACGTGGGTCATGTGGAATCTCATTTCGTTCTGTTTGCAGATAGTGTTAGTGTCGGTGCAAGATTGGTGCACGGTTTGCGCCAAACATACCATAGGCTTAGAAATCCTTTTGGACGCACCTGATGGAACTCTTAGGTGATGAGGCTCAAGTGGAAGCTTGTTTCGGTCCGTTTAGAGATAGTGCTAATCTTGACGCAAGATAGGTGCACAGTTTGCACCGAACATACCATAGGCTGAAAATCATTTTAGACGCACCCGATGGGACTCCTTGGTGATGTTGGTTACGTGAAATCTCGTTTTGGCCTATTTGGAGATAATGTTAGTGTCGGTGCATGATAGGTGCACCGTTTGCTCTGAACGTACCACAGGCTCAGAAATCGTTTTGGATGCACATGATGGATGTAACACCTCTGGTGTTTTTAAACCCTAAAATATGTCATGTCATCATATGCATTGCACATCATTATTGTGTTAGTGAAAATTTTGATATGCATTCACTAAAACAAGTTTATTTTTATGCTTATATGTATTGATTTGTATGGATTGAATCAAGTTCAAAACTTTGTATTGAATTGGAATTCCGAAAAACCCTAATTTTCAGCGTTTAGTTTTACCCTAGAAAACCCAATTCAAAATCTAAGCACATTTTGGGGTTGAGCCTAAAAGGAATAGTGTAGAGCTTGGCAAGGTGTGCAAAGTTGGTTTTGGGAGTTTTCAAAGTTGTTATATAAAATTTGAAGTAATTTGAAAAGGGATAAATTCTCAAAGTGTCCCCTTTTGATTTTAAACTTGCATTTCAAAATGTAGACCGAATTTGGGTATGGTTATAAAAGCAAAGTTGTAGAACTTTGAATTTGGAACAACTTTTATTTTTGGAGATTTTTGAGTTACCATACAAATTTGGGAGTAATTTGGGAAATTAGACGAGTGGCAATTCGGTAAATATTGTGAACAGTACCCACGGGGGACACCTCACCGTCAGCGAGCTTCCTCTGGCTTCAAGTCGCGCCCGTGGCCGTCTTCGGCTTCACGCTAGCATGGAGAAGATGCTACGCGTCGTCTCCGTGTCCTTGGCCGCGCTTTAAAGCATAGACGCTGTCGCCGTTCTCCTCCGCTTTCTTCCTCTACTTTTCCCGTCGAGCCGCCGTTGTTCTGTCGAGCTCGCGTCGTCGCCGTAGTGTCCTCCGTAGTGCCTACTCCTTGCGAATCTAGTCAACCAAGCCTAGGCGCCTAACTTTGCCGAGTTTTGCTGCTCACCGTCGTTCTTCCTCACGGCCGGCCGAACCACCGTTGAGCTCGCCTCTCCGTGGCCAGCAAGCTCCGGTAGCTTTCTCGATCTTTCAAGCCTGGTTCTAGATTCTCCTTGTTGCCGTGGTGCTCTGTGACCTTTTGGTTGCTCTGTTTATCCACTACAGCCATCGGAACCTCGTCGTCGACTTCCGCCGAGCCGCCGTGTCTGCCTTGTTCATCGACGAGCTCCTCTGCTGCTCCTCCGGTTTAGTCATCAGCTCGAGTGTGTTGTGGGTGAGCTCCTGAGTCCTCCCAAGTGTTTTGTTTAACCGCTATCGACCTTGTTTCGCTGACATAGCGCAGCCGCACTATCGTGGCCGCCATGGCCGGTGTCAAGCTCGAACCCCGCTGTAATTGATCTAGCTAGTACCTCCAATCGATGCATTGTGTTGAGGGGAACGTGTTGGTACCGTCGCCGTGGCTGGAGACCTCGCCGGTTAGCGAGCATCACCGCCGTGGTCAGCGAGGAACACTGTGCCATCATGTGGGGTCACTCTATCAGTGCCGGTTTGTTTGAAAATCGAAGTTTTCTTTTTAGAAATGAATGAATAGTGTAAGTTTTTGTTATTTTTGTGTAGAATTAAATATAGCTCCAAAAATTATGCAAATTTTTGTGTGACCTCTCTGAGATGTAAACTATTTACAAAAAATATTAAATATTAATTTTTCATAGTTTTTGTATGTGATAAAAAATGCTCTAATTAATTAATAAATGAGTTTCCATGATTTGTCTAGGCTTAAATAATTATCAAAAAATTATGAAAATTGTTTTACCACTTAGTTATCATATGATGAGTCTTCACAAAAATTTTGAGCTCATTTGGAAGGAGTTGATTTATTTCATAATTTTGAATTAAATAATTAATTCATAAAAGCAAATAGTAAACCTTAATGACTTAGGTTTTGTTTGAATTTTGGATTGAGTGATGACTTTGGGTCATTAGTATATATTAATCCTTGGCACTTAAAGTAAGTATTTGAGTTATGAAACATGTTTAGTTAGTTTTTGGCTTGTAACTGTACCGCGAAGGAAAGTTGTATTCAAGTTATTAACTTTTGCATCCATCATCAAGCATCCTATTTTATATCTCGCATCATATTAAACATGGCATTGTTACTTCGTGTAGTGAACGAAAGTGAGAACGTGGTAGTCAATCAAGTTGTTGAGGAGGTTAATCCATCTGTTGAGGTCGGGTTTGATATCTTTGGAACATCTCCGGAACCTGACTTTCTAACAATCAAGGCAAGCCCTGGATGCATTTAAACCTACCTTGTATTTTACAAATTTATATCACTTTTGTTGTTAAATACTGCATTAAGTGATTAGGAGTTTAATGAAAACCTAATTGGTGCATTACCAATCTTGTTTTTCCATATCAACCTTGTTACCAGTTTCAATCTAAGAATGCCTAGTTATGCTTAGCCATGCTTAGACCAATAAAAGTCAGGAGATTACCTATCACCTGTAAGATATAAAAGGGTTTTTGGATACGGTCGCTTATTTATGTTATCATGAGATATGAGCATGTGGAGTAATAAATCTAGACTAGGCGGACTCGGTGTGTGAGAGCCACAAGACATGGATGTCTTGTGAGCGTGTTCTTTCCGCCTGTGTCGATTAAGAACCATCAGTTGTTGAATTGCATGAGGTGAGACTTTGTAGTACTGGCCACATACTCCGGTAAGCCTTTACTCGGCTATTCTATTATGAGAATGCCTACTCACGCACTAGGAGTGGAGAGATGGCTGGAGTAGCATGTACGCACATGGCAATGGGCTGGATTGGTAGAGTACTGTGCTCTCGGATGGCGCGTACCCATTCTTGTTTTAGAGGATCTGAGGGCAGGTTGATCTATGTAGGTTAGGGACCTGCATATGTCATGTGGTTGGGAATCCCTAGCTAGGTTATTATCGGTTCGAATCGTCATTGCTCCTCGGTTATGGAGACTCAACTCACTGTTCATCATCGTAGTAAATATATGGTACTTGACTAAGGTTTGAGAAAAAGTTGGATATGAAGTTTCATGATCTCAATACGGATCATGTTAGCTTTATATATGATCTTGATGAAGAGTTAAATATTGAAATAAAGAATCTTGTTAGAAAGCTTTGACGCAAAAGAACTTTGTTTATCGCTAAAGCCATACCTTGAATCCCCAAAGCCTGCATTCCTGAGTCTTCTCAGTTTTTACTTTGGTTAAGTCTTGTTGAGTACTTTTGTACTCAGGGTTTGTTAACCCTTGTTGCAGGTGAGCCTCATGAGCAGGTCTACTTTAGACCGTGCTGCATGACTGTTTTCCAAATCGAGGATGACAAGTAAATGTGTGGCCCTTGGGCAGGGCACTTTAATTGTGTGTTTTGTATTATGTTACTAATGCCACTCCACTACTATGGTTTGTAATAATAATCGTACTTAGTTTGTAAGGTTTGAAACAACTGTTTTGTAAACTAAGTTATTGTAAGACTTCCGCTATATTACTCTGATGTATATATTTGAATAAACTGTTGTAATACTGCATTGACTCTGTAATGGGATCCTGCTCAGAAATCGTGGATGATTCGGGGTTCTCCGAGGACACCCGACAATCTTCTTAAGTTACCGGGAATATATGCATAGTTGTCTGAGGTCATGGGACAGCGACAGATGCATGTGGACCCTATAATTTAGGAGGTTCTACCACAGAATGGTATCAGAGCGATCATTACAAAGTTTTTGTTGTATTGTTTTACAAAAACTTCAAAACGATTTGGGACAAATAAATTTAACATGTTAATTTGGTCAAAATTGCTTCCGACTTATCTTAATTCATTCTCCTCACTCCTTATTTGATTGAAAAGGCTTTGTGTGGTGGAGTAGTAATATTATTATGCCCTATATAATTGGAACTATTATTTATGTACTTTAGGAGCTTTGGTGTTTAAAGTTTCATACGGACGATTCATTCATCATGATTAATCCACTTGTTACTTACTTTCCCTCTGAGTCTGGGTTGAGTAGTGAGTCTGAGTTGAGTAATGTAATCCATCCTGGCTGCTCTTTAGACTTTGATCAGATTGTCTTAGTTGGATTAATCTTGCTTCCTACAGTATGGCTCGTACCAAGGTAACGCCCCATAAGTCAGTTGGACCCAAAGGAGTTCCTCGTCACCAGCTTGCCCCTAGGAGCAATGGTGCTAGCAGTAGCAGCTTTAGGCCTGATCCCTAGGTTGAGGTATAGAGGCTTTCAGCAGAGTTAGCATAGGCTACTAGAGATAGGGCCATGGATGCCATTCAGGTGGGCAAGTTACAGGATCAATTGAGGTGTCTCACCACTGCTCATAAGAACTGTGAACGTATATTAGTTCATATGGTGGAAGGAAGAAATGAAGCTTGGCATAGAGAAGATGTAGCTAGAGCCCGAGTTCATGAGTTAGAGTTCTATGTAGAAGACTTAGATGAATATAATACGATTCTGCATGAAGAAGTCCATAGGCTAAGCAATCTCATGAACCTCAAGCAAATGCAATGGACCATGGTGTCATCATTGCAGATGATAGTGAACCAGAAGAAGAAGAAGAAGTTACTTGGGAATCCGAAGATTTCTTACTAGAACAGTTTCCGGAGTTTCTGGCGTCAATATAGAATATTGTTAGTTGTGCTCTGTTGTTACGAAATCATGTTTTGTAAAAGGACCATAGCTATTTTATGGATAGGTTTGAATGTTTTTGCTTGACACATTTCGTTTTCCATTACTTACCCTGCGACTTGTAAATCTCGGGACGAGATTTCTTTTAGGGGGAAAGATTGTAACACCTCTGGTGTTTTTAAACCCTAAAATATGTCATGTCATCATATGCATTGCACATCATTTTTGTGTTAGTGAAAATTTTGATATGCATTCAATAAAACAAGTTTATTTTTATGCTTATATGTGTTGATTTGTATGGATTGAATCAAGTTCAAAACTTTGTATTGAATTGGAATTCCGAAAAACCCTAATTTTTAGCATTTAGTTTTACCCTAGAAAACCTAATTCAAAATCTAAGCACATTTTGGGGTTGAGCCTAAAAGGAATAGTGTAGAGCTTGGCAAGGTGTGCAAAGTTGGTTTTGGGAGTTTTCAAAGTTGTTATATAAAATTTGAAGTAATTTGAAAAAGGATAAATTCTCAAAGTGTCCCTTTTGATTTTAAACTTGCATTTCAGAATGTAGACCAAATTTGGGTATGGTTATAAAAGCAAAGTTGTAGAACTTTGAATTTGGAACAACTTTTATTTTTGGAGATTTTTGATTTACCACAAAAATTTGGGAGTAATTTGGGAAATTAGACGAGTGGCAATTCGATAATATTGTGAACAGTACCCACAGGGGACACCTCACCATCGACGAGCTTCCTCTGGCTTCCAGTCATGCCCGTGGCCGTCTTTGGCTTCAGGCTGGCGTGGAGAAGCTATTGCGCGCATCGTCTCCATGTCCTTGGCCGCACTTTAAAGCCAAGACGCTGTCGCCGTTCTCCTCCGCTTTCTTCCTCTCCTTTTCCTGTCGTTGTTCCATCGAGCTCGCGTCGTGGCCATAGTGTCCTCCTAGTCGTAGCAAAGCTTGTCACAGCTCCACCTACTCCTTACAAATCCAGTTAATCAAGCCTAGGTGCCTGACTTCGCCGAGTTTCGCTGCTCATCGTCGTTCTTCCTCGCGGCCGGCCGAACCACCGTCGAGCTCGTCCCTCCGTGGCCAGCAAGCTCCGATAGCTTTCTCGATCTTTCAAGCATGGTTCTAGATTCTCCTTGTTGCCGTGGCGCTCTGTGACCTTTTGGTTGCTCCGTTTATCCACTGTAGCCATCGGAACCTCGCCGTCGACTTCCGCCGAGCCGCCGCGTCTGCCTTGTTCGCCGATGAGCTCCTCTGCTGCTCCTCCGGTTCAGTCATCAGCTCGAGTGTGTTGTGGGTGAGCTCCTGAGTCCTCCCAAGTGTTTTGTTTAACCGCTATAGACCTCGTTTCGCTGGCGTAGCGCAGTCGCGCCGTCGTGGTCGCCATGGCCGGCATCAAGCTCGAACCCCGCTGTAATTGATCTAGTTAGTACCTCCAATCGATGCGTTGTGTTGAGGGGAACGTGTTGGTACCGTCGCTGTGGCTGGAGACCTCACCGTCGGCGAGAAATCGCCGGTCAACAAGCATCGCCGCCGTGGTCAGCGGGAACACTGTGTCGACATGTGGGGTCACTTTGTCAGTGACGGTTTGTTTGAAAATGGAATTTTTCTTTTTCAGAAATGTATGAATAGTGTAAGTTTTTGTTATTTTTGTGTAGAATTAAATATAGCCCCAAAAATTACAAAAATTTTTGTGTGACCTCTCTGAGATGTAAACTATTTAGGAAAAATATTAAATGTGATAATATTGCTCTAATTAATTAATAAATGAGTTCCCATAATTTTTCTAGGCTTAAATAATTATCAAAAAATTATGAAAATCATTTGGTGACTGTTAGTGTCGGTGGAATCTCGTTTTGGTCTGTTTGGAGACTGTTAGTGTCGGTGCAAGATAGGTGAATGGTTTGTACCAAACATACCATAGGCTCAGAAATCGTTTTGGATGCACCCGATGGTGCTCCTAGGTCGCGAGACTCAAGTGGAATCTCGTTTCAGTCCATTTGGTGATAGTGATAATCTTGACGTAAGATAGGTGTACGGTTTACGCTGAACGTATCATAGGCTCAAAAATCATTTTGGATGCACCCGATGGAACTGCCAGATGATATGGGTCATGTGGAATCTTGTTTTGGTCTATTTGGAGACAATATTAGTGTCAATGGAAGATAGGTTCATGGTTTGCGCCCAACATACCATAAGGTCAGAAATCATTTTGGACGCACCTGATGGTACTCCTAGGTGACGAGGCTCAAGTGGAAGCTCATTTTATTACGTTTGGAGATAGTGTTAATCTTGACGCAAGATAGGTGCACGGTTTGCGACAAACATACCACATGATTTGAAATCATTTTAGATGCACTCGATGGAACTCTTTTGTTTTGTGGGTCATGTGGAATCTCGTTTCAGTCCGTTTAGAGATAGTGTTTGTGTTAGTGCAAGATAGATGCATGGTTTACGCCGAACATACCACAGGCTCAGAAATCATTTTGGATGCACACGATGGAACTGCTAGGTGACGTGGGTCATGTGGAATCTTATTTTGGTTCCTTTGGATACTGTTTTAGTGTCGGTGCAAGATAGGTACACGGTCTGCGCCAAACGTACGAAGGCTCATAAATCATTTTGGACACACTCGATGGTAGACCTAACTGACGAGCCTCAAGTGGAAGCTTGTTTCAGTCTATTTGGTGATAGTGCTAATCTTGACGCAAGATAGCTGGACGGTTTGCGCCTAAAAGGATCAAGATGCACAAGAGGGGCGTGAATTGGGCTAATTCTAAATTTCTTGCAATAATTAAGCCTACACTTAGCCTATTTCACCCCCTTGTGCAGAAAGGTGTTTCTATTGTTCTACCGCACAAAAGTTTTACATCCTAGGTTACAATCCTACTCCAGCATGGCAATTCTAAGAATGTAAAGGCAAGAATTGAATTGCTCAAATGTAAATGCTCAAAGTAAAGAGAGGGAGAGGAACATGGTGATGTTTTCTGAGGTATTGGAGAGTCGCCACTCCCCACTAGTCCTCGTTGGAGCACCCGCACAAGGGTGTACCTCCCCCTTGATCCACGCAAGGATCAAGTGCTCTCTACAGGCTGATTCTTTGACACTCTGTCGCAGTAAATCGCCCACAACAGTTCACACCATGGCTTGGGATATTCATAAGCTCCACCAGATGATCACCAAGCTTCCAATCACCACTAGGCCTAATGAGAAAGGTGGATGCACACTTGCTACTCCCTATGCACTAATGAGGTCCTTAATCTTGGATTCTCAAATCTCAATCACCCCACTAGGCTCTTGCTCTCCCTTGCACCCCAAAGTGTTTCCTCAATTGAACTAATGGGCAAGAGGGCTGAGTTGGACAAGTAGGAGATGTATTTATACACCCCCATTCAAAATGTGAACGTTGAGGTCCAACTCAACAACTTTCGGGGTGACTGGACACGCTGGTCGATGTGACTAGACATGTCTGATCAGTACACTACGGCTTCAAATAGCCAGAGAGCCGTTGGAGTGACCGGACTCAGCGCGGAGTCTAGTCGGCCCTGACCTGATGTGTTAGGTCACCAAAATTGCTTTGTAGACCCTTTCTGTACATGACCAGATGCTGCCAACCATGAGTCTAGTCACTTACCTCCCTAAGTCCGGTCCTTAGCCAACACTGAAGCCCTACACTATAGTAGCAAGCACCTGTGCGTCCGGTCCTGATCTTGAGCTCGTGTCCGGTCGCTGTGAGATCTCGGCTATGTGCCCTACATACTGACTGAACTCGACACACTAGAGTTCGGTCCCTGCACTTCCTACATCCGGTCATTGACATGACACTCAATTCACATCCAATTCAAAATGATTTGTGAACAAAGTTGACTCCACTTGATCTTTGGGCTATCCCTGAGCTACCTAGTGCTAAGTTTGACAAGTGTGCACCACACCTATACCATTAGACTCACCTCGGTCAAGCTACTAGTTCATACCCCCCTTAATAGTATGACCAAAGGAAAAAACAAAGTCATAAACTACTCTAAGTGTCTCTCCAACACCAAACGACACTTAGAACTAGTCCATCCTTAACCTTGTCATCCATCCTTTGAAAACCAAAACAATTTCCATCGATAGGGGCATGAAAACCATAATTGCTCAATCAATCACTATTACCATGACCTAACTCAAATTGCCTCTTCAAAACACATGTTAGTCACAGTAATCTTGTGTCGTCATTAATCATCGATACCCAACTAGGGACCTAGATGCTTTCAATCTCCCCCATTTTGGTGATTGATGACAACACCACCTCGAGTATGTGTATAAGAGAAAAGTGTGGTTTTCAACATGCTTGGTTCATATAAGCAATAGTCAATAAGAACAAAGAGATAGAAATGTTTAATGACCCAAGCTAACATAATGTACTCAAAGGATATGAAATAAGCATGAGTACACAACATAGAGGTCATTTGAATCAGAGTATAACGCTGAAGCAAATCAAATGAGCATAACCAAGTGACATGATATATATAATCAAAGTAGAGAGCACACAAGTCACATAAGTGTCACAAACACACATATATCACATATATCACAATGCATGAAAGTAACACATGAATGCATGAAGTATCACACACAAAAGAACGAGTCCATCTCACATGCTCCCCCTAAGTCTAATGTACTCGCTCCCTCTCCCCCTTTGGCGTCAAGCACAAAAACCTAAGGGGTCGGTCAGTGGGACAGGAGCAGATGAGTTGGGCGCTGAGTCATGGGGAATGAGCTAAAACTGGGTCGTATCATCATCAAACTCTGAGCTATCAGCTACCAGACCCTCTGGAGTGGACTCACGCTGACCCTCTATCAGTGGAACTGTAGGTGAAGCGGTCTGGGTCTACTCAGTGGGCTTGGTAACTAATGGAGACGAGGATCCCGATCTTCCATCAGGTGGTGGTAACTATCGTTGTGGCAGAGAATGACACACCGATCCAGCTTCAGATCGAAAGATCGAACCCTGCAATCTTAGCACCATAGCTCCTCTGGTTATCAACCGAGTCACGGACCAGGTTGACCTCGCCAAGAAGGCTAATCCCTGCCTACGCAACGAAGAACACAAGCAAGGTTTGATCTTTTGATCTGAAGCCGGATTGGTGTGTCATTCTCCGCCACAACGATAGTTACCACCACCTGACGGAAGATCGGGATCCCCGTCTCCATTAAGTGGTATTAGAGCTAAGGTATACCTTCATGTTCACATGTATTCCCTAGTTTGAGTGTTTTGCATTCGTCCCATAGTCCAGTGCCATACTCGTTTTTCCTGTCCTAGAACCTTCCGCGCCATAGCCTTTGCATATTTCAGTTTTAGAGTCCGTCGTGTTGAGTTTGTGTCCTGGTCGAGGTCTTGTTGCTGGTTAGGTCATGTTAGAGTCCCGTTCGTGTGTTTTTCCCCATCGTTTCCATCAAATCCTTGCTGTTGTGACCAGTTTTGTGCACATTGTTCCCGTTTTGTCCTCTAATTCGGAGGCAATTCTTAAAACTGGTCTAGTTTTTGCATACGAACTCCGATTTTGACGTTCCATATATCAAAATGGATTAGAAAAATTTTGGATCCGTCCATCCCCTAGCTTGTCGGGGTTTGAAAATTTTAAATTGGTCAAAAAGTGGTCACAAGATCCTCGTTTCATGGTCACAAGGTTTTTGTCGATTTTGAGCAAGATTTCTAAAAATTCCATAGGCCACGTCTTTCACTTGTTTAAGCTCATATTTTCTGTGGTTACTTATTTTGTGCTCCTAAGTAAAGGAAAAATATCAAAAAATAAAATAAAGAAGTCAAAATTTCCCAAAAAAAACAACAACATCCCAAAAAATAGAAAAAAAGAGGGGCAAAAGAGGAACAATATTTAGAGGAGCACATAGAGAAGACCAAAGTGAGCTGTGTTAGCATGTGCTGTCTGGTTCCTTATTTGTGTTGCTGTTTCCATCCACCATACTTTTGTCACACACCTGGTACTTGGAACATTTTAGACCAACAACGAGAACAAGTACTTTGGAATATAATTCAGCATTACTTTCTGTTACTGACTTGTGTGCCCGAATACATATTACTCTTTATTTGCCTTCCAAGCTCCACAAATTCTTCTGATCAGTACAGAAAAAGGGCTTTGTAATCTCGGTACCACTGCCTCACAGGTATCACGAACTAGCCGCCGGTTGTACCGCCCACTGCTTGCGTTGGTAAGAACTTTGTAAGAGCTTGGTAAGACACTTCCACTTGCTGTGAAAAGTGACACCACTGCAACCACATAGTCATTTGGTAGGGATAACTTTCACCGTTTGTTCCTATTTTTGTGTTTACAATGGCAGGAGGTGAACAGACTGGAGATAACAATCCTAAGGGTTTCAACGAGTGTGTCAGTCAACAGCAACTACAAGCTGTTGTAGAGGATGCCCAAAAAAGGATGAATGAGGCCGTTAGGAAGGCTGACACTGACACACTCATTGAACTCAACATTGGCAACAGCATGGAGAGATTGGACAAAAGAATTTCCATGCTAACCGACAAGGTTACTGAGTTGGAAACATTGGTGGCGGTCAACAACAATGACGTCTCTGGCAGCAACACTGATGGTCTCTTGCTAGAAGACATGGTGCATGATGTCGCTGGAAACATAGATCGAGCAGCCTTCCGACAAGCAAGATTACGATCGACGTCTTCATCGCAACACGACAAGTATGGGTGGTGTCCCCACCATCAAGGTAATAATCACCGTGTACCCGATTATCCTTATGCTAAGATTAAGTTCACAATACCATCTTTTTTGGGTCATTACGATGCTGAGGGATATCTTGATTGGGAGATGACAGTAGAACAAAAGTTTAGTGCCCACCTTGTGCCTAAGCATCATAGAGTTCATCAAGCTACTAGTGAGTTTAAGGATTTTGCCATTATTTGGTGGAATGGGCTAGCTGCACAGGATGCTTTACCTGGTATGTGGGAAGAACTTAAGGTAGCTATGCGTGATCGTTTTGTTCCTCCTTATCATAGAGACTTGCGTAAGAAATTGATGCATTTAGAACAAGGAGATAAATCTATACAGGATTACTATGGTGAGCTCCAAAAGGGATTGATGTGTTGTAGTGTTGTGGAGGGAAACAAAGATGCCATTTGTCATTTTTATTCGGGTTTGAGACGTGAGATTCAGGACATTGTTGATTATAAAGAATTTAACACTGTCAACCAGTTGTTTTAGTTTGCTATGCTTACAGAAAAGGAATTGCAGGGGTGTGAACAGCAGAGCAAGAGCAAGGTCAGCACCACCACATACACACCACGCTCGGCACCATCTTCGGGGCTGACCAAGCCAACCACTTTTCGGGCACCTCCACCAGCGAGCAAGCGACCAACAACCTCTGGAGTTTCTGCTACACCTAAGGCACCTCCCACACGACCTTTAGATTTAGGTAAAAATTCTTTGAAGGTGCCTACCAAGAGTTCCTCATCCGTTGCATCGACGGGACACACTTTGGGCATTCAGTGCCACTGCTGCCATGGCATTGGCCATGTGCAGAATGACTACCCAAGTCAGCGGGCATATATTGCTACAGAAGATGGTTACATCAACACCTCTGACATTGAGGATGAAGAAGACCAAGATGCAGATGAGGAGGATGGCGAAGTCCTTGGTGACGAGGCCACAATGACCTATAGGAGCATCATTGTACAGCGGGTGCTCAGCTCACAAGTCTAGCAACCTGAGAAGCTACAACGCCATAACTTGTTCTAGATTTTCTTCATCATCAGCGACCGTCGCGCTTGTGTCATTATTGATGGAGGTAGCTGCAACAATTTGGTGAGTTCTGATTTGGTCAAGAAGCTTGGCTTGACCACATGCCCACACCCACGTCCATACCATATTCAGTGGTTAAATGATTCTGGTAAAGCAAAGGTAACACAAACTTGTAGAGTTTCATTTTCCATTGGTTCTTATGCTGATTCTGTTGATTGTGATGTGGTACCTATGCAAGCTTGTTCACTCTTATTGGGTCATCCTTGGGAACATGATAATGATGCTACACACCATGGTAGAAGTAATAAATACACTTTTGTGCATAAAGGAAAGAAAATTACTTTGATACCTTTGAACCCTGCTCAAATTGTACAAGCTAATAGAGAACGCGCTGCTAGTTTGAATGATGTCCAATCTAAAAATCAGCAAGTTGCTAATTCTATTTTCCCACCTAAAAAGGATAAGTCTACATCTATTTCTAAGGCTGAGGGGATTAAATTGAAGGGTGGTGTTATGCTTGCAACAAAATGTGACTTTGCTGAAATTTCTGATGATGATATTTGCTATGCTTTGGTATGCAAACAAGCTATGTTTTCGCTTGATGATATTGTTAGCTCGGTGCCTCCTGCTGTCACTAACCTTTTGCAGGAGTATGAGGACATTTTCCTAGCTAAGGTACCCCCGGGGCTGCCACCTATGAGAGGGATAGAGCATCAAATCGATTTGATCCCGGGAGCAACCTTGCCCAACCGTGCTGCCTATCGAACCAATCCTGAGGAGACTAAGGAAATTCAGCGACAAGTCCAAGATCTTTTGGACCGCGGGTATGTACGTGAAAGCCTTAGTCCTTGTGTCATTCCTGTACTTTTGGTTCCTAAGAAAGATGGAACTTGGCGTATGTGTGTTGATTGTAGAGCCATTAATAATATTACTATTCGATATCGTCATCCTATTCCTAGGCTAGACGACATGCTTGATGAGTTGTGTGGTTCTATAATTTTCACTAAGATTGACTTGCGAAGTGGCTACCACCAAATTATAATGAAACTTGGAGATGAATGGAAAACTGTGTTTAAAACCAAATTCGGGTTGTATGAGTGGTTAGTAATGCCTTTTGGTTTGACAAATGCACCTAGCACTTTCATATGCCTAATGAATGAGGTTTTAAGAGCTTTTATTGGTCATTTTGTGGTAGTTTACTTTGATGATATATTGATTTACAACAAGTCTTTTGATAAACATATGGATCACTTACGTGCTGTTTTTAATGCTTTACGTGATCCACGTTTATTTGGTAACCTTGAGAAGTGCATCTTTTGCATGGATCGAGTTTCTTTTTCTTGGCTATGTTGTAACTCCACAGGGAATTGAGGTGGACAACATGAAAATTGAAGCCATAATGAGCTGGCCGGTTCCCCAAACCGTCACACAGGTGAGGAGTTTTCTTGTCCTTGCAGGATTCTACCGCCGCTTCGTCAAAGATTTCAGCACCATTTCCTTAAGTTAGTGATCTCCCCTATGGTCCTGTTATCTTAAGTCTTGTTGCTATTCGGGTTAAGTTAGACTTAGTTATTCTCACACATGTTTCCTTAAGTTCGATATTCTGGAATACTTTCCGGTGAAGTGCTACATTGGTATCCGTGCATTTACGGATTATTCTATGTGCGTTAATATATACCAACAAGCATTTCTAGTGTCGTTGCCAGGGAAACGATTGCTGACGTAACTTCAAACATAGCTTAACCATTTGTCATTATTCTTTTACCTTTTATCTTTTACTTTTCTTTTCTCTTCACTATGGATTTAGAATCCACTTCTATCTATCAATATGCTGCACCTACAAGCGCACGCCTAGAGCCACCAGAATCTTCAAAGCCTATCCTAACACCTGGCTATGAGCTGCGCCCGTGTTTAATTAACATGGTCTAGGATCAATCTTTTTTGGGTGAAGATGATGAAAATCCATACTCCTACCTAAATGAGTTTGAGCAAACCTGTGCATGCCTACGCATTGCAGGCATGTCAAATGAAACCTTACGATGGATGTTTTTCCTTTCTCTTTGAAGGGAAGAGCTAAATGTTGGTACAAGCAAACTATAAGGAGTAGATAAGGAGATTGGGAAGCTTTATGCTCTAGCTTTTACTTACATTTCTTTCCCATCTCTAGAGTAGTGAGCCTTTGTTCAGAGGTTCTAACTTTTAAACAAAAAGAAAAAGAATGTCTAGGCATGTCATGGGGATGCTTTAATGCTCTCATTAATACTGGCCTAGACCTTGCCATTCAAGACACCATTCTTTTTTAATACTTTTATATGGGTCTTGATAGGGAAACTTTGAAGTATCTTGATATAGCTTTAGCAGGATCGTTCTTGCATGTCTCCACCAATTTGGGGAGAAGCATTCTTACTAAAGTCTTAGAGAGCACCATAGAGGAAGTAGAAGAGAAGCCACTAGATAAGGAATCCCAGATAGCTGAACCAGAATCTCTACCCAACCCATCACAAACTTTAGCTGTCCCAAATCCTGTACCACCGAAAAAGGAGGAAACTCCAATTTCGGATTTCATGCTTAAATTCGAGGATAAACTTTTTGTCGAATACAAAAATACCTTGAATTATCATACTATGAGGAGACCCTAGAAGCCTAGGAAATCATCACTCCATGAAGAAACTCTTGACCCTTCTAAGGAAGCTTTCCTTAAAAAGACTACAAAAGAGCTAGTATCCATTATAAGCAATGAATTGTTAGAAGAATCAGAGCTTTCCTCTTATGTGATTCATCTAGACTCACCTTCTATCTTTATTTGTTACCAAATTAACAAAGCTCCTTTTGATGCTCTTTATAATCTAGTTGTGGGTGTTAATGTTATGTCTACATCTTTTGCTCATGATTTATTGAAAGACATGTCATTAACCCCACCAACAAAGTTGTTGAGAGGTCTTTTAGGACACATTCTCCCAAGTTTGGGAATACTGTATGTCCTCCCTATCTAGGTAAAAGGAAACATGGTTCATTTGAGCTTTTATATCTTTGATATCATAGAGTTCGACCTATTGATAGGACAACCAATTAAAAGACTTATTCAAGAAGGACAAAGAGGGAAATTGAAAATTAGCCTCAAGAAAAACTTTAGACTTTCTATACCCATTACTCATTCTCTAAATGCTAAGACTGAGCCAATTCCTGAGCAAGACCCAATGGACGAGGTTAAGGTTGCATCTCTTTAATAATTGATCGAACCCAACCTTGAAGATGATGCCCAATTCTTCATCAAGGAGGAAGATGAAAATCCTATAGAACCTGAACCCTTAGATGAATTGTTGGAACCACCTAAGCCCACCATTGAGCTTAAACCCCTACCTTCTGGTATTAGATATGTTTTTCTCAATAATGATCAGGATTCTCCTATGATAATAAGTGATAAACTCTCTTAGGAAGTATCCCTCCACTTGCTAACTGTCTTAGAAAAGCATCGCTCTGCTTTTGGCTACTTGCTCCAAGACCTTAACAGAATTAGCCTTGCTCTTTGCACTCATCGCACCCCTACAGACCAAGATTCTATAACTTCTAGGGAGCCACAACGTAGGCTTAATAATGCGATGAGAGAGGATGTTAAGAAAGAGGTTTCAAAACTCTTATATGCCGGGATCATCTATTCTGTCCCATATAGTGAGTGGGTAAGCCTTGTGCAGATTGTGCCAAAAAAGGGAGGCATGACTGTTGTTAAAAATAAAAACAATGAATTAATCCCACAAAGAACCATCATAGGATGGTGGATGTGTATAGACTACCGAAAACTTAACAAGGCAACAAAGAAAGATCATTTTCCATTGCCCTTCATTGATGAAATGTTGGAGCGACTGGCAAATCACTCTTTCTTTTGTTTCCTGATGATCAAAGCAAAACCACTTTTACATGTCCATATGGAACTTATGCTTATCATAGAATATCATTTGGATTATGTAATGCTCTAGCTTCTTTCCAAAGATGCAAGATGTCTATATTTTCTGATATGATTGAAGAAATCATGGATGATGTTTCTGTTTATCGAAAAACTTTTGATGATTGTCTTGACAATTTAGACAAGGTTTTGCAAAGAAGTGAAGAAAAACACTTAGTCCTTAATTGGGAAAAATGTCATTTCATGGTATGAGAAGGCATAGTGCTTGGACAATTACCTCCACCCATAAATATCATAGGGATCCATAGTTTTTCTTGGTCATGTGGGGTTTTACCGCCGCTTTATAAAAGGATTTTCACAGATTGCTAGACCACTTACAAATCTTTTAGCCAAGGATGTTCCCTTTGAATTTGATGATGCATGCTTAAAATATTTTGAAATTCTTAAGAAAGCACTCATCTCTGCACCAATTAATCAACCCCATGATTGGTCGCTACCTTTTGAAATCATCTGTGATGCAAGTGATTATACTGTTGGGGTTGTTTGGGTCAAACATGTAACACCCCAGTGTTAAGCATTACATTTGACACCTGCATTTCATGAGCACAAGCCTCATCTAAGCATTCATGAACATGAGCATATGAAATTTCATCTCATTCTAATACATTGTCACATGAAATGTTGATTTATATGTGTTTATGCTTGCAATCATGTATGACCAATGTATTAGATGGTTGTGAGGTCATGAAAACACCTTAGCCACATCTAGGATGATCAATGGAACAATGTTTGTATTCATGACATAGGTCAATTTTGCTTTTAAGTGTTGGTTTCATTTGAAATGCCATTTTCATGATGCTAGTTTGACTAAAGTTGAACAGTAGCTTAGAGTGTTTGCATGGCTGTGTGACCTAAATAAAAGTTGTAGTACTTGACTAGGGTAACAACTTTTATTTTTGGGTCAAGGTCTAATTCAGTGCATAGAATGCTCAAAAATAGCTCACAAATATCAACAAAATGTTGTTTCGAGACTGAAAAATTTCTGTGTTGAAACGGTTTTCAGTTTCAAAGTACCTCACTTTGGAGCAATGTAGTTTGTTAACCAGTGAGAATCAAATGATGGTTCTTAAAGCAAAGTTGGAGATCTCATGTAGCTCTACAGTTTTCATTAAGGAAGTTTTTGTAGTGGACGAACGGATTAGGAAGTATAGCATCGTTAATTTGCACTGTTAGTCGACGATGGCAGCACCTGAACCCACGCCCGCGCGCGGCATCGTGGCTGACCGGCCATAGGCTGTGGCCAACACGTGGTGGCAGCATGCCGGCGTTGTCCCGGCCGGTCGGGCCTGAGTGCACACTTAAGCACCACGCACCCAGCACTCCATCCACTATTCCACTCTCAGTCACTCTTGCTCGCCCTGCTTCTCCGCAGTGCCGTGCCGAGCACCACTGTAGCGCCATGCCGAGCACCACCATAGCACCATCATAGCTCCACCTCAACCGCTCTCCATCGACGTAGCCTTGTCGGTCGATTCATCTCAGCCACGGCTGCTACGCCATCACCTCCACCTCCTAGAGCCACTAGCACCATCTATCGAACCCAGGTAGAGCGGCATTTCGCCTCGCCACAGTCGCTGTTGTCACCGGAGCACTGCCGCACTCGTGGCTCACCGTGCCCCTGCCATTTCACCTCACTGCATGCCCCCATCTCCTTTGGTCCAGCACCATGATAGAGTCTAGAAGCTTAGGCCGGAGTTAGGGATGACGCCACCACTTGATGGCGCCAGAATAAGTCACCGCTCCGCCCGCGCCCACCATGGCCACCATGACACTCGAGCTCACCGCTGTCGAGTTGGTTCATCGTCTCACTCCTTTATCACGCGCCTTAGGTCGAGTAACCCTAGGCCTCGCTAGTGGCATGATGGAGACCCGCCTTTCGCCGCCGTTTAGCCGGAACAGTGTGAGCACTGCCATGCACCGTGCGCCGCCACACGGCCAAGCATGCGGCCGAGCTCGCCGATGCCACCCCGAGCCCTCACCTACGTCGTGTAGTTCTACTAGGTCTCCAGGATGGAGTAGCCATCCTCGCCTAAGTGTGTTGTAGTTGGAGATGGCTGGTGTACTGCCACCGACCTTCATACTCTGCCGTGGCCGTCGTTGAACTTGCTCTGGCGAGCCACCGAGCCAACTAAGCCTACTAGTCGATGCGCATGGGTGAGATTAGTGCAGTGGTGAAGACCTTACCTTTGGAGACCTCGCCATCGGTGAGTTCTCGCCGATCAGCGCTGTCCCATGTTTTGTTCTCGCTGACGGGTGGGTCCCCGTTGACCGCAGGCCTCGGCTGTCAGTGTGTATGATATTTGATTTTCTAGATTTATTTCACATATTTGAATGCATGTTTGAAAAATTCATATCTCAAGCTAGCAGTGTCCAATTTTGGTGAACCAAATTTTGTTAGTTTCATCTTGAAGTGTAGTATTTGATAAAAATATGAGATGCATTGTTTCTACTATTTTTCTAGGAGAATAAAATGTAGCTAGATAAATGCTTTTTAAATGGCTTCTATCTTGTTAAATGCATAACTTGAGCTAGAAAGGTGATAAAATTTTGATTCCAATTTGGTTTCTAGCTAGGAAAAATACTAAACTTGCAGTGGTCATACTTTGAATATGGTCTTCGTATTTAATCCTAATTAATTGTTGTTTTCTAGTGAAATTAATTGGGGTAAAAATACAAAACATATGATCATGCAAATTTTTACACAGTGTTCTTATGCTTGGAGGAATGTAAGAAAAATATTAAATCTGTTGTGTGACACTTTTCACTATGCTAAACTATTTTTGCTAGAATAAGCCTATGTAACTTGTCATTTTTGTAGAGGTAGTTGTACTTATCGAAATGGCATGAAATTTGTATAGTAGACTTTGAGGTCAATTATAGGCTACTGTAATTTTATCAAAATTTATTAAGCACTGGAAATATTTATCCTTTAAATCACCTTATTATCTAAGGAAATTAATAAATGGATATAAATAATTTAGTTATGTTTTCCCATAATGTTTTCTATGGTGCTTGAGACGCATAGGATCTGTTGATGTTATTAGTTAGGCTTAAAGGCAATGGGTTGTAAGCAACTAGTAAATTATTGCTTTATAATTCAACTAGATGGCTGCATGTATATTTTTAGTTAAATTGATAATTTCATGATGATAATGGTCTTTTCTATAAAACTTCCTTATATACCTTGTGTTAATTTTTTCATAGCCATTGGCCTTATGGTTTAAGAATTATGGTTGTTAGAAGTCTGCTGTCAGAAATGCTTGCTCTCTAGATAGATTTAAATGATTGAATTGTTTGACCTAGATAACTGCTGAATCACACTAAGTGTATTAAAAGAAAGTTGTAGCCAATTTCATAAGATTTCCAGAATGTCCATAGCCATATTATTATGATTTGTGTAACTCTAGTTATGGTCAAAACAAGTGGTTGCTGTCTTGTCGTCTCGAAAATGATTTACATAAGTGTTTGTTTAGTTATTAGAGAATACATAAGCACCTACTCAGTAAAATAAGATGCAACTTGTTATTACTTGATGCAAAGTCATTGAAAACACTTATGAGTATGCATTCATTACATCATATCATATTATATATGTCATCATATATGCATTCATGATATCTTAATTCATGCTCATGCATATAGGATCGTTCAAAGAAATAACTTTGTTGGAGTTCAAGAAAGAAGAAGAGGAGGATCGGTAGGAGACGCCTTAGTCCGTAGCTCGAGGAGAAGAGGAGCAGACTCTCGAAGATCTCCCTGAGTGCCCGGATCACCGGCCAACCTCTTTCCTCAAAGGCAAGCCCGGGAGCAATCTAAGTCTCCTATGTTTTACAAAATATCATTTGAGTCCTTTATGTTTGATGCATTAGGTTATAAGAGTTGATTCAAAACACTTGATGCATAGAACTACCTTGTCTAGTTACATATACCTTTAACCCTATGTAGGTCTAGGATCAAATATATGCTTAGCCATGCTTAGACCGGTAGAAGTCGGGTGATTTTCTATCACCTACAAGATATAGGTGGATACCGAAGCCCGGTTGGCTATATTTGCTATCATGGAAAAGAACTATGGAGTAATGTAAATGGAGGCCGGACAAAGTCTATGTGTAGGTTGACTCATGTGATCCCATCTGTGCCGATTAAGGGTTGTACCATTGTTGGGCGCTTCTGACAAGATTGAACTCATGCTTATCACTTAGCTGGCCAGATAACTCATTCCTACCGCAAAGCCGAGTAGCTCAACTCAGGTCGGGCCCTGCTTTGTTAGAGTCCACGCTCGGAATGGTAGTAAGGATGTGTGGGGAGCCAGACATGAGCCCAAGGGTAGGGCGGGCCTGAACGTCCTGGCAGCTGGTTGTCCCTGATTGTGCAGCGCTGGGCGAACCCGCGAAATGTGGACCTGAGTTGTACCAAAGGTGACCATTGATCTTGTCTACCTAGATTTGTGTTAGGAATAAATTATTAGCTAGTTGTACTCGATTCGAATCGCTGTCTCTTCCGGACAATGAGAAACTTGGCTAGTACCAACATCATAGTAACTATGATATGGAACATGATGGTTTGGATGAACATGAAATTACTACACCAGCTATGGTTACTATTGTATGCTACTAAATGATATACTACATGTTTGGCACATGTTAGTTGCTAATCTATAGATGAATAGCTATAAGTAACTTGATGACCAAATTATAATAGTACAACTGAGTTTGTCGCTTTTTATGCAAAATGTTGTCAAGCTACCCCCACTTATAAAGCTTTGCATAATCCTTGGAGTCACTTTGTTTTTGGTTTATGATAGGTAAGTCTAGCTGAGTACCTTCTCGTACTCAGGGTTTTATTCCCATTGTTGTAGATGGTACAATTTATCATGGCTATTTCAAGAATTGCTTCTGTCCTGCCGTGGATGAGTAGTGAGCCCTGGGCGGCATCTCTTATTAATCCTTCTTATATGCTTTTGTGGGATTATGATTATGAATTGGCACTTTGTATTTGAACTATGATGGTAGATGTTAGTTTCAAACTTTAATTTGCTTCCGCTACTATTTACTAAACTTTATTTGTAATAACCTTAATTCGTACTCCGATGAATGGACTGTATTTGTGAACCTTATGTAACATGTGACATGTATGTTGAATCATGTACGATCTTGGTTGTATGTTGATGGTTAATCGAGACCCGTCGTGGCACTCGACGGACTACCGGGTTTATATGGGCTCAAGTATGACAGTGCGACTGCTTGCGGACTGACATTGTACTTGTGCTCTTATAAATTGGTCGGTTCTGCTATAGCTGGCATCAGAGCAAGCTTCAACATTAAATGACACATGTGTATTTAAAACAAAGGTTTTTTTTTCCAAAACTAGTTTTTAGTAACTTATAACTATATATATAGGTGTTTTAAAACCTATAGTTGAATCTAAAGTGTGCCAGTGATCACTTCCTTTATGCCCAGTTAAGGACTTCAGGTGGCTAATTAAGTACTAACTTGGGGGTTTTTATTTTTGTCGTCCATACGGCGTGCTATTGTATGGATGCCATTCACATGAGTGGTAATATATGGATCAAATGTCTCTACGCCCAAGGTAAGATGCCAATCATCATTATAGTGGCATGACCACAAGATGCGAGCATGCGGTCTATGGGGAGAGTTAGCTTTGATACTAAAGTATATATATGTCTCATATATATGTGGAGATATTTAATTATGGGTTAGCTTTGATACGACTATGTATGCATAATTATATGTATATATAGGACGTATTTAATTTCGGGTAGCCTTGATACGGAAGTATATATAAATGGGTATATATATGGAAGTATTTAGATTGCAACCTAGAGCCTAGATTTACATTCTGCATATATCATTGAGGGATTGGGCTAAAATGATATTCTTGTGCAGGTACACTAACAGCAAAACATGTAGCCTGACTAGTTATGCTATATATGAAAGAACGTATGTATGCCACCCTATATGCCATAGAAGTTTTAATTTTCCTAAGTTTGTGAGAACATATGGAACGTGCATGCATCATGATAAATCATTATTTCATACTTGCCTTGTTCCTCCCCTTATAAATCTCTTACTCAGTTATGTGACTCCTATCCACTATGACTTTGTCTCATGAGATTTGCACCATGTTGTTGGTACAGATGGCAGCACCGGCTGGAAGTGAGAATTTCCTATTCATGTTTGGAATCCCTGCCCTACTTTGGAGAGTCTTGCATTATGCGGGGTACTACGAACCGCCCCTCTATTATGGGAATGAAGTATACCTGGAGGGACAACCATGGTATGAAGTATAGTTGACCATACCAGGTTGTACCCAAGCACCCTTCTGGCAGGAATGGAGGGCGGAATCTGAAGGAAGAACTCCTTGGGCAGCTACCCAAGTAGTGGCTTTTGAGGTACTGAGTCAGATTTGTCAGCAGCACGGGGATGAGCTTACCGGCAGTGCCACTGGTACTTTTCCTCGAGTGGGCCCATCCACAATAGTATGGGCACAGTGCAACAACAATGCGCTGATCTAAGACCGAGATGAGCGGGCAGACAGTTCTAGTCCTGCTATGAGCGCAATGTTTGCAGTGATGAAGATGTTTTACACTCTCAGGACACTAGGGACTTCTGGCAGGAGTCCTATACCACTTGCATGGATAAGCTCATGAGAGCCGAAGCTACACAGCGTAAGCTAAAGAAGCGTGTGCGCAAGCACAAAAAGGCAGCAAGTGAGGCTCGATGGGAAATTGATCAAGCTTATGTAGCTTTGGGAAATCTCCACACCTAAATGGAGCAAGTTGATCAGCAGAGAGCTGCCACCCAAGAGGCAAGAGCGGATGATCAAGCAATGTTAGTAGGACAACAGGAGCAGCTAGAGGCTGCCCATGCCGAGGCATTCACAGCTACGTGCCAGCGGATCCTAGCAAACAACCGTGTAGCTATGGCAGAAGCAGAACAAGACAGGACCCAAGCCTTGAGCGTATAGCAGGACTTTGTCGAGAGGGACTTGCGCCAACAACTTGCATAGACCAAAAACATGGTGGTTAATCTTCAGCATGAGGTGCATTTCCTGAACAACCAATTGCACCCGATCCTTAATGAGGAAGAAGAAGATCCAGAGATGTTGATCGTGGATGACGGTTTGGAGGAAGAGGAAGTAGAGCTAGAGGGTGAGGACGATCCTATCTCTGACCTTGACACCGAGCATGCAGAAGATTAGCATCGCCTAGTGACTAGTTAGAACGCTAGATGTATCCCTATTATTTATGTAATAGACTTGTAGCTTGAAGTTTGGTATTCCTGATTTGACTTCCGTGTAATATTGGCACTCTGCATGTTGTTTCACGACAGGTTGAACTTTAATGAAATTCTAGTTTTGTTTTACTAGTGATTATGACATGCATGTTAACACGCTGCGAGCCCAATAAGTGATCAAATTGGTGATGTCATGTTACGAGAATGAATTATTATGCCTCTGTTTTATTGTATGAATTTAATATTCTCTCCAGTAATTTTAGTTTGGCATGATTATACCATTCATCTGCAATCTCCTAACATCATCCAATCATCACTTATTGTTGCAACTTTGTAGATGACTCGCACTGGCGCTAGAGCAGGCAACAACCGAGGTGACAACGATGGTGACTTACCACCACTGCCACCACCGTCTGCGAATGAATTCTTCACATAGTTCTTGGGTAGTCAGAGAACCATGGAGGAAACAATATGCCTCATTGCATAGAACACTGCTCATGCCTATCAACAACAACAGGGGCCTGAGCCAAATCAATACAACTCTTTCAAGGTTTTCCTGACACCAAGCCTCCTATCTTCAAGGTGGCCAAAGAACCACTTCAGGCGGATGAATGGCTTAACACAATTGAGCAAAAGTTCTGTCTATTGAGGGTTACGGAACATCAGAAGGCAGAATATGCATCACATCAGCTGCAGGGACCGACCATGAAATGGTGGACCCATTTCCTGTCCTCCCTAACCGCCAACTCACAGGTCACATGGGAGCAATTTAAGTTAGCCTTTAGGGGACATCACATTCCCCAAGGCTAATGCGCATGAAAGCAGCCGAGTTCATGCGACTCACACAAGGGACCAAGACCCTTATGTAGTACATGCATGCATTCAACAATTTGTCTCATTATGCCCTAGGGTTCATCGATACAGAGGAAAAGAAGATTGAAAGCTTCAAGAGAGGCCTTAGCACTAAGCTAATGAAAACCATGGCCAACTCGAGGTGCGCCACATACAATGAGTTCATCAGTGATGCCTTGACTCAGGAGAACCAGAACAATCTGCACGTAGTGGCAAAGGACTGCAAGAGGGCAGCTAAGGTAGGCGCCTCAGGGTCTTCCTAGTCTAGAGCTCTAGTGGCGGCTAGGCCATAGTTTCGATCACCAGCGCCCAAGTTTAGGCCTCCTCGGCCAAAAGCCTAGGCCAACCAACCTCAGAAGGTGTTTCATATGACGTTCACCATTGCCCTACCCAAGGGAAATGGAGGGCAAGGAAGCTCAGTAGGACCCAGGAGCAATCAGCCATGCTTCAATTGTAATTAGTTGGGTCTTTGGGCCAAGGAATGTCCCCATCCTAAGAAGAACAGCAATCAAAACCAGAGCAATCAGAGATAGGCAAATCCTAAAGCACATCCTAGATACGTGCATTACACCACTGTTGAAGAAGTTCCTGCAGGAGAGGTTGTCACAGCCGGTATGTTTCTTGTTAACAAACATCCCACCATTGTTTTATTTGATTCTAGAGCTTCTCATTCATTTATGAGCCAAGCATTTGCATCTAAGTATGATCAGAAAGTAATTGAGGTAAACATGGGTGGTTATAATATAAGTTTGGCTGGGGTTACTATCTCTACAAACCAAATAGTCAGAGATGTGCTCATCTCTATACAAGAGAGAGAGTACACGACAAATCTAATAGTATTGCCCGGATTAGCCATAGATGTGATCTTAGGCATGAGTTGGATGAGTGACCATGGTGTTCTCATTGACACATCCACTCGGACAATTATATTGAGAGAACCAAAGGGAGGTAATGCTTTTCTAGTACCGCTTCCCTAAAGTTTTGATCTCCAAAACTTGTCTTGCGCTATCCAAGCCACTACCCTTTTGTGATATTCTAGTGGTTTGTGAGATTCCGAATGTATTTCCAGATGAGTTGCCAGGTTTACCGCCTGATAGGGATGTGGAATTTAAGATTGAGTTAGTGCCAGGTACGACACCTATCTCAAGAAGACCCTATAGGATGCCACCAAATGAGTTAGCTAAACTTAAAATTCAGTTACAAGAACTGTTGGACAAAGGTCTCATTCAACCTAGTTTGTCTCCATGGGGATGTCCAACTTTGTTTGTAAAGAAGAAGGACAAGTCTTTGAGAATGTGTGTGGATTATAGGCCACTTAATGTTGTGACCATTAAGAACAAGTATCATTTGCCTCGTATCGATATCTTGTTCAATTAGTTGGCAAAAGCAAAGGTATTCTCCAAGATTGACTTGAGGTTAGACTATCATTAGATTAAGATTGTCGCAGAACCGACCAATTTATAAGAGTACAAGTACAATGGCATCCAGCAAGAGGTCGCACTGTCATACTTGAACCCGTATAAACCTGGTAGTCCGTCGAGTACCACGATAGGTCTCGATAAATGATTTACAACAACCAAGATCGTACATGATTCAACATACAAGCCACATATTACATAAAGTTCACAGATACATTTTCATCATCAGAGTATGAATAAAAGTTATTACAAACCGAGTTTGATAGATAAAAGCGGAAGCAAATTAAATTTGAAAGTAAAGTTTCCAACATAGTTTAGTATAGTGCCAAGATACGATCACAGTCCACAATAGCATGTAGAAGGATTAATAAGAAGCCTGCCCAAGGCTTACTCCTCATCCATAGCGAGATAGAAGCAACTCTTGCAATAACCATGATACACAGTGCCATCTACAACATGGGAAATAAAACCCTGAGTACGAGAAGGTACTCAGCTAGACTTACCCATCATAAACCAGAAATAAAAATGACTCCAAGGATTATGCAAGGCTGTATAAGTGGGGATAGCTTGACAACATTTTGCATAAAAGCGATTAACTTAGCTATACAATTATGGTTCAATATCAGGTTAATTATAACTATCCATCTCTAGATTAGCAACTATCCTGTGCCAAACATGTGGTATATCCATTTAAAAGCATACAATAGTAACCATAGCAGGTATTGCAATTCCATATTCATCCGAACCATCATGTTCCATAACACAGTTACTATGATGTTGGGACTAGCCAAGTTTCTCACTATCCGGGAGAGACGGCGATTTGAATCGATTTCAACCAGCTGGGAATTTATTCCTAACACAAACCCAGGCATACCGCGTGAAGGCAGCCTTAGGTCACCTTTGGTACAACTTAGGTACACATTTTGCGGGTCCATACCGTGCCGCACAATCTGGGACACCAGATGCCAGGACGTTTAGGCCTAGCCTGCCCTTGGTCTTAGTCTGATCGCCCCCCGCAAGGAGCACACAACAGAACGGGTCCCGGCCTGAGTTGAGCTACTCGGCTTCGCGGTCGAAACGAGTTATCCGGCCAGCTAAGTGATAGGCATGCGTTCAATCTTGTCAGAAGCACCAACAACGGAATGGTCCTTAATCGACACAGACGGGGATAGATCCACACCCAAGACCTCCATGTCTTGTTGCTTCTCTATCGACATCCCGCCCGGTCTCCATTTATATTACCCCATGGTTCTTTTCCACGATAGCAAGTATAGCCAACCGTGCTCCGGTATCCACCTATATCTCGTAGGTGACAGGAAATCACCCGACTTCTACCGGTCTAAGCATGGTTAAGCATATATTCGATCCTGGACCTATACCAGTTAAAGGTGTAATAGCTAGACAAGGAATTTATATGCATCAAGTGGTTCCATTCAACTCTTATAAACTAATGCATCAATCATAAGTACTTAAGTAATCATTTGTAAAATACTGGGAGACTTAGAATGCTTCGGGGCTTGACTCGCAGAAAGGAAGTAGGGCGGTGATCAGGGCACTCTGGAAGCTCTTCGGAATTCTGCTCCCCGCCTTTGGGAGCTGTGACTTGAGGATTCTCCTGCTGGTCCCCTTCCTCTATTTCGTCGAATTCCAGCAACGTTATTTCTTCCTCCGATCCTAGATGCATGAATATGGCATAAGATATTGCGAATGCATACATGCGTACAAGTATAAAATGATGACACCGGATGAATGCATTCGTATAAGTATTCTTAATAGCACGGTCTTAACAAATGTATCATATTTTACCGAGTAGGTGCATATCTCTCTTAATTACTTAATCAAACACATTTACAATTCATTCACTACACACAAAACAGCAGCTGCTTGGTTTACTCATAACTAAAGTTCTACTTATCCAAATGCTGTGATATTAGACTTTCTGGAAATCTTATAAAATTGTATACAACTCTTATTTAATCACCAAAAGCTAATTCACACTTTATCTTAACCAAAACAGACAATCAATCCAGCGCTGTCCAGAAATCCCCAAGAACAAGCAAATTCGGAAAGGCTAACTTTAAACAGCTGTAACTCCTAAACTGTTTGACCTATGGTCCTGAAATTTTAACACAAGACATATGATGAAGTTATCTACAACTTTGTTATTAACTATTTTTACAGCAAACATCATTTTTATCATGCAACTTATCAAACTCCAGAATCTGTCCGGAAACTATTCTAATTCGCATTACAATGTAACAATACTTCTACTTCATATAAGTATTCAAATTTTTACAACCCAAAGTCTACCAACAGTTTAAGCATACCAAATACATCCAAGAAAATATAATGGTGAAGCCCAAACTATTTCTTTATATGCCTTTATCATTTTATTCAGATACATAGGTTAAATACTAAACATATACCAAATGTGCATCATAATTTCTCAGAAAATTACAGTGGCTTACTAGTGCTACCAATAGACTACTGTAAAAGTTTCATGCCATTTTGCCAAGTAAAACATCCTATACAAAAATGACAAGGCAACAAGGCTTGAAATAACATAAATAGAAAACCCTATTGAAAAGTGTCAAGCAACAGATTTCCTATTTTTCTTAGCATCCATATACTACTAGGATAACCTCCAACAAATTTCATGAATATTGGATTCCTAAATAATTTATAAAAATTCACACAAGGATCTCCTAATTATAAAAGAAAAATCTATAACTACAAATCTATGCATGCACTGATCCTCAAATTTTTACCAGAACTCATGCATGTCAAGAATAGCTTACCACAAAAATTTCATAATTTTTGGAGCACAGGAACTCTAGATATAAAATAAACAAGTTTGCATGTATTCAAAAACACATTTCAAATCTCTATTTAAATCTCCAAAAATTTCTACTGTAAATGTCAAGAATATATTTTTCCTAAATACTACACTTCCTAAGGAACACTACAAAATTTATTCCACACTTTTTGAATCAACACAGCTCAACTTATCAAATTTTCAAAGTGGCACATGAAACAGGAACAAATGAACTAGCCCACTTCACTTCTGTCGCTGACAGGCGGGACCCGCTGGTCAGTTGACCCCACCGGTCAGCGAGACAAAACAGAGCACGACGGCGCTGCTCGACGCTGCGCGGCCGGAGCTCGTCGACGGCGAGCTTCACCGGTGATGGCATCTACACATCATGGCCCCCACTACCTCTCGGACCTATTGACCTACTTGACCGAGCCTATCGTCGGAGCTAAGCACGGTGGCGGCATTCATGGCGGCACGGCGGAGCCGGACAACGGCACTACGCTGGTGGAGACCACGGCGAAGCACTATAAGGCGTAGACGAGCTTCCATGGGCTCAGGCGAACCTAGCGCACAAGGTTGCACGACCGATGGTGGAGGGAGGTGCCCCAACCACGGTGACGGGCGCGGCGGGGATGCTCCGACGAGCTCGCGCGCGGTGCTGGAGCTTACCGAGCACAGTCAGCAGGCACAGGGGGAGGAGGCGAATCATGGGGGTGCTGGTGGAGCAGCTATGGTGGTGGAGAAGCGACGAGGGCAAGCTGGCATCGGTAATGACGACGGCGACGCTCGGTGCGGAGGCGGTGGCTGCTACGGGCGAGGAAGGAAGCCGAGGCGAGGTGAATGGCGTGCGTGGCTGAGTGCGGGCGGTAGCTGGGAGTGAAGTAGCGAGCGTCTGCGTGCCTTGGCCACGCTGGGCAGGGCGCCGGTGACGCGTGGCCGCTGCGGACCTCCACGCGGCGCGCGATGCCTGAAGCCGGTCGGCCATCGAGCTGGGCGATTCAGTTGGTTCAGAAACTGAAAGGGGCGCCTGATAGCCGGTTTTCATGTTGATGTAACTGCTAAACCGTGGCTCCAAAGCGCAAACTATCTTAACAACAATGATAGCCCTATGTACCAGCTACAACTTTGGTTAAGGAATCATGTTCAAATTCACAACCGAATTCGAGTAATGTCATCACCAAGATGGGTTTGTCAGGCTGTCAGTCGAACAAAGACTTAGAAAATTTCATAAGTGTTGAAATGTTGATTTTGCTGATTCTTGTGAGACCAATTCAAGCATGTTAGAAGTTAAATCAGTCAATGACCCAAAAATAAAAGTTGTTCCTTATAGCAAATACTACAACTTTGCTTTAGTGATATCCTCCATGCAAGGTCTCTAACACCTAGTTCAAATTTGGTCAAACATGTCACATTTAAATGATGATACACTTCAAATCATGTCTTAATGACCTAATTACCCTTAACCATGAATATCAAAGTTGTTCATAATGACACTCTAACCATGTTTAAGCAATTTGCAAGGTCATTCAATCATTTCATGCATTAGTCACTCATAGAGCTATTTAGTGTAATCACATGAAACATGACTTAAGGGCTTGATCATGGGAAGTGACATTCATGAACCATGTTCCATTTGCTAACCTAAGTGTTGCCAATATATTTTTGTGACTCAAATCAACCATCTACATGTATACACTCATGATCATATGCAATAACACATGGAAACATGAAATAATGAGAAAAGTTGCATATGTTCAAAGAAACATGTGATAACAAGCAAATGTTACAGATGTTTCAATCAAATGTTTCAATTGTAAATGCTTGCTTATGAATGCTTAATGATCATGCTCATGTTATGCAAGTCAAGTTATGCAAGGCTAACACCTAGGGTGTTACAGCCCCTCCCCCTTATAAAAATCTTGTTCCGAGATTTGCAAGACCTACCATTCTTGGAAAAAGGCGGGATAAACTTCTTGTAAATAATCTTCTCTTTCCCACGTAGCATCTTGTTCACTATGATTGCTCCACACCACCTTATAGAACTTAATAATCTTACTCCGTGTTACTCTTTCCAACTCCTCTAAAACTCGAATTGGCTTTTCCTCATAGGTCAAATCCGATTGAAGCTGCACGTTGGTGGGTGTAATAGCTTCTTCAGGTACTCGAAGACATTTCTTCAAAGATTGTACTCATTTCTGGTGGCAGTTGTAACTTATAAGCGACATTTCCTTTTTCATTCCACAATCTTGTATGGTCCCACATATCTTGGTGAAAGCTTCTTTTTCATCCCAAATCTCTTCACACCTTTCATGGGCGATACTTTCAAGTATACATAGTCACCCACTTCAAAAGTCAGTGGTCTCCTTCTTCTATCAGCATAACTCTTTTGTCTCGATTGAGTTGCTTTCATATGCTGTTGGATCACACGTACTTGCTCTTCAGCTTCATTGACAAAGTCAATACCAAAGTATCTCCTTTCACCGGGCTCAATCCAATTCAATGGAGTTCTACATTTTCGGCCATACAAGGCTTCAAATGGAGCCATCTTGATACTTGCTTGATAACGGTTGTTATAGGAGAACTCAGCTAAAGGTAACCATTTCTCCCATGAACCTTTTGAAGATATATAACACAAGCTCTAAGCAAATCTTCTAAGATTTGGTTTACTCGCTCTGTCTGTCCTGAAGTTTGTGGATGATACACAGAACTTATGATTAGATTGGTTCCCAAATCCTGGTCTAAGTGCTCTCAGAAATGAGCTATGAACTATGGTCCTCGATCTGAGATTATAGTCCTAGGTACTCCATGTAGTCTCATGATCTGGGAAACATATATCTCAGCGTATTTCCCAACTATATACCGTGTGTTCACAGGTATAAAGTGTGCTGACTTGGTGAGACGATCAACAATAACCCATATTGAATCATGACCTTGTGGCGTCATTGGAAGGCCTGTGATAAAGTCCATGCTGATTTCCTCCCATTTCCATCCTGGGATAGGCAATGGCTGAAGTAATCCGTCAGATTTCATATGAACAGCTTTTACTCTACTGCAGTTATCACACCTAGCGACATAGGCTGCGATCTCTTTCTTCATCTTAGTCCACCAAAAATGGGTTTTCAAAGCTTGGTACATCTTACTACTACCCGGATGGATAGACAATTTGGACGAGTGAGCCTCATCTAAAATTTGGTTCCTCAGCTCACGATCTTTTGGTACCACAAGTCGGTCCTCAAACCATAACACACCTCTTTCATCTAATCTGAAATGCTTGGTCTCTTGCTCTTGCATTTTTCTCTTGATGTGACTTATTCCTACATCTGTCTGCTGCAACTCTATGATTTTGCTCTCAAGTGAACAACTGATCGTGATATTGTGTAGTACAGCAGGGTGTAACAAGTTGAATCCATCTTCCAATAATGCTTCCATAGTGTTGCAATGAGACTTTCGACTGAGTGCATCTGCTACTACATTAGCTTTTCCTGGATGGTAGTGCACTTCCAAATTGTAATCCTTAATCAGCTCTAACCATCTTCGTTGTCTCATGTTCAGCTCTGGTTGGGTAAAGATATACTTGAGACTTTTGTGGTCAGTATATATATGACATACATTGCCCAACAAGTAATGTCTCCATATCTTTAATGCGTGAACCACTACTGCAAGTTCTAAATCATGCGTAGGGTAGTTGACTTCATGCTTCCTCAATTGCCGAGAAGTATATGCAATAACTCTTCCTTCTTGCATAAGCACACACCCCAAACCTATTCCCGATGCATCACAAAATACATCAAAAGGCTTTTCAATGTCTAGTTGTGCTAGCACAGGTGCTGTAGTCAACAGAGTTTTGAGTGTGTGAAAAGTTGCTTCACATTCTGGTGTCCATTTGTACTTCTCATCTTTCTGAAGTAGTCTGGTCATGGGCTTAGCTATCTTGGAGAAATCTGGAATGAAACGGCGATAATATCCTGCTAACCCTAGAAAACTCCGAACTTCATGAACCGAAGTTGGTGCTTTCCAATCCATGACCTCTTGTACTTTTGATGGATCCATGGATATTCCATCTCTTGATAAGATGTGACCTAAGAAAGGTACCTTGCTCAACCAAAATTCACACTTACTAAACTTTGCATACAACTTATGCTCCCTCAATCTGGATAGGACAATCCTTAGATGCTCTTCATGATCTGACTCATTTTCGAATAAATCAATATGTCATTGATAAACATGACCATGAATTTGTCAAGCTCGGGCATGAATATCAAATTCATTAGGTACATGAAGTAGGCAGGAGCATTCGTTAGTCCGAAAGACAACTAAATACTCATATAAGCCATACCTAGTGGAAAAAATAGTTTTGGGTATGTCCTCTGGCCTGATCTTTATTTGATGGTAGCCTGACCTCAAGTCAATTTTGGAGAATACCTTTGCCTTCGCTAGCTGATCGAACAAGATGTCGATGCGAGGCAACGGGTATTTGTTCTTGATGGTCACAGCATTGAGTGGTCTATAATCTACACACATTCTCAGTGACTTGTCCTTCTTTTTCACAAACAAGGCTAGACATCCCCATGGAGATGAGCTAGGTTGGATAAGACCCTTGTCCAATAGATCTTGCAATTGAACCTTAAGTTCCGCTAACTCATTGGGTGGCATTCTATAGGGCCTTCTGGATATGGGTGCCATACCTGGCACTAGCTCAATCTTAAATTCCACCTCCCTATCAGGTGGTAAGCTTGGTAATTCCTCTGGAAATACGTCCGGAAACTCACAAACCACTAGGATATCACAAAGTGTGGTGGTTTGGATAGCACAAGCTAAATGTTGGAGTTCGAAATTGTGGGGGAGTGGTACTAGAAAAGCATTCCCTCCCGTGGGTTCTCTCAACATAATAGTACGGGTGCTGGTGTCAATGAGAACACCATGATCCTTCATCCAATTCATGCCTAAGATTACACTTATCGATAACCCCAGCAATATTATGAAATTTGTTGTATACTCCCTCCCTTGTATAGAGATGAGCACATTTTTACTATCTTTTTGGTAGAAATAGTACCCCCTACTGAACTTATATTATAACCCCCTTTGCTTACTTCAATTATTTCCTGATCATGCCTAGATGCGAATGCTTGACTCATAAAGGAATGAGAAGCTCCCGAATCAAATAAAACAACAGCGGGATGCTTGTTGACGAGAAACATACCAGCCGTGACAACTTCTCCAGCGGGCACTTCCTCAACCACGGTATAATGCACGTATCCCGGACGTGCCCTTGTGTTTGCCTACTCTGATTGTTCTAATTCGGATTGCCATTCTTCTTGGGGTGGGGGCATTCCTTGGCCCAATGACCCATTTGGTTGTAGTTGAAACATGGCTGATTATTCCTAGGTCCTGTGGAGCTCCCTTGACTGGCAGTCCCTTTTGGTAAGGCAAAAGTGAATGCCTTACGGAATGGTTTCTGTGGCCTGCCATTCTGAGCTTTAGGTGGTGGTGGCCTAAACTTGGATGCAGGTGGACGGAATTGTGGCCTAGCTATGATAGGCGCTCTTGCATGTGAAGATCCGGAGGCACACCGCCTCGAATGCCCTCTTGCGACTCTTAGCGATTTGCATGCATGCATATTATTGTGGTTTTCCGGGTCGAGCATCACTAATAAACTCGTTGTATGTGGCACACCTAGAATTGGCCATGGTCTTCATCGGTTTGGTACCCAGGCCCCGCTTGAAACTCTTTATCTTTTTCTCTTCAAGATCCACAAAACACCGGAGCATCACGGACAAAGTTGTTGAATGCGTGCATGTATTTTGTGAGAGTCTTCATTCCCCTGAGTGAGCCTCATAAATTCATCCGCTTTCATGCGCATTAGGTCCGGGGAATATGATGTCCCCTAAAAGCCGCCTTGAGCTGTTCCTGTGTCACTCGCGCATTAGCGGTGTAGTGATGACAAGAAATGTGCCCACCAGATCCTCATTTGGTCCTTGCGGTGATGAGAAGCATACTCACTTTTCAGATGCTCGGTGACTCTTAGCAGGCAAAACTTCTGCTCAATGCTATTGAGCCACTCGTCAGCCTGTAGTGGTTCCTCAACCACCTTGAAGATAGGAGGCTTTGTATCCAGAAATTCCTTGAATGTATCTTGTCTTTGATTTGGCTCGCCCCTGTTTGCCGTGGGTGGCCACGAAGCGGTGTCTGCGCAATGAGGCGCAGAGCTTCTTCCATTGTCCTTTGGCTCCCCAAGAATCGAGCAAAGAAATCCCGAGCGAAGCGCGGGCGGTGGCGGCGGTGGTGGTAAGTCATCACCATTACCATCATGACTGCTCGGGTGCGCGTCATCTACAAAGTTGCAACAATAAGCGATTATTGGTTGATGCCACAAGATTGCAGATGAAATTATAATCATGCCAAACTGAAATTACTGGAGAAAATCCTCAAATTCTCAATAAAAACAGAGGCATAACAATTCATTCTTGCAACATGACACCACCAATTTTATCACTTATCAGACTCGCACCGTGTTAACATACTAGTCACTAGGTGACTCTAATCTTCATTAAGATCGCTATCGAGGTCGGAGATAGGATCATCCTCATTCTCTGGCTCCACTTCTTTCTAGGTATACTTCATTCCACTGATAGAGGGGCGGTTCATGGTAGCCCGCAAAGTGCAAAACTCTCCACAACAGAGTAGGTGTTCCGAAATCCATCAGGAAATTTTCACTCCAACTGGTGCTGCCATCGGTACCATCAACATGTACACTTTTGTGAGACAAGACCATAATGGATAAGAGTTACATAACCGAGTAAGAAATTTATAAGGGGAGGAAAAATGTAATTATTTGAATGATACTTATCATGATGCATGCTCGTTCCTTACGTCCTCACAAACTTAGGAAAAATTTGTTTCTAACGGTAGACACGGTGGCATACATACGTTCTCTCATATACAGCGTAACTAGTCGAGCTACACGTTTCGTTGTTAGTGTACCTGCATAAGAATTTCATTTCAGCCCAAACCCATAATGAAATATGCAGAATGTAAATTTAAATACTTCCATATATGTATACCCATACATATACTTCCGTATCAAACTACCCGATAACAATTTAAACCCACAATTAAATATGGACCATATACACATGCAAGCATGCATACATAGCCGTACCAAGCTAACTCTCCCCGACCGCACGCTCACATTTTGCGGTCATGTCACTCATCATGTTACCTTGGCGTAGAGGCATTTGATCCATACATTACCATTCAAGTGAATGGCATCCATACAATAGCACGCCGTATGGACGACGAAGTAAAGCCCCCCATGTTAGTACTTAAATAGCCACCTAATAGTCCTTAATTTGGGCATAAGGAAAGTGATCATTGGCACACTTTAGATTTCAAATACCTATTATATAGCTATCAGTTGCTAGAGAAGGGTTTTTGGAAAACAAAAACTTTTGTTTTAAATACACATGTGACAATTAACGTTGAATCTTGCTCTGATGCCAGCTGTCGCAGAACCGACCAATTTATAAGAGTACAAGTACAATGGTGTCCTGCAAGCGGTCGCACTGTCATACTTGAACCCGTATAAACCCAGTAGTCCGTCGAGTACCACGACGGGTCTCGATAAACGATTTACAACAACCAAGATTGTGCATGATTCAACATACATGCCACATATTACATAAAGTTCATAGATACATTTTCATCATCAGAGTATGAATAAAAGTTATTACAAACCGAGTTTGATAGATAAAAGCGGAAGCAAATTAAATTTGAAAGTAAAGTTTCCAACATAGTTTAGTACAGTGCCAAGATACGATCACGGTCCACAAAAGCATGTAGAAGGATTAATAAGAAGCCTGCCCAAGGCTTACTCCTCATCCACAGCGGGATAGAAGCAACTCTTGCAATAACCATGATACACAGTGCCATCTACAACATGGGAAATAAAACCCTAAGTACGAGAAGGTACTCAGCTAGACTTACCCGTCATAAACCAGAAATAAAAATGACTCCAAGGATTATGCAAAGCTGTATAAGTGGGGATAGCTTGACAACATTTTGCATAAAAGCGATTAACTTAGCTATACAATTATGGTTCCAATATCAGGTTAATTATAACTATCCATCTCTAGATTAGCAACTATCCTATGCCAAACATGTGGTATATCCATTTAAAAGCATACAATAGTAACCATAGCAGGTATTGCAATTCCATATTCATCCGAACCATCATGTTCCATAACATAGTTACTATGATGTTGGGACTAGCCAAGTTTCTCACTATCCGGGAGAGACGGCGATTCGAATCGATTTCAACCAGCTGGGAATTTATTCCTAACACAAACCCAGGCATACCACGTGAAGGCAGCCTTAGGTCACATTTGGTACAACTCAGGTACACATTTCGCGGGTCCGTACCGCGCCGCACAATCTGGGACACCAGATGCCAGGACATTCAGGCCTAGCCTGCCCTTGGTCTCAGTCTGATCGCCCCCCGCAAGGAGCGCACAATAGAATGGGTCCCGGCCTGAGTTGAGCTACTTGGCTTCGCGGTCGGAACGAGTTATCCGGCCAGCTAAGTGATAGGCATGCGTTCAATCTTGTCAGAAGCACCAACAACGGTATGGTCCTTAATCGACACAGACGGGGATAGATCCACACCCAAGACCTCCATGTCTTGTTGCTTCTCTATTGACATCCCGCCCGGTCTCCATTTACATTACCCCATGGTTCTTTTCCACGATAGCAAATATAGCCAACCATGCTCTGGTATCCACCTATATCTCGTAGGTGATAGGAAATCACCCGACTTCTACCGGTCTAAGCATGGCTAAGCATATATTCGATCCTAGGCCTATACCGGTTAAAGGTGTAATAGCTGGACAAGGAATTTATATGCATCAAGTGGTTCCATTCAACTCTTATAACCTAATGCATCAATCATAAGTACTTCAGTAATCATTTGTAAAATACTGGGAGACTTAGAATGCTCCGGGGCTTGCCTCGCAGAAAGGAAGTAGGGCGGTGATCAGGGCACTCCGGAAGCTCTTCAGAATTCGGCTCCTCGCCTTCGGGAGCTGCGACTTGAGGATTCTCCTGCTAGTCCTCTTCCTCTACTTCGTCGAATTCCAGCAACGTTATTTCTTCCTCCGATCCTAGATGCATGAATACGGCATAAGATATTGCGAATGCATACATGCGTACAAGTATAAAATGATGACACCGGATGAATGCATTCATATAAGTATTCTTAACAGCATGGTGTTAACAAATGCATCATATTTTACCGAGTAGGTGCATATCTCTCTTAATTACTTAATCAAACACATTTACAATTCATTCACTACACACAAAACATCAGCTGCTTGGTTTACTCATAACTGAAGTTCTACTTATCCAAATGCTGTGATATTAGACTTTCTGGAAAGCTTATAAAATTGTCTACAACTCTTATTTAATAACCAAAAGCTAATTCACACTTTATCTTAACCAAAACAGACAATCAATCCAGCGCTGTCCAAAGGCTTGAAATAGCATAAATAGAAAACCCTATTGAAAAGTGTCAATCAACAGATTTCCTATTTTTCTTAGCACCATATACTACTAGGATAACCTCCAACAAATTTCATGAATATTGGATTCCTAAATAATTTATAAAAATTCACACAAGGATCTCCTAATTATAAAAGAAAAATCTATAACTACAAATCTATGCATGCACTGATCCTCAAATTTTTACAGAGCTCATACATGTCAAGAATAGCTTACCACAAAAAGTTCATAATTTTTGGAGCACAGGAACTCTAGATACAAAATAAACAATTTTGCATGTATTCAAAAACACATTTCAAATCTCTATTTAAATCTCCAAAAATTTCTACTGTAAATGTCAAGAATATATTTTTCCTAAATGCTACACTTCCTAAGGAACACTACAAAATTTATTCCACACTTTTTGAATCTACATAGCTAAACTTATCAAATTTTCAAAGTGGCACATGAAACAGGAACAAATGAACTAGCCCACTTCACTTCTGTCGCTGACAAGTAGGACCCGCTGGTCAGTTGACCCCACCCGTCAGCGAGACAAAACAGAGCACGACGGCGCTGCTCGACGCTGCGCGGCCGGAGCTCATCGACGGCGAGCTTCACCGGCGATGGCATCTACACATCATGGCCCCCACTACCTCCCGGACCTATTGACCTACTTGACCGAGCCTATCGTCGGAGCTGAGCACGGTGGCGACAGTCATGGCGGCACGGCGGAGCCGGACAATGGCGCTATGCCGGCGGAGACCACGGCGAAGCACTATAAGGCGCGGACGAGCTTCCATAGGCTCAGGCGAACCTAGCGCACAAGGTTGCACGGCCGATGGTGGAGGGAGGTGCCCCAACCACGGTGACGGGCGCGGCGGGGATGCTCCGGCGAGCTCACGCGCGGTGCTGGAGCTTACCGAGCACAATCAACGGGCATGGGGGGAGGAGGCGAGTCATGGGGGTGCTGGTGGAGCAGCTGTGGTGGTGGAGAAGCGGCGAGGGCAAGCTGGCGTCGGTAATGGCGACGACGGCGCTCGGTGCGGAGGCGGCGGCTGCTGCGGGCGAGGAAGGAAGCCGAGGCGAGGTGAATGGCATGCGCGGCTGAGTGCGGGCTGTAGCTGGGAGTGAAGTAGCGCGCGTCTGCCTGCCTTGGCCACGCTAGGCAGGGCGCCGGTGACACGTGGCCGCTGCGGACCTCCACGCGGCTCGCGATGCCTAAAGCCGGTCGAGCCATCGAGCTAGGCGATTTAGTTGGTTCAGAAACTGAAAGGGGCGCCTGACAACCGGTTTTCATGTTGATGTAACTGCTAAACCGTGGCTCCAAAGCGCAAACTATCTTAACAACAATGATAGCCCTATGTACCAGCTACAACTTTGGTTAAGGAATCATGTTCAAATTCACAACCGAATTCGAGTAATGTCATCACCAAGATGGGTTTGTCAGGCTGTCAGTCGAACAAAGACTTAGAAAATTTCATAAGAGTTCAAATGTTGATTTTGCTGATTCTTGTGAGACCAATTCAAGCATGTTAGAAGTCAAATTAGTCAATGACCCAAAAATAAAAGTTGTTCCTTATAGCAAATACTACAACTTTGCTTTAGTGATCTCCTCCATGCAAGGTCTCTAACACCTAGTTCAAATTTGGTCAAACATGTCACATTTAAATGATGATACACTTCAAATCATGGCTTAATGACCTAATTACCCTTAACCATGAATATCAAAGTTGTTCATAATGACACTCTAACCATGTTTAAGCAATTTGCAAGGTCATTCAATCATTTCATGCATTAGTCACTCATAGAGCTATTTAGTGTAATCACATGAAACATGACTTAAGGGCTTGATCATGGGAAGTGACATTCATGAACCATGTTCCATTTTCTAACCTAAGTGTTGCCAATATATTTTTGTGACTCAAATCAACCATCTACATGTATACACTCATGATCATATGCAATAACACATGGAAACACGAAATAATGAGAAAAGTTGCATATGTTCAAAGAAACATGCGATAACAAGCAAATGTTACAGATGTTTCAATCAAATGTTTTAATTGTAAATGCTTGCTTATGAATGCTTGATGATCATGCTCATGTTATGCAAGTCAAGTTATGCAAGGCTAACACCTAGGGTGTTACAAAGATCAGGCCAGAGCGTATACCTAAAACAACTTTCTCCACTAGGTATGGCTTGTACGAGTATTTAGTCATGTCTTTTGGACTGACGAATGCTCCTGCCTACTTCATGTACTTGATGAATTCGGTATTCATTCCCAAGCTCGATAAGTTCGTGGTTGTGTTTATCGATGATATATTTATTTACTCAAAGAATGAGGTAGACCATGCAAAGCATCTGAGAATTGTTTTGTCCAGATTGAGGGAACATAAGTTATATGCCAAGTTTAGCAAGTGTAAATTCTGGTTGAGCAAAGTACCTTTCTTGGGTCACATCTTATCTAAAGATGGAATTTTTGTAGACCCATCTAAAGTACAAGAGGTCATGGATTGGAAGGCCCCGACTTCGGATCATGAAGTTTGGAGTTTTCTAGGGTTAGTAGGTTACTATCATTGTTTCATTCCTAATTTCTCCAAGATAGCTAAGCCCATGACTAGACTACTTCAGTAGGATGAGAAGTTCAGTTGGACGCCAGAGTGTGAAATAGCTTTTCACACCCTAAGGACCCTGTTAACTACAACTCCTATTCTAGCACAACCCGACATTAAAAAGCCTTTTGATGTGTTCTGTGATGCATCGGGTATAGGTTTGGGGTGTGTGCTCATGCAAGAAGGTCGAGTTATTGCCTTTGCTTCTCGGTAATTGAGAAAGCATGAAGTCAATTACCCTACTCACGATTTAGAGCTTGCAGCAGTTGTTCATGCGTTGAAGATATGTAGACATTATTTGTTGGGAAACGTATGTCACATGTATACTAACCACAAAAGTCTTAAATATATCTTCACTCAACCTGAGCTGAACATGAGACAACAAAGATGGTTAGAGCTAATCAAGGACTACAATTTGGAAGTGCACTACCATCCAGGAAATGCCAATGTTGTAGCAGATGCAGTTAGTCGAAAATCTCATTGCAACACTTTGGAAGCCTTGTTGGAAGATGGATTTAATTTGTTACATCCTATTGTGCTGCACAATATCACTGTCAGTTGCTCACTTGAGAGCAAAATCATAGAACTGCAGAAGACAGATGTAGGCATATTTCACACAAGAGAAAGATGAAAGAACAAGAAACCAAGCATTTTAGGTTAGATGAAAGAGGTGTGCTATGGTTTGAGGACCGACTTGTGGTATCGAAAGACCGTGAGCTTAGAAATCAAATTTTAGATGAAGCTCATTCATCCAAGTTGTCTATCCATTCGGGTAGTAGCAAAATATATCAAGATTTGAAAACCCATTTTTGGTGGACCAAAATGAAGAAATAGATTGCCGCCTATGTCGCTAGGTGTGATAATTGAAGTAGAGTAAAGGCCGTTCATTTGAAATCTGCTGGATTACTTCAGCCTTTGCCTATTCCAGGCTAGAAATGGGAGGAAATAAGTATAGACTTTATCATAGGCCTTCCGATGACACAACAAGGTCATGATTCCATATGGGTCATTGTAGATTGCCTCACCAAGTCAGCACATTTTATACCAGTTAACACAACATATCTAGCCGGGAAGTACGCCGAACTATATGTTTCTCAGATTGTGAGGCTACATAGAGTACCAAGGACCATAATCTTAGATCGGGGACCATAGTTTATAGCTCATTTTTAGGAGCACTTGCACCAGGCCTTGGGAACTAAACTAATCAGAAGTTTAGCATACCATCCATAGACTTCTAGACAGACCAAGCAAGTAAACTAGATCTTAGAAGATATGTTGAGAGCTTGTGTTATATCTTCCAAGGATTCATGGGAGAAATGGCTACCTTTAGCCGAGTTCTCCTACAACAATAGTTATCAAGCAAGCATCAAGATGGCTCCTTTTGAAGCCTTGTACGGTCAGAAATGTAGAACTCCTTTGAATTGGCGAAAGAAGATACTTTGGCATTGACTTTGTCACCGAAGCTGAAGAGCAGGTATGTATTATCCAACAACATATGAAAGTAGCTCAGTCAAGACAAAAGAGTTAAGCTGATAAAAGAAGAAGACCATTAAATTTTAAAGTGGGAGATTATGTATATTTAAAAGTGTCACCTATGAAGGGAGTGCAGAGATTTGGAGTAAAAAGAAAGCTTGTGCCTAGATATGTAGGGCCATACAAGATTATTTAATGGAAAGGAAATGTCGCTTACAAGTTACAACTTCCTTCAGAAATGAGTGCGATATTCGATGTCTTCCATGTTTCTCAGTTGAAAAGATGTCTTCGTATACCTGAGGAAGCCATTGTACCCACCAACATTAAGCTCCAATCGGATTTGACCTACGAAGAAAAACCAATCCGAGTGTTAGAAGAGATGGAAAGAGTAACATGAAGTAAGGTCATTAAGTTCTACAAAGTGGTGTGGAATAACCATAGTGAACAAGATGCCACATGGGAATAGGAGGATTACTTACGTGAAGTTTATCCTGCCTTTTATGAGGAATGGTAGGTCTTTCAAATCTCAGGACGAGATTCCTATAAGGGGGAGGAACTATAACACCCCAGTGTTAAGCATTGCATTTGACACCTGCATTTCAAGAGCACAAGCATCATCCAATCATTCATGAACATGAGCATATGAAATTTCATCTCATTCTTATACATTGTCACATGAAATGTGGATTTATGTGTTTATGCTTGCAATCATGTATGACCAATGTATGAGATGGTTGTGAGGTAATGAAAATAGCTTAGACACATCTAGGATGATCAATGGAACAATGTTTATATTCATGACCTAGGTCAATTTTGCGTTTAAGTGTTGGTTTCATTTGAAATACCATTTTCATGATGCTAGTTTGAGTAAAGTTGAACAGTAGCTTAGAGTGTTTGCATGACTGTGTGACCTAAATAAAAGTTGTAGTACTTGACTAGGATAACAACTTTTATTTTTGGGTCAAGGACTAATTCAATGCATAGCATGCTCAAAAACAGCTCACAAGTATCAACAAAATGTTGTTTTGAGACTTGCAAAAATTTCTAAATGTTGAAACAGTTTTTAGTTTCAAAGTACCTCAATTTGGAGCAATGTAGTTTGTTAACTAGTGAGAATTAGATGATGGTTCTTAAAGCAAAGTTGGATATCTCATGTAGCTCTACAACTTTCATTAAGGAAGTTTTTGTAGTGGACGAATGGATTAGGAAGTACAACATCGTTAATTTGCACTGTTAGTTGACGATGGCGGTGCCTGAACCCACGCCCACGCGGGACATCATGGCCGACCGGCCATAGGCCGTCACCAATGCGTGGCAGCAGCACGCTGGCATTGTCCTGGCCGGTCCGGCCCAAGCGCACACTTAAGCACCGCGCACCCGCCACTCCATCCACTTGTCCGCTCTCACTAGCTCTGCCTCTCCGCGGCGCCACGCCGAGCACCACGGCAGCACCACCGTAGCTCCACCGCAACCGCTCAATGCCGACGTAGCCTTGCCAACCAATTCATCTTGGCCATAGCTGCTATGCCATCACCTCCACATCCTTGAGCCGCCAGCACCACCTACCAAACCCAGGTAGAGTGGCATTTCGCCTCGCTGTAGTCGTTGTCGTCACCGGAGCACCGCCACACTCATGGCTCACTATGGCCCCACCATTTCCCCTCACCACATGCCCCCATCTCCACTGGTCCAGCACTGTGATAGAGTCTAGAAGCTTAGGTCAGAGTTAGGGATGACGCCACCACTTGACGATGCCGAAATGAGTCGCCGCTCCGACCGCGCCCGCCATGGCCACCGTGGCACTCGAGCTCACCGCCATCGAGTTGGTTCACTGTCTCACTCCTTTATCATGCGCCTTAGGTCGAGTAACCCTAGGCCTCGTTAGTGGCATGACGGAGACCCCGCCTTTCACCGCTGTTTAGCTAGAACAACGTGAGCACCGCCGTGCTCCGTGCGCCACCGCACGGCCATGCACGCGACCGAGCTCATCGACGCCACCCTGAGCCCTCACCTGCATCGTGTAGCTCCGCTAGGTCACCTGATAGAGCTGGAGTGCCCGATCCTTCGGTGAGTGGAGGATAACTACGATTTGGTGGGTGTCGACCCTCGCGATCCGACTACGACGAACAAGTCCGTGGCGCCTTAGCAATCGCTGAACCAACTCCCGATGGTTATTGACCTTTGCTGGTGCTAGATTAACTCGATCACGAAGATCAATTCCTGCCGGCAATCAAGAACAAGCAAGAACTGAGGCGAGCAACCCCTGAATATTACTCAAGGTGGGGTTTCAATTACACGAAGACGAAGCTTGAAGTAGCAATGGCTAACTTAAGCAAAACAAAACCCAAGCCAAAGAGGGGCGAGCCCCTGGCTAAATAGGGGAAGAGGAGGAGGAAGGAGGACGCTTGACCTGCCCATAAGGCGTGGAATAGGCGCCCAAACAGCCACACACCATCTCCTTGATCCCCTTTCCGATTTAGGTGGCGAAGACCTTCTGGTTATTTCTTGACAAAACTAAAATCACATAGGTGGCGCAAAGCACCTAGACATTATTCGGGCAGGTTCATCATGAGCATAGATGGTGCATGCACTTAGGAAACTCTCCGGTCCTTCATTCTTCAAAATCATCACGAAGTTTAATTCACGTGCACGAGCTCGAGTGATTGGTCCCGTGGCGCTGTCGGGTTGGTTGGGTTGGAGTAGCCATTCCCGTGTCGGGGTTGATGTCCTCATCATCCTCCCTTCTTGAATCGAAGTCGCCCTCGACGGCAGCCTCCTCACCCGCGCGCATATGGTTTCAAATCTGCAACATTAAAACTAGAGGAAACACCATAGTCTGCGGGAAGGTCAAGTATATAAGCATTATCATTGATTTTCTTTAACACCTTGAAGGGACCAAAGAAGACGGGCATCAGCTTGAACCTGCGCAAACTAGGAAAGCAATCCTTGCGCAAATGCAACCAAACCAAGTCACCAGGTTCAAAAGTAACAAGTTTACGTCCTTACTACCAACAAACTGATTTTTAGCATTAGTGTGCGCAATGTTTCTGCTGTGTTTGCTCATGGATGTCCAACATTTGTTTAACACGTGCAACATCATCGACATGTGGGGCGCCCAAAGGGTCAAAGGACGACAAGTCAATTGGCGCCCGTGGAATGTAACCATAGACAACCTGAAAAGGCACACATTTTGGTGGGGAATGTAGTACGATTGTAAGCAAACTCGACATGGGGCAAACAATCCTCCCAAAGTTTGATTCTTGTCTAACACAGCCCTAAGCATGGTAGATAAGGTTACATTCACAACCTCGCTTTGCCCATCTGTTTGTGGGTGACAAGTGGTCTTTGAAAAGCAATTTAGTTCCTAGTTTATTCCAAAGAGATCTCCAAAATGACTTAGGAACTTAGCATCGCGATCGGAGACTATTGTATTTGGAACACCATGTAAACGAATAATCTCGCGAAAGAACAACTCAAAGAACGCTGCTAGCATCATCGGTTTATGACATGGTATGAAGTGAGCCATTTTAGAGAATCGATCAACAACCACAAAGATACTATCCCTCCCTTCTTAGTTCGAGGTAACCCCAAAACAAAATCCATAGAAATATCTAGCCAAGGAGAAGTAGGGATAGGTAATGGCATATACAAACCGTGGTTGTTCAGGTGTGACTTAGCTTTCGGCACGTGGTGCAGCAGGCAACAAAACGCCCACGTCATCGGGCGCATCCTGGGGCCAAAAGAAGTGCGCGTGCCAAAATCTCCTGTGTCTTGTAAACGCCAAAGTGTCCCATGAGGCCGCCACCACGCGCTTCTGCAATACCAAAAAAGACGAACCGAGCTTATGGAATACATAGCTTGTTAGCGGAACAAAAACCCATCGGTTACATGGAATTTACCCCATGGTTTACCATCCTTGCAATGCAAAGCATGATGTCCTTAAAGCCGGGATCATCGGCGATTGTTCTTTCACAGCTTTGTAAACCAAAAATTTTAAAGTCTAATCGGGACAGCATGGTGTATCTACGCGACAAAGCATCAAGAATAATGTTGTCTTCCCGTTCTTGTGTTTGATGATGTAAGGAAAAGACTCTATGAATTCGACCCACTTAGCATGCCGATGATTCAGATTAGTTTGGCTACTTAATATGTTATAATGCCTCATGATCGTAATGAATTATAAACTCATGAGGCCAAAGATAGTGCTGCCATGTTTGAAGTAAAAGTAACCAAAGCAAAAAGCTCCTTATCATAAGTTGAATATTTCAGACTAGCACCGCTTAATTTTTTCGCTAAAGTAAGCAATCTGGCTTGCCCTCTTGCAAAGAAAAAACACCGCCTAAGCCAATACCACTAGCATCGCATTCAAGTTCAAACATCTTATTGAAATCGTGTAGCTATAGTAAGGGGGCATGTGTCACTTATCTTTTAGAATGGTGAATGCATCATCTGTGTCGCACCCCAGAGAAAGGAACGCCTTCTTGGTGAGCTCATGCAACGGGCGGCAATGGAGCTGAAGTCACGCACGAACCGTCGGTAGAAAACCGCAAGCCCAATAAAACTCCGAATCACAGAATCGCTATTGTCGGCATGGGCCAGCTCTGGATGGCATCAATCTTGTCATTGTCCACTTCAATGCCCCGTGGAGTAACAACATAGCCAAGAAACGAAACACGCTTGTGCGAGAAGTCGCACTTGTCTAAGTTACCAAACAAGCGGCAGCGCGCAAAGCATCAAAAATAGCATGCAAATGTTCCAAATGCTCTTTCATAGACTTGCGTGTAAATTAGAATATCATCAAAATAAACAACCACAAACAATCCTATGAAAGGCCGCAAAACTTCATTCATTAAGTTTATAAATGTGTGGGAGCATTAGTCAATCCAAACGGCACATAACTAACCATTCATATAAGCCAAATTTTGTTTTAAAAGCCGTTTTCCATTCATCCCCAAGTTTCATTCGAATCGATGGTACCCGCTACATAAATCTACCTTGGAGAATATAACAAAGACCGCTAAGCTCGTCAAGCATATCATCGAGGCGAGGTATAGGATAACGATAACTAATTGTGATATTGTTAATCGCTCGACAATCTACACACATGCGCCAGTACCATCTTTCTTTGGGACAAGTAGTACAGAGAATGAGCAAGGGCTAAGAGACTCACGAATGTAGCCCTTATCAAGTAGCGCTTGGACTTGGCGCTGAATCTCCTTTGTCTCATCGGGATTGGTACAGTGCACGGGCACGGTTGGGGAAGTCAGGCGCCGGGATGAGGTCGATCCGGTGCTCAATGCCACGAATGGAAGGAAGACTGGCGGTAAGTCCCGGAAACACCTCGGCAAAGTCCCGCAAAAGCTTAGTAATGTTAGGGGTATATCCAAAGATGGTGCATCATCGAGTGAAATCAGCACATGAGAACATACAAGCGCATAGCAAGGCATATTAGCAACATGTAGTTCATCAAAATCAGCACGTGTAGCAAGTAAAACAGAGCATGTGGCTTAATCTCTTTAGACGGGGCTGGTTGTTGTTGGCCTTTGTTTTAATGCTTTAGTAGTCCGAGCAAAGTGTCATCTTTCACAACTGCTCAGGGTCATTGGATGAAGAATAATTTTCTTGCCCTCAAACAAGAGTGAATAATGATTTGTGCGACCATGATGTAAACAATCAAGATCATATTGCTGGGGCCTACCAAGCAACAACGAACATGCCTCCATAGGAACAACATCGCAATCAAGTATAATCGAATAAGATCCCATGGAGAAGTGAACACGCATCGAAAGCGTGTTACCTTGAGTTTGCCACCCCTGGTTGAGCCATTGAATGTGGTAGGGATGTGGATGTGGACGCGTTTGGAGAGACAACTTCTCCACCAGATCCGAACTTGCAAATTGTTGCAACTACCGCCGCCAATGATGATGCGAATGGATCGTTCTTGCACAACGCCTTTGGTGTGGAACAAAGTGTGGTACTGGTTACCTTCAGCTGTGCAACCTATGTATCGAGGACTCGCTGCACAACAAGACTCTCATACTTGTCGGCGTTAGTGGTAGCACGTGTTCTTCCGCATGTCCTCAAACGTCGCAGCAAGCATAGCATATATAGTTTCATCGGAATGACTAGCGGAAGAATACTCACCATAAATCACGTATAATCAACGACGCTTGTTGGGGCAGTCCCGTATCACATGCCCATAACCTTTGCAACGATGGCATTGAATGTCCTTTGTGCGGCTAGTGGAAGAGGAGGCGCTCTTATTAGCTGAAAGGGGCGCTGGAGGTGGAGCTGCCGCCTTGTCACGTGACATACCGCTATGTGGGAGGGCGCCATAGGGGCTGAAGGGGTCAAAGTAGTGCGACCTGCAAAAGAGTTAGAATGGGTCCTTGCTCGTCGTCCCTCAAGACTTCACGTTCACTTTGCAAGCAAATGCAAACAAAGTAGTAATATCATCATAGTGCTTATAATCAAGAATATCCCGAATTTCACGGTTCAAACCACCACGAAATCGTGCCATCGCAAGCATCATTAGTATCAACTAAACCACAACGAATCATGCCGGTTTGCAACTCCCGATAATACTCTTCTCTGATTTGGTTCCTTTCTTTGAAAACGCTGCATTTTATTAAGCAAGTCTCGTGCATAATAGGAAGGAACAAATCGGTGTCGCATGATAGTTTTTAATTGCTCCCAAGTTGTGGGAATGTTATTAGGGTGTTTTTTGCGATGCTCACGCCACCAAATGGATGCGAAATCAGTAAACTCACTAGTTGCAGCCCTAACTTGATATTGTGCAGAACATCATGACAATGAAATTTTCGATCTACCGTAAGTTCCCAATCAAGATACGCACCGGATCATATTTGCCATTAAATGAAGGAATCGTGAACTTAATCTTAGTAAATGAGTCATTTCGACACGTACCACGCGCCACCACGGCGGTTGTGGTGGCGCCCTCCATGGCGGTCCTGGTCGTCAATCTCGGTCTCGCCACCATAATCAAATTCCGTGACGCCGATCGACAAGTTGTTGTACCAACTCATCAAGGCGTGTAGTGAGTGTGGCAAAAGGTGGGTGGCGGCAGCTTTGTTCTTCTTTGCATCTCTCATGAGCGTAGCATTTGTGGCCATTTGAGCGCCCTAAAATTGACCCACTTGCTCGTTGGCAATCCTAATCTCCTCCGCCAAGCCCTCCGTGCTCGTTCATCTTGCGATTGAAGTGGTGAATGATGCCTTTAGTGCGTGGGGACCGAGGCATGGTGTCCGATTAGCTGGCTCCCCTGTCATTGTTAGTGGAAAACAACGAACACGAAAACAAGTATGTGCCCTAAAGCTTATAGGATGTGGTCTTTGATCAAGGCACTCAAACTAAAGCTGTTATCAAACTCTTACCCGTTCTTACCAAGCTTGCAGGGTGACTTGCAACCAGCGGTACAACCTTCCAAAGATTGAATGGAGGCGATTGCTAGAGGACACAGAGCTTGATCATCAGAGAAAATTTGTGGAGCTATGGGAAGGCTTCAATTTGTAGCAAGGAGTAGCACAAGCATTCAAAGCAAAGGCAAAGTTGAATAATCACTCAAAGTCTGGTGTTGTGCTGGTCCTAGGCTAGACTGTACTAGAGACGTGAGCCCACGCACAAAGATAGACATGTAATTGCAAGAACAAAGAGTAAAAGAGGCAATGAGTACACACCCTTGGCATCTCTTTTTTTTTTTTTTTTGTGTGTGGCTCTTTTGCACCTTTTGCCTTTTTTTTTTTTTTTGGTGCGGCTCTTTTTTTTTTGTTTTATGCACCTCGCCTTTTCGGTTTGATGACACCGCCAACACGTTGCACAACTCAAAAGGAAAACAAAAGGAAATCAGAACTCTTTCCTTTCGTAGCCACAGATCATGCTCGATCTCGCACGATCTCCCGTGATACGCCTAAAATGAATCGCAAGGCAAGTGAATATCCGTTGGAAAGGGCATGAAATATGCTTTCCAAATTGTACCTAAACTTCCCAAACGGACTACGGATGCAAAAAGCTAATGCTCGTGTCCTTGCCGAGATAAATCAAGACCGAAATAAATTACTTTCCTTTGTAGGTGGGAAATTGGCGAAAAAAGGGGTCTATGACGTGGGAAAGATTACAGGAGCATGGAGGACAAAGGAAAAGGAGGATCAAGTGTAAAGATGTGAACTAATACGTGACAGAACTCAAAACTCTAATGGACTAGACGCCAAGACCAAAGAACACGACACAATGATGCAACCAAAAACTCAACAAAGCAATAAACCGAATGAAAGATGCAAAGGCTCAAAAGGTCTTGGACAAAGTGGTTCTAACTCAAACGTTTTTTGTTGGCTTTTCCGGTGGACGATAGGACGATGAACAAAACTACAAATAAAAGGGGATAGATCTCACCGAGCAACCTGAAAGTCGATACCACTTGATAGAGCTGGAGTGCCCGATCCTTCGGTGAGTGGAGGATAACTACGATTTGGTGGGTGTCGACCCTCGCGATCCGACTACGACGAACAAGTCCGTGGCGCCTTAGCAATCGCTGAACCAACTCCCGATGGTTATTGACCTTGCTGGTGCTAGATCAACTCGATCACGAAGATCAATTCCTCACCGGCAATCGAAGAACAAGCAAGAATCGAGGCGAGCAACCACGAATATTACTCAAGGTGGGGTTTCAATTACACGAAGACGAAGCTTGAAGTAGCAATGGCTAACTTAAGCAAAACAAAACCCAAGCCAAAGAGGGGCGCACCCCCACAGCTAAATAGGGGAAGAGGGAGGAAGGAGGACGCCCACCAGCCCATAAGGCGGGGAATAGGCGCCCAAACACACCACACACCATCTCCTTGATCCCCTTTCTCGATTTAGGTGGCGCAAGACCTTCCGGTTATTTCTTGACAAAACTAAAATCACATAGGTGGCGCAGCACCTAGACATTATTATGGGCAGGTTCATCGTGAGCATAGATGGCACATGCACTTAGGAAACTTCTGGTCCTTCATTCTTCAAAATCATCATGAAGTTTAATTCACGTGCACGAGCTCGAGTGATTGGTCCTGGTGGCGCCTGTGCTGGTTCAGTTGGAGTAGCCATTCCCTTGTCGGGGTTGATGTCCTCATCATCACCAGGATGGAGTAGCCATCCTCACCTAAGTGTGCCGTAGCTAGAGATGGCTGGCATACCGCCGCTGACCTCCGTCGTCCGCCATGGCCGCCATTCAACTTGCTCCAGCGAGCCACCAAGCCAACTAAGCCTACCAGTCGATGCGCGTAGGTGAGATGAGTGGAGTGGTGAAGACCTTACCGTCGGAGACCTCGCCGTCGGTGAGTTCTCGTCGATCAGTGTCATCCCCTGTTTTGTTCTCGCTGACGGGTGGGTCCCCATTGACCGCAGGCCCCGGCTGTCAGTGTGTATGATATTTGATTTTTTGGATTTATTTCACAGATTTGAATGCATGTTTCAAAAATTCATATCTCAAGCTAGGAGTTTCTAATTTTGTTGAACCAAATTTTGTTAGGTTCATCTTGAGGTGTAGTATTTGATAAAAACATGAGATGCACTGTTTCTGGTATTTTTCTAGGAGAATATAATGTAGCTAGATAAATGTTTTTTAAATGGTTTGTATCTTGTTAAATGCATAACTTGAGCTAGAAAGGTGATAAAATTTTGAGTCCAATTTTGCTGGTCTTGTGTTGACATGCTCTAGCTAGAAAAAATACTAAACTTGCAGTGGTCATACTTTGAATATGGTCTTTGTATTTAATCCTAATTAATTGCTGGTTTCTAGTGAAATTAATTAGGGTAAAAATACATAACAAATGATCATGCAAATTTTTACATAGTGTTCTTATGCTTGGAGGAATGTAAGAAAAATATTAAATCTATTGTGTGACATTTTTCACTATGCTAAACTATTTTTGCTATAATAAGCCTATGTAACTTGTCATTTTTGTAGAGGTAGTTGTACTTATCTAAATGGCATGAAATTTGTACAGTAGACTATTGAGGTCATTTGTAGGCTACTGTAATTTTCTCAGAATTTATTAATTAATGGAAATATTTATCCTTTAAATCACCTTATTATCTAAGGAAATTAATAAATAGATATAAATAAATTAGTTATGTTTACCCATAATGTTTTCTACGGTGCTTGAGATGAATAGGATCTATTGATGTTATTAGTTAGGCTTAAAGGCAATGGGTTGTATGCAACTAGTTAATTATTGCTTTATAATTCAACTAGATGGCTGCATGTATAGTTTTGGTTGAATTGATAATTTTATAATGATAATGATCTTTTCTGTAAAATTTGTTAATAACAAAGTTGTAGATAACTTACTGATATACCTTATGTTAAATTTTCATTGTCATATGCATTATGGTTTAAGAATTATGTCTGTTAGAAAGGCTTGCTCTCTGGATAGATTTAAATGATTGAATTTTTTGACCTAGATAACTGCTGAATGACACTAAGTGTATTAAAATAAAGTTGTAGGCCATTTCATAATCTTTCCAAAATGTCCACAACTATGTTATTTTGATATGTATAACTCTAGTTATGGTCAAAACAAGTGGCTGCTATCTTGTCGTCCCGAAAATGATTTACATAAGTGTTTGTTTAGTTATTAGAGAATAGATAAGCACCTACTCAGAAAAATAAGATGCAACTTCTTACTACTTGATGCAAAGTCAATGAAAACACTTATGAGTATGCATTCATTACATTATATCATATTATACATGTCATCATATATGCATTCATGATATCTTAATTCATGCCCATGCACATAGGATCGTCAGAAGAAATAACTCTGTTGGAGTTCAACAAAGAAGAAGAGGAGGATCGGTAGGAGACACCTCAGTCCATAGCTCTAGGAGAAGAGGAGCAAACTCTCACAGATCTCCCTGAGTGCTTGGATCACCAGCCAACCTCTTTCCTCAAAGGCAAGCCCCAAAACATTCTAAGTCTCCTATGTTTTACAAAATATCATTTGAGTCCTTTATGTTTGATGCATTAGGTTATAAGAGTTGATTAGAAACACTTGATGCATAGAACTACCTTGTCTAGTTACATATACCTTTAACCCTGTGTAGGTCCAGGATCAAATATATGCTTAGCCATGCTTAGACCGGTAGAAGTCGGGTGATTTCCTATCACCTGCGAGATGTAGGTGGATACCGAAGCACGGTTGGCTATATTTGCTATCATGGAAGCCGTATGGAGTCTATGTGTAGGTTGACTCATGTCATCCCGTCTATGCCGATTAAGGACCATACCATTGTTGGGCGCTTCTGACAAGATTGAACGCATGCCTATCACTTAGATGGCTAGATAACTCGTTTCGACCACGAAGCCAAGTAGCTCAACTCATGCCGGGCCCCACTCTATTAGAGTGAGTGCTCTGGATGGTAGTAAGGATATGTGGGGAGCCAGACGTGACCCCAAGGGTTGGCCGGGCCTAAAGGTCCTAGCAGCTGGTTGTCCTTGATTGTGCGGTCGCTGGGTGAACTCACGAAATGTGGATCTAAGTTGTACCAAAGGTGACCTAAGGTGACCGTTGATCAGGTCTGCGTGGGTTTGTGTTAGAGTTAAATTTCCAGCTGGTTGTAATCGATTCGAATCACCGTATCTCTTGGACATTGAGACACTTGGCTAGTACCAACATCGTAGTAACTGTGATATGGAACATGATGGTTCAAATGAACATGAAATGACTACACCGGCTATGGTTACTATTGTATGCTACTAAATGATATACTACATGTTTAGCACAGGTTAGTTGCTAATCTAGAGATGAATAACTATAAGTAAATTGATGACTGAATTATAATTGTACAATTGAGTTAGTCGCTTTTTATGCAAAATTTTGTCAAGCAACCCCCACTTATAAAGCCTTGGATAATCTTTGGAGTCACTTTGTGTTTGGTTTATGATGGGTAAGTCTAGCTGAGTACCTTCTTGTACTCAGGGTTTTATTCCCATTGTTGTAGATGGTACAATTTATCATGCCTATTGCAAGAACTGCTTTTGTCCCATCGTGGATGAGGAGTGAGCCCTAGGCAGGCATCTCTTATTAATCCTTCTTATATGCTTTTGTGGGATTATGATCACAAACTGGCACTATGTATTTGAACTATGATGGCAGATGTTAGTTTCAAACTTTAATTTGCTTTCGCTACTATTTACTAAACTTGGTTTGTAATAACCTTAATTCATACTCTGATGAATGAAATGTATTTGTGAACCTTATGTAACATGTGACATGTATGTTGAATCATGTACGATCTTGGTTGTATGTTGATGGCTAATCGAGACCCGTCGTGGTACTCGATGGACTATCGGGTTTATATGGGCTCTAGTATGACAGTCCGACCGCTTGTGGGCTGTCATTGTATTTGTGCTCTTATAAATTGGTCGGTTTTGCTACAAAACAAAAGATAAGAAGCATCATGCAATTGCTTATGTTAGCAAAATTTTGACAAGACCTCAACTTAATTATGCAACCACTGAAAAAGAACTCCTAGCTATTGTTTTTGCTATAGACGAGTTTAGATCTTACTTAGTAGGACCTAAGGTGATTATTTATACTAATCATGCTGCTTTGAAATACCTGCTCACTAGAAAGATGATAAACCTAGACTTATAAGATAGATTTTGCTACTCCAAGAATTTGACTTAGAAATAAAAGATAAAAAGGGAGTAGAAAATTCTATTGCCGATCACTTGTCTAGAATGCAGTTTGAGAATTTGTAGGAATTGCCCATCAATGATTTGCTGCGGGATGACATGCCCTTCAAGACCATGAAATCCGACCCCCCGTATGCAAATATTGTCGATTTTATGGTTGTAGGCTATGTACCACCAGGGGAGAACAAAAGAAAGCTCATCTACGAAAGTCATCTCCACATATGGGATGAACCGTAACTCTTTAGAGTCTACTCTAATGGCCTGCTTAGAAGATGTGTACGAGTCAAAGAAGGCATGAAGATCATAGAATGATGCCACTCATCACCATATGGAGGGCATTATGGTGCATTCCACACTCATTCAAAGATCTGGCAAAATGGATTCTTTTGGCCAACCATGTATGAAGACGCAAGGGACTTCATTTGAAGGGGTGGATCGTGTCAGAGGCACAGGAATATCAATTCAAGAGATGTCATGCCACTCACCAAGAACCTCTAGATCGAACTCTTCGATGTCTGGGGAATCGACTACATGGGACTGTTTCCAAAGTCGAAGAATTGTGAGTACATCTTGGTGGCAGTTGACTATATCTCCAAGTGGGTTGAAGCCATGCCATGTAGAGCTGCTAATGCAAAGAGCTCCAGAAGATGTTTGAAGAAATAATATTTCCACGTTTTGGAGTTCCAAGAATGGTGATCAGTGATGGAGGCACTCACTTCATTGACAAGAACTTTCACAAGTATTTGCCAAAACATGGGATCCATCACAATCTCACTACTTTGTATCATGCTCAAACAAGTGGCTAGGCAGAAACATTGAACAAGCAATTCAAGAACATTCTCTAGAAGATAGTCAACGAGATGGGGACTACATAGAAGGATAGACTACCCAATGCATTATGGGCTTATAGAACGGCCTATAAAACACCACTTGGGATGTCACCCTACCAACTTGTTTATGGGAAGACCTGTTATCTACCCATTGAGCTAGAATTCAGGGCTCACTGGGCCATCAAACGATGGAATATGGACTTGAAAGCTGCAGGAACTAGGAGAAAGATGCAACTCTCTGAGCTCAATTAATGGCGTGAAAAAGCATATCACAACTCCATGATATACAAGGAGAGAATGAAGAGATGGCATGATAAGAGGATCAAGAAGGAGTTCACCCTTGGAGATAAGCTATTACTTTTTAATTCCAGGATGAAATTATTTGGGCACGGAAAACTTTGGAGCAAATGGGAAGGACCATTCAAGGTTATAAACACATCATTGCATGGAGCGGTAACACTTCAAAATGATGAAGGTATGTTATTTAACTTAAATGGTCACCGTCTCAAGATGTTTCTAGAACCTAAAAAGCCACCTAAGGATTTGGATGAGGTAGATTTTATTATTTTTCCATAAATATACACCTCTGCCCTCCACCTTATGATTTGTAATGCGGTAATATATTTTTTAGGATTAGATAAACATTAGAAACCGTCATGCGAAAAATCTCCATGAGGTGGTGACATGTGGGGACGGCTGGCCCCACCTATAGGCTGGCCGAGCCCACCTGTCCGTCTCCTCACCCCCACTCAATTGGATCACGAACCTTCCAGAGTATTCCCATGAGAATATCCAATTTTTGAGCCATTTGTTTTTTCCTCATTACGAGACTCCTAATAGATAGATCTTGACCCATGCTACAAGTTTTTCCTTCTATATAAACAAGCCCCTACCATCTCCATAGCCATTCCAAAAAGCCTCTCATCTCAAGCAGCAACAAAGCTCTCCTCCTCCCAAGTTCCAATGGCTGGAAAAGAGATCATCCCCTATGGAGTTGAAGATGCCATACCTCTGAGCATCATCCCACCGTGAGAGATGGCTCCTATCCCTATCCAATCCTACTTTGCTCAAGCCATCCATCGTCCAACTATCACTCCACCACCATCACATCTACTTCTTCAAGACAAGCCACGCCAGCCGGAGGCATCGAAGATCAAGGTGCCAAAGGAGATTAACCTCCTTCCACCCAAGCTGAATGAGATGCTGACTACGGTGAAGACCAACAAGTTTGGAGATGTCACCTATGTGAAGTACAAGATGGTCATGCCATGTGTGGCCATAGATGGAGTTCAGGCTATGCTTGAGCAAGTCAAGATCATCCCGCTGAAGGAGAAGAAGAAGAGGGCGCTGGCCTCTACCCTAGAGAAAGAGGAGAAGCATCAATGGATGACCGTCATGCTTCTGAACAACAAGATCCAAACCCTTACTCAAGTCATCCACGCATTGCAACAAAGGATCGATAAGGAACAAAGCCATCGCTTAGACTTAGAGCATGAAGTTACTATCTTACACCGTTATGTTGTCAATAAGGACAAATTTAAGAATTGAGAGTTAGGTTGATCAATAAGGCACATTTAGGTCGATTATTTAGGTCATTTGCTTAGCTCAATTGTTAGGTTGGTTAAAGTTTATGCTAGCCAGTTAAAAGATTGTGTTTAGGTTGGATTCTATAATAAAGTGCCTTATCAATGAAATCTTATTGCTACTACCTGCTCTCTATTTCTTTTGTATATGTGTTTGTCTCCACATGTTGTGCATAAAGGTAAATAGGAAACAAGTGTGGGGGAAGCACACCGTGATAATGAAACAAGTTTCGATCACGAAAATCAAAAAATTCGGAAAGCAACGGAACAAGATCCACGCTCGCCAAAGTTGGATTGAAACAGACTTAAGAGTGGGCTGCCCAGCCAAGCCCATGGGCCAGCCAGCCCAGCCTAGCTCTGCCTTGCCTCGTGCTTCATCCATGGTCAGGTTCGAGTCCCGTATGTTATATTTTCACCTATCTCGCTTTCTATTTTAAACCGAGTTGAAAATCTTTAGTTAAAACAACTTTAAAACATGATGAAAAGATTATTTCAGTCATGACTAAAGGATAGATTCATATAATACTTTTCCTAGAAGTCTTGCTACCGTTGAGAACTTATTTTTAGGGACCCCATATTACTTAAAGTTGTTGTGGAATGAGATATAGTAGAATAATAAGAGCATGAGGCTTGATGTCTCGTTATTGGAGAATTTTATTTTAAAAAGTGAATAGATACACCTCTCCTTTATGGTAAGCAATGTCCTACTAGAGCCAAATATGATAGACTAGGAAAACCTTCTACATATACTACTTGTCATTGTATTGAGTTTGGTCAAACCTTGTGACCCTTGTTGAGAAACTTATCATGCTCTCAAGATCAAGATCACGTACACTCCACATATATCTACTACGCCTACACTGGGAGTACACAAAAACATGATTTCCATCCACCCAAAATTGTTCTACTCCTACATTGGGGATAGACACAAAAATATGTTTGTTAGGATAAATGCTCCAAGTTCTTATAAATACCTCTCTTGAAAAGTTTCAATTGCAGAAGAAGAGGCATGGGCTATGCAAAAGTTTTTCATAAAAGAAAAATAATGTATTGAAAAAATGGACAAGCATCCGAGATATTGAAAACTATGGGAACTCAGATGCCCGCCTAAAAAAATGAAGAAAAGAAGAGATGCATACGATATCCCATAATTTTTTGCAAAAGTGTTTCAAAGTTTCAAACAAGAGAGATATGTTTCAAGGAGCATAGTAGAATTAGGTTAGCCACCATATATATACATCCACACACATGCACAACTTGATCTAAGAGTTTGACATTTTTCTCTTGTTTTGACTTTACAATATATGCAATACAAGTATGCTCTCATATTTATCCCTACCTGAGCTCCACATAAGCTTTTTAGAAGTAGGTAAAAAGATGGCAAAAACATCAATGCCTTGGTAAGGATCAAAAAATACCACATATATTGAGTGATTTGAGAGTACCACAAAAGGAGAAGGGAAGCTATATTTTGTTTTCAAAATCTTAAAATGTTTCTCCAATTAACTTGACTAAAGGAAGATGGTGATCTGTTTCAAGTTGTTCTGTTCTTCAACCACCCAAAGTTTCATGGTAGACACTTTTGATTCCCGTAGTACATGCATGACTGGGAATGGTTTTATATTGATGTTTTGTCCCAAGGTTATGTCCTAAGTAATCCATCCTTTTATCGAGGACGAGTAAAAGCCTAAGTGTGGGGGAGTTATTGATGGTAGTTAATGTCAATTACAAACCATCAATATACCTTGTATAAATGACTAAAATGGATCACCAACATAGACTTAGGGATTTAAATTGACAATTTCCATGAGTTTTGGTGAATCTATGTTTGCGGCAGGATTTAATCAGAAATCTGTCAAGGATGACCTATTCGTCAAAGGAAATCACGTTTATCCGTGACGGTAACTACGTGGGAAGATTCTAGAAGACAAATCACTAAAGCAGAGCATGTGCCACTGACATGTGGGGCTGGCCAGCCCCACCTAGCAGCCTCTCCTCGCTACGTCGGTTATGCCCACCTTAAGGATTCCATCTACGTTGTTCTTTTAAGTCAGTTTGATCCAAGGGTCCAGGATTGATGTACCCCTATATATACCTACCTATACCTCCTCCTCTAGGCAGATCCTAAAACCCTAGAAACCAAAGCTACAATTAATATCCTCTCCATCAGGATCAAAGCTAGCAATCAAGAGAAGATTAGTCCTCCAAGTTAGGATCTAGTCATGTATTAGAAGCAGAGAGATAGAGTGTGAGGGACGAGTTTGGAGGATTCTAGCCTGTCAGTGCTCCCTCTACGGCTTGTACCCGGTGGAATCAAGTTCTTCTTGAGCTTGCTTCTAAGATTTCTCTAGTAATCAACTTCTAATTCAAGTAAGTATCATTATTTATATTGTTCTTCTGGTTTGTGACTCTCTTTTGAGTACTTTAATACTTGTCGCTCTTGGGTTAAAGTAGTATTTGTAGTGTAAGCATGGTGCTTAGACTTAGTTACTCATGGATGTACCCTATATTCCGGATTGGTGGTAGCTCATGAGGGTGACTCTTATAGCCTCATTGAATCCTTTGTAGTCCACCTCTTGTTTGTAGGCCGAGCAAGACTTTGTTACGATAGGAACATACTTTGCCTATGTTTTTCTTAGTAATATCACCAGAATTGAACAATAGAAGACATAGCTATGGCAGAACTGCCCAAGTTATATAGCCCACATGTACCTGTCATCGTCTTTTAGACTTCTGACTGCTGCACATGGGAGTTAGACAACTCCGGTAGTCTGTCGGGTGTCCTCGGGGAACCTTGAATCATCCATATTTACCTCTTCGAGCAGGATACATTATAGAAAGCATTGTAGTATTACAACAGTTGTACAAATATGTTACATTAGAGTAAATAGTGGAAGTCTTATAAACCATAAGTTTACAAATCATTCATTAAGTGATTATAATTTATAGATTTTAGCCAACTCGGTAGTAGGGTAGCATGATGGGTACTACCTTAAAGACATACAAGAGAGATTCACCCTGGCCATGGGTGCACAACAAACTTCTCTATTGCCGGCTCTCCTCCTATAACAAGGGTTTAACAAACCCTGAGTACGAAGGTACTCAACAAGACTTAACCGATGAAAAGGAAAGACTTCAAGGATATGCAGGCTTACGGGGAATCAAGGTAAGTCCATAGCAAAAATTAGATTAACTTTTGCGTAAAAGCTTACTGATCCTTATTTTCAATGTTTTAGCTCAAGTTAAATAATTATGAGTCTCTCATTTGCACCTGATCTAAGTGAATCACTTCTTTACCATCTCATCTCATGATCATATGACTAATGTTTCAGTTATTAACTACAATGTTGGGTAGTTGATCGAGTCTTCTTCTCTGAGAAGCAGCGGCGATTTGAATCGATTTGGCCTAGCTAGGGTTTCCTTACCACACGACATATGCAGGTCCTAGACCTACATATATCAACCTTCACTCGGATCCTCCAAAATGTGAACAGGTTCGCGCCACCCGAGAGCACAATACTCCACTACCGTACGTCATCCCTGATGTTTCTGTAGGGTGGGTACATGCTACTCTCATCATCTCTCCACTCCTAGTGCGCGATTGTCCTTTCTCATAGTGGAATAGCTGAGATATTAGGCTTACCAGAGTATGTGCCCAATACTACAAGGTCTCAACACATGCAAGCCTACAACGAACGGTCCTCAATCGACATAGGCGGGGCACTATGCAAGCAAAGAGTCCGCCCGATCTCAAATTAAAATTTATGAGCATCATTAAACCTCATGACCAACCCTTAGTATAGAACCATACACTTATTACTCAACTTTTATCAACTAAACATGGCTAAGCATCATACAACTACCATACTAGCAGGGTGACAAGGATGAGTATTGAAAAGACAAGGTAGGCATGTAGCAATTGGTAGTCAACCAACTCCTATTTACTTAAATGCAACAAGAATAAGATCTATGTGAATAGTATTTGTTAAACACAAGGAAATGGGATTATGCTCTAGGGCTTACATTCGGTGTCGGGTTGTGAGGCACTTCAGAAAACCCACATATAAGAAAACCAACTCCATTGACAAGAAATCCACTTCTGGGTCTTGCTCAACAATGGAAATTCACTCTCAATCACTAAACGTAAGTAGATATGCATGCTTTAGAATGATGATGTACTTAACTTGTTTATGTTGATCAAACAAAGCTAACTAACTTGAGTACAACTTTTCGTCGCGATTAAGTTAGGTTAATGACTCACAAAGCAATATTTGTTATTATTATTAACAAGTTTAATTAAGAACTAAACAACCATGAAATGAAGTTGCCAAGGAATAGCAGAGGTGTTTATGTCCCAAGGTCTACAATCAATCCAAAATCACACTTAACTCGTTTGATGATTAACCCTAATCATTTAACATTTATTAATTTAAAAACAAAGCATGGAATTAAGTGGATAATTTATATTCATCAAAATAGAACCAAAATTTTAGTGAGGCAGGTCTAAGCATCTAAAGCACACACAAAATTTTTCATGATTAAAATATATTTATTTTATCTGCTAAAAATCATGGAAGGTCCATTTTATTAATTAAAAGAGGTAATTTTAAAGCATGCAAAACTATTGATTTTTACCATTTCATATTTTTCCTAGATAGAACATATCATGAAGAGGCTACACAAAAAAATTCATAATTTTATAGTGCTCCAAGAATTAGTTATGAATTAAACAAATCAACACCAATTAAACATTTTCTAAAAAAGAATAAATCGAAACCGATGCTAAAACCTTTTCGGACCCACCTGAAAGGGTCGAGATGGCGACTAGAGGGGGGTGAATAGTCCGTTTTAAAACTTAATCGCGTCGACTAACCAAAACATGTGCGGAATTAAAACTATCGGTCTAGCCAAGACTACACCCCTCTATCTATGTTCTTTAGCACCTTTCAAATATACTAATTAAGCAATTAAGGTGCCGGGCTAGCTAGAGCTCACCTAAGCAATTCTAGGAGCAAGGTCACACAAACCTATGCCACTAGTACTTTAAGCGACAAGAGAGCTCCTACACATGCTAGTAAGCAAAAGCACAAAGCCATCTAAGCTCACTAGTAATGCTCAATAACAAGGCAACCAATGCCAAATTAGAGAGTGCAAATACTTAGCTACATAAACTAAGCAATGTGACTAACAAGGTTACTCAAACCAAATTAGCCACGCAAGGGAGCTACTTCTATGCTACACAAGCAAGAAGGTAACTAATATGCTACACAAGCAAACTAATTACAAGAGCAACTACATAAGCTTAATATATATGAAAGTAAATGCAAGCTTGTGTAATGGGGAAGCAAACCAACAAGAATAACAAGGTTGACACGGTGATTTTTCTCCCGAGGTTCACGTGTTTGCCAACACGCTAGTCCCCGTTGTGTCGACCGCTCACTTGGTGGTTCGGCGGCTAATTAGCATCACCCGCTAAGCCCGCACGTCGGGCGCCACAAGAACCTACCCCTTGAGTGAGGGTAGCTCAATGACACGCTTTACTAAAGTTGCTCTTCGCGGCTCCCGCGGGGCAAGCACAATGCCCCTCACAAAGCTCTTCTCCGGAGCCCCGCACAAGCTTCTTGCGGGATTCAACGGAGACCACCACCAAGCCATCAAGGAGGTGGCAACCTCCAAGAGTAACAAGCACCATCGTCTTGCAACTCGATCACCTAGTGCCACTCAATGCAACCTCATGATGCAATCGCACTAGAATCGCTCACTCACACAATCGAATGATCACTATCAAGTATATGTGTGATGGAGGGCTCCCAAGCACTCACAAGCATGGACACTAAGTCCCCTCAGGTGCTCAGCTCCAGCCATGGCCGAGGGCCACTTCTATTTATAGCCTCAAGGGCTAAACTAGCCGTTACCCCTTCACTGGGCAAATGTCGGGACGACCGGACGCTCCGGTCTGATCGACCAGACGCTTCGGTCGTGCGATGCACGCCACGTGTCCCCTCCTTCAAACGTTGTTCACTAGATCTCAACGGTCATCTGTCGATCGGACGCAGCAGCTTCAACTGACCGGACGCTGAGCCTCCAGCGTCCGGTCATTTCCAGTAAGGTTCCAGAAACGACATTTCACGACCGGACGTGTCCGGTCGATCATGATCGAACGCAGCACCAGCGTCCGGTCACTCTCTAGCTTCTGCTCTGCCTATGTCACCATACGTCAACTCTGACCGGACGCTCATAGCCAGCGTCCGGTCACTACCAGAGACAGCGTCGATCGATTGACCGACGCTGCACGCTGCCTGCCACCACTGACCGGACGCACCGGTCCAACCGAGACCAGTGTCCGGTCACTTCCAGTGACCTCCGCCGGTGGAGTTTCTCCTTTCGCCTCCATTTCTTCACCGAGTTGATTCATGTGGGGGATATACCCTTGGGTACCACAAGATGGTACATGGGCCGCACCATCCGAGGTGGCTCGGCCCGTAAGATCAAGGCATGCACATCAAGATTACAAGTTGTACTAGATATTGTAATAGTACCAAATTGGATACTTTACTTGTAACCTTGTATCTTCGGAGTATATAAGGAGAGACAAGGGTCCCCTAGAGGATAGGTTAATATGTATACATCTCAATACAATACACCAAAGACACAGGACATAGGGTATTACGTCGATCAGACGGCCCAAACCTGTTTAAATCGCTGTCTCTGCGCCTTATGTCACCATCTGGTTCCTGATTACACGCACCGTCTACCGACAATCTACCACCGTGGGCACCCCCCTCGGTGGACTGCCGACCATATTTTGTCGACAGTGGCGCGCCAGGTAGGGGTTGTGCGCGCTGATCCATGGTGAACTAGATGGCAGACCTCGATTCCACCATACGGCGACAACTCGGCGACGGAATCAATCTACTCCGGCTACAACTCAGCGACCTCCGTTGCATACCGACGTCCATCTGATCCTCTCCTCGGCTGAACTACATGGCGGCGCTTCGTCGAGATCCCATCGGGCTCACGAGGGGCACGCAGGGCTCCAGTATGTACGCATCTGCATGACAATCAAACATGCATGGCTTCGGGATCCAATTCCAAGAGATCGACACGGATATGTTTGCTGGCCAGGCCTGTGATCTATAGCAACATGCAAGGCTAACTTGCATGTACGGGATATAGCATATGCATATACGAAGGATGCAAGCCAATACAAAACAAGCAAGCTGGTGATGCGTGCAAGCCAACTTGCACGTATGTATGCACCATGCACACAAGGCGATTAATCAACTAGTTAGCAATCAAGAGCACATACGCATCTACAAGATCCAACCGGCTAGGAGTCATACTGCATGCTTTCACGTACAAGCTAGCAAGCAAGGTCTTGATCAGGATCTGGTGGTTGCATCTCTCTATCTACCTCGCTCATCACTGCGTTTCTGACGTGTCGTCTGGAGGACCTGCAACGATGGCCGAGCACTAGCGTGTGCAGTCTCGCGGTGCAAAGGCCGTATCCGAGGAGTGCCACACTATCACCGACATCGTAGTCCGGCTCAGGATCACGGTCACGGTCGGCGTGTGGGACTGTACGCTGCAGGACTCTATCTGACTACGTCCGTTCTACTCCAACACGAGATCAACTCTGTTCCAGCCATCAAGCGAGCTGCTGATTGAACTCCGACCACCAGACCACGTCTTGAGCGGCTCTGCCGAGCTCCAACCACCTCGACCACCAGACCACATCGACCATGTCCCGAGCGGCTCCGCCGAGCTCCACCGCGTCGACCACCAAACCATGTTGTAATGATGATCGCCGCGAAGAACGGCGCTACGACAACCGTGACCATCGTCGTGACGACAAGTCGAAAAGCTCGAGGACCAGACAACTTCATCGCCACCAACCAGATTTCTATCCAAAGATAAGTACACTTCTAATATTTATATTTAATATAATTTTTCATTACGACGTTTCTCCACAAACGTCCTCGTCATGATTATTCTTCAAATAATGTTTGTCCATGTATACAATCTTAAATATAACATACATCTATACTTAATGCAAATCCTTGACCAGTCATGTTGACGCTCGATGTCTCTAGAAAAGGCCCTGTCTCCGGCTCCTCCCTACACGTGCACGAGCGTCTGCCCTCTGCGTTATGGGTGGTCGGCAGCGGCTCCTTAGCGATGCTTTGTTCTTCCTACACGTGCACGGGCTCCGCGCCCCGCATTATGGTTAACGGGCTAGCTAGGGCTGGAGACTCAGCTACATACTAACTGGTCGGGCAGTTTATATTAAGTATAAACACAAAGTTCACTTTAACATTGATGTTTACAAAGCACCAACTGCTTTATCACATCATGCTCATTTGTAAACGACTGCTGAGCGTTATTCCTTCACTATTGATTTTTCTCCTTAAAATATTAGTTTGTACATCATATACTACCATTCAATATATTTATATTGCAGGGATCTCGAGCTATGCTCGGGGACTTCGTCGCTCGCTTCTCAACCTACGCTCAGGGACTGCCTCGATCACTCTCCGACCATAGCTCGGGGACTTCGTCGCTCGCTCCTCGACCTATGCTCTGGGACTGCCTCGATCACTCTCCGACCACGGCTCGGGGACTTCGTCGCTCGCTCCTCGACCTGTGCTCGAGGACTGCCTCGATCACTCTTCGACCACGGCTCGGGGACATCGTCGCTCGCTCCTCGACCTGTGCTCGGGGACTGCCTCGACCACTCTCCGACCATGGCTCGAGGACTTTGCGTCTCGACTACATGTGACTGGCGACTCGCATACAGTTGGGATATTTTTTTCTCACTTAGACCTTGCTACAAGGCTCATACCTCACCTTCCAGCAAGCTCGGGGACTACATTGGTATGATGCACTTGCTGGTGCATCTCGTATCGCCTGTATGACGAATGGATTCTCAACTTAACTGGGAATTTTTTTTAGACCCTGGCACCACGTGCCTACGTTACCTACTACCAGGCTCGGGGACTAAGTGGGCACACTTCACCTTGCGGTGAATGTGTTTGTTTTTTGACCCCTACGCCTCTGATGATCAAGGACACTATGCTTCAAGACGCACTTACATTTCTTTTTAGAAATACAAGTGGGCACACTTCCCAGGATGGAAATCTTTTTCTTTCTTCTTAAGAGCACCATACATTCTTCGGACAACCTACTTCTCTAGCGACAACGGTGGTCGGAGATGTCAAGAACTCAAGCCTCACTGTTTGGAGAAGGTTGAAACGGCGTGTCGCATCAGAATACATGGCGCTCGGGGACTAGCTGTGGCGGATATACCCTCGGGTACCACAAGATGGTACATGGGCCGCACCATCCGAGGTGGCCCGGCCCGTAAGATCAAGGCGTGCACATCAAGATTACAAGTTGTACTAGATATTGTAATAGTACCAAATTGGATACTTTACTTGTAACCTTGTCTCTTCGGAGTATATAAGGAGAGACAAGGGTCCCCTAGAGGACAGGTTAATCTGTATACATCTCAATACAATACACCAAAGACACAGGACGTAGGGTATTACATCGATCAGACGGCCCGAATCTATTTAAATCGCTGTCTCTGTGCCTTGTGTCACCATCTAGTTCCTGATTACACGCACCGTCTACCGACAATCTACCACCACAAGCACCCCCCTCGGTGGACTACCGACCATATTTCGTCGACAATCCACATCAACTCCAACTTCATCTCCTTTGTAAATGTGCCAACCCCACCAAGTGTACACCACCATGTGTATGTGTGTTAGCATTTTCACAATCATTTTCCAAAGGATTAGCCACTCAACTTGCCACGCCACTTGATCCTAGCAACGATGCAAAGTTAGATCACTCGAGTGGCACTAGATGACCGATATGCAAACAAGTTTGCCCCTCTTGATAGTATGGCCATCTATCCTAAACCCGGTCATAAACTTCTCTACACACCTATGACCGGTGAAATGAAATGCCCCAGGTTATACCTTTGCCTTGCGCATTCCATTCCATCTCCTCCAACGTCGATGCAACACATGCACCAACACGATCAACAATGATATGATCTACTTCATATCATCACGTGATCATATTGGTTCATCGATCTTGACTTCACTTGCTCTTCACCGTTGCCATCGTCCATCGGCGCCAAGTCTTGCTTAAGCTTCACCGCCACGCGGTCCATCACTCCAAAGCCTCCGACTTGCCCTTCACGCTTGCAACCGGTCCATCAAGCCAAGTCTTGTCTTGATCTTCTCCACCTTGATCACATGACTCAATGTCATGTCTCATTTGCAATAAACTCCTTCATCATCACATGTGTGAGCTTTGCAACATCTCCAAGCCATTGTCACCTTCATGGCATATGTTGCTCACACACATGTACCTGTGGACTAATCACCTGTGTATCTCACATAATCACAATTAGTCCACCTAGGTTGTCACTCAATTACCAAAACCAAACAAGGACCTTTCAATCTCCCTCTTTTTGGTAATTGATGACAACTCTACAAAGATATGGAAATTAAGCTCTTTTGGATTCATGTTGCTTGCCCAAGCAATTTTACCATGTGAAAATGATTTTGGACAAGTACCACAAACCTAAAATGGTAGTATTAGCTCCCCCTACATATGTGCTAGAGTATTTGTTTCTAAGCTCACACATATGCATAGATTGAAAATGTGGGAGAGTAATTACTACCGAATGATGCTAAGGTGTATAGAATAAACCTTTGAAGCGTGATACCAATCGGAGTTGCACCTTTAAGTTCATCCTTAGCACCATGGTTAGCTAGATATCACTTGGACATAAAAGCACTAGATACCTCATGAGATCAACATTAGAAGCAAGGTACTAGCATTACTTTGAAAAACATACCAAGTGTCTAGCTATCATCCTATGCATGCTAGTTATCAAATCATCATTTAAGTTCTACAACTAGCATACACCACACAAGCATGCATGTTGAAATTTAAGAACTTATGCAATGCAAGCAACCATATGAATATGCACATATCAAATGCAATCAATCAAAGTTCATGAGCTTGCTCCCCCTACTTGTGTGCTTCTCTTGTCCAAGAATTTTGATCCATCTCATTTCTCCAATGTTGCTCCCTCTTTGTCCATATTCATGTCCAACCTCTTAAGCTTTCATATCTTATCTCTCCCTTACACACTTTATCTTTCCTCCTTATAAAGGCTTTCCTATCTTTGTACAATCTCTCCCCCTTTGTCATCAATTTCTATAAAAGGTGTGCTTCTCATTGATGCAAAGGTATGTATTCGGGGTAGATGGTTGAGGCTTGAATCTTTTATTTTTGATGGACATCACTTGATTGTTGGAATGACACTACTTGTAGATACCACTTGTAACTTGTACTACTTGTATCTTGTGTAGGGCTTCTTGAGATACCACACATAGAATCTTTGATCTTGATATCAATTTGTGTGACACCTCCCCCTATGTGATAGCATGGGTCATCCATTTGATACTCTTGAGCTCTTGTAGGTGAGGGATGAAATCTTCATTTTATGATCACTTAAAGTTGAGGATCACTTGTGGAACCATCGTCTTGCATGATTGACACCATATATAGATGTGATACCACTTGTATGAAGTGAATACCACTTGAAAGAATCTTCTAGTTTGGAACCACTTGTTGTATTTTTCGATAAAAACCATTTCTTGAACATTTACTATCTCCATGAGTACCACTTATAGGATATCACTTGTGGGTTGATCTAAACATCACTTGTGAATTCTTGAAGAAATACTTGAGTCTAGATACCACTTGAAATAAACAAACTAGATATCCATTTGCATTGTTGTCTTGTGCTTGTACTCTTATCACTATCATGAGTTTCTATGAATGACTTGAACTAAATTGATTTGCCTAAGCTTTCAAGTCCGGTTTGAACCAATGACAAGCTTCTTCACACCTCTTGCAAGGGTTATCTTGACAATGTTGTACTTGTTACTTGTTTAGCAATCCAAATTAAATCAAGTACTTGGGTTTACTAGCTCATGAATAAATTCATATACTAACCACTAGATCAAGTAATAATTCAAGCAATAGTGGTAGGTTATGAATTTAAACATTTCATTTGTTATGCATGATCCTATGAAGTATGTACTATATGCACTAACCGCATACTAGTAAGAGATGAAATGATCATGCACATTACAATAATACCTTTGCTATGTTGGAGTAGAGGATAGTCACATAGATTCCAATTCATTACTCCAATAGCAATGTGAAGTCCAATTATAGGCTTGGTGAAGACTAATAGATACCATTTTGAATTCCATTCTTCACCCATATGAAATGAATACCACTTATGATCAAGTGCACTTTCTTGTTGTGGTTGACTTGCTTCATCTTTTGATCTTTGCTTGCATGAGATTACTATTTGGAAAACCACTTGAAATATCATCATTAGCTCTCTTTTGGGTGTTGCTTGCTCTTCTTGATCAATCCTTTTGATTGCATCAACTAAGCATCTCAAATGTCCCTCGGATCACCACTTCCAAGTTAGCCTTCCAAGTACCACACTTGGTTTACCTACTCATAGGCGGCAAGCCCCTACAATAGGGAGACGTGACCTCTTTCCAAAGAACCATTCATGATACTCACTTGAAATGACTTGATTGATTGATCCAAGTGATGGACTTAACTTGATGAGTAATCTTGATTCCTTCTTTGAGTCCTTTTCTTTCTACTTGTTTAAGTCCTTTTCTTTCTACCAAACTATTTCCAATTGTCATAAGAACTTAAACTTCAACTTCATCTTGAGTTTGATCTTGATCTTCCAATTTGAGTACCAAAAGTGTGCAAAGTACACTCCACAATCAAATGGCCTTGTACTCTCTACTTGTCATGCTTCTAGATCATCTCAAAACCAAACTTAGGTACCTCAAACACTTATAGACATGTTTCCAACTTGAGGACCTTTTAATCAAAGTGACTCTAGATCAATCCAATGTTTGTCACATTTCTAGCAGATTCTGTACCCTTCAAATAAACAAGCATATCTCCCAAAGTACAAATCCAAATGCCTCAAAATTTGGTGGAGGTGTGCATTACTAAGCTATCTAGTAGCTGTAAAAATTTGAGCTTCATTTGACTTCTAAATTGCGACCAGATTTCAATTCTTCCACCACTGCTACATGCTGAAAACTACTGCACTATAGCTGACAAGAACCACTCCAAAACCGAAGCATTTCTTATCCAATTTTCATAAAATTTCTACAGCATCTTATACCGTAAGTCTAGAGCATGTACACCAATTTTCATGCCAATCCAATAAGTTTTGATCACTTAAACATGGCTAAGATCACAGCTAGCTCAGATTTTGTAATTAAGGACAGATTTCAATCACTTGAGCTATACTTCATCAAATGTGAATCAAACTTGAAACTAACTTGTTTGAATACTTCCACACGACATATATCCATTTAAATCACTACTAAATGTCATATTATAAATTTATCCAACACAAATCAATCCAAACTTGATTACTAATCAATTTATCCATTCAAACATCTCATAGCAAGCAACATTGCATATTTATCCAATTCAATCAACTCATATGCACCCGAATAAAATGATCAACAAGAGATATACCTTAGTGAGCTCATGATCATCTAATCAGCAAGCTTTAACTCAATTATTTGCAAGCCATCAAATAATCCAATAAATCACCACAACTTGAATATGACACTTGTATGTTGTAGCACATTTGGACTTAACTAAATTTGTCATGGCATTGGGATAGTGATCATCACTTAGCAATACATGGCTCAACTATATGATCAACAAGATGAATATCATTTGAACCAAGCCTCCAATGCCGATGGTACCTTCAAACGAAAACTACGAACTTGATGAACAGTAGTAGGTGCTTTCTAGTTAAGGACTTCTTCTACCTTGCTCGGATCTACAGCTATACCTTCAGCAGATAACACATGACCTAGAAATTGTACTTCCTCTAACCAGAATTCACATTTGCTAAATTTGGCATATAATTGGTGATCTCTTAATCGTTGTAGAACAATGCGGAGATGTTCCGCATGTTCTTCTTTGCTCTTGGAATAGATAAGAATGTCATCAATGAATACCACTACAAACTTATCCAACTCGGGCATGAAAACTGAGTTCATCAGGTACATGAAATGAGCCGGGGCATTGGTCAGCCCAAAAGACATGACTAAATACTCATATAGACCATATCGGGTAGTAAAACGCTGTCTTCGGCACATCCTTGTCTCGATCTTAATCTGGTGATAGCCTTGATCTCAAGTCTATCTTCGAGAACACCTTAGCTCCCGCAAGTTGATCAAAAAGCAAATCAATTCGGGGTAAGGGGTATTTGTTCTTTATGGTGACTTCATTTAATAGTCGATAGTCAACACATAACCTTAAGGTTTGGTCTTCTTCTTCACGAAGATAGCAGGGCATCCCCAAGGTGATGAACTAGGTTGAATGAAACCCTTGTCTAACAACTCTTGTAGTTGCATTTTAATTCGCTTGTTCTTTGGGTGGCATCCTATATGCTCTTCTCGACACAAAAGTGTCGTTCTCGGTTTCAGTCAATTCTAAACTCCACATCTCGATCCGGTGGCGTCCAGCAGATCATTGGGAAAAACATCCGTAAATTCACATACCACATGAATGTTCTCGGCTTCTTCAACCAGTAGTTGCCTGCATCTGTTCCAACTGTACTCTTAGGAAAGGGAAGTTGGATGAGAAGTTCGGTTTTGCTGCCAGGTACATTTACTCTTATGGTTCTACGTAGGACATCTATGACAGCCCCGTGTTGAGTTAACCAGTTCATACCAAGGATCACATCTATATCTTGATCCTTTAATATCAGCATGCTGGTAGGGAACTCATGTCCTCCCAAATCAATAGGTACATGCTGAACTATCTCCCTTGGACAGAGTCGTCCCCTAGGCGACTGTATACGATATGGTTCTTTTGTTTCCCTAATAGTTATCCCATGTTTCACCACAAATGTACAATTGAGGAATGTATGGGATGCACCGGAATCAAATAAGGTAATTGTAGGGTGCTTAGCAACGGGAAACATACCAATCATTACTGGTTCTCCTTCTGGAATAGATTCCACCTGAGTATAGAAGACCCTTCCAGATTTCTTCTCAGCCTGACCTTTCTGACTATTCTGAGCATTGCCCTTGTACTGATTCTAAGCTTGAGTAACAGGGGCTTTGGGTGCATCAGGATTGTTCTTCCTAGGATACGGACATTCTTGGGAAAAGTATCCGGGTTTACCACAATTATAGCATGGATAATTGTGATTCTGGGGAGTAGCATTGCGGTTTCCATTATTTGTATTGTTTTGCTGCTGCGGCGCTTGATGAGTATAAGGCGTATTAGTTGCAGGGTGAATAAAGATTTGCTGCCTGCTTTGGCTTTGTTGTGGGCGGAATGGTGCACGGCAATGATTCTGAGGATGGTAGACCACCTTTTGACGCTTTCCACTCGACGATCTGGAAGCAAATGCCCTCTTTTTCTTCGCCTCCTTGTGTCGGCGGTAATTCTCCTCTGAAGCGATAGCAATGTTGACAGTTTCATGATAAGTTGCATTGCCACAAGTTGCCATCATGGTCTGAAGTTTGGTGTTTAGGCCTTTCATGAAATGATTCTTCTTCTTCCTGTCAGTATTCACATACTCTATAGCATACTACGACAGGTGATTGAAACGCCCAACATAGTGCATCACTGGGTGCTCCCCTTGCTTAAGAGCCAGGAACTCTTCTAACTTCATGGTCATCACACCATCTGGAATATAGTGTGCCCTGAAGGCATCCTTAAACTCCATCCAGGTGATTTGGTGACCAGCGGGCTGTACAGCTACCAAATTTTCCCACCAGGCACCAGCAGCTCCTCGTAGTTGCTGTGCCGCAAACCTTGGTTTCTGAATCTCGGTACAGCGAATCAGCTCAAACTTTTGCTCCATTGTCCGGAGCCAATCATCAGCTTCTAAAGGCTCTTCTGCCTTAGAGAACACAGGCGGATGTGTGTCAGTAAAATCAATATAGGTTGTCTCTTCATTTCCATTATTACGGCGGCCATGATTAGGGTGTGGTGCTTGTTGGTTCTGAGCCATTTCCCTTAACAACCTAGCATTCTCGGCCATTGCATAGACGAGTGCAGTTATGGCATCTGCCATACTCGGAGGCATTGGTGGAGGATTTGGGACTTCATCATTGTCTTGCGAAGTACCAGCACCAGTTCGGGTGTTAATGCGAGGCATCTGTCAGAGAGACATGTTTATTTCCATTATTATTTTATTGAAAGCAGTTAAAAGGTTTCATGCTACAAAGGGTTTCTTCTTTATGTTACATGTCTTGTATCCCACAAGACAACCCTAGTTTACTAGGAAAGCAGTAAAGGAACTATTCTACTCTGAGCTTTCAGTCATCGACATCCGTGCCCATATCGGATGAAACCTCATCTTCATCGGAGAAGTACACTAACTCCTCGGGATCCTCCTCCTCTTCTTCATTCTCGACTTCACCTGGATCTACAATCATTTCTTCATCTGTAACTTCACCATCCCCATGAGGAGGATGAAGTTGAGCATACATCATGTGGACATTCTCATGAAGAATGGCATTGTCCAACTCCAGGTCTTCTACGTAGAACTCCAACTCATGGATGCGTTCAATGGCCGCATCCTCTCGTGTCCAGGCTTCATTCCTCAACTCGGTATTCTTGGTGATGTCCCTTTCCATTTCTGCCAGCTTCTCTTGATCTTTAGCATGAGCTCGACGAAGGGTGTTGAGCTCCTTGGTAAGGTTCTCAATGTTGGCGGGATTGCTTGAAGATCCTTCATCTCCTAGGGTCTTGGAACTTCTTTCACCAAGCTCACGGTTATGTGGTGCCAAATGGTGACGAGGGACTCCGTGAGGTCCAGTGGACTTGCGTGCGGTTATCTTGGTCTTTGCCATAGCCTGTAGAATTTAGGAGGGGACTATAAGGATAGCTTGAGGATAATGGAGGTTAGCAAGAATGGGATTGAGATTTCTTACCCAACCACTTTTAAGGGGAATTATATGCAAGGTGTTCAAGCATGATGCATGAATCGATCTTACGAATCCGAGTACAAAAGATTTATACAATCAAAAGTACTAGATTTTTAATACATAGGACAAACCTAATCATATTATCCGCCACAAACTTTCAAATAAGATAGGATTGAGGCTAGATCAGAGGTAAGAAGAGAGAAATTTGGACTCAAAATATCCAGTTTAATTTCTTTGATCCAAATTAGTTTGAAGGTTTTCAAAAACAACCTACAATGATCTTAGATAGGACCTGCTCTGATACCAGCTGTGGCAGAACCTCCTAAAAAATTGGGCCCACGTGCACCTATTGATGTCTCAACATACCTCAGATAGAGTACACAAGTTCTCGACAACTTAACAGGTCTGTCGGGTGTCCTCGGGAAACCCAAATCATCCATGAATCTTTTCCAAACAAGATCCCAATCACAGTCATTGCTGATTACAACGGTTTTCAATATACATATAAGAGATTATAAAGCGGAAGACTTAAGTTTTAATATTACAAACCAGTTGTTTCAAACTTACATAACCATAAGTGTCATACAACCATAGTAGCGGGATAATTTTACATTAACATTATTTCTTTCACACAAACTAGTGCCTTGTCCAAAGGCCATTCATCATTCCTCATCATCATCGACTTCAAACACTGACATGCAGCAGGGACCAAAACAAGCTTGCGCATGCGACTCACCTGCAACAAGGGTTAACAAACCCTGAGTACAAAAGTACTCAACAAGACTGACCCGACCAAAAAGGGTGAAGGTCTTAGGGATGCAGGTGTTGGGTCAAAGTAAGGATGTAGAAAGATTCAAAAGTTCTTTGCCAAAAGCTTACTATTCTTGATCCTAATTTCAAGATTTACCCCTAAGTACTTTAGTTCAATATCTCAAACTAAGTGTTCATATCCCATGTTCCAATCCTTCTCATTCCATTCCTTTTCTCAAGTTTTAGTAATTCACCAGTCCTACATTGCTTCTGTAATGAATCGAGTCTCCATATCCGCGGAGCACCGGCAATTCAAATTGATTCAAGTCCCAGCTGGGGATTCCTCATCACACGACATATGTAGAATTTAATCTTGCATATATCAACCTCGCTACCGGATCCTCCCGTACTAAGCCGTCTCCACGCCACCCGAGAGCACAGCACGCCTCAAATCCGGCCACATTCAAGCCACGAGGGTACACGCTACTCCTGCCATCTCACCACTCCCAGTGCGTGGGCATTCGTCTTAGTATCGGTTTAGCCGAAGTAGGCTTACCAAAGTATGTGACCAGTACTACAAAGTGTCTCGTTCAGAAGATTCACAATGAGTGGCCTTTAAGTGACATAGTCGGCAACATTACCCAACATTCAAGATAAGCCACCCGACTAGTCTGTAGTTCATTCTATCTTCTTTCTTTCTTTGGCCAGTATGCCATCTTTGATTGTATCGAAACTTTTACTTTGAAAGCCTACCATAAAGCATACTAAGCATTCTACGCCTTTGTAAAATGAAATCATCTTCAAGGATGGTAAACAATTAACAAGGTAGGCAATGCATCAAGTAGGTAACATTTGAATTAATCAACTTAATGCAATAGGTAACATAGGTAATAAACTTTTCAAAGTAAATAAGGTAATGGTTTAATGCATAAACCGGGGCTTGCCTTCGTTGACGATCTCAGGTTCCGGATCAGCACCACTATTATCAAATCCCGTGACAATTGGGGATGCTTCTAGAACTTGCTCAACTAGAATCGGTTCACTCTCGGATTCTACACGAAATAACAGCATATGCTTCAACATGATGATAATGGAAACATGATGCTTTCATGGTGCATGAAATATAACAACACCTTGAAGACAACTTTCCTTCACGGTACAGTTACAAGTCAAACTAACCAAACCATATTCGTAACGGATGTGACCACGTCAGCACCGACCACTTTGGCGAGCTCTCCGACCACTTCGGCGAACTCTCCGACCACTACGGTGAACTCTCCAACCACTACGGTGAATTCTCCGACCACTACGGTGAACTCTCCGACCACTACGGCAAATTCTCCGACCACTACGGTGAACTCTCCGACCACTACGGCGAATTCTCCGACCACTATGGTGAAACCCTACTGGTCACAAAACATGATCAAAACAAGATCAAACACTAATCAAACACTTAGGGTTTGCTTTTATTTATTTTTGAAGCAATTTGGAAATAAGCCCAAAAATAAACTTGTCCCAAATGACCTCAAAATTTTATGTAAGCTTCCTCATGACAAATTAGTGTACCAAAACAAATTTCCAAAGATTCAGCACTATTCAAAATCAGAAGATATAAAATTTCACTGTTCTTCTCCTTCCTTCTCACTGACAGCCCGACCCTACCCGTCAGTGACCCATACATGTCATGGCGGCGCTGCCATCACTAGCCGGCCCCAAAATGCGCCGACGGTGATGCTCCGGCGAGGCAGACCTCACCCAAATAATCTACACACCCCTATGAACCCATCCCTGTCCTTGGAATAGTAGAAGGTGCACCGGAGAAGACTCCACGCCGGCCATGACGGCTCGAGCACGTCAGCTCACGGCGTAACCCCGGCAAGAATGCGGTAGAGTCAAAAGCGAAGTGCACATCACGTTCAGTAGCTCACCACGGTCATGCCGGTGGGCTTGGTGAAGGCGAAGATGGTTTGGAATGGCCTGACCACATCGAGGCGATGGTGGCGGAGCTTCGGCCGGGCTCGGGGAAGAAGCTGTTGCGCCGGGCGACTCAGGCCAACTCAAGCGGCGTGAGCAAGTCGTAGAGAAGCGCAAGACTGAGGCGATCGCTTTGGCATAGCTGGGCACGATAGAGACTGCTCGACGGTGGCTAATTTCGTGAGCGCAGTGAGGTCATCGGCGGCGAGCAGAGGCAGGAAAAGAGGAGAGAGACGACGACGGTATGACTATTTATAGCCGGGAGGAGCTCTTCTGGCTTCGACAGCACACGACGAAGATGCCACGGCGATGATGACGTGCCAGGGCGTGAGGAAGCGGCGCAAAACACTCGGCGGCGGCAGCGGCGTGGCGCCGGCGGTAAGCGGTGATGTAAATCTTGATTTTTGAATTATTTACAGAACTGCCACTGAGTCTATTTTTCAAATTACTCCCAAATTTTCTAAAGAAGTTGAAAATCTCCAAAAATGAAAGTTGCTCAACTTTTTAAACTCTACAACTTTGCTTCATTGAACATTTTCAAATTCTGACTCCATTTTAAAATTTGAATTTGGGGTGCATTTGAGTATTTAAATCATTTCAAAATTACTCCAAATTTTATATGTAAACTTGAAAAACTTTGAATACCAAAGTTGATCCACATAAAATAATCTTCAACTTTGCTTTTTGCCTCAAACCCAAATTCCACATGGATTTTGAATTAGTCAAAAGGGGCAAAAAAGACTTTTATAATTTGAATTTGAATTCAAATTTGATTTGTCTTTCTTTTACTTTAATTTTGATTTTTGACCAGTAATATGGCCCATTAGGGTTATTTGAGTCAAATGACATATGACCTCACATGATCACATGAATTTTGATCCTTGTAGTCATGATCTTTATTTAGGATTTTGAATCACATCACATGAAATAACAACATTATCAAATAAACCTTATTTAGTGAATGCATTCAAAATTTTCTACTCTATGAATGCTTTGCAATGCCTATGATGACATGTCAAATTTTAGTGCTAGGTCAAAACACCAAAGGTGTTACACTCAGATATCATTTTGGACGCACCCAATGGAACTCCTAGGTGACGTGGGTCATGTGGAATCTCGTTCGGTCCGTTTGGAGATGGTGTTAGTGTTGATGTAAGATAGGTGCATGGATTGCGCTAAACGTACCATAGGCTCAGATATCATTTTGGACGCACCCGATGGAACTCCTAGGTGACGTGGGTCATGTGGAATCTCGTTTGGTCCGTTTGGAGATGGTGTTAGTGTTGATGTAAGGTAGGTGCATGGTTTGCGCTAAACGTACCATAGGCTCCGATATCGTTTTGGACGCACCCGATGGAACTCCTAGGTGACGTGGGTCATGTGGAATCTCGTTCGGTCCGTTTGGAGATGGTGTTAGTGTTGATGTAAGGTAGGTGCATGGTTTGCGCTAAACGTACCAAAGGCTCAGATATCATTTTGGACGCACCCGATGGAACTCCTAGGTGACGTGGGCCATGTGGAATCATGTTCAGTCCGTTTGGAGATGGTGTTAGTGTTGATGTAAGATAGGTGCACGGTTTGCGCTAAACGTACCATAGGCTCAGATATCATTTTGGACGCACCGATGGAACTCCTAGGTGACGTGGGTCATGTGGAATCTCATTTGGTCCGTTTGGAGATGGTGTTAGTGTTGATGTAAGATAGGTGCACGGTTTGCACTAAACGTACCATAGGCTCAGATATCATTTTTGACGCACCCGATGGAACTCCTAGGTGACGTGGGTCATGTGGAATCTCATTCGGTCCGTTTGGAGATGGTGTTAGTGTTGATGTAAGGTAGGTGCACGGTTTTGCGCTAAACGTACCATAGGCTCAGATATCATTTTTGACGCACCCAATGGAACTCCTAGGTGATGTGGGTCATGTGGAATCACCTTCAGTCCGTTTGGAGATGGTGTTAGTGTTGACGTAAGATAGGTGCACGGTTTGCGCTAAACGTACCATAGGCTCAGATATCATTTTGGACGCACCCGATGGAACTCCTAGGTGACGTGGGTCATGTGGAATCTCGTTCGGTCCGTTTGGAGATGGTGTTAGTGTTGATGTAAGATAGGTGCATGGATTGCGCTAAACGTACCATAGGCTCAGATATCATTTTGGACGCACCCGATGGAACTCCTAGGTGACGTGGGCCATGTGGAATCACGTTCAGTCCGTTTGGAGATGGTGTTAGTGTTGATGTAAGATAGGTGCATGGTTTGCGCTCAACGTACCATAGGCTCAGATATCGTTTTGGACGCACCCGATGGAACTCCTATGTGACGTGGGTCATGTGGAATCTCATTCGGTCCGTTTGGAGATGGTGTTAGTGTTGATGTAAGATAGGTGCACGGTTTTGCGCTAAACGTACCATAGGCTCAGATATCATTTTTGACGCACCCAATGGAACTCCTAGGTGATGTGGGTCATGTGGAATCACCTTCAGTCCGTTTGGAGATGGTGTTAGTGTTGATGTAAGATAGGTGCACGGTTTTGCGCTAAACGTACCATAGGCTCAGATATCGTTTTGGACGCACCCGATGGAACTCCTAGGTGACGTGGGTCATGTGGAATCTCGTTCAGTCCGTTTGGAGATGGTGTTAGTGTTGATGTAAGATAGGTGCATGGTTTGCGCTAAACGTACCATAGGCTCAGATATCATTTTGGACGCACCCGATGGAACTCCTAGGTGACGTGGGTCATGTGGAATCTCCTTCAGTCCATTTGGAGATGGTGTTAGTGTTGATGTAAGATAGGTGCATGGTTTTGCGCTAAACGCACCATAGGCTCGAGATATCATTTTGGACGCACCGATGGAACTCCTAGGTGACGTGGGTCATGTGGAATCTTGTTCGTCCGCTTGGAGATGGTGTTAGTGTTGATGTAAGATAGGTGCATGGTTTTGCGCTAAACGCACATAGGCTCAGATATCGCTTTTGGACGCACCGATGGAACTCCTAGGTGACGTGGGTCATGTGGAATCTCTCGTCCGTTTGGAGATGGTGTTAGTGTTGATGTAAGATAGGTGCATGGTTTGCGCTAAACGCACTATAGGCTCGATATCATTTTGGACGCACCGATGGAACTCCTAGGTGACGTGGGTCATGTGGAATCTCGCTCGTCCGCTTGGAGATGGTGTTAGTGTTGATGTAAGATAGGTGCATGGGTTTGCGCTAAACGTATCATAGGCTCAGATATCATTTTGGACGCACCCGATGGAACTCCTAGGTGACGTGGGTCATGTGGAATCTTGTTCGTCCGCTTTTGGAGATGGTGTTAGTGTTGATGTAAGATAGGTGCATGGTTTTGCGCTAAACGCACCATAGGCTCAGATATCATTTTGGACGCACCCGATGGAACCCTAGGTGACGTGGGTCATGTGGAATCTCGCTCGTCCGCTTTGGAGATGGTGTTAGTGTTGATGTAAGATAGGTGCATGGTTTGCGCTAAACGCACCATAGGCTCAGATATCGCTTTTGGACGCACCCGATGGAACTCCTAGGTGACGTGGGTCATGTGGAATCTCGTTCGTCCGCTTGGAGATGGTGTTAGTGTTGATGTAAGATAGGTGCATGGTTTGGCGCTAAACGCACCATAGGCTCTCAGATATCATTTTGGACGCACCGATGGAACCCTAGGTGACGTGGGTCATGTGGAATCTCGCTTCGTCCGCTTGGAGATGGTGTTAGTGTTGATGTAAGATAGGTGCATGGTTTGCGCTAAACGCACTATCATAGGCTCAGATATCATTTTGGACGCACCCGATGGAACCCTAGGTGACGTGGGTCATGTGGAATCTCATTCGGTCCGCTTTGGAGATGGTGTTAGTGTTGATGTAAGATAGGTGCATGGTTTGCGCCTAAACGCACCATAGGCTCAGATATCATTTTTGACGCACCCGGATGGAACTCCTAGGTGACGTGGGTCATGTGGAATCTCACCTTCGTCCGCTTTGGAGATGGTGTTAGTGTTGATGTAAGATAGGTGCATGGTTTGGCGCCAACGCACTCATAGGCTCAGATATCGCTTTTGGACGCACCCGATGGAACTCCTAGGTGACGTGGGTCATGTGGAATCTCGCTCGTCCGCTTTGGAGATGGTGTTAGTGTTGATGTAAGATAGGTGCATGGATTGCGCTAAACGCACTATAGGCTCAGATATCGCTTTTGGACGCACCGATGGAACTCCTAGGTGACGTGGGTCATGTGGAATCTCGTTCGGTCCGTTTGGAGATGGTGTTAGTGTTGATGTAAGATAGGTGCATGGTTTGCGCTAAACGTACCATAGGCTCAGATATCATTTTGGACGCACCCGATGGAACTCCTAGGTGACGTGGGTCATGTGGAATCTCATTCGGTCCGTTTGGAGATGGTGTTAGTGTTGATGTAAGATAGGTGCACGGTTTGCGCTAAACGTACCATAGGCTCAGATATCATTTTGGACGCACCCGATGGAACTCCTAGGTGACGTGGGTCATGTGGAATCTCATTCGGTCCGTTTGGAGATGGTGTTAGTGTTGATGTAAGATAGGTGCATGGTTTGCGCTAAACGTACCATAGGCTCAGATATCATTTTGGACGCACCCGATGGAACTCCTAGGTGACGTGGGTCATGTGGAATCACCTTCGGTCCGTTTGGAGATGGTGTTAGTGTTGATGTAAGATAGGTGCATGGTTTGCGCTAAACGTACCATAGGCTCAGATATCGCTTTGGACGCACCCGATGGAACTCCTAGGTGACGTGGGTCATGTGGAATCTCGCTCTCGTCCGCTTGGAGATGGTGTTAGTGTTGATGTAAGATAGGTGCATGGTTTGCGCTAAACGCACTATAGGCTCGATATCGCATTTTGGACGCACCCGATGGAACTCCTAGGTGACGTGGGTCATGTGGAATCTCGCTCGTCCGCTTTGGAGATGGTGTTAGTGTTGATGTAAGATAGGTGCACGGTTTGCGCTAAACGTACCATAGGCTCAGATATCATTTTGGACGCACCCGATGGAACTCCTAGGTGACGTGGGTCATGTGGAATCTCATTCGTCCGCTTTGGAGATGGTGTTAGTGTTGATGTAAGATAGGTGCACGGTTTTGCGCTAAACGCACCATAGGCTCTCGATATCATTTTGGACGCACCGGATGGAACCTAGGTGACGTGGGTCATGTGGAATCTCGCTCGTCCGCTTGGAGATGGTGTTAGTGTTGATGTAAGATAGGTGCATGGTTTGCGCTAACGCACCATAGGCTCAGATATCGCATTTTGGACGCACCCGATGGAACTCCTAGGTGACGTGGGTCATGTGGAATCTCGCTCGGTCCGCTTTGGAGATGGTGTTAGTGTTGATGTAAGATAGGTGCATGGTTTGCGCTAAACGCACCATAGGCTCAGATATCATTTTGGACGCACCCGATGGAACCCTAGGTGACGTGGGTCATGTGGAATCTCGCTCGTCCGCTTGGAGATGGTGTTAGTGTTGATGTAAGATAGGTGCACGGTTTGCGCTAAACGCACTATAGGCTCAGATATCATTTTGGACGCACCGATGGAACCCCTAGGTGACGGGTCATGTGGAATCTCCTTCGTCCGCTTTGGAGATGGTGTTAGTGTTGATGTAAGATAGGTGCATGGGTTTGCGCTAAACGCATTCATAGGCTCAGATATCATTTTGGACGCACCCGATGGAACTCCTAGGTGACGTGGGTCATGTGGAATCTTGTTTCGTCCGCTTTGGAGATGGTGTTAGTGTTGATGTAAGATAGGTGCATGGTTTGGCGCTAAACGCACTATAGGCTCAGATATCATTTTGGACGCACCGATGGAACTCCTAGGTGACGTGGGTCATGTGGAATCTCTTCGTCCGCTTGGAGATGGTGTTAGTGTTGATGTAAGATAGGTGCATGGTTTGGCGCTAAACGCACTATAGGCTCGATATCATTTTGGACGCACCGATGGAACTCCTAGGTGACGTGGGTCATGTGGAATCTCGCTCGTCCGCTTTGGAGATGGTGTTAGTGTTGATGTAAGATAGGTGCATGGTTTGCGCTAAACGTATCATAGGCTCAGAGATATCATTTTGGACGCACCGATGGAACTCCTAGGTGACGTGGGTCATGTGGAATCTCGTTCGTCCGCTTTGGAGATGGTGTTAGTGTTGATGTAAGATAGGTGCATGGTTTGCGCTAAACGCACCATAGGCTCAGATATCATTTTTGGACGCACCCGATGGAACTCCTAGGTGACGTGGGTCATGTGGAATCTCGCTCGTCCGCTTGGAGATGGTGTTAGTGTTGATGTAAGATAGGTGCATGGTTTGGCGCTAAACGCACCATAGGCTCTCGATATCGCTTTTGGACGCACCCGATGGAACTCCTAGGTGACGTGGGTCATGTGGAATCTCGTTCGTCCGCTTGGAGATGGTGTTAGTGTTGATGTAAGATAGGTGCATGGTTTTGCGCTAAACGCACTCATAGGCTCGATATATTTTGGACGCACCCGATGGAACTCCTAGGTGACGTGGGTCATGTGGAATCTCGCTCGGTCCGCTTGGAGATGGTGTTAGTGTTGATGTAAGATAGGTGCATGGGTTTGCGCTAAACGCACTATAGGCTCAGATATCATTTTGGACGCACCCGATGGAACCCCTAGGTGACGTGGGTCATGTGGAATCTCGCTCGTCCGCTTTGGAGATGGTGTTAGTGTTGATGTAAGATAGGTGCATGGTTTGCGCCTAAACGCACCATAGGCTCAGATATCATTTTGGACGCACCCGATGGAACCCTAGGTGACGTGGGTCATGTGGAATCTCGCTCGTCCGCTTGGAGATGGTGTTAGTGTTGATGTAAGATAGGTGCATGGTTTTGCGCCAACGCACTATAGGCTCAGATATCATTTTGGACGCACCCGATGGAACCCTAGGTGACGTGGGTCATGTGGAATCTCGCTCGTCCGCTTTGGAGATGGTGTTAGTGTTGATGTAAGATAGGTGCATGGTTTGGCGCTAAACGCACTATAGGCTCAGATATCATTTTGGACGCACCCGATGGAACTCCTAGGTGACGTGGGTCATGTGGAATCTCGCTCGTCCGCTTTGGAGATGGTGTTAGTGTTGATGTAAGATAGGTGCATGGTTTGCGCTAAACGCACCATAGGCTCGATATCATTTTGGACGCACCCGATGGAACTCCTAGGTGACGTGGGTCATGTGGAATCTCGCTCGTCCGCTTGGAGATGGTGTTAGTGTTGATGTAAGATAGGTGCATGGTTTGCGCTAAACGCACTATAGGCTCAGATATCATTTTGGACGCACCCGATGGAACTCCTAGGTGACGTGGGTCATGTGGAATCTCATTCGTCCGCTTTGAGAGATGGTGTTAGTGTTGATGTAAGATAGGTGCATGGTTTGGCGCTAAACGCACTCATAGGCTCTCAGATATCATTTTGGACGCACCCGATGGAAACCCTAGGTGATGACGGGTCATGTGGAATCACCTTCGTCCGCTTTGGAGATGGTGTTAGTGTTGATGTAAGATAGGTGCATGGTTTGCGCTAAACGCACTCATAGGCTCAGATATCATTTTGGACGCACCCGATGGAACTCCTAGGTGACGTGGGTCATGTGGAATCTCGCTCGTCCGCTTGGAGATGGTGTTAGTGTTGATGTAAGATAGGTGCATGGTTTGGCGCTAAACGCACATAGGCTCAGATATCATTTTGGACGCACCGATGGAACCCTAGGTGACGTGGGTCATGTGGAATCTCGTTCGTCCGCTTTGGAGATGGTGTTAGTGTTGATGTAAGATAGGTGCATGGTTTGCGCTAAACGTACCATAGGCTCAGATATCATTTTGGACGCACCCGATGGAACTCCTATGTGACGTGGGTCATGTGGAATCTCATTCGGTCCGTTTGGAGATGGTGTTAGTGTTGATGTAAGATAGGTGCACGGTTTTGCGCTAAACGTACCATAGGCTCAGATATCATTTTGGACGCACCCGATGGAACTCCTAGGTGACGTGGGTCATGTGGAATCTCGTTCGGTCCGTTTGGAGATGGTGTTAGTGTTGATGTAAGATAGGTGCATGGTTTGCGCTAAACGTATCATAGGCTCAGATATCATTTTGGACGCACCCGATGGAACTCCTAGGTGACGTGGGTCATGTGGAATCTCGTTCAGTCCGTTTGGAGATGGTGTTAGTGTTGATGTAAGATAGGTGCATGGTTTGCGCTAAACGTACCATAGGCTCAGATATCATTTTGGACGCACCCGATGGAACTCCTAGGTGACGTGGGTCATGTGGAATCTCGTTCGGTCCGTTTGGAGATGGTGTTAGTGTTGATGTAAGATAGGTGCATGGTTTGCGCTAAACGTACCATAGGCGCTCAGATATCATTTTGGACGCACCCGATGGAACTCCTAGGTGACGTGGGTCATGTGGAATCTCGTTCGGTCTGTTTGGAGATGGTGTTAGTGTTGATGTAAGATAGGTGCATGGTTTGCGCTAAACGTACCATAGGCTCAGATATCATTTTGGACGCACCCGATGGAACTCCTAGGTGACGTGGGTCATGTGGAATCTCGTTCGGTCCGTTTGGAGATGGTGTTAGTGTTGATGTAAGATAGGTGCATGGTTTGCGCTAAACGTACCATAGGCTCAGATATCATTTTGGACGCACCCGATGGAACTCCTAGGTGACGTGGGTCATGTGGAATCTCATTCGTCCGGTTTGGAGATGGTGTTAGTGTTGATGTAAGATAGGTGCATGGTTTGGCGCCAACGCATCATAGGCTCGCTCAGATATTTTTTGGACGCACCCGATGGAACTCCTAGGTGACGTGGGTCATGTGGAATCTCGCTCGTCCGCTTTGGAGATGGTGTTAGTGTTGATGTAAGATAGGTGCATGGTTTTGCGCTAAACGCACCATAGGCTCAGATATCATTTTGGACGCACCCGATGGAACTCCTAGGTGACGTGGGTCATGTGGAATCTCGCTTCGTCCGCTTGGAGATGGTGTTAGTGTTGATGTAAGATAGGTGCATGGTTTGGCGCTAAACGCACCATAGGCTCAGATATCGCTTTTGGACGCACCCGATGGAACCCTAGGTGACGTGGGGTCATGTGGAATCTCGCTCTCGTCCGCTTGGAGATGGTGTTAGTGTTGATGTAAGATAGGTGCATGGTTTGCGCTAAACGCACTATAGGCTCAGATATCATTTTGGACGCACCCGATGGAACTCCTAGGTGACGTGGGTCATGTGGAATCTCGCTCGTCCGCTTGGAGATGGTGTTAGTGTTGATGTAAGATAGGTGCATGGTTTGGCGCCTAAACGCACCATAGGCTCAGATATCATTTTGGACGCACCCGATGGAACTCCTAGGTGACGTGGGTCATGTGGAATCTCGCTCGTCCGCTTTGGAGATGGTGTTAGTGTTGATGTAAGATAGGTGCATGGTTTGGCGCTAAACGCACTATAGGCTCAGATATCATTTTGGACGCACCCGATGGAACCCTAGGTGACGTGGGTCATGTGGAATCTCCTTCGGTCCGCTTGGAGATGGTGTTAGTGTTGATGTAAGATAGGTGCACGGGTTTGCGCTTAAACGCACTATAGGCTCAGATATCATTTTGGACGCACCCGATGGAACTCCTAGGTGACGTGGGTCATGTGGAATCTCGCTCGTCCGCTTGGAGATGGTGTTAGTGTTGATGTAAGATAGGTGCATGGTTTGCGCTAAACGCACTATAGGCTCAGATATCATTTTGGACGCACCGATGGAACTCCTAGGTGACGTGGGTCATGTGGAATCTCGCTTCGTCCGCTTTGGAGATGGTGTTAGTGTTGATGTAAGATAGGTGCATGGTTTGGCGCTAAACGCACCATAGGCTCGATATCATTTTGGACGCACCGATGGAACCCTAGGTGACGTGGGTCATGTGGAATCTTGTTCGTCCGCTTTGGAGATGGTGTTAGTGTTGATGTAAGATAGGGCATGGTGCATGGTTTGCGCTAAACGCACTCATAGGCTCAGATATCATTTTGGACGCACCCGATGGAACTCCTAGGTGACGTGGGCCATGTGGAATCATGTTCAGTCCGTTTGGAGATGGTGTTAGTGTTGATGTAAGATAGGTGCATGGTTTGGCGCTTAAACGCACCATAGGCTCAGATATCATTTTGGACGCACCGATGGAACCCTAGGTGACGTGGGTCATGTGGAATCTCGCTCGTCCGCTTTGGAGATGGTGTTAGTGTTGATGTAAGATAGGTGCATGGTTTGCGCTAAACGTACCATAGGCTCGAGATATCATTTTGGACGCACCCGATGGAACTCCTAGGTGACGTGGGTCATGTGGAATCTCGTTCGTCCGCTTTGGAGATGGTGTTAGTGTTGATGTAAGATAGGTGCATGGTTTTGCGCTAAACGCACCATAGGCTCGATATCATTTTGGACGCACCCGATGGAACTCCTAGGTGACGTGGGTCATGTGGAATCTCGCTCGCTCGGTCCGCTTGGAGATGGTGTTAGTGTTGATGTAAGATAGGTGCATGGTTTGCGCTAAACGTACCATAGGCTCAGATATCGTTTTGGACGCACCCGATGGAACTCCTAGGTGACGTGGGTCATGTGGAATCTCGTTTCGTCCGTTTGGAGATGGTGTTAGTGTTGATGTAAGATAGGTGCATGGTTTGCGCCTAAACGCACCATAGGCTCAGATATCATTTTGGACGCACCGATGGAACTCCTAGGTGACGTGGGTCATGTGGAATCTCGCTGGTCCGCTTTGGAGATGGTGTTAGTGTTGATGTAAGATAGGTGCATGGTTTGCGCCATGCGCTTAAACGCACTATAGGCTCAGATATATTTTGGACGCACCGATGGAACTCCTAGGTGACGGGTCATGTGGAATCTCGCTCGGTCCGCTTTGGAGATGGTGTTAGTGTTGATGTAAGATAGGTGCATGGGTTTGCGCTAAACGCACCATAGGCTCAGATATCATTTTTGGACGCACCCGATGGAACTCCTAGGTGACGTGGGTCATGTGGAATCACGCTTCGTCCGCTTTGGAGATGGTGTTAGTGTTGATGTAAGATAGGTGCATGGTTTTGCGCCAAACGCACCATAGGCTCAGATATCATTTTGGACGCACCCGATGGAACTCCTAGGTGACGTGGGTCATGTGGAATCTCGCTCGTCCGCTTTGGAGATGGTGTTAGTGTTGATGTAAGATAGGTGCATGGTTTGCGCTAAACGCACCATAGGCTCAGATATCGCTTTTGGACGCACCCGATGGAACCCTAGGTGACGTGGGTCATGTGGAATCTCGCTCGTCCGCTTGGAGATGGTGTTAGTGTTGATGTAAGATAGGTGCACGGTTTGCGCTAAACGTACCATAGGCTCAGATATCATTTTGGACGCACCCGATGGAACTCCTAGGTGACGTGGGCCATGTGGAATCACGTTCAGTCCGTTTGGAGATGGTGTTAGTGTTGATGTAAGATAGGTGCATGGTTTGCGCTAAACGTACCATTGGCTCAGATATCATTTTGGACGCACCCGATGGAACTCCTAGGTGATGTGGGTCATGTGGAATCACCTTCAGTCCGTTTGGAGATGGTGTTAGTGTTGATGTAAGATAGGTGCATGGTTTGCGCTAAACGTACCATAGGCTCAGATATCGTTTTGGACGCACCCGATGGAACTCCTAGGTGACGTGGGTCATGTGGAATCTCGTTCGGTCCGTTTGGAGATGGTGTTAGTGTTGATGTAAGATAGGTGCATGGTTTGCGCTAAACGTACCATAGGCTCAGATATCATTTTGGACGCACCCGATGGAACTCCTAGGTGACGTGGGTCATGTGGAATCTCCTTCGGTCCGTTTGGAGATGGTGTTAGTGTTGATGTAAGATAGGTGCACGGTTTGCGCTAAACGTACCATAGGCTCAGATATCATTTTGGACGCACCCGATGGAACTCCTAGGTGACGTGGGTCATGTGGAATCTCTCGCTCGTCCGCTTTGGAGATGGTGTTAGTGTTGATGTAAGATAGGTGCATGGTTTGCGCTTAAACGCACCATAGGCTCAGATATCATTTTGGACGCACCGATGGAACTCCTAGGTGACGTGGGTCATGTGGAATCTCGCTCGTCCGCTTTGGAGATGGTGTTAGTGTTGATGTAAGATAGGTGCATGGTTTTTGCGCTAAACGCACTATAGGCTCAGATATCATTTTGGACGCACCGATGGAACCCTAGGTGACGTGGGTCATGTGGAATCTCGCTCGTCCGGTTTGGAGATGGTGTTAGTGTTGATGTAAGATAGGTGCACTGGTTTGCGCTAAACGTACCATAGGCTCAGATATCATTTTGGACGCACCCGATGGAACTCCTAGGTGACGTGGGTCATGTGGAATCTCGTTCGGTCCGTTTGGAGATGGTGTTAGTGTTGATGTAAGATAGGTGCATGGTTTGCGCTAAACGTACCATAGGCTCAGATATCGTTTTTGGACGCACCCGATGGAACCCTAGGTGACGTGGGTCATGTGGAATCGCTCTCCGTCCGATTTGGAGATGGTGTTAGTGTTGATGTAAGATAGGTGCATGGTTTTGCGCTAAACGCACTCATAGGCTCAGATATCATTTTGGACGCACCCGATGGAACCCTAGGTGACGTGGGTCATGTGGAATCATGTTGGGTCCGCTTGGAGATGGTGTTAGTGTTGATGTAAGATAGGTGCATAGGGCATTTGCGCTAAACGCACTCATAGGCTCGAGATATCATTTTGGACGCACCCGATGGAACTCCTAGGTGACGTGGGTCATGTGGAATCTCGCTTGGTCCGCTTTGGAGATGGTGTTAGTGTTGATGTAAGATAGGTGCATGGTTTGCGCTAAACGCACCATAGGCTCAGATATCATTTTGGACGCACCCGATGGAACCCTAGGTGACGTGGGTCATGTGGAATCTCATTCGTCCGCTTTGGAGATGGTGTTAGTGTTGATGTAAGATAGGTGCATGGTTTGCGCTAAACGCACCATAGGCTCAGATATATCATTTTGGACGCACCCGATGGAACTCCTAGGTGACGTGGGTCATGTGGAATCTCGCTTCGTCCGCTTGGGAGATGGTGTTAGTGTTGATGTAAGATAGGTGCATGGTTTGCGCCAACGCACCATAGGCTCAGATATCGCTTTTGGACGCACCGATGGAAACCCTAGGTGACGTGGGTCATGTGGAATCTCGCTCTCGTCGCTTGGAGATGGTGTTAGTGTTGATGTAAGATAGGTGCATGGTTTGCGCTAAACGCACTCATAGGCTCGATATCGCTTTTGGACGCACCCGATGGAACTCCTAGGTGACGTGGGTCATGTGGAATCTCGCTCGTCCGCTTGGAGATGGTGTTAGTGTTGATGTAAGATAGGTGCATGGTTTGCGCTAAACGTACCATAGGCTCAGATATCATTTTGGACGCACCCGATGGAACTCCTAGGTGACGTGGGTCATGTGGAATCACATTCAGTCCGTTTGGAGATGGTGTTAGTGTTGATGTAAGATAGGTGCATGGTTTGCGCTAAACGTACCATAGGCTCAGATATCGTTTTGGACGCACCCGATGGAACTCCTAGGTGACGTGGGTCATGTGGAATCTCATTCGGTCCGTTTGGAGATGGTGTTAGTGTTGATGTAAGATAGGTGCATGGTTTGCGCTAAACGTACCATAGGCTCAGATATCATTTTGGACGCACCCGATGGAACTCCTAGGTGATGTGGGTCATGTGGAATCTCCTTCGGTCCGTTTGGAGATGGTGTTAGTGTTGATGTAAGATAGGTGCATGGTTTGCGCTAAACGTACCATAGGCTCAGATATCATTTTGGACGCACCCGATGGAACTCCTAGGTGACGTGGGTCATGTGGAATCTCGTTCAGTCCGTTTGGAGATGGTGTTAGTGTTGATGTAAGATAGGTGCATGGTTTGCGCTAAACGTACCATAGGCTCAGATATCATTTTGGACGCACCCGATGGAACTCCTAGGTGACGTGGGTCATGTGGAATCTCGTTCGGTCCGTTTGGAGATGGTGTTAGTGTTGATGTAAGATAGGTGCATGGTTTGGCGCCTAAACGCACTATAGGCTCAGATATCATTTTGGACGCACCGATGGAACCCTAGGTGACGTGGGTCATGTGGAATCTCATTCGGTCCGCTTTGGAGATGGTGTTAGTGTTGATGTAAGATAGGTGCATGGTTTGGCGCTAAACGCACCATAGGCTCAGATATCATTTTGGACGCACCCGATGGAACCCTAGGTGACGTGGGTCATGTGGAATCTCCTTCGTCCGCTTTGGAGATGGTGTTAGTGTTGATGTAAGATAGGTGCATGGTTTGGCGCTAAACGCACTATAGGCTCGAGATATCATTTTGGACGCACCCGATGGAACTCCTAGGTGACGTGGGTCATGTGGAATCTCGCTCGTCCGCTTTGGAGATGGTGTTAGTGTTGATGTAAGATAGGTGCATGGTTTGCGCTAAACGCACTCATAGGCTCAGATATCATTTTGGACGCACCGGATGGAACTCCTAGGTGACGTGGGTCATGTGGAATCTCGCTTCGTCCGCTTTGGAGATGGTGTTAGTGTTGATGTAAGATAGGTGCATGGTTTTGCGCTAAACGCACCATAGGCTCAGATATCATTTTGGACGCACCCGATGGAACTCCTAGGTGACGTGGGCCATGTGGAATCTGTTCAGTCCGTTTGGAGATGGTGTTAGTGTTGATCTAAGATAGGTGCATGGTTTGCGCTAAACGCACTATAGGCTCAGATATCATTTTGGACGCACCCGATGGAACTCCTAGGTGACGTGGGTCATGTGGAATCTCGTCCGCTTTGGAGATGGTGTTAGTGTTGATGTAAGATAGGTGCATGGTTTTGCGCTAAACGCACCATAGGCTCAGATATCATTTTGGACGCACCCGATGGAACCCTAGGTGACGTGGGTCATGTGGAATCTCGCTCGTCCGCTTTGGAGATGGTGTTAGTGTTGATGTAAGATAGGTGCATGGTTTGCGCTAAACGCATCATAGGCTCAGATATCGCACTTTTGGACGCACCCGATGGAACTCCCTAGGTGACGTGGGTCATGTGGAATCTCGTTCGTCCGTTTTGGAGATGGTGTTAGTGTTGATGTAAGATAGGTGCATGGTTTGCGCTAAACGCACCATAGGCTCAGATATCATTTTGGACGCACCCGATGGAACCCTAGGTGACGTGGGTCATGTGGAATCTCGCTCGTCCGCTTGGAGATGGTGTTAGTGTTGATGTAAGATAGGTGCATGGTTTGCGCTAAACGCACTATAGGCTCAGAGATATCGCTTTGGACGCACCCGATGGAACTCCTAGGTGACGTGGGTCATGTGGGAATCTCGTTCGTCCGCTTGGAGATGGTGTTAGTGTTGATGTAAGATAGGTGCATGGACGTTTGGCGCTTAAACGCACCATAGGCTCAGATATCATTTTGGACGCACCCGATGGAACTCCTAGGTGACGTGGGTCATGTGAATGGAATCTCGCTTGGTCCGCTTTGGAGATGGTGTTAGTGTTGATGTAAGATAGGTGCATGGTTTGCGCTAAACGCACCATAGGCTCGATATCATTTTGGACGCACCCGATGGAACCCTAGGTGACGTGGGTCATGTGGAATCTCATTTCGTCCGCTTTGGAGATGGTGTTAGTGTTGATGTAAGATAGGTGCACGGTTTTGCGCTAAACGCACCATAGGCTCGATATCATTTTGGACGCACCCGATGGAACCCTAGGTGACGTGGGTCATGTGGAATCTCGCTTCGTCCGCTTGGAGATGGTGTTAGTGTTGATGTAAGATAGGTGCATGGTTTGCGCTAAACGTACCATAGGCTCAGATATCATTTTGGACGCACCCGATGGAACTCCTAGGTGACGTGGGTCATGTGGAATCTCGTTCGTTCCATTTGGAGATGGTGTTAGTGTTGATGTAAGATAGGTGCATGGTTTGCGCTAAACGTACCATAGGCTCAGATATCGTTTTGGACGCACCCGATGGAACTCCTAGGTGACGTGGGTCATGTGGAATCTCGTTCGTCCGATTTGGAGATGGTGTTAGTGTTGATGTAAGATAGGTGCACGGTTTGCGCTCAACGTACCATAGGCTCAGATATCGTTTTGGACGCACCCGATGGAACTCCTAGGTGACGTGGGTCATGTGGAATCTCATTCGGTCCGTTTGGAGATGGTGTTAGTGTTGATGTAAGATAGGTGCATGGTTTGCGCTAAACGTACCATAGGCTCAGATATCATTTTGGACGCACCCGATGGAACTCCTAGGTGACGTGGGTCATGTGGAATCTCATTCGTCCGCTTGGAGATGGTGTTAGTGTTGATGTAAGATAGGTGCATGGTTTTGCGCTAAACGCACCATAGGCTCGATATCATTTTGGACGCACCCGATGGAAACCCTAGGTGACGTGGGTCATGTGGAATCTCCTCTCGTCCGCTTTGGAGATGGTGTTAGTGTTGATGTAAGATAGGTGCATGGTTTTGCGCCTAAACGCACTATAGGCTCAGATATCATTTTGGACGCACCCGATGGAACTCCTAGGTGACGTGGGTCATGTGGAATCTCGCTCGTCCGCTTGGAGATGGTGTTAGTGTTGATGTAAGATAGGTGCATGGATTTGCGCTAAACGCACTATAGGCTCGAGATATCATTTTGGACGCACCCGATGGAACTCCTAGGTGACGTGGGTCATGTGGAATCTCGCTCGTCCGCTTTGGAGATGGTGTTAGTGTTGATGTAAGATAGGTGCACGGTTTGCGCTCACCGTACCATAGGCTCAGATATCATTTTGGACGCACCCGATGGAACTCCTAGGCGACGTGGGCCATGTGGAATCTCATTTAGTCCGTTTGGAGATGGTGTTAGTGTTGATGTAATAGGTGCACGGTTTGCGCTAAACGCACCATAGGCTCATATATCATTTTTTGGACGCACCCGATGGAACTCCTAGGTGATGTGGGTCATGTGGAATCACCTTCAGTCCGTTTGGAGATGGTGTTAGTGTTGACGTAAGATAGGTGCACGGTTTTGCGCTAAACGTACCATAGGCTCCGATATCATTTTGGACGCACCCGATGGAACTCCTAGGTGACGTGGGTCATGTGGAATCTCGCTCGTCCGCTTGGAGATGGGTGTTAGTGTTGATGTAAGATAGGTGCATGGTTTGCGCTAAACGCACTATAGGCTCAGATATCATTTTGGACGCACCGATGGAACCCTAGGTGACGTGGGTCATGTGGAATCTCCTTCGTCCGCTTTGGAGATGGTGTTAGTGTTGATGTAAGATAGGTGCATGGTTTGCGCTAAACGCACCATAGGCTCGATATCATTTTGGACGCACCCGATGGAACCCTAGGTGACGTGGGTCATGTGGAATCTTGTTCGGTCCGCTTTGGAGATGGTGTTAGTGTTGATGTAAGATAGGTGCATGGTTTGGCGCTAAAACGCACTATAGGCTCAGATATCATTTTGGACGCACCCGATGGAACTCCTAGGTGACGTGGGGTCATGGAAATCGCTCGTCCGCTTGGAGATGGTGTTAGTGTTGATGTAAGATAGGTGCATGGTTTGGCGCTAAACGCACTATCATAGGCTCAGATATTTTGGACGCACCCGATGGAACTCCTAGGTGACGTGGGTCATGTGGAATCTCATTCAGTCCGTTTGGAGATGGTGTTAGTGTTGATGTAAGATAGGTGCATGGTTTGCGCTAAACGTACCATAGGCTCAGATATCATTTTGGACGCATCCGATGGAACTCCTAGGTGACGTGGGTCATGTGGAATCTCATTCGTCCGCTTTGGAGATGGTGTTAGTGTTGATGTAAGATAGGTGCATGGTTTGCGCTAAACGCACCATAGGCTCGATATCGCTTTTGGACGCACCCAATGGAACTCCTAGGTGACGTGGGTCATGTGGAATCTCGTTCGTCCGCTTTGGAGATGGTGTTAGTGTTGATGTAAGATAGGTGCATGGTTTGGCGCTAAACGCATCATAGGCTCAGATATCATTTTGGACGCACCCGATGGAACTCCTAGGTGACGTGGGTCATGTGGAATCTCGTTTGGTCCGTTTGGAGATGGTGTTAGTGTTGATGTAAGATAGGTGCATGGTTTGCGCTAAACGTACCATAGGCTCAGATATCATTTTGGACGCACCCGATGGAACTCCTAGGTGACGTGGGTCATGTGGAATCTCATTCGTCCGCTTTGGAGATGGTGTTAGTGTTGATGTAAGATAGGTGCATGGTTTGGCGCTAAACGCACTATAGGCTCAGATATCGCTTTTGGACGCACCCGATGGAACCCTAGGTGACGTGGGTCATGTGGAATCTCCTTCGTCCGCTTTGGAGATGGTGTTAGTGTTGATGTAAGATAGGTGCATGGTTTGCGCGCCAACGCACCATAGGCTCGAGATATCATTTTGGACGCACCCGATGGAACTCTTAGGTGACGTGGGCCATGTGGAATCACGTTCAGTCCATTTGGAGATGGTGTTAGTGTTGATGTAAGATAGGTGCATGATTTGCGCTAAACGTACCATTGGCTCAGATATCATTTTGGACGCACCCGATGGAACTCCTAGGTGACGTGGGTCATGTGGAATCTCGCTCGTCCGCTTGGAGATGGTGTTAGTGTTGATGTAAGATAGGTGCATGGTTTGCGCTAAACGCACTATAGGCTCAGATATCATTTTGGACGCACCGATGGAACTCCTAGGTGACGTGGGTCATGTGGAATCTCGCTTCGTCCGCTTTGGAGATGGTGTTAGTGTTGATGTAAGATAGGTGCACGGTTTGCGCCAACGCACTCATAGGCTCTCGATATCATTTTGGACGCACCCGATGGAACCCTAGGTGACGGGTCATGTGGGAATCTTGCTTCGTCCGCTTGGAGATGGTGTTAGTGTTGATGTAAGATAGGTGCATGGTTTGCGCTAAACGTACCATAGGCTCAGATATCATTTTGGACGCACCCGATGGAACTCCTAGGTGACGTGGGTCATGTGGAATCTCGTTCTGTCCGTTTGGAGATGGTGTTAGTGTTGATGTAAGATAGGTGCACGGTTTGCGCTAAACGTACCATAGGCTCAGATATCATTTTGGACGCACCCGATGGAACTCCTAGGTGACGTGGGTCATGTGGAATCTTGTTCGGTCCGTTTTAGAGATGGTGTTAGTGTTGATGTAAGATAGGTGCATGGTTTGCGCTAAACGTACAATAGGCTCAGATATCATTTTTAACGCACCCAATGGAACTCCTAGGTGATGTGGGTCATGTGGAATCACCTTCAGTCCGCTTGGAGATGGTGTTAGTGTTGATGTAAGATAGGTGCATGGTTTGCGCTAAACGCACCATAGGCTCGATATCGCTTTTGGACGCACCCGATGGAACTCCTAGGTGACGTGGGTCATGTGGAATCATGTTCGTCCGCTTTGGAGATGGTGTTAGTGTTGATGTAAGATAGGTGCATGGTTTGCGCTAAACGCACCATAGGCTCGATATATATTTTGGACGCACCGATGGAACCCTAGGTGACGTGGGTCATGTGGAATCTCGTTTGGTCCGCTTGGAGATGGTGTTAGTGTTGATGTAAGATAGGTGCACGGTTTGCGCCTAAACGCACTATAGCTCGATATCATTTTTGACGCACCCGATGGAACTCCTAGGTGACGTGGGTCATGTGGAATCTCATTCGGTCCGTTTGGAGATGGTGTTAGTGTTGATGTAAGATAGGTGCACGGTTTTGCGCTAAACGTACCATAGGCTCAGATATCATTTTTGACGCACCCAATGGAACTCCTAGGTGACGTGGGTCATGTGGAATCACCTTCAGTCCGTTTGGAGATGGTGTTAGTGTTGATGTAAGATAGGTGCATGGTTTGCGCTAAACGTACCATAGGCTCAGATATCGTTTTGGACGCACCCGATGGAACTCCTAGGTGACGTGGGCCATGTGGAATCACGTTCAGTCCGTTTGGAGATGGTGTTAGTGTTGATGTAAGATAGGTGCATGGATTGCGCTAAACGTACCATAGGCTCAGATATCATTTTGGACGCACCCGATGGAACTCCTAGGTGACGTGGGTCATGTGGAATCTCATTCGGTCCGTTTGGAGATGGTGTTAGTGTTGATGTAAGATAGGTGCACGGTTTTGCGCTAAACGTACCATAGGCTCAGATATCATTTTTGACGCACCCAATGGAACTCCTAGGTGATGTGGGTCATGTGGAATCACCTTCAGTCCGTTTGGAGATGGTGTTAGTGTTGACGTAAGATAGGTGCACGGTTTGCGCTCACCGTACCATAGGCTCAGATATCGTTTTGGACGCACCCGATGGAACTCCTAGGTGACGTGGGTCATGTGGAATCTCGTTCGGTCCGTTTGGAGATGGTGTTAGTGTTGATGTAAGATAGGTGCACGGTTTGCACTATACGTACCATAGGCTCAGATATCATTTTTGACGCACCCGATGGAACTCCTAGGTGACGTGGGTCATGTGGAATCTCCTTCGGTCCGTTTGGAGATGGTGTTAGTGTTGATGTAAGGTTGGTGCACGGTTTGCGCTCAACGTACCATAGGCTCTGATATCATTTTGGACGCACCCGATGGAACTCCTAGGTGACGTGGGTCATGTGGAATCTTGTTCGGTCCGTTTGGAGATGGTGTTAGTGTTGATGTAAGATAGGTGCATGGTTTGCGCTAAACGTACCATAGGCTCAGATATCGTTTTGGACACACTCGATGGAACTCCTACGTGACGTGGGTCATGTGGAATCTTGTTGTTTGGAGATGGTGTTAGTGTTGATGTAAGATAGGTGCACGGTTTGCGCTAAACGTACCATAGGCTCAGATATCATTTTGGACGCACCCGATGGAACTCCTAGGTGACATGGGTCAAGTGTAATCTCGTTCGGTCCGTTTGGAGATGGTGTTAGTGTTGATGTAAGATAGGTGCACGATTTGAGCTAAATGTACCATAGGCTCAGATATCATTTTGGACGCATCCAATGGAACTCCTAGGTGACGTGGGTCATGTGGAATCTCGTTCGGTCCGTTTGGAGATGGTGTTAGTGTTGATGTAAGGTTGGTGCATGGTTTGCGCTCACTTACCATTGGCTCCGATATCATTTTGGACGCACCCGATGGAACTCCTAGGTGACGTGGGTCATGTGGAAACTTGTTCGGTCCGTTTGGAGATGGTGTTAGTGTTGATGTAAGATAGGTGCATGGTTTGTGATGAGGACATCGCCATGCTGGACACACCGACGCCATGGTCTTCCCCAAGTTGCAATTCGTTCCCAACTCAGCTGCCACGTCGCCCTCGGATTCAGCAGACACGTCGTCACTGTTTCGATCATAACTTTCTCATACGACATCGAAACGGGCCGTTCTTGGATGCGTTGGAAACGGGACGACGATGCCATCATTTTGGATCTGGTCCCAGCTTCAGAAGGTCCGTGGATCATTCTGTGTGACCACGGCAAGGTGCTGCGTCACCTATTTGGGCCAACTTGGCCATGTATCATGTCGGGCCTTAAGCCCAAGTTGTGGGCGCCCAACCCCTGGCCGTCCCCAACCCTAGGTCGAGTCTTAGACTATAAACACAGCCGTCGCCGCTGCTACACAATTGGGTTTTGTTTAGAGTTTAGTTTTCCATCGAGAAACCGAATCGCTCATTGTAACGTGGTGACAAATCCTTTTACAGTGATCTAGGGCCCCCGTTCTTGATCTCCTCCATCGTGTCGATTAGTCCTTTGGAACCGAAGTTCTAGAACCTCTATTGATATTCGCCATTCATATTTGCAATATCGATTTGCGGTTTTACCTTCTTGCTTGTGCTCTTTGATTCGCTTGTGTGAAAAGCCTTCTTGGCGAGGTCAATTGTTGTGCTTGGTTGATAACCAATGGAGCAGTGGTGTAACGGTTGCAGGGTTCGAATCGCGTCTGATTTGAAGCCGGATCGCCAATGTCGAGATCTCCACAAATCGAACTTACCGACTACCTCTCGGAAGATCGGGCCTGTACTCCATCAATTGGTGTCGATATTTTAGGTTTACCACGAGGTATAATCTCGTTTGCCTTAGATTCATATTTGTTCATTACCTAGAGTCTACAAAAAGCCCAAAAATATTTCAATTTCCGCTGTCCTATCGCCCTTTGTGCCTTTGCAATTTCGTTTCAGATTCGTGTTGTTGAGTTTGTGTCCGTGGTCGAGTCTTGTTGCTGGTTTAGGATTGTGTTCGTGGTCGTAGTTCAATCGCCTGTTGCTGTGATTTTTGTTTTCCGCCGCTATCCCATCCACTGCTTCCCAAACAACAAGTCGAAGCCACCACATTACTCGACTTGCCCGCGCTTAGCCGCTTTGTGTAACTTCTCGCCAAGCAAATCCTAGACAGTTGTTACCGCTCTTATTTTGCTCGCATCGCAGCTCCTCCTTACATCATCGTGCGAATACCTCACTGTTGTTAGTCATGTTGATGATCCGTGATCGGTGTTAGAGTTTTGGGATGCTTTTGCCCTAATCGCCGCTGGCTGGGTTGTTGTGCCTCCGGAAAACATACCTTGAGATACCTTCGGTAAAACAGCATAACTTTTCGCTCGCTTATCCGAAAAATATGAAAATTTTTCAGCAGCAGCTTGACACCATTTGGAGCCGACCCAAACTCAGCTTCGCCCTGTTTGGTTTCATCAGAATTGCCAAAAAATTCGGGAAAATATAGAAAAAAATTGTCAAAGTTTTTGCACGCTTTTTAGAGAACGTGCTGAATTTCTATAGACCACATCCCACCTCAGTTGTAGGTGCCAATTTTGTGGTTGCATCTTTTGTGATCCTTGTTCAGAGAAAAGTATATAAAAAATAGTGAAAAAAGTAAAAAGTTCGTTTCCTATTAGTGCCTTTTGGAAAAAAAAAAGGAGAAACCCGGCTGCTTTGTTCCGTGAGTTCTTTCGATCGTCCTTTGTTTTCACCTTGTTGCGCTTATGTCTCGTCACATCTTAGCCAAGACACGTGATTTGTACTTTGATCCGGATTGAACAATCATTAATCTGCATTCGTTAATTGCTAATCCTTGTTGTCATATTGTGTGCCTACCCATAGCTCCACATATTCTTTGTCACAAGACAGTTCATCTTACAAACTGTTACCCACGCCCACAACAGATTGCTTCGCCACTTTGGTTTTGCTCCTGCTTTGGCGCTGGTAAGAATACTGAGCAAGATGGTGGTAAGCCGCTTGTGATTTTGCATTCCACTTTCACCACCATCACCACCACCACCACTTGTTTCCTTTTAGTTGATAGGATAATACTTTGGTGTTGTCTTTTCTATCTTCTAACCATGGCGGTGAACTCCGACGGACTTCAATGAGTACGTGTCCAAGGGCGAAGCTTACAACGCTCAAGACCGAACAACGCAATCTTAAGACCGAGCTAACGCAATAACGTGAACAATCTGGTCACCCGCATTGAACAACTTGAGCAACGCCTCCACCTTATCGTGGCCGATGATGAAGATGCGGATGCTTTTGGTGATGAAGATGCGATCGACGACGGTGGGTGCCCGTCGCCGCCTCAACTTCAATCATCGCGGTATGGAAGGTAATAATCATGGTAATAATGATCCTTTGCTAAAATTAAATTTAGTCTACCTCCTTTGCCGGTAATGTTGATCCAGAGGCATATTTAGATTGGGAGCTTGTTGTTCAACAAAAATTTGATTCTCATAATGTTCCCACCGAGCAAAGAGTTAGACTTGCTACTAGTGAGTTTACTAATTTTGCTTTGTTCGTGGAGTGATCTTTGTAATGCCAATAATGTCAGTCATTGTGCCTCAAACTTGGAATGTTTTAAAGCAATGTATGAAATCTCGCTTTTGTTCCTCCTTATTACTAACGTGATTTACGTTTGAAACTACAAACTTTAAAACAAGGTGATAAAGGAGTAGAAGCATACTATCAAGAATTGCTTATTGGTTTAGCACGTTGTGGTATAAATGAAGATGATAATGATGCTAGTGCTAGATTTTTGGTGGTTTAAACCATGATATACGTAACATACTTGATTACAAAGAATGGCTTAATTTTTCCCAATTGTATCATCTTGCTATTAAGGCGAACGAGAAAGCACAGGACTTAAACAACACCAGCCTTTCAGGTCTAACAATGGGAGGAATTTTCAGCATTGTTCCGAGTAGGAGACGCCTAAGCTTCCTGTTGCACCACAACCATCTACACCTCCATTTTCTTCCGGGGTAAGTAAATTGTCTAATGTGCGCTTCCACAATTTGAAGAAAGGTGCCACTCCGGGTGCTTCTACTAGCTCCTCCTCGTCCAGCTCTAAAATCATTTGCCACCGATGCAAACGCATAGGACATGTCATGAAGGAGTGCCCCAGTCGTCGCGCTTTCATTGCTACCGAGGATGGATATGTAAGTGCTAGTGATGTTGAAGATGATTTAGCCCTTGTTGCTAACATTGATGCAGATCCCATCGAGGGCGATCAAGACAAGGAGGCCATCACCATTGACTCCGAGACGCCGCCGGACTACCCTAGTCTTCTTGTGCAGCGTGTGTTGAGTACACGTGTGGGACATGAAGAAGAGATGAAGATCCAATGCCACAATTTGTTCCACATGTATCTCATTGTGCGGGGTTGTCGTGTTCTCACTATCATTGATAGCGGAGTTGCAACAACTTGGTGAGTTCAGATTTGGTTGACAAGCTTGGCTTGACCACACGACAACATTCGTATCCATATAAACTTCAATGGTTCAATAATAGTGGTAAGACTAAGGTAACTAAATCAGCACGCATTAGCTTTTTCATGTGCTCTTATCATGATATCGCTGATTTTGATGTGGTCCCTATGCAAGCTTGTTCCATTTTGTTAGGTCGCCCATGGAATTTGATAATGATGCTTCACACCATGGTAGAACTAATACATATACTATCCTACATAAGGACAAGAAAATTACATTGCTGCCTTTGTCTCCTACGGATATTATTAAACATGCTACTGAGATTAAAAATAAACCTCCAACAGATATTGCTAAAAATAATGGGATTAAGTTAAAAGGAGGTGCTTTTCTTGCTACAACTTCTCTGCCATCGCTGAGTTATGTGATAATCTCGATGCACCATGTTATACTATGTTTTGTCAACCTTTTATGTCGGTGCATTGCTGCTTGTCACTAACCTTTTGCAGGAGTTCACGATGATGGGATGGAGTCGAGGACGACTCCAATTCTAGAAGGAGGGGATGATGAGGACATCGCCAAGATGGAGTCGAGGACGACTCCAATTCGAGAAGGGGAGGATGATGAGGACATCGCCATGCAGGACACACCGACGCCATGGTCTTCCCTAAGTTGCAATTCGTTCCCAACTCAACTACCACGTCGCCCTCGGATTCAGCAGACACGTCATCACTGTTTCGGTCATAACTTTCTCATACGACATCGAAACGGGCCGTTCTTGGATGCGTTGGAAAGGGGACGACGACGCCGTCGTTTTGGATCTGGTCCCAGCTCCAGAAGGTCCGTGGATCATTCTGTGTGACCACAGCAAGGTGCTGTGTCACCTATTTGGGCCAACTTGGCCATGTATCATGTCGGGCCTTAAGCCCAAGTTGTGGGCGCCCAACCCCTGGCCGTCCCCAACCCTAGGTCGAGTCTTAGACTATAAACACAGCCGTCGCTGCTGCTACACAATTAGGTTTTGTTTAGAGTTTAGTTTTCTATCGAGAAACTGAATCATTCATTATAACTATGGTGACAAATCCTTTTACAGTGATCCAGGGCCCCCGTTCTTGATCTCCTCCACTGTGTCGATTAGTCCTTTGGAACCGAGTTCTAGAACCCTCTATTGATATTCACGTCATTCATATTTGTAATATCAGATTGCGTGTTTTACCTTCTTGCTTGTGCTCTTCGATTCGCTTGCAGGAAAAGCCTTCTTGGCGAGGTCAATCAAGTTGTGCTTGGTTGATAACCAACGGAGCAGTGGTGTAACGGTTGTAGGGTTCGAATCGCGTCTGATTTGAAGCCGGATCACCAACGTTGAGATCTCCACAAATCGAACTTACCGGCTACCTCTCGGAAGATCGGGCATGTACCCATCAGTTTGCGCTAAACGTACCATAGGCTCAGATATTGTTTTGGACGCACCCGATGGAACTCCTACGTGACGTGGGTCATGTGGAATCTCGTTCGGTCTGTTTGGAGATGGTGTTAGTGTTGATGTGAGATAGGTGCACGGTTTGCACTATACGTACCATAGGCTCAGATATCATTTTGGACGCACCCGATGAAACTCCTAGGTGACGTGGGTCATGTGGAATCTCGTTCGGTCCGTTTGGAGATGGTGTTAGTGTTGATGTAAGATAGGTGCATGGATTGCGCTAAACGTACCATAGGCTCAGATATCATTTTGGACGCACCCGATGGAACTCCTAGGTGATGTGGGTCATGTGGAATCACCTTCAGTCCGTTTGGAGATGGTGTTAGTGTTGACGTAAGATAGGTGCACGGTTTGCGCTCACCGTACCATAGGCTCAGATATCATTTTGGACGCACCCGATGGAACTCCGAGGTGACGTGGGTCATGTGGAATCTCGTTCGGTCCGTTTGGAGATGGTGTTAGTGTTGATGTAAGATAGGTGCACGGTTTGCACTATACGTACCATAGGCTCCGATATCATTTTGGACGCACCCGATGGAACTCCTAGGTGATGTGGGTCATGTGGAATCACCTTCAGGCCGTTTGGAGATGGTGTTAGTGTTGATGTAAGGTAGGTGCATGGTTTGCGCTAAACGTACCATAGGCTCCGATATCGTTTTGGACGCACCCGATGGAACTCCTAGGTGACGTGGGTCATGTGGAATCTCGTTTGGTCCGTTTGGAGATGGTGTTAGTGTTGATGTAAGATAGGTGCACGGTTTGAGCTAAACGTAACATAGGCTCAGATATCATTTTGGACGCACCCGATGAAACTCCTAGGTGACGTGGGTCATGTGGAATCTCGTTCGGTCCGTTTGGAGATGGTGTTAGTGTTGATGTGAGATAGGTGCACGGTTTGATCTCACCATACCATAGGCTCAGATATCGTTTTGGACGCACCCGATGGAACTCCTAGGTGACGTGGGTCATGTGGAATCTCATTCGGTCCGTTTGGAGATGGTGTTAGTGTTGATGTAAGGTAGGTGCATGGTTTGCGCTAAACGTACCAAAGGCTCAGATATCGTTTTGGACGCACCCGATGGAACTCCTAGGTGACATGGGCCATGTGGAATCACGTTCAGTCCGTTTGGAGATGGTGTTAGTGTTGATGTAAGATAGGTGCACGGTTTGCGCTCAACGTACCATAGGCTCAGATATCGTTTTGAACGCACGCGATGGAACTCCTATGTGACGTGGGTCATGTGGAATCTCATTCGGTCTGTTTGGAGATGGTGTTAGTGTTGATGTAAGATAGGTGCACGGTTTTGCGCTAAACGTACCATAGGCTCCGATATCATTTTGGACGCACCCGATGGAACTCCTAGGTGATGTGGGTCATGTGGAATCACCTTCAGTCCGTTTGGAGATGGTGTTAGTGTTGATGTAAGGTAGGTGCATGGTTTGCGCTAAACGTACCATAGGCTCCGATATCGTTTTGGACGCACCCGATGGAACTCCTAGGTGACATGGGTCATGTGGAATCTTGATGAGGACATCACCTGCTCGGATATAACCACATTGGCAACTTTTGATTCACTGGTGAAACAATTCTTTATCATGATTGTATTTGATACATTTGATGAATTGATGCTGCACCATGATGTGTGTTCATTCTCATTTTCAGAATTACTTACATGGATCAAGGGAAGGTTTGATTGCATATGGAAAGCATGGAAGGTTAATGAAGTTGATTGGAGACCAAATCCAAGTATTCCTAACGTCCTCCACTAGGCCACCACGTCGCTTTGGTTCCAAGGACAGAAAGAGTCCAAGTACAACACGTTTTGCAAGTTGAATTCGGACTGCAAAATAGTCCCAAATTGCGACGGTCGCCACGACTTCATACGGACTCCGATTGGGAAGTTCTAGCACTTTTTGGAAAGCTTATCAAGTCTATTTTCCAACGGATCTGGACTCATGGCCATACCTTATCCGATGCTTCTGCAGTCGTCGTTTCAACGCCGGGACCTTTTCTGCCTTTGGTGCTGCGTCACCCTATTTTGGGCCGATGACCCATGTATCAAGTTGGGTCCCTTAGGGACGCATCCTAGGGTTGGAGAACGACCCCAACACCCCCCTGGTCGTTCCCCTATGTATTAATAAGGATTAGAGCTGCCACAACAGATTGGGTTTTGTTTTGTTGAAAGTTTAGCCATTGCTACTTCCTTGTAGACGCGTGTGTCGACTAGACCATCCGTTCTACTTGATTCAGAACCCCAACTTTGTGATTTCAGATTGGTTTTCATCTCCATATTTGCAATTGAGTTGCTTGTTCTACTTGTTCTTGCTTGTTCCTCGATTGCTTGCAGGAATTACCCTAGTGGTTTGGTTGATCGCGCTCCACAAGATCGCGGCAGCTGTTGGAGGTGGTGTATCGGTTGCTAAGGCACAGCTTGGAAGGCTGTAGTCGGGCCGTGAACGTCATCTCCACCCATCAATCGAGTTATCCCACACCTCTCATCGAAAGATCGGAAACAAACCTAAGCGGGATCATATCGGTTGGTATCGAGCCTTTTTTATCGGTGAGAGACTTGAATCCTTCATTTGTTTTTAATTTTTCCTATAGTCCGTAAAAGCCAAAAAATATAGTAGATTAGTTTACCCACAATCCTATAAACCCTTTGAGCCTTTGCTAGCATCGCTTAGTTAGGGCTTGTTGAGTTTTTGTTGCATCGGTTGTGTCAAGTTTTTGGTCTTAGTGTCTATTCCTTTAGAGTTTTGAGTTCTATCACGTTTTGGTCACCACGAGATCCACCATCACCATATACATCGTTGCTGCGTTTCTACCACCATGGATCCATATGATGTCCGATTTGGGAGTTTAAATACAATCTGAAAACTTGAAGTTGTCTTCTTTCCAACGGATCGACCTTGCAAGCAAAATTCGATCCGAGCACTCCACAATATTCCTAGAGATTTCAGATCGCTGTAATAACAAGAGTTGTTAAATCTGAATTGAAGGGCTGTGTGTGCAATAGCCTTATTGTTTGGGTTGTCATAGTACCAAACAAAATATTTAGGGCTCTCAAAAAAAAAGAAAAAAAAAAGACAAGAGAAGGAGAAGAAAGAAGGGTGAATCTATATTTTTCTTCGTCTTTGTGCTAGTTGCTCTTTTTCGTTGACTACCTTTGTGCCTAGGCTCACGTCTCTAGCATGGTTTAGCCTAGGACCAGACACAGATCACCGTTGAACGATTATTCAGCTTGCTTTTTGTGACTAACGTGGTGCTAGTACTTTCTTGCTTCAGCCCACCTATAGCTCCACATATTTCGACTCACGACTTTGACAGGTGTTGTTGTTGCGGCACCGATACACTTCATTCCACGGTTGCAGAGACTTGTTGGTTGCCATCACCTCTGCTTGGCTTGGTAAGAACTTGTAAGGGCTTGTTTTAAACAAGTTGAGTTTGAGAGAATTACAACCGACACATCCTAGTAGTTGACAGACGATACATATTATTTTTGTGTTTCTTGTTTTTTACTAATCATGACGGTGATATACGGAAATTTTTGAGCTGTTGAAACTAGACCCTCATATTCAGGATGTCATTCAACACTTGCCGTTATAACGATGGTAAGTTTGATCCTAAAGCTTACATTGATTGGGAGCTAAAAGTAGATAATGAATTTGATGAGCATGACCCGTCTCGAGAAACAAAAGATTTATATTGCCTCCAATGTTTTGACTGAATTTGCTTTGCTAGAATGGAAACATATTTGTAGGCACAACAAAGTTCCAAAATCTTGGGAAGACTTCAAATTTCTTTTTAGAGATGCATTCGTTCCTACATATTATGCTGATTATTTGGTTGCAAAATTAGACAACTTGAAGCAAGATAGTAGGACTGTAGAAAAGCATACTACCATGATTTTAAGATTTGCATCATGTTTGGTGGATTAGATGAATGCATGGAAGATGTTATGAGTAGGTTCATGAGAGAGGCTCAATTCTGAAATTCAAACCTTGTTAATTAGCAATTTTATAGCCATATTGGTCAATTGTTTTGTCTTGCTCTCAATGCTGAAAAAGGAGATTCTATTATCTGTGAATACTTGCAAGAATGATGTGACCCATAATGTCCAAAATTTGTCCACTCTGCATGCTAATGAAGAGCAACAAATAGTGGAACCCACTGCTGATTTTCCTTTGTCACAAAATGAATTACTTGCTGTTCCTTGTGATAAAGAGGACTTGTGTGCTGATGATCCTTTTACTCCTATGCCACAAGTAGCGAATAAGTGTGATACTTTTGGCTTGGAACCATACAAATGTGCTGAAGATAGGCTTTTTCATCCTATTACATGTGCACAAGATGAACTGAATTTGTTGTCCTCTTTAAATACTTGGGGTTATATTGAATTTGACATTCTATATAATCTAAATTATCTAAAAGAGAAACTTAAATTTGATTCTAGTTTGCCAAGTTTTAATCATTGTTCGCTTCATGGAATTGGCAAATACGACAACAAAGGAGAATATTTGGTGCATAGAGTTTATATTTGCTCTAATATGAAATATCCTTATGGGCTACAATACCATGAACGAATAGGGGGCTGCACTAACACTAATAATGTCTTGCAAAGTTTTTCTAGTTTTTCCGATATGCAACAGGGTAAGGCCAAAGACAGGGAGCATTGCTGGTTGTGGCCATGCAGCATTGTCGTCGCTCCATGCTCCAACATCAAAGCAAGCATGTTTGAATACCATTGGAGCAAGTCGAGGACGACTTGCAGGCAAGAAGGGGAGAATGATGAGGACATCACCTGCTCGGATATAACCACATTGGCAACTTTTGATTCACAGGTGAAACAATTCTTTATCATGATTGTATTTGATACATTTGATGAATTGATGCTGCACCATGATGTGTGTTCATTCTCATTTTCAGAATTACTTACATGGATCAAGGGAAGGTTTGATTGCATATGGAAAGCATGGAAGGTTAATGAAGTTGATTGGGGACCAAATCCAAGTATTCCTAACGTCCTCCACTAGGCAACCACGTCGCTTTGGTTCCAAGGATAGAAAGAGTCCAAGTACAACACGTTTTGGAAGTTGAATTCGGACTGCAAAATAGTCCCAAATTGCGACGGTCGCCACGACTTCATACGGACTCCGATTGGGACGTTCTAGCACTTTTTGGAAAGCTTATCAAGTCTATTTTTCAACGGATCTGGACTCATGGCCATATCTTATCCGATGCTTCTGCAGTCGTTGTTTCAACGCCGGGACCTTTTCTGCCTTTGGTGCTGCGTCACCCTATTTTGGGCCGATGACCCATGTATCAAGTTGGGTCCCTTAGGGACGCATCCTAGGGTTGGAGAACGACCCCAACACCCCCCTGGTCGTTCCCCTATGTATTAATAAGGATTAGAGCTGCCACAACAGATTGGGTTTTGTTTTGTTGAAAGTTTAGCCATTGCTACTTCCTTGTAGACGCGTGTGTCGACTAGACCATCCGTTCTACTTGATTCAGAACCCCAACTTTGTGATTTCAGATTGGTTTTCATCTCCATATTTGCAATTGAGTTGCTTGTTCTACTTGTTCTTGCTTGTTCCTCGATTGCTTGCAGGAATTACCCTAGTGGTTTGGTTGATCGCGCTCCACAAGATCGCGGCAGCTGTTGGAGGTGGTGTATCGGTTGCTAAGGCACAGCTTGGAAGGCTGTAGTCGGGCCGTGAACGTCATCTCCACCCATCAATCGAGTTATCCCACACCTCTCATCGAAAGATCAGAAACAAACCCTAGCGGGATAATATCAAATCTTATTCGGTCCGTTTGGAGATGGTGTTAGTGTTGATGTAAGATAGGTGCACGGTTTGAACTAAACGTAACATAGGCTCAGATATCATTTTGTACGCACCCGATGAAACTCCTAGGTGACGTGGGTCATGTGGAATCTCGTTCGGTCTGTTTGGAGATGGTGTTAGTGTTGATGAGAGGTAGGTGCACGGTTTGATCTCACCATACCATAAGCTCAGATATCGTTTTGGACGCACCCGATGGAACTCCTAGGTGACGTGGGTCATGTGGAATCTCATTCGGTCCGTTTGGAGATGGTGTTAGTGTTGATGTAAGGTAGGTGCATGGTTTGCGCTAAACGTACCAAAGGCTCAGATATCGTTTTGGACGCACCCGATGGAACTCCTAGGTGACATGGGCCATGTGGAATCACGTTCAGTCCGTTTGGAGATGGTGTTAGTGTTGATGTAAGATGGGTGCATGGATTGCGCTAAACGTACCATAGCTCAGATATCATTTTGGACGCACCCGATGGAACTCCTAGGTGACGTGGGCCATGTGGAATCACGTTCAGTCCGTTTGGAGATGGTGTTAGTGTTGATGTAAGATAGGTGCACGGTTTGCGCTCAACGTACCATAGGCTCAGATATCGTTTTGGACGCACCCGATGGAACTCCTATGTGACATGGGTCATGTGGAATCTCATTCGGTCCGTTTGGAGATGGTGTTAGTGTTGATGTAAGATAGGTGCACGGTTTTGCGCTAAACATACCATAGGCACATATATCGTTTTTGACGCACCCAATGGAACTCCTAGGTGATGTGGGTCATGTGGAATCACCTTCAGTCCGTTTGGAGATGGTGTTAGTGTTGACGTAAGATAGGTGCACGGTTTGCGCTCACCGTACCATAGGCTCAGATATCATTTTTACGCACCCGATGGAACTCCTAGGTGACGTGGGTCATGTGGAATCTCCTTCGGTCCGTTTGGAGATGGTGTTAGTGTTGATGTAAGGTTGGTGCACGGTTTGCGCTCAACGTACCATAGGCTCCGATATCATTTTGGACGCACCCGATGGAACTCCTAGGTGACGTGGGTCATGTGGAATCTTGTTCGGTCCGTTTAGAGATGGTGTTAGTGTTGATGTAAGATAGGTGCATGGTTTGCGCTAAACGTACCAAAGGCTCAGATATCGTTTTGGACGCACCCGATGGAACTCCTAGGTGACATGGGCCATGTGGAATCACGTTCAGTCCGTTTGGAGATGGTGTTAGTGTTGATGTAAGATGGGTGCATGGATTGCGCTAAACGCATTCATAGCTCGAGATATCGTTTTTGGACGCTTTTGATGGAACTCCCTAGGTGACGTGGGCCATGTGGAATCACGTTCGGTCCGTTTGGAGATGGTGTTAGTGTTGATGTAAGATAGGTGCACGGTTTACGCTCAACGTATCATAGGCTCAGATATCGTTTTGGACGCACCCGATGGAACTCCTATGTGACATGGGTCATGTGGAATCTCATTCGGTCCATTTGGAGATGGTGTTAGTGTTGATCTAAGATAGGTGCACGGTTTTGCGCTAAACATACCATAGGCACATATATCGTTTTTCACGCACCCAATGGAACTCCTAGGTGATGTGGGTCATGTGGAATCACCTTCAGTCCGTTTGGAGATGGTGTTAGTGTTGGTGTAAGATAGGTGCACGGTTTGCGCTCACCGTACCATAGGCACAGATATCATTTTGGACGCACCCGATGGAACCCCGAGGTGACGTGGGTCATGTGGAATCTCGTTCGGTCCGTTTGGAGATGGTGTTAGTGTTGATGTAAGATAGGTGCACGGTTTGCACTATACGTACCATAGGCTCAGATATCATTTTTGACGCACCTGATGGAACTCCTAGGTGACGTGGGTCATGTGGAATCTTGTTCGGTCCGTTTGGAGATGGTGTTAGTGTTGATGTAAGATAGGTGCATGGATTGCGCTAAACGTACCATAGGCTCAGATATCATTTTGGACGCACCCGATGGAACTCCTAGGTGACGTGGGTCATGTGGAATCTCGTTCGGTCCGTTTGGAGATGGTGTTAGTGTTGATGTAAGGTAGGTGCCGATATCGCTTTTGGACGCACCGATGGAACTCCTAGGTGACGTGGGTCATGTGGAATCTCGCTCGTCCGCTTGGAGATGGTGTTAGTGTTGATGTAAGGTAG